>CM075480.1:23393214-24064285 GCA_037950665.1 Hypophthalmichthys nobilis | reverse complement strand
TGTGCATTTAGGATACATAAAATATGAGCTGTTCAAATGAGTCTTGGCAAAAACGATGAGCCTAAGCAAATAAAATGGAAGGGAAATTCATGATGTTCATGACTTTAAAGGGATAGTTCACCCAAAAATGAAAATTCTGTCATCATTTACTCACCCTCAAGTTGTTCCAAACCTGTAAAAATGTCTTTGTTCTGTTGAACACAAAGACAGATATTTTGAAGAAAGTCTGTAACCAGGCCGCTTTGGGGCACCATTGACTTCCATAGTAGAAAAAAAAAAAAAAAAAAAATACTATGGAAGTCAATGGTGCCCCAGAACTGTTCAGTTTGCCACATTCTTTAAAATATCTTCCTTTGTGTTCAACACAACAAAAAAAAAAACAAAACAAAACAAAAAAAAAAACCTGTATACAGGTTTGGAACAACCTGAGGGTGAGTAAATGATGACAGAATTTTCATTTTTGGGTGAACTATCCCTTTAAAAGAATATACAATATTAAAATTACAATACTTATGCTGTATATACAAATTAAACTTATTAAAGTATTTTATTATATATATATTTTCCAAAATTCTACAATTGTAAGTCTACAGGGCTAATCTTCTGAGAGTTGAATAAACCCTCATTATTAAAAATGTTAAGTTTGGTTTATTAAAATAATAATAATAAAGGACTGTAACACAGGTTAACCGAAACAATACTTGTTGCACATGTTGTCATTAATGTATACTTAGCAGACTAAAGCAACTCACACATTAGTCAAGGTACAACAGTCATTTGATCAGATTTTGCATTCCCTTGCATCAACCCCATTACCCCTGCATTCTTAACAAGAATACATTTAGGAATACAATATTACAAGTTAATATTTTGATTAGCATTAATATATTTATTATTATTAATATAAATAAAGATTTTTTTTCATGGTGTGCATTTTATTCATGATAATCTCAAATCATTGTTTTATAACAGCCCACAAAATAGTTCCTGAAAGGGGTGGAGAGAGAATAACAGTTTTTGAAAACCAGTGCACTCATTATTTTTGAGTTTCAGCAGACATTTTGAAACGGCTGCTGTTGAAGACAGTAAAGTCTGTTGTTATAACCTAGTCCAGTTGCTTTGTCAGATTGGGCAGATAATAAATATTTACAACAATGGAAAGAGAAAATCTTTGTAGGCGTAAATGTCCAAATGGAAACTGTATTAGATGTTCGCTTCTTGGTACACATTACTAGCTAACTTGCATTTAGCATCTTTATGATTTTGTATTGTGATATTGGTAACACTTTACAATAAGGTCTCATTTGTTAACATTATTTAATGCATTAGCTGAATTAACAATGAGCAATATGTGTTTTACAGAATTTATGAACCTTTATTGAAGTTAGTTAATAAAATACTATTGTTCATAGTTTGTTCATAGTGCATTCCAATATTTGAGTTTAAAAAAGTATTAAATGTTTAAATTAATTGCTGTAGAAGTATTGTTCATTGTTAGTTCATGTTAACTAATGTAGTCAGCTAATGTTAACAAATGAAATCTTATTGAATTGTTACCGGAACATTTTAGAAAGCAAACCCGCTGTCCATATTTTAATGTTTTGATTGTGATAGACTCATAAAAAACACAAAAAATATCTGTTATCATTTATTTTTACAAACATTCAACCTATATCACCTTTATCTCTCTGTACTCTTTATAAATTATAAAAAATAATGTACAATTAGTTTACTATGAACAATACATTATGACCTGATTACCCAGAGATTTCCCTTGCCCTGCTTGAAGTAAGCACTCTGTTCTCTTGCGCTTTTGACATTTGCACATTGCAACTTGAAGTTTGTCAAGTGGCCTCAGTGTCCCGAACATGTGTTCAGGTACAAAGAGCCAGTCAAAGAATGGGGGCATACTGTATATCAGATAATGAACATGATAGATTATTGTGCGTTTGTTTGTCTGGTGGAAGCGAAGAAGACTGCAAATGTGTACAGTATGTTGCCATTGAAGTTATGTGTGTGTAAGTAGGCCTACTGCGTTGGGAAAAAATACTTGCCAACATGCAGAGTGCTATATTGTCATACTCTCTATATGAGAACATTTTACTGCAACCTTTTACCTCAATGTTTCTCCACTGACATTAGCTTCATAGTCGCAAGGCAAACTGATAAAATATCAGAGGTGTCTATAGATACTGTACACCATAGCAGACTGAACAAATGTGTGCAGTTCTCAAATCTCGGTCTGAGTGGATTTGTATAAGTTTGTTCAATTTGACTGTGGTGCACAGGAGTAAGAAAATGGCTTACAGTCTTCTGAAAGGTCAGACTTTTACCACCTCGCTGACAGCCTGAGGAAGTCAATGGTTTGTGTGGTATTTTTTTTTTTTTTTTTAAACAGAGCAAGATAAAGCTCCCAACTCCATACCTTGGCTCTTTTCTTGGTTATCTAAAGACTGCACATATTGCTTAGAAAAAGAACTAAACAAAAGGCAACAGAAAAAGAAACAAAGTCACATATACATATAAATATCAGGATAAATATCAGATGTGATAAACAATGTATAATAGCCATTTAAAGCTTAAGACATTCAACAGGATCCACAGTCTCTCGTTTTAGAGGCTCAGGAAGAAGCTTGATGAATAAACCAGAAAAATCTCTTAAGACACATAATTTAATACATTAAAATAGCAAATATACTATTCAAAGTTCTCAGATTTGGAGTCCAGTCAATCACAGAACTTGCAGGATGATTGACAGATGACATCTTCATAACAATAGAATGGTGCCATTGTTCCATTGTTTACTGTGGTTCCTCTGGGTAAATGGTCCAATTTTCCTGTTACACACAGTTCATCAAGAAGACAAACAATTCATGACATTTAGCATGTTTCTTCAGGGTCTTTGAGATTGCTTTCTCATGTATGTGTTTCAACTGGAAATCTTCATTGGATTTTGATAGAAACTGACGCTGTGGAGCACTTCTCGTGACAGTCAGTCAGTCCCGACCTCTGAGTTGTGTGTGCGCGTGTGTTTTGGGGGTCTAGCGTTGCTGGGATAAGCGTTTGTATGAGTGTATGTGTATGTGTATGTGTATGTGTATATGTGTAGTTTCATACATGGAAGCCACTCTGTTGAACGTGGAGGAACTGCAGTCGTAGTGCTTGTATGCTGCTCACTATCCTCCTCTGGTGGCCAATCAGAGACACTCCGATTCTTCTTACATCACTGTTTAGAAAACAAAGGGTGGGAGACATTTCAAACTGGGCTACATAATGGCAAGTTCATAAGATGATTATAAAAGGTGTAATTTAAGCCATTAAAAACCAACAAGCATTTTTTTAAATTTCAAATTTTAGATCTACTCTATGTTTAGTGTAAAGAGAGGGAGATTAAAGGGATAGTTCACCTAAAAATTTAACTTCTGTCATCATTTACTCACTTTTAAGTTGTTTCAAACCTGTATTAATTTCTTTCTTGTGCGGAACACAAAGGAAGTTATTCTGAAGAATGTGGGACCATATTCTGGTCCCCATTAACTTTTTTCCCATCATAATTTTTTCCATTACATTTATATACCATCATATTTTTTTTCTTTACTGTGGAAGTCAAAAGAGTGGTGCAGTTATGATATCAATTTGTAGGCCAAAACACAGAAATGAGTTAGCATTTTAGCACTTCTGGTTCCATCGTCCCAAAGTTAATTTATTTATTTATTTTTTTTAATAGGATTTTGGTTAAATGGCTGAAATAAGATCTGTGGTTAACACAAGCTCAAGACACTTTCATGTTTTATTCTACGACATAAAATACATCAGTATTAATGTGATTTTTTTAAGCTGTTATGTGTCTTGAAAAAGACAGTTGCTAACAAGTGGCTAAATGGGACTACAGCGGCTGTCAAGGACATTAAATGTCATCATTTTTTGCAATAATTCAAAAACCTATGGAAAAATCCTTCTGGGTTTTTGTTGAGGGAACCAGGGTGATGCTAACTGCTGACTTGCCTACAAAGTGACGTCATACCTGCACCACTCTTTGGGGACCAGCAACTGTTGTGTTCCCAACATTCTTCAAAATTTCTTCTTTTATGTTCAACAGAAGAAAGAACTTTAAAACAACATGAGGGTGAGTAAATTTTAATTTTTGGGTGAACTATCCCTTTAAGTTGGGCAGGTGCTGCTACTATATATGGAAAGAACTAATGAAAATTAATTAGCTTGTGTTAGGTTATTTTCCGGTTAACCATTCACATTATTATTTTAATAATTCATTGTAAATAAATAATTATATATACTATTATTTTAACCCTATAAAACCCTACTGCCTCATTTAATACATGCATTTCTAAGGCTCATAAGACTGATTAAATATTGTGTTACAATGTATGTATCAAAGATTAGGCTTTTGAGGACATTTATGTGCACATCTCTCAATCATTCTTGTATTGCATTGCATTATATGTTTTGCCCCCCACAACAAAACTACAGAGCTTTGAACATAAAACTAAGGACTTGAATATCATCTTATTAAGACATGTCATTGGGAGATATGGGCTTTTCACACTTGAAATAGTTAACCCTGGGTCATTTTAAACCCTGGGTAAACGGAATCCTGGGATATGTTGCTTCAAGTTTCACACTGCTACGGGGTTAACAATTAATCCTGGGTATTCATAAAATGATGTTTCACATTGTACATTTCTAAACCCTGGGTTAACCCTGGGTGTATTAGCATATTTGCGGTGTCACTGTCATTGATTGGATAAACGCAGCACGCAACCTGTTTACATACAGTAGCTCTAGCATTGCGCATCCTCGTATTACCGACTGTACTATCGAGATTATACTGAATGGACATTTTGGACTATAAAGGTAAGATTGCCGCGTTTTCTGTCAGCATTTGACATTTTTCCCCTCAAACGCTGAATTTGTTTATATACAGTGTACAGCGTTTCTGTGACTGTCCAAAGCAGGCAAATATGAGTACGCAATTGGTTGTCGGTTGCTAATCATCTAGTTGTAACATTCTAACACCACATCGTTTTACACTGTACAAGTTTGTCACCACAATGCAGGGTTAACACCACAAAAGTGGTGCTAACCTTGTTCTGGAGCAGGGTCTCATCACCCTGGGTAAAAAGTGGTGCTAACCCTGCTTCTAAATTACAAGTGTGAAAAGTTCCTTTACCCAGGGATAAAAGCAGTGTTTTAGAACAACGATAATTTTGCTCCATTTGGGCCTCTGAATAAAACGTTTTATTTTTTCTTCTTCAAGTGTGAGTTCCGTATTCTCACTATATCATACTGTATGGGCCATAAAAGCCTGAGGTATGATATAAAACATAAAACACATATCCGAACATATTTTATTTTTTATTTTGTCTAAAGGTTCAATAAACCTGTTTCATTTTTTTTAATTAAGACTATTAAAATATTTTTCTGACTATTATTTCATACAGCGGATATAAAAAACCCACACACCCCAGATTATTTTAACTAAAATGAATTTGAACCCACTGCTGAGGGTGATCACACTGTACCTAAATGGAGGGTAAAAAAAGCAATGAACATAACTTCATGCAGTAGTTTTGACTCCACTCACTCAATACTCATGGTGGATATGGAATCCAGGGTTGTGTAACCTGCTGCTATGAAGTTGTTCTTGTATTGACTCATTTTAATGGAATCCAACCAATCACCGATGGATATGAAGAGAGGGTAGTCTGGCATATCCTCAGGGGATTCTGGGAAGCTGTTTAAACAAGCAACACATTCTGTACGTGAAACAACAACAGTTTGGCACGCAAGGAATTTCTGAAATTCATTTATAGGCATTTCCCACCAAACAAGAGACAGTTTTCTATAAATAAATACTAACAATTTCACTTTAAAATGGTCATTTCAATACTGGCACTCATTTTGATTCTAGTAAGCAATTAAGTAAAATGTAGATTTTATAATGTTGTTGAGATCGTTACCTATTTACATCCTCCACCAGTGTGAGCAGGCTGCTGGGATTGCGGATCAGCTTGTCCAGGAAGCTGACCACGTCGCTAAACCGTGGTCGTCTACTGCGTTCCTTCTGCCAGCAGAGAAGCATGAGCTGGTGCAGGGCCACGGGGCAGCCCATGGGCGCAGGGAGCCTGTAGCCCTCCTCTATAGACAGAATTACCTGCAGAACACAGACACACAGAATCTTACTGGGATACAAATTCTACAAGACCATTTTATAAATGCAATTTTAGGGATGCCATTTGTGGTACAGCATGAAATACTTTAGCCAATTACTGAATCCCCCAATGTTTGGGTGTATTAATTAATTAGCAAGAACAGTAATGAATAAACTAAAGGCATAACAAGGAAACTTTTATAACAAGGTTCCACATTTTATAATTGAACAGAATATGTGTTTAAAATTGAATTAGAAGATGATTTAAAATTGGAATTAAAACAAATAGCATTACAAATTCAGAGAAATTTAATCGTAAACAGCATTCTGGGAAATTAAAGGGATAGTTCAACCAAAAATTAAAATTATCCCATGATAATGGTTGTGAATGGGGGGCCGCGTTTTGAAGACAAAAATAATGTATCCATGAGTACGGTCGTCCACCAGAAGCTAGATATTTGAATTTATAATGTTTTAAATATGGATATTTTTCTTACAAAAATGCATTGCTTCGCTTTAGAAGACCTTTATTAACCCCCGGAGTCGTATGGATTACTTTTTTTAATGCATGGATGCATTATTTTTGACATTCACAACCATTATAAACCTTGGAGGACTAAGGATATTTTTAGATATATCTCAGAGTGTTCGTCTGAAAGAAGATATACACCTAGGATGGCTTGAGGATGAGTAAATCATGGAGTAATTTTCATTTTTGGGTGAACTATCCTTTTAAACATATTTTCAGATGTATTTTAGATATATCTCTAAAAAATATACGGAAATGGCCAAATAAATACATTGCTAATGATAGATTTTGAAATATATTTACATAATTACATGTCATTTCCTTATATACTGTATATTTATATTGTTAAAAATATATTTTAGAAAATACATTTTGCATTTAACCAAACATTTATTTTGAGACTGAAAATGTATTTTCTGGCACATTTTGTAATATAATGAATAATTCCTATACTGTATATATAGGAATTAAGTTGTGGATGGTGCATAACCTTTTTTTTTTTTTTTTTTTTTTTTTTAGATCAGACTGAAGTCTAATTATGGGGGGAAAAACTGCCTGCCTAGAATTTAGTAGAATAAGAATAGCCCAAGTTACTCACATCTTGATTGGACATCTCCCAGTAGGGCCGTTCCCCATATGACATCACTTCCCACATGACAATACCATAGCTCCAAGCATCACTGGCCGAAGAAAACTTTCTGTATGCAATTGCCTCTGGAGCTGTCCAGCGGATAGGGATTTTACCCCCCTGACAAAACAAAATCTATTCTTTTCATGATAATAGCAAGCAGCCAATAGCTTTGTGTTTCCTAGGCAATCTAAGGAGATGCAGATTGCTTGTTATGTAATGATGAGTCATAATTGAGTTTTCGGTGGAATGTGATGTATTATATGATGGAGTGACACACTAAGACCCCTGTATAAAAAAGTTCAGAAGTATTCAGACACATTTAGCATCTTATTATAAATCTAATTACCCAATCACTCCTCAGAGTAAGCCCTTAATCTCATGATATACTGCTTAGATCAACTCAGTCCCATTCAATAACACACAACAAGAAGAGTAGTGCTAAGCTCCAGAGATTCTGGACCAGCTTTGGCTGTCTAAGGAGCACAGATTGTTATTAACTCTGAACGCCCCTGAATTTAAATTAACCAATATTGAAGTGGGTGTATGTGGCTTACTGTGGTGGTGTAAGCTGCCTCCGGGTCGTCCTCCAGCACCCTGGACAGACCGAAGTCCGACACTTTACACACCAGGTTGTCATCCACTAGAATATTTCGGGCTGCCAGGTCCCGGTGGACATATCCGATGTCGGACAGGTACATCATACCTGAGGCAATGCCACGCAGCATACCAACCAGCTGGATCACGGTGAAGTGCCCGTCATGCTTCTACAAAAGGCAAGAAGAAGAGACAAAGGATGGAAAAGAAGAGTTGGAGAGGTTTATATTTTATCACAATGAACAATAAACATATTTAACTTTAAACCAGACCTGACAGCAACAACAAAAAAGAACATTAGTTTGTGTTTTTGATGCATAAAATGTTCATTGGCCATTTTTAATCAACAAATAAAAGTAACTGGAGTTGAGAACCAATAACAAAGAATTAGAATCAACTGGTTCCATTTTTTCAAATACTGAAACCAAGTGATTTTAATGATGTTCAGTTCGTTTAATGTGCGTTTGTGGTGGAATGTGGATGAAACACCATAATGAAATACTTTCACCATTTTTCCTGCACTGCTGTTCAGCACAGCTCTGAATCTAAAGCCTGGAACATACAGTACAGTGATCAGTATAGCCTGATTCCTGAACAAATGACCTGTATTAGCAGGCTTCTGTTTAGTAAATCTAAAGCAGAACCATTTAGTCAAACAAATGACTCTTATGAACTGGATCTTTTTAGTCTATTAAAAATACTTAATCTGTATTTCCTCTTCAAAAGAAATAAAAGAACCATTAATATAACAGTTAAGAAACAAGAATCAGAACCAGTTCTCATAGTAACATAATTAGCAAAATGGCGTTTGAAATAGATTCAGTGGTTCTCAACCTTTTTGACTCCAAGAACTCCCCCCGTCCAAAAAAATCCAAAGACCCATGAGTTTTCCAGTCATTTGTGATTTACTGTATAAGGATTTTATTTCTACCAGATAAAATATTTTAGAGCTTGGCACAGTTAGAAAAATGTATGTATGTATGTTAAAGGGATAGTTCACCCAAAAATGAAAATTACCCCATAATTTACTCACCCTCAAGCCATCCTAGGTGTACATGACTTTCTTCTTTCAGCGAAACACAATCAGAGTTATATTAAAAAATATCCTGGCTCATCCAAGCTTTATAATGGGAGTGACTGGAAAGTTTTAAATATGGATATTTGTCTTACTCTGTGTTTGGCTGAAAAAAGAAAGTCATATACACCTATGGCTTGAGGGTAAGTAAATTATGGGGTAATTTTCATTTTTGGGTGAACTAACCCTTTAAATGTATGTTTGCCTTGCTTAGTTGGGGACAGTTAATATCAAGCAACATTACTGATTTGACTGTACTAACACTATGAGATGAGAACTGAACTGAGCTGAGCTGGACAATGACATCACTGTTTTCTCCAGAAATGCTTATAGCTGAATTGAACTCATTCCATAATTGATGAACTTTACACAGTTATTGAACGGAACTGAATCAACACTGAACTGACCTCAGCTGAACAATGACACTATTGTCTTTTTAGAGCTGCTATACAGCAGAATTGAACTCTCTGAATTCATCATTGATGAATTTTCCTGTTTATCCCTGTAAAGCTACTTTGAAACAATCTATATTGTATAAAGCGCTACATAAATAAAGTTGACGTGACTTGACTTTACAAATGCTCATGGAGAGAAAAAAAGCTTGTTGAGGAGTGATTTAAAGTAAGAAATGTCTTTTGTATAATTTTGTATTATTGTTTTATCTTAGTCTGCTTCGGCCCCCTGGTTGAGAACCACTGTTTTAACACATGTCAACTTTACAAAAAGCATTTCATATCAACTATCCATGTGGTGGCAAATTACAACAAGCTCTCTGTAGTTAGAAGCTGTTAATGAGGAATGTCAAGAGTGGCATGTCATATTAATGTTGAACGTACCCTCAGAAAAGAGTCCAAGGAGCCATTCTCCAAGTATTCCACCACTATCATCACAGGCCGACCTATAAAAAAGAAAACAGGACACCTGTAAGTAATGGACTAAGTTATAGAGAAAGAAACAGAGGTAAATGGGACAGACATTGCCACATTACTCATCTCTGTCTTTGTATGACTACAAGTCAAACCCAAATGTTCACTTTTGCCTTCATCATTAGTGCTTGGTTTCTATAAAAATCAGCGTATAATGCTACATTACCATCTGTGTCTTTCTAGTAGCGCTATAACGGCCTGAAATTTAATTTAAAGTTAATCTCTATAGCATGGTAGTGAATGGTAAAATAGATGAAAGACATTTTTTTTCTTCCCTTTTTATTATGGAGGTTGAAGGCAGTTTGTGTGTAGGGTGAAATCACTGATTGTGTGCATGTCAGACAGAAACTGTGGGTGTAACAAATGTAGCGGAGAAACGTTTGTTTCTTACAGAGAGAAAACAGCTTTTGGCTGATGATGATACAAGTTATTCTGTAATCGATTTCATCCAAACTGTTAGTATCCTCCATGAGCAATATACATTTTTCACAATTTCCTTATCTGTTTTATTTATGAATTTATTGCCTGCCATGCTTTTCAGACACAGCTGTGTTTGCATTAAACTCATTACTGAAGGGTATTATTACACTACAGATCAAAAGTCAGATTTTTTGTAAGATTTTTGAAAGAAATTAATACTTTTATTCAGCAAGAATTAATAAAATTGATCAAAAGTGACAGTGAAGGCATTTAAAGTTTTCTAATGATTTCTATTTCAAATAAATGCTGTTGTTTTGAACTGTTTATTTATCAAATAATCCTGAACAAAAATAGCATTACAGTTTCCACAAAAATATTAAGTAGCACAACAGTTTTTAATATTAATGTTTCTTGAGCACCAAATCAGCATAGTAGAATGATTTCTGAAGAATAAGGAGTAAGTAGATTGTTTTACAATAGAGTAATGATCACAGCAATAAATTACATTTTAAAAATGTTTAAAATAGAAAACAGTTATTTTACATTGTAATAACATTAACATTAAAAAAATCTTATGGACCCCAAACTTTTGAACAGTCGTGCACATATTATCAGTGACATATAAAAAAGCTCTTTGAATCATCAGAATGCAAAAGAAGGCAGAAAGTTTCTTACTCTTCGTGACCACACCCTCCAGCCTGATGATGTTAGGGTTATCAAACTGTCCCATGATGCTCGCCTCTCGCAGGAAGTCCCGTCTCTGACGTTCAGTGTATCCTCCCTTCAAAGTCTTTATAGCCACAGGAATTTCCTTCTTTCCTGGGATACGGAGACGGCCACTACACACCTCCCCAAACTCGCCTGCAGAACACGCTCAAGTTCATACTCACTGTCGTAATATTTAGGGTCACTGCTTGCACTTGTATATACTAAACACTAGATGGCAGTCAAACTAAATCAAACATGTTCACTACACAAGGGCTCTCCTTGTGACAATTATTTCCCGTTGAATTATTTCCTACTTATCTCACTGAAGATTAGATTCTAATCATTTTGTCTTCTGAGAATAACAAAGTGATTTTTCAGAGAGACATTTAAGAGCTTAACAGTGAAAATGACCTGAAATATATTTTAATTAGACACACAAGAGAAACCAAAGCCTAGATCTAGAGACTAAAGGAGAGAAAGATATATGAAAAAATCTGAAACATTTTTTTAATTTATTTTTGAAGAACTTTATCTTCTAACTATTTTATTTTAACTAATGACACATTGTAATTTTAGATCACGATGCATAAGTGGCTGGAGTGGATTATGGGCTGCTGAGGCACAGACTGAAGTGAGCTGACCTGCTCCGATGACCCTTTCGATTCGGATACGAGATGGATCGATTTCCTTGGCAAACTCATGAACGGCCTGTGAAGGGTCCTCGTAAGTGTCCGGGTCAATGTAAGTCTTTAATCCTGGGAATGGCACTATAAAAACATGTCAAAGGTTGAAATCTGGATTTTTATTTTTTGGGGAAAATATGAATCAATATGATTATACAGTATGTGTATATGTGAGTGAGTGTGTAATTAAAATCTCATACCATGTCCATTTTGATACTGCGTTCTTTTTTTGTCTTCTGACTTTATCTTAGATTTTATGTACCACTGACACCTGTTCAAGCAAAAAGAAATGTAATTGATCAGTGATTTTGTTTATATACTGGTTATAAATACTGTAACACATTTACAGTAAAGACTTCAGCACTGTCCGTGGTTCTGAAGTCAGTGTCCCTGTCCGTGGTCCTGAATGGACAGCACTCGTGATCGGTAACCATAAAAACTCAAGACATATGTCTGAATGGCTCCTCAGAACCCTCAAATGGAATTAAAATGATGCTCCTCCAGGGAGAACTTCTTAAAAGTGTTTCTTTTCTCGACAAATGAGGACACTGATTCTGTCCGTCATCGTGAGCACTTGATTTATTTGAGAGCTGCTCACAACAGCCTCCCTGCAAATCTGCACAAGCAGCTGAACACGGTGCCATCAGCCCCTGCAGCTGTGCGAGGATGTGATGGCACAGGGACTGGCTGACTGAAGTTTCACACAGCGAGCTGCACATGCTGATATTGCGAATCACAGGACTGTGTGGCATGTTTAAGCTTGCTGTCAGTCTCACAGCAGGCCATTTCATGGCAGCAGACACGGCCGCTGCCGGGAGGCTGCAGCATTCCGACTAATTAGGCAGCGACATGGCTCAGCCAATCGGAAAATAGAAAGGTGCTCCGTGGCCAACAGGCCTATTAGGAGATGGCTGGATAAGCAAGGAGCTAAATTAAGGGTAAATTAGTGAATGAGAGAAAAGACATATCCATGACATCCACAGACAGAAACACAGAGAGGATAAACAGATAGATAGATAGACAGACAGACATACAGACAGAGAGACAGACAGATAGATAGATACATAGATAGATATATAGATATATAGAATTAACATATAAACACAACACCTGTTCATCTATCCTGGAGCGCATTTACCTGCCCTCTCATTATTTGCTCCCTCATTACCTGCCAGTGATGAGAAGGAAGAGGGTGAGAATGACGAGGAGAGAGAAACCCCCCACTGTGGCTGTAACAATCACCAACACCTGGCCCTGATCAGCTGCCTCCTCAGAGTCTGACATAGTGAAGGATAGTGAGTGTGTGTGGTGTTTGTGTGCATGTGAGGGAGAAAGAGAGAGGAAAAGAGAAAGAAGCACAAAACAGTGAAGTCACTTTTTCACACAAGTTCATGTTCTGTGATCAGCTGGTCAGTGGGGCTGTGTAACAGACTGTGATGGCCACAGGCTCGACTTAGAAATAGACTTAATGCCAGGAGAGAGGTTGGTAGGAATTTACATACATTCTGTGCACTAAGATAAGCCATACAGCAGTTTAAAAAATCATTGAAATCATAGGGCACTTAAGGTCATTCATGGTAAACAGAAAATGTTCCCTTCGAACATTTGTTTAAGACTCTACTCACGCAGCTGACATGGTATAACTACAATCTCAGTAAATTGGACATAACTACAGCATTTTAGGCTAAGAGGTATTGAAATGAGGCATTTTTAGAGAAACACTTACTCTCGTCTCCTGTGGCGAACTCAAACTTTGGGCTGTAACTGCTGTAGCCAGCGAGGGTACGAGCGCGCACATGGAACGCGTAAACCGTTGAGGGCTTTAGTCCTGTCACTATTACGCTTGGAGACTTTGTACGTGTAGAGGAGTAACTTAACTGTTCCTGTTCCTAAACATAAAGAAAGTAAGAAAACATTTTTTTTTTTAATGTAGCATAATGTTCATTATGTAACATTTATTATGTAAAGATGTGTTCAGTCTTGGTGAGTTACCTTTTCATAATATTTGATCTCGTAGTCCAAGATGGCAGCATGTGGCTGTTCAGTTTCCTGCCAGGAGAGGGCGATACTAGTTTGAGATGCCCAGTCCTTTCTCACCACACCTACCAAAGACGGACCTGAGAGGCAAACACAACTAGTTAGTGAGGTTGACTCACTAACTAAAGCAATTTTCTATACAGGTCACTTTATTACCATCTGTTGCTCAAAAAGATGAACAGCACCAACAAAGCCATTGTCCCATTATTCCAGGTTCTATAATGGGTCTTTTTTTACAATATACTTCAAAAAAATAAGGCTATTAATATTAACAGTTAAAGAAAAGTCTAAGAGCCGCGTGACTCATGTTTGTTTGCCTTGCTGATGGGACCAAACTTCCCCCGTACATGATTTTAAAATGTAAGACGGTACCCAGATTTCAAAACTACTGTAAGATTTCACTTCTACTGTTATTGAAATTTTGGTAGGCTACATGGTTTTCACTACGAAATGGATAGCCTAATTGTTATATAATTCAGATGGGCTACAGGTTATTTTTATTGTATGCTAAAAAGTGTTTGTGATTGTTGGTACATTTTACCAGTATTAACCACACTTTCAATATAAAAATTTAAATATGAAAAATATGCAATTATTTAAATTTCATTAATATATCAAAATTATATTCAAATAAAAGCATTTTCTTTATAAAATCTAAGGGTACATGATCGATTGATTGATTTAAAAGTGATTTATTTAACTTTTTGTGTTTATACATTGTTGAATTTATATTAAAACACAATTTAGCAATTTTTGCTAAGACAATTTGCTACAGCTACAACTAAGGGTACATGATTGATTGATTGATTGATTGATCGATTTAAAACAGTTATTTATTTAACTTTTTGTGTTTATACATTGTTGATTTTATATTAAAATACAATTTATCAATTTTTGCTAAGAAAATTTGCTACAGCTACAAGTAAGGGTACATGATTGACTGATTGATTGATTGATTGATTGATTTAAATCAGTTCTTTATTTAATTTTTGTGTTAATACATTGTTGAATTTATATTAAAAACACAATTTATCAATTTTTGCAAAGAAAATTTGCTACAGCTACAAGTAAGAGTGCATGATTGATTGATTGATTTAAAACAGTTATTTATTTAATTTTTGTGCTATACATTGTTGAATTTTTATTAAAAACACAATTTATCAATATTTGCTAAGAAAATTTGCTACAGCTACAAGTAAGGGTACATGATTGATTGATTGATTGATTGATTTAAAACAGTGATTTATTTAATTTTTGTGCTATACATTGTTGCATTTATATTAAAAACACAATTTATCAATATTTGCTAAGAAAATTTGCTACAGCTACAAGTAAGAGTGCATGATTGATTGATTGATTTAAAACAGTAATTTATTTAACTTTTTGTGCTTAAAACTAATATAACCGGATCAGTTAATTGGATATAAGGAGTTACTATGGTAATATGGTTTTCAGCCAAAAAGCTTTGGGCATCATAGCACCTATGCTTACAAAACAAATCAAGCTCTGATACTTTGTTTCAATTAAAGTGAAATGTGTTTTTTCCTGCTTTTAACACAACATTTGAAACTTTGAACATCTAGGTAATTAGCCAGCTCTGCCTATGTACTATGTGAAGATAATGCACTCAATCATGGCTTAGTCAGGTGGAAGAACCCAAGAAAAAACACAAGGCAAATCCATTAAGGCTCTGTGTCTGAGGCCATTTACAATTAGCACAATTAGTGAAGTCTATAAGCCTCTGCACTTAAGATGGTGGTGCGTGCACATTCATATAACACGCTCGAACAATCATATACAAAGACTGTTTACTGCTTCTTTCTAATACTTTACACTTTAAGAGAAACCATTTTGCTTCTTTTTTCCCCTTTCACCTCAGCGACTGAAGTGACGCCCACAGGTAGGTGGAGCTGATCTCTAATTGAATCCTGGAGCAGATTAAAGTAGTGGGTGAATGGCATTAGCCAGCCTGATTGAATTTCTCCCAGGTAAATATTCACTCTGGAAGCCTACAGAGACTGCCAGCACGGTAATCACTACCTCTGTCAAAGTAATCAATCTCTCACAGTTAAAACAGCTGAGAAAATATAAGGGGTGGACAGGGAACGGGAGGGTTTTAGGTATAGCAAGTTGCAGAGAGAGAGAGGATTTAGGCAGCCGGTAAACAGCAGAGAGCAGCGTTCAGTGATGTGCAGTACTGGGAGACACTGCCTGAGGTCCTCTGAGATTTCAGCGAAGTGATTTGGAGAGAAAATAAGAGAATAAGACATCGGTTTTGCTAAGGTTACCACCTGTGACACAATCTCTCTCTCTGTCTGTCTCGGTAACCACAAGGGCTTTATCTAAATGTGCAATGCTGTCTATCTTCCATCTACTATGTCTTTACAAATTTGCGCATTGGAGATATATTGGAATGGTGTTTGATGAAACCCCCCATGTTGTTTGTCTTATTTGACTCTGCGGCGGGAGAAGCTACGTGCTGAATATCTCTCATGAGAGACAGCTCATCTTTTATTGAGAAGGGATGGACGGTGCAGCCTGTGACATCTGACTACTTTAGACATGCGTGAGGAAGAAACTCATAGGTTTGCACAGAAATATTGAAGCAGAGCGACTGTAGAGAACAGGCAGTGCCTTAATAAATGATGAAGTTTCATCATGTCGCTATTTACAGAGGTAGAGATTGATTTCAGAATGGAATATTATACAGGAACAGAGAGGGCAAAAAAGTCTTTTTCTGATTCTGTGACTGCCTGAACTTAGCTGGAGTTGTCAGACAGTGAAAGGGCAGGAGAATGAACTTGGCTGCAAAAACAAAATGACATTATGACTTTAAAACAGACCCAGGGAAGGACAGCCAATTTATTCACAATTTATTCAATATTTATCTTTATCTATCTTTAAATCATTAATGACATGTTAGACAGTAAGTCGGAAATCATTGTGAAGCATACACTTTTTTTACATACATTTATTTAATACTTTTATTTAGCAAGGACGCAATTAATTGATCAAAAATGACATTAAGACATTTCGTCACCTTGGAATTATGAGGTTCTATCTGACATTTTTGTCAAAATTGTGTTATTGGTATATTGAAATATTGGATCATGTGGCACTGAAGAGTGGAGTAATGGCTGCTGAAAATTCAGGTTTGTCATGAAAGGAATACACTAAATGACATTTTAAATTATATTCAATTAGAAAACTGTTGTTTTAAATTGTACTTGTAAATTATTGTATTTTTATCAAATAAATGCAGTCTTGGTGAGCATAAGAGGCTTCTTTAACATTAATAGAGATGTAAAGTGTACCTGAAAACCATAGTCAAGTAAAAGTAGAGATAACTTACAGCAAAATTGACCCTACAAGTCACCAATTCCAATACCACTTAAGTATTTTATTGGTACAGAATGTAGGCTTAAAGATGCACTAGTCCTCAAAAGTGTTGGGGAAAGATACTTTTAAAAGTAATGCATTACAATATTGCGTTACTCCCTAAAAAAGTATTTCTGAGATTGCATTTCACTGTTTTTATTCATTTTGAGGAATACTGAATGTTTTCGTACAAGAGATGAGTAAATGCTCACATTTAGTCTAGAACTACAATAACCATCATGTTTACACAGCGCAGCGCACACAACACCTCTTTATTTCTCTCAACATGAGGACAAGAGAGCTGTCAGTCAATAAATGTGAAAAAGTAACTTAAAGATATTTTGTTGTAAATTGAAAAAGTAATGCGTTACTTTACTAGTTACTTGGAAAAGTAATCTGATTATGTAATTCAAGTTAATGCGTTACCCCCAACACTGGTCCTCAACACCTAAGAGACATGCCAGTGAAGAGAGTATGGAGAAAAATCACATGGTTATTTTCTAAAATCGAAAAAAATAACTGAACATCTCAATACTGCAATAAATCAAGGTCGATACAACAGCCTCTTAAACATCTACAAACAGTCTCAGTTAAGCTCAAGTGCTCAAAAAGGGCATAAGTAAACCAATATCCTTCAAAAAGGTCTCTTCTGTGTAAGGGATAAATAAAATAATGTTAAGTAAAATTAAATAGTCAAAGCCAACTTGCACTGGACGTTCTGGTTTCGGCCTCATCACTGGCTGAAGCCATGTCCTCATCTCATATATGTGATTCAGCAACTATGTGCTAATGAACTCACATTCGTGTAAAGTAGCCTTGTTGACAAGTTTGGGTGAGTAAGAGCAAAACGCACAAGATGTAGTACCTTTAATGCCCTTTAGATCACCTCTTTTGTAGCAGAAATAAACTGCTGCAGAAAAATTAGGTGCCATGCAAAATCTAGGCTGCATCTGAAAACTTAAAATGCTGCCTTCGGAGGACGCATTCTAAGGTAGGAAGGCATTCAAGGCGAGTCCGAATCCATAGCTTCACTTCCTGTCTCCTCAGATACCTGTTCGATTTTTGAAAGCAGCATAGATGTATCTTTTACTGCCCTGTATATCCCACAATCCTGTGCTTCCCATTCTTTTTACATAGTTACACACTAAAATAAAAATGCCATCAGAAAGTTATGGTTGGTGGTCAGTTTGTGTCTAAAATGTAATTTTTTTTAAACATTTTCAACTTGTGATGTCATTTCTAGTGAGAGATTACTAATGTAGTAATTAAATATTTGCTTAGTTTTCACCAAAGCTCATTCTATTTTGCTGTAGATCATTAAAGCGATACGCTGCCTCAGAAGTCTGTCTGAAATCAGTTTCATGAGGTAGCTTAGTGAGCAAATGCTGCCTACAAAGTCATTGCCTGATAAGGCAGAGAGGCAACAAGTCAGCTGCCTACGTTTTCAGACGCAGCCCTCCTGGCAAAATGTAATGAGTAACTACATTAATCATTAAAAATGTATTGGAGTAAAGAGTACATACTTATTCAAAAATGTAGTCAAGTAGAGAGTAAAAGTTGCTAATATCTTTGATACTAAGTCAAATTACAAAGTAGCCAAAAAGATACTTTTTTAATATTTTGATATGGACATAAAAGTCTCTTTTTGAGCTATTGATTGCCAAAAATGTTTTTTTTGGCATTATTTTGTCATACATAGTCTTGTTTTTCAATATAGTTACATTCAGTTCACACAATTCAACTTAATTTTAGGTTATTTGGTACTTTTTGTTGAGAAAAAAAAAAAAAAAGGAAATGAAACTTCCAAGTTCAACATGTCAGAAACTTTCATGCCTACTGCTAGGCCATGATTCTGAAGTATTCAAAAATTATGATGATGTTTCTGCCAAAAACATAAGCATTATTGCGAAATGAATCGTTCATCCTCTATGTTGAATTGTCATAACAAGCCTTAGTTGGTAATTTGCCTGAAGCAGCACGATCATGCAAAAAGAAACTGAAAGGTGAAACTGCTAACATAAACACATCCAAACATACACGTTCAAAAAGAAGCAAAAACTGAGGCGCTAATGTATAGTCATTATGCGGAGCTGACCTGCTTTTTTATTTTAATTAGCTTTCCTGCTCCGCTTAAGGGGATCTTCCATTGACTCTTACACCCAAATCATTTCAGACTCTTTATGGATGCTGCACAATGCCTAAATGATGACTTTCCCCCATAATCAGCAATCATACCACACTAGTGAAGCAATCACTAAAGCCAGATTAAGGATAATTGGATGCTGCTTGTTTTCGCAGGATACATTTTTACATTGCATTCTCTCGGAGAGTTTACCAAAATGACAGTAAAAGGAAATGTGGCACAGTTTAATACAAGAGGCACATAAAAATGCACATGCACACGCTTGTGGGCACACAGTGAACATGCAACCTAAGTTCTTGTTTTATTGAAGTGGCTCTGGAAAGGACATGCAAATGGAAACAGCCCTTGCACCTACATTACTTGGTGATTTCAAAAGATTTCTTACATACAGAGAGGAAGTGAGGGGAAAAGAGAGCTCTGTTAATGCACATTCTTCTTCTATATCCCATTGCTGTTAGACACATTTCACTCCCCCCACCACTTCCTAGAATTATATACAAGATTAAAAAGAAATGCTTCCCTATAGCTCCTATAATCTTCTCCTCTAAGTGTATCTCATATAGTCATGTTACAATAAGTGAACACACTCTTCTGAGAGTGCGAACCTGAGCTCACCGCAGCTAAGCAGAAATGTGTAGGTGGAGTTGTGGCATAGTGGTTAGCGCACAGGCTCCAGACAAGCTGAACTGTGGTGTGTATGTGAGGTTTTTATCAGCAATATTTATGTTTTTGTAAAGTCTCTATATTCATCAAGGCTGCATTTACTGGATATATTTTTAAGAAATCTTTCTAATATGCTGATTTGGTGCATAAGAAACATTAACTTTTTTAACAATATTATTATCAATACTGAAAACAGTTGTGCTCAAACTTTTGTGGAAACCATAATAATAATAATAATAATAATAAAAATCTGTATTCTTGATGAATATAATGTAAAGCTTTTTTTTTTTTTTTTTTTTTTTGTAATAGTGTTTATGGTCACTTTTGATCCATTTCATGGATCCTTGCTGAATAAAAGTATTAATTTATTTTAAAAAAAAATACTGACCCCCAACTTTGCAGTTGTGTAAATACAATGAATTGCGATTGATTTGATTAATTAATCATCATATAATGTAATTAATTCAATGAAAATCGATTGACAGGACTAGTCCTAATATTAAGGGCTTGTGTCCAAAAATGAAAATTCTGTCATCATTTACTTGCCCTCAAGTTGTTCCAAACCTGTATGAGTTTCTTTCATGTGTTGAACACAAAAGAAGATATTTTGAAGAATGTTGGTAATGAAATAGGCCTACGGCCCCATTGACTTCCATAGTATTTTTTTTTTTTTTTCCAATGGGGTCCATCAACTGTTTCGTTTCACACATTCTTCAAAATATCTTCTTTTGTGGTCAGCAGAAGAAAGAAACTCATACAGGTTTGGAACAACTTGAGAGTGAGTAAATAATGACAGAATTTTCATTTTTGGATGAACTATCCCTTTAATAAAACAAAATCAAGAATATGATGTTAATTTTCTAAGTGCGTCAGTTGTCAAGCCATGCATTAACAATCTGGGTTAATCAAGTTTTATAGTGCAAGACTGAATTTAAACATGTGGAATGTTTGCTTTCTGTTTACAGCAGCTGAGGTTTTATCTGTCTGGCAGTCAATGAGTTTACCAGGTGCTCTGAGAGAAGGAAGATCCAAACACAGAGTTTGACAAGGCCATGTTTGATTTGTTCTCAGCAATGAAAACAACTCCAATTCAGATTCAGAGATGAATAATGAGAGACGATCGAGTATTTGTCTAAACACACTCAAAAATCATCCACCCCCAGATACACAAGCGGGTCTCTCAGAGGCTCACAAACAGCAGCAATTAACTGGAGAATGAAGCAGCTGCAGTAAATATGCAGTCGATACGGCACAACTCAGGATGAGTGCAGACCATGTGAGATATGCACACGCTTATTCTTTCTTTAATGACTGTGTGCATGGATGCACGAGTCGTTCTATGTTTATGGAGTGAGTACAAGGAGTATAAAATCCTGGGAGTTTGTGTGTTTGTATGATTTGAGAGTCAGAATGACTGTTTATAGGCCAGTCTGTATTTGTTTCAATTAAACTGGCTTTTTGGTAAACGCAGTGAGGCATTACGACATTGAACACAAGCAGTTTGAGCTGAAGAGAGTCGGGTCATCATAATCAATATTAATTCACTCTTTTGTAGTTCAGCTGTAATTAACAAGCTACAGTGAATTAGCATCACACCTCAGTCTCTTCAAGCTCACTGGCGGTGATATGTTTCAGTACAAATGTGAAATTTGTATGTTAGCGATGAATAGGACAACAGATGGTGTGGCAACAATGTGCTTGAAAACTGGAAAGCCAATCAAAACATCAGTTCAGTTCAACTCCTAAGCCAGCTGTAACAAGAAAAAATAAGATGAAAAGAGCAAGAGAGAGGCTGGAAGTGAGTGAGAAAGTAATAAATAAATAAATAAATAAATAAAAACAGTCGATTGTCTCTAGGAATAATTGTTAGTTCCGGTAACAGATTTGTCTTGGAGTGCGGAAAAAATAGATGATATTCTGTTCCCCTCCCCTGTCCAACCAGATCTTAATTACAGCACCTATATGGGCCATTATGTGCCAACACCTGGCCTCCTGGGGAAAATTTGTACATTGCATAATTTTTCACTTCGAGCTGTTCCCACTGCCAGGAAAAATAAATAGCTAAATAAATAAATAAATAAATAAAATCAGAGAGACACGGTGAGAAAGTGAGAGAGTGAGGGAAGGAGGTGGTAAAAATAACATAAATAGGCTCTCTAATCCCCCCTTTCTCTCTACTGTGGGTAAAGACAGAACAACAAAGATTAGAAGAAAATTGCAGAAGTGTAAATACGTTCACAAAGCTAGATGTCTAGAGAATAAAGTGGAAAAAAAAAAAAAGCTTAGAACACCATTCTAAGTGAACAGAGAGAAGAAAATAATGACTTGAAAAACAATGTACTCTATATCACTGTAACAGAAGCAGGGTTCCCTTTAACTACAGAGGAAGCAAAAAACTATCCATGTATATTACCCAGGTAGCAATCCTTTGGCCTGCAAGGATTATTATATAATTGTAATATACAATAATAACCAAAAGAAGAGTCCAAAGATCAATGTTCTGAATTACATGTCTGAATTACAGACTAGAAAATGTGCAACCTGGTCTCATGGAAAGACGTACCTGTGGGAACGTTTTCACGAGTCGCTAAAATATGTACCAATATGTACATATCACTGCAGTTTCCAACAGAAATGAACACTAGTGGCAATAAAACAGCAAGTGCTTTTAATCGTTTTCATACACAATTACGATTACAGGGTCAGATTATGGATTAATAAAGACTTGTTTTACGTCTCCTAGCACAATATTATGTTATGAGTTCAAAACGCTTTTACCAAAGTGCATGATTTGTAAACTAATATATTTTGGAAAACAAGCTAAAATGGCACAATTACGGATGCTTTTTATGTCACATTTGCTTTTGTTAACACTATTGGGTAGGTTTAGGTGTAGTGTAGGTGGTACGTTATTTTAAAACATAATGGAGCATTACACTTTTAGCACCACTCACCGGACAAATTTCAAATCAGAACTGCGGTGATTTGTATAAAAACCAATGTCATAAAAACGTACCATAGTCTGCATTTACAGATCCGATCTTTTGACCATATCCGATTTTTTGGCCAGTGTGTTTACATTCACTTTAGACGCGACTGGTATCCGATATCTGTGTTTACATTACTTCCCGCCCCAAAATGATTGTCATTGATAGTTTTACATGCACATAGTAGACCCTCGGGTTTTGAATGGCCACGGCCATATATTTCATGCCAGGTGGCCATGATTAACTGCCAGAATGGATAAGTTAACAGCTGTCAGTGTCATGGATGTTTCGCAGCGCAAAATCTGAATGAACGGATATAGACTGGAAAATAAAGGTAATT
The DNA here is from genome assembly GCA_037950665.1 of Hypophthalmichthys nobilis. Lineage (NCBI taxonomy): Eukaryota > Metazoa > Chordata > Actinopteri > Cypriniformes > Xenocyprididae > Hypophthalmichthys > Hypophthalmichthys nobilis. Next base: position 24,041,002 of record CM075480.1, on the reverse strand, counting down.
TGCATTTGTTATTTTATCTACGGTCGTTAGATCTAGAATTCTGAAGTGAAATAAAGTAACAGGTAAGATTACATATAACCTATTTGAATGAATTTGAATATGAATTATAACGAGTAAGCGAGAGAGGGAGAGCGTGCGCGCGAGAGAGTAGCCTACCCAATGAAGCTTTTGGTTTATTAAAATAAAAAACATACGGTATCTAAACATACGGTATAATATTAAATTAACCAGGCAGAGGCTGAAATTCAGCTGTGTGTGTGTGTGTGTGTGTGTATGCGCATGCAATTTCTTTCAAGGAAAAAATAGACATAGGCTATAAAGTTTCTACCTCAATAATAAAGCTGCAAATTTTTAGTGTGAGTGCATACAGGCACGTCTGCTTCATAATACAACATTAAAGCTACCTTTTAGTAAGCAAACGTGTCACCCTCGCCATGTGGTGGCTTGGAATTCCAATGGGAATCGGATATGTGTGTTTAGACGTAGGTCGCATGTCCAGAGATCGGATATGTATCTGATTTAAAACCACATTTGAAAGTGGTTCAGATCGGATGTGAAAAAATCGGATCTCGTGTGGATTTTTGTGTTTACACGTGTGCAACAAATTCCGATCTGTGTCAGATGTAAGCAAAAAATCGAATTTTTTGTGCCAGTGTAAATGCAGCCATATTCACGTCTATCTGTTCCGGCAAAAAAATGAACATGCTTTTAGCGACACTCAGTGGACATTTCACATTGAAACTGCAGTGATATGTACTGTACATATTGGTACGTATTTTGCAACTTGCGAAAACTTTCCCACAGGTACTACGTTTTTCTAATGAGACCAGGCTCAAAACGTGTTATATTCTGCTGACAAGCCTTAGTCCACCATGACCACCAATGAAAACACCTTACGCAACTAAAACCAAAAATAGCTAATGGAAAAGTCCTGTGCATGTCCATGAACAAATGCAAAGTTATTAATGGTAGGCTGACACAGACTTTTTCAGATTTTCTGAGATGATTTTGATGGAGATTTCTACACAGTAAATATGGTAAAATGTGTTAAATGGAACTGAGAGTACAACACTGTTATGTGTAGCTTTCAGCATTATATAGTAGCATTACAAAATTAACTGGTAACACTTTACAATAACACACAATAACAATAACGTCTACACTGGGCATGACTGTTGTCCTGTTACTTTGTGTCGTGCCACAACAGATTATGACTGTCTACAAAGCTCTATAGCTTATATTTATTAACACAGTTATTGCCTTAGGTATCTCCTTGTGAAAAAGAAATGTGCTTAATTGTATTGAATGTGAACTTGTAGCGAACTTCAAATATTAAAAGTATAATTTAAAAAGAAATTGCAGATAATATAATGAAATTCATTATTTCATTAATGAAATAAAATGCCACACTTTCATGACTATTTCTTATCACAGTGTACATATGTCATATAAAAATACTTTAAAGTATATTTTAAATGATTACAGGGTCATTCCATGTCAAATCAACCAAATTTTGGAAACTTCCCAGGCTCAAATTTTTGATTTTGTTAATAATTTTATAAATAGTGATGAAAGCCAAAATATTAATGACACAGATATATATTTACTGAGTAATCCACTATTTTGTAGAAGGAGGTCAAAATGATCATTTTCACCTGAGATTTGGAGCCAATTAAAAATGACTTCAGAAAGATGGCAGCATCATTATTTTATTTTTACACAGAGATTGGTAGGTCTGTTAGTGAAATCTGTTGACTTTAGCAATCTTTTGTTTCATTATTATGCCAACGGTGATGGTTCAAAAATGGCAAAAAGCACTTCTTGTGTTTTTGCCTTAAGTTTGCATGACTGTAACTCAAGAAATATTAAAGATATCTATAATATTCTTGTAGATTCTGGTTCTTCACAAACTTAAACAACAGATTTTACTAATAGACCTACCAATCTCTGTGTAAAAATAAAATAATGATACTGCCATCTTTCTAAAGTCATTTTTGCACCCCTGTAAATTGGCTCCAAATCTCAGGTGAAAATGGTCATTTTGACACCCCTCTACAAAATAGTGAATTACTCAGTAAATATACATTCATGACATTTTAATATTTTGGCTTTCATCACTATTTATGTTTGTCTTTCTACAAAAAAAATATTAACAAATTCAAAAATTTAAGATGGGGACCTCTGGTTGAGTTGACATGGAATGAGCCTATATTGTAATAATCTTTTGTTGTGCTGTAATAAGTGCAATTATTTTGATGTGTTGACTAACATACTAAAGCACATGTAAAGCACGTAACTTATAAAATAGAATTTTAACTGTGGTGTGTTATTCGTTATTGCATGCAAAGTTAATATAGTTTGAATGTATTAAATTGCAACTTCATCATTACTAATTACACTTTCATCAAATAATGTTAACATTCTACAAATAATTAAAGAATAAATGAATAGTTAATAAACGAATACACAAGGGGCAGGGGATTTGCAGAATTTTATGAACGACAGATGTTCCAGTTTTACAGAAATCTGCAGAGTTCTATGCAGGGCTCAGGTTTGGCGTGGGCCTGCTCACAGGAAATCACACTGAATTACAGAAACATCTGAATAGGCACAACCTGAGGAGGCCAATTTCACATTTTCATAGACCACAATCATAAGGACAAAATCATTATGATGTCTGACGGGATTAATCTGGGCTTATTAAGTTCATAATTGCATATTAATATGCAGTTTCGCCAGTGCTATCAGTGGGCTAGCAAATAAATCTTCATTAGAGTTTAAACAGGTGACTGCCATTTCACTCTTACGGTCTGTGTTGTTGACAGAAATTGTACAAGAATTGCAATCCATCCATCATCCTCTTAAATTCACAATGGAAAACAAAAACAGAAAAATTGGGGGAAAGAGAGAGAGAAAGAGAGAGAGAGACAGATGGCACCAAAATTGCAACAGTTCTTGCGTTTCTGTTCTCCAATTCATTGACAATGCTCAGCACATATACATTAGCATTCCACCATTCAAACAATATGTGAGCAATCACCATCAGTCTGCCACTCACTTGCAAAGACAGAGTACAGTTAACTCTCCATTATAAAGCCCTTCAGGGGAGTAAGAAAGCTCTGCACAGTCCCGAGTGCTTTCAGGGCTGCCGTGGGGGTCAGAAGTCTGGATGTCTGTCTCTGTGTTCTGTGCCGCACAATCTGTCAAAATGGAGACAGTCACCCTCCTCTTTCCCCTTTCCCTCTTTCCTTGTATCTTTCTATCTATCTGTCTATCCCTGGGGGACAGCGAAGTGTCAGTCTATGTCTTTGCCCCTGCTTGGCTCAGTAAGGGATATGGACATTTTGGCCTCAGATACATTTAAGACATTGACTCTCCCATACAGTCAAATATATTATTTTCAATCAATTATGAAACTGGTAGTGATAAATGCACGCGCTATCCTTGTGGGGACATTTGGTCCACATAAGAAAGGAAATACCAGGTACACGCACACACACACACAGCCCAACCCCCTGTCACTTATCTATCCCCTACCGCTGGTCTGAGGTGCTCCGAGCCTCCCAGCTCTGTCTAAAACTGACAATGAAGGGCTCCGTAGAGGCCACTGTGGCTAAAAGCCCCCAAAACACACTGGGATGTAATGTTAAATAAATGACAAACGGCTCAGGGATAAGGGTCTTCGGTCAGTATACTCAGGGGCCATATTGTCTGAATGAGGACAGCTTGAAGAAGTATTGTAAACATCACAGCATTAAAGAATCTAAATGACTATGGATCTAAATAAAGTAACTTATCTTACGAGAGATTGCCGTCAATTGCCAGCATGCAAAATGCAATAACTTTCAATTTTGCTATTTATTTTCCCTTTTCTTTAATAAAGTTGTGTATGTTTGGAATGGTGTGTATTTGAATTACAATATCAAAGTGCATTATTTGTCATTTTTTCATGCGCAGTCTCATCACTAAGTAGATTACGCTTGGCTGAGTAATTTTTTGAAATGAGATTTGGCCAGCTAGTTTAATATCTTAGATTGCCATTTTATTAGTGTGGGTCTTATTGGTGACGTACGAAGCTTGAATAATTTACGTGTTTTTTTTTTTTTTTTTTTACACATTTTCTTTATGAGAAAAGCTCTTTATTGAATAACCTCTATATTTCAGTGCAATGGAAATTTTTATACCAGAGCATCTAAGAGTGGGACTTTCATCAAAACAACAGACGCTGCCTAGAATTGATTTGGTCTGAAATTCTACGGATAAGTATAGACAGATGAGAGAAAATGAGGAGGCTACAGATATGGATGGACAATCACACAATGACAGCAGAAATATAATTATACCATTATAATTCTCTATATTTACAGATTTTTTTTTTTTTTTTTTTTTACAGAACTATTGCTGTGATTTGATTAGCCACATAAGTTAGTACAGCAAAGCTATTAGCATTACAAACAAAATCACATTTTTGTCAAGTCTAAGACTAGTCTACACAAAAATTCAGATACTTATAATTAGGAACATATCTGTTTTCTTTATAAATCAATATTTTCAAACAATGTACGTTTATAATACAGTATGCAAAACTATGTTAAAATATGTGAAAAAGGCTACTCAATCAAAAGAGTAAACACATCTACAAGCCAAGTATACTTAATTATTCTTTTAAGTATATCTCGATCAAAAGATTGAGTACAAGTATAGGCCAAATATACTTAGACTTTTCTGTCAGTATAAGTCAAGTATACTTAAAGGGGGGGTATAATGCTATTTCATGCATTCTGACTTATTTACACTGTTAAAGAGTTGGATTCTCATGCTAAACATGGCCAAAGTTTCAAAATACGAGTTGGACGTATGACGGAGTATTTCTGTGCCAAAAATACTCTTCCAAATCCTTACGAACTTCAGGGTCTTTTGTTTGAGTATGTAAACGGGGTCGGAATTCCTTGTACAGGCACTTCTCCCGGAAGAGCACGCGCACACGTCGACCAGAGCGAGAGAACAAGAGCACGCCCATCAATGCGCGTTCAGCTTTACAGAAGTCGTCGGCAGCGCTGCACAGGTCACAGGACTTCACAAAATCAACAATGTCACCAAAGAAGTGTGTTTTTGTTTGTGAGGGAAAGATAACCTTGCTTCTCAAAGAACCCAGCGTTAAGTGGAGCTGAGAGATTTGTGCTCACGCATTACATTGATGCGCTCTCGATATTTGTTATTAAAATAACCATAGAAACTGATAGTTGCAGTCACTTTTTTATTGGTTAAAATGAATGGAGAATATCTCGTGTTTTTCCGTGGCTGCTCGAGCCCTCAGGATCGGCGCTTATGGTTTCATAAACAAGGCCCAGTTCTAAGCTGGATTTACAGATCGTTTGAAACTGAAAGATGGAGCGGTCACAGCGATAATGAAAAAAACTGCTTCAAATGTCTGTTTGTTGGCAGTAGGCGCCTAAGTGCATACAATGTAAACAACACAAACGTAGTGAATTCATAAATTCATTATTCATCATTCACTATACGCTATATTCATTATAGTGATTCAAAAGTTATCCAGGGATAATGCGATGGTGTATTGCGTGTGTTTAAATATATTTGTTTAGCTGACCATTGATAGCTTGCAGCTATACTCGGTACAGCGTATGAATCTTTTATAAATATGATAAAACTAAAGACTTTTCAGCGATATGAAGGATGCTATACTACTCTATAGGTACGTAAGATTAACATGAGATTGGCAGAAACTGTGTGTGATACCCCCCCTTTAAATTGATTATTCACCCAAAAATGAAAATTCTGTCATCACTTACTCACCCTCAAGTTGTCCCAAACCTGTATGAGTTTCTTTCTTCTGCTGAACAGAAAAGAAGACAGCTTAAAGCATGTTGGTATTTAAACAGTTGACGGTAGCCATTGAGATTTTGGGTGAACTATCCCTTTAAGTGCAAATGTAAGTATATTTCTGAGAAGTACATAAAAAGTAGACTGAAAGTATACTTTCTTATTTTTAGTTTAAAAGAAGTATGCTGATAGCACATTTGAATAAACTTCATTTTCATAAGGGTAGGACAGAGTTGACTAATACAACTTTATCACAGATTTATTATAGTATCAGTAACTGTAGTAACTATGGTAGTTATGTGAAAATTGTTGTTATTATAATACAATTTTAAAATTCCTGCTGGGGGACAAAATGCTATTGGCTGGTTTTAGAGGGGTTTTGTGTGCTTATCAACTTGGCCAAGCTGGAAGACCAGCTCAAACCAGCTAATACTAGAAAATCTAACCTGAATTAAGCGGTTATTTTTTTAACTGGAATGGTGTGGGAAAAAGGTTACGTAACTACACTGTGGGAAAACAAACATTAGCACCGCAAGAAACAAGTGGCAGCATTGGTAAGCTGTTTCAGAGAATGAACCTGTTAAAAACCCGCACTGCTGGCAGAAATGCTTGTGAGTGAACGTGTATAAATGCTGGAGGACTCGGGGGGAATGTGTGTGCGTGCTTGTCTTGTCGGCCTGCCAATGTGTCAGCAAAGTGTGCAGGTACACATGGATATGCATGCATTTATCAATCTGTCCAAGCATGTGTGTGTGTGCGTGTGTGTTGAGTAATTTAGAGTTCCTCTGACATTATGCAAGCCCACAAACATTCTGACAACTTGCTTTTGACGATTCTATCCAAAGCCTAAAAATAATAAATACATTTATAATTCAAAGTTAGGAACTGCACAACATGTTGCCTCTCAGCCCCTGGAGAGAACATTTACATTTGATATGTCTCACACACACACTCATCCACTCTCCAGAAATACCTTAAACACACATACCTAAAACATGCCATCCACCCACCCATTCAAAAGCAACGCTGTTCAGCATTAATGTCTGTAGCACTTTCAGTTCCCCACTAGTGTTTCTAACATAACATTTCAGTCTGACAGTATATTTGTGCTGTAACGTACTCTGGCTGTGGGCTTCTTCTTCAAGACATAGCTGGGTTAAACTACACCTGCCAACCCCAATATTGCTTTATGTTTACAGTGAATGACTGCACAGTGTGTTGACCAAAAAATGCATTGAAAACTCCACCATAGAGCTTAACACATTCACATTACTCTACAGTTGCATCATACTGTGAGCTTTAAGCTCCTATATTGGCTGAACTTATTTAAAATTGCAGTTTGTGATTTCTGTGCCATTAGCAGGACCAAAGATACATACATACATGAATAAATCTTATTTTCATTAAGTGAACTTGATATGCTAAAATAACTAAAACCGAAGAAAAAAAAAAAAGAATTATAAAAAAAAAAAAAAACTATATAGGCATATTTAATAAAAATTACAAAAACAACTAAAACTTTAACTGTAGTTTTAATTGGTATATGAAACACTGACAACTTCTGCAAATTGACTGAAGACTTTTGTATTCAACTAACTAGTCCAGATCTATTAAACATGCTTCAATCACTCTGTGAGGAGCTGAGGGTCTGATATTTTTGATGTAATATGAATGTCTCTGAGTGGCAATGAGAGTTCACCATTAAGGCTTGTTTGGATCTCTTGAATCATGATTCTTTGGCTCAGCTCTCTCCATTGCAAGAACCTCCAGCTCATTAATACTGCACTAGTTCTGGTTAGTATGGGTGGATGAGCTGGAGGTTTGTTGGCCCCTTGCCTCATCATCACCCTTGTGGGGTTCGCCGCAGAGCCCAGCCCAATCCCACGGTTACTCCCTTTAATCTGACCTCTATTAACATTTCATATAAGGCTAAATAGACATTGGAGAGAAATATTCGTTGTACTATGAAGCTTACTGAGATATATTGTAATGAGTTCTGGGTTTTAACTTTGGCTACTTTGGTGTGATCTTCAGTACAGGATGTTGTGAATTTATAACATTAAGGTTACATTTGTGTAGATGTAGAATAACATATAAATACTGTGTGCACTGTCATTACTGAAGCTATTGTAAACATGCCATTGAATACTGCAACATATTATGTGGGACTTTTACATATTTCCTAATATGTAGGATCAGGATCACCTTGCTTACTCTAACCTTAACTTTAACTTATTACATGGCTCTGTGGAATACTTGATTCTGATTGGTCAGTGGCGCCATACATTCCCTGATAACAACCGCTGAAAACAGTTAAAGGGTTAGTTCATCCAAAAATGAAAATTATGTAATTTATTACTCACCCTCATGTAGTTACACACCCGTAAGACCTTCGTTAATCTTTGGAATGCAAATTAAGATATTTTTGCTGAAATCCGATGGCTCAGTGAAGCCTGCATAGCCAGCAATGACATTTCCTCTCTCAAGATCCATTAATGTACTAAAAACATAAATCAGTTCATGTGAGTACAGTGGTTCAATATTAATATTATAAAGCGACAAGAATATTTTTTTGTGCACCAAAAAAAATAACAAAATAACGACTTGTATAGTGATGGCCGATTTCAAAACACTGCTTCAGGAAGCTTGGGAGCGTTATGAATCTTTTGTGTCAAATCAGCGGTTCAGAGCCCCAAAGTCACGTGATTTCAGCAGTTTGGTGGTTTGACACGAGATCCGAATCATGATTCGACACAAAAGATTCATAACGCTCCGAAGCTTAATGAAGCAGTGTTTTGAAATCGGCCATCACTATATAAGTCGTTTTGTTTCTTTGGCGCACCAAAAATATTCTCGTCGCTTTATAATATTAATATTGAACCACTGTACTCACATGAACTGATTTAAATATGTTTTTAGTACATTAATGGATCTTGAGAGAGGAAATGTCATTGCTGGCCATGCAGGCCTCACTGAGCCATCGGATTTCAACAAAAATATCTTAATTTGTGTTCCGAAGATGAATGAAGGTCTTACGGGTGTGGAACGGCATGAGGGTGAGTAATAAATGACATTATTTTCATTTTTGAGTGAACTAACCCTTTAACATAGGCTCATCCGGGTTACTGAAGTCTGCAGCGCTATATGCTTGCTAGGAACATTTTTTCCTTGTGGAAGTTTTGCCTTTGGTGAGCTAATAAAATATTAAAAAGCAGTCACATTTTGTGTAGTTATTTAATTATGCCATCCGGTATCGTGGACTCGCTCTCTCGTTTCATACAAACGCAGCTGCTGCCATTTTGCGACTATTGTTTTGTTCACTGTAATGGATTAAGATAACAAACAGGCACGATTTTAAATCGGTTTAATCTCAGATCAATATCTTATCCCCATAATTATTTATGTGACGAAATGCTGTGTATTATGCTGTGTGACTGTACCATATCTCTTAAATGTGTTTCTGTCTAGTTTGAACTTGCCGCGCGAGCAACTGCTCTCTCCGCGGAAGAGGACCAGATCGACTCAGATCAATATTTCTTGTCTAATTATTTACTTATGTGGCAAGTAGCTGTGTAATAAGCGGGATATCCCTTACTTATTGCATTAAATAATAAAGCATCAAATAAAGTATTTACAGTATATTAAAGTAGCAGAATTTTCAAATCTTTCAAGCAAACAAATTAAAGTGTGATTTTAAATTATAAAACAACAGATAATGACAAAATGTATTCAGAATGACAAAATGTATTTGGATACCAAACCTAGTGGAACATGTTCATAGTAAGTTAATAAGTAAATACATAGCAAATATTTATGGCAAATATTAAACAATGTCAATAATTTAATTGTGTGCATCAATCTTAATGTAATACCTCTACAACTTAAGCATAATAAATTATGTAAATATATTAAATGGATAGTTCACCCAAAAATGAACATTCTGTCATCATATACTCACCCTCATGTCATATCAATTAAAACCTGTATGACTTTCTTCTGTGGAACACAAAATAAGATATTTTGAACAATGTATCCATCAATGAAGTCCAAAACAACATTGGACTCTATTGACCAGTGTTGTAGTACTCAAGACTGGACATGGTCTTATGTCCAACTCAAGTCCAAGACCATATACTCTATTCATGTTCTTTGTCTTGTCATGTCTTGACAACTGTCTAGTCCGCAAACTACGTTTCACAACCAAACACACGCGAGAAGTGATAAGGAAATAACGCGAGTTCCCGCGCGAGACTGGAATAGTTAATAAAAATGTTAGCCCGCAAGAAGCTTGCTTTTCAAATTGTCTGTGCGCTAACTTGCAGCAAAAAGGAGGAAAAGAAAAAAAGATTATGGAGGAGGAAATGTTTGGGTATACGCGGGTCTATAACTCCTCCCCGAACTTCTTGCTGCCCTGTATGTTGCTCTCTCATTGGCTGTAGGTCATCGTCAATGTCATTTTTAGTCGGAAGAACACATTTCACACAGCAGGATTATGAATTGCAGACAGGTCCGGATATTTAGTATGCCAAATATCTCACGGGTGTTGACGACGTATCGTCAATCCTCTCAGAACACGTCTTTGATAATTCACACTGCGTGATTGTCACTCACGTGAACGAGCACCGATTTGCCTCAGATTTTGGGCATTTGTCGGCAAGTGAAAATCTGGCCTAAAATCGTGCAGTGTGAACTTGCAATTAGGAAGTCCAGACAGATCGGAATTTGGATTTTTCCTACCTCCTTCTTGGAAAAAAATGTCTGAAATGCCACTCAAAGTCAGACATTCGACCTCTGAACTCAAGGTACATCATATTTGAAATCAACCCAAACAAACCCACACCTCTCTTCACTGCTGATTGTTTACACGTTTGTTGTTGGTGTCAGCCCGACTAACTTCCAAACAGTGTTTTTGAAAAACTACTTACCCAACCTTTAAGTTTATATAACTATACTTTTTATTTTGACTTTTGACAGCTGTTTTAAAACTGATTTTGTTATTTTTATTTTGTTTTTGGCATAATTGAGACAAAAACACGATATGCTGTCATTGTGTTGTGGCGACATCATGTGATCAACATGTGAATGTGACGTGTGATTGACTGGAACTCACTGAGGTCTGAAGTGGGACATTTTATTTGGGATATTCCCATGTCCAACCTCATCTTGAACGCAGCAAAATTCCACCCTGTTTGTTACCTTGGTTTGATTATTCCCACCTGTGACTAGTTTAGTCACTGTTTATACTCCCTGTGTCAGTTATCATCATGTACATTTGCTGTTTCTGAAGAATCTCATTTGTATTTTTGGTTTTGTGGATTAAAGTACATTTATATCATCATTCTGAGTCATTTATGTTTGGATTGCACAGCAGCATGACATCGGACAGGACTCATTGTAAGGGCAAAAACAGCACTCAAAACATTTTCTTTTGTGTTCTGCAGAAGAAATAAATTAATACAAGTTTCACGAGTTCACACTTACAAATAATCGGAAAGAGTAAACAGTATGCATATTTGGCATGCTGACGGGGTGGTGGAGGGATGCTGAAAAACTGTCAAGGAAGATGGGTGAGTCGACTGTGTCTATATATAGTGCTTCACTCATACTGATTGGGTAGATATGTTGATTACTGATTGCTGACAGCTGGCTGATATGACGTGATGATTAGTCAGATTATTTAAATGTTGCTCCTCCCGAATTTTATTAATAAAACATCATTTGGAACGTCATGACGGTGAGTAAATGATGACAGAATTTTAATTTTTTGTTTCTATCCATTTAGGGGTCCCTGCTCTAAATCAATGAAATTCATATATTTTAAGTCTCAACATCATTGCACTCTAAAACGGCTCTGAATATTTTAGATGCTATCTATACACTGTGCAGCTCCATTCCTTCCCTACACTCTGCATCTCCTTCCCTCTCCACAGGTGGTAGATTGAGGGCTTGAAGGAAGGGAAGGGAAGCTCTTCACTGTGATTACAGCTCATGAAGGAGATTGATCATATCAATCAGTCATTCTTGGTTTCTCACTGATATTGATGCTGATGAGCTCCCATCTTTACAATGAATAAAATTACCCCACCAACAGAGTATAAGACCACCTGGTCCAAATATGACTTTTGACCCCTCACACTTCTCCAGACATAAAATCATTCATCATGTTGCAGTACTTTATGCAACAAATCCTGCTTCACACTGTTCTTTTGAAGGAAACATCTGGATAACCCAAAAATGAGGAAACAGTTGACTCGCTTTGCTTTGCCAAAGCACAATTCAGGCAATGAAAGTGAGCAGTAAATCATCAGTTAGAGCACAGGAAATGGGCACACAGAGAGAAATTGATAAACACGGTGTGAGAATAAGTCCTGGGAGTCAAAAGAGCTGTCCTGTGGAGACTTGGGCAAATTCTAATAATGAAGTTTGGCCATATCTGTGGATACGGAATCCAGATAGAGGAAGACAGCAGGCTTTTAGATAAAGCCGTGTGTCTCTATTAGTGTGAAACTGAGCTTAGGCCAGGAGACATCCCGCATTTGATGTGCTGAGACAATGCCTCTCCAGGATGAAATGAAATTTGCAGTTATCATCATTATCATGATGAACGATGAGAGTCTGGCCAGGATGGCAATAGTTATGAATATGTTGTGCCAGTGGTTTGTTTTTTACAGACTGGGAAAACATGCTAGCAGGTCTATGGCCCAGAACATCAGGAGATAGAGGCTGGAATGAGTCTGTAATTTAACCAGTCAAGATGCTGACTGCAAAAAATGATCAAAACACAGTAATATTGTGAAATATTTAATAAAATGATTTCTATTTTTTTTTTTATATTTTAAAATGTAATTTACTCATTTAGTGGCAAAGTCAATACTCCAGTTTTCAGTGTCACATGACCCTTCAGAAATCATTCTAATATGATGATTTGGTGCACAAGAAACTATTTTTTAAATCAAATTTATTAAAAAACTTTCAGCTGCGCTGCTTAATATTTTTGTGTAAACTGTGATACATATTTTTTCAGGATTGTTTAAATTGAAAAGCATAGAAAGTTCAAAAGAACAGCATTTATTTTTAAAAAGAAATCTTTTATAACTTTATAAGAGTGTTCTATCTCTGTTGATCAATTTAATGTGTCCTTGCTAAATAAATGTATTAATTTCTTACTGACACCAAACTTTTGAACAGTATATTGTTTCTATCATGACAATGTTAATGTATTTGGTCTTAGCAGAACAGATCTGCTGCTGCTGCTGATATTGCTGCTGCAGAGCAAGTACAGGAACTTGCTACTGCCAATACATACACCGATACAAGCATGTAAGACATACTGCTTCAGCACATGCAGCATAAAATCACCCATAGCAGATCTATACAGGTGGAGCTGGGGAGGTGGAGAGTTTCAGAAGAACTCTAAAAAAGTGCACTGCAAACTGCTATAGTGAACTTAGTGAATTTAAATGTTAAGCAGCAAGCTCATTGGCTGCAGATGCGACATAAACCAATCAGCTTGTGCCAAGTAGTTAAAGACGTAAATATCATCAGGTTGCATTAAGGACCCATCAGCCTGTGCCATCTAGAGTTTCATGACAGAACTTGTTATTTATTTATTTTAAAGTAATTTGCCTTAAATACTTGAACTGGTGGAGGACTTGTCACAGGCTGCAGAACAACATTCCCAGTTGTCCTCCCATGAAGCCCACCCTATACCAGTTATAACTTTATGTATCAGGGCCCGTATTTATCAAGTCTCTGAGAATTACTCACAAGAACACTGCTAAGAATTGACTTGAGAGTAAAAAAAATTCTTGGCTCAAAGCTGCGTTTAAAAGTTAGTTATCAAGCATCTCAGTCATAATTTAAGTGAAGTGTAGGACTAAATCTTAAGTGTCAGTCTTAGAGATGATTCACAACACTTTGCTGTGCCACAAATGGGATTTTGATGATGACACAGGCATGGACCAATCACTGAATAGATTTCCCTATTTAAGAATATTATCAGATAAATTCACACTTAATAGTGAAATTCCTAAGAGGAGTTTTCATTCAACATACATTTGACAATAAAGAATTTTCAAGAGAATACATTATGATATACACATTAGAAATGAAAGATAAACATGTTTTCCGCCATGTTTTAATTGCAAATTTTAAACCGGTGTGCAGTTAACTGACCTGCCTATATGTAGCCTAGATTTTATGATATAATCAGTCACCATGGATTCCAAAAGAAAACCGAACTGGCTGGAGAAAGAAGCGCTACTGCTTGTTGAATTAGTCAAACAAGTTCAGCCCAACATTAACCCGCGCTGACAAAGATGATGCCTGCTCTGTCCAAACAATACAGTTTGATTAACTGCTTGTCATCAAACATTTCAAAAACATTCTTGCTCTCCTGAAAGATTTGCGCATCACAAGCAACTGGCAACTCCTAACCACTTGAGAGACCTCTCAAGCTCTCTTAAATAACTGGGAGAGTAAGAGTGATTCGTAGCTTTAAGAAACTTGATAACTTGCTTTTATACTTAAGTTTAAAAGTAGGAGTACATTTCATGAATTCTCAGCACTTAAGACTAAAATGGCACTTTGAGAAACTTGATAAATACGGGCTCAGATTTCTTTTTTATTAATGTATAATTTTTAATGCACCAGAATCACATCCAGAAATCTATTCAGTCAATTCCTATATTCCTCTGTAATGTGAGTCTTGTCTGTGATCATCATGACATAACATTACACATAAAAAGCCTAGAATTTTCTAGAATGATGTCAGGTCAGTGTTAAAACAGCTCTACTCACCAGCCTGCTCTGTGCTGACAGTGATATTGGCAAGCTGTCTCATGGATCTGCCCAAGCCTGACACTCCATTCAGAGCCTCGATTTGGAATGTGTAGTTGGCATGCGCCACAAAGTCCTGGACCACCACAGAGGTGCTTGCGAGGCCTGTGGGCTTGGGTACGAAGCGCACATTGCTGTTGCATGGCTCGCAGGCTTGTCCATCAGCCCCACATCGAAGACATAAGACATTATAGGTTATATCCTTTCGACCACCTGTGTCACTGGGTGGAGTCCATTCCAGGAAGAGGGCAGTCTCATTGATGTTAAAACCCAAATTTCGAGGAGGGGAGGGCGGTCCTGAAAGGAGAGACACCTGACACATTAGCAACCAGAATTATCATGCTGACAGAAATCCATCTGCGAAAGAGAAAAAAAAAGCCTATTTGCGCAAAATATTATGCAGATTAACTGTTTTTATCTTTTTTTTTCCCCTCTCTCAAAAATGTGCATATGCTTTAACTAATGAATCCCACTAATGCCTTAAAAATCACATGAGAGCGTTTGCCATCTCTCTTTCACGCCCTCCCTCTGGTTTAGCTGATATACAAATGTCTCTGCTCTAGTACCCCGGTTCTGCTTCCTATAGAACCCCGGCTCAGAGCCAGATACAGGGAAGTCTGCGTTTATCTGCTGTTTCCCAGACTCAGCTAATGATGATAATGAGAATATGTCCTAGACATGATTATCATAGTTAATGATAATTGCACCCACTCGTGAATAACAAGGAAGTAATTATTCCTCCTCTCCTGTTTTTAATGCAGATTGCTGCTGGTGTTGAAAAGATTGAGTTTGGTGAATAATTTGAGTAAGCATGATGGGGGGCAGAAGGAGGGAATAAGAAGAGGATGATGAAGCAGAAGACTGAAATAAGAGAAATTCTGATCAATAGAATCAGAAACAATAAGAGGAAGAAAAAACAGAAAAGATAATGATGAGAAAGTTACAGTGATCTGACTCTAGCCTGCTGTGTCTTTCTTGTTTTGCACTGATACTTATTTTTGCCTTTTGAAACTTAAAAATGAAAACTTTCACACTTCTTGTATCACATCACTGGCGTGTTCTCTCACATTTCATATAATACAGCTGGAGTCATCTTGCGTCTCAGTTATAGATGGTATTGAAAATGACTTTGAAGAACTTCAATATTAAAGGGGTCATGACATGTGAAATTTACCTTCTTTGATCCATGGCCGTGACCACGTCTTGAACATTTTATTTATTTTTTTTTTTTTTTTTGAGGGGGGGGGGTGGTATTTTTAAAGGATTAAAGGGGAT
The DNA here is from genome assembly GCA_037950665.1 of Hypophthalmichthys nobilis. Classification (NCBI taxonomy): domain Eukaryota; kingdom Metazoa; phylum Chordata; class Actinopteri; order Cypriniformes; family Xenocyprididae; genus Hypophthalmichthys; species Hypophthalmichthys nobilis. The sequence goes on along the minus strand of CM075480.1, from coordinate 24,025,048 downwards.
TTAAGGGAATAAAGAAGAAATAAGAATGGTAAAAGAAGTTATAGGTCTAATTATAGCCTATAGTTGTGAAGTAGTCAATTTAAACTCTTTGCAAATAAATGAATATGCAAATAATTATGCACACATTTACTCTTGTTTGTATGTTTAATATGTCAGAAATGTAAAAAAAAAAAAAAAAAAAAAAATGTCTTATCACATTCAGTTATGAATGACATAATTTAAATGATTGCATATTTTCAATTCAAAATGGAGAAATTTCATAAAAAAGTTGAGTAGTTTGCATCACTTTATGTTACTGTGTGTTGTTAAAACATATCCATCGTAAAACAGTTGTCAAATATTAAACATTTAGCTACTTATATCTTACCACGCATTACACTTTACTGTAAAAACTAAAAGAGTTGCGTTGGAATTCACACTCGTCTTCAGTGAATAGTAATCCCGCCTTCTATGATCTGATTGGTCATCATTTTGACATTGACGAGCACTGTTAGACCACTGAGGCAGACCAGCCTAAAAATGTAACTTTTTTTTTTAAGCTGTCTGTCATCCTAACAACATACAGAGCGGTGCATAATGGAGAGCAGCATTAAAAAATATCACATACTGGGGGAGACAATTTGGCCATTTCCAATTATTGTCCCCCTCAATGTCTATGGTGGTTACAGCCCTGCTTTGAACTATTAAAACATCCTGCAAGTATAGCTTAAAACATCCTCCTCATTATAAGCAAATCATTTATTTAATCAAGCTCCAAAAACAGCTTGTTTTGATATTTTAAGCACTGGCAAATACATTTGCATAATGACTGCTTACAGAGCAAGACATCGACGAATAGTTATAGATCATCTCACCATAGGCCCCGCCCACTTACTTCAGTCGCTTAACTACTGACATTTGCCTACACTGGAATTGAATGCCGGGTCACGACAAAAGCAAATACTAATTACTGAGGCTGTCTACATTGAATTCAGTATACAAATATGAGAATGTTTGCTTTGATGCGTCCGGTTTGGACAGCTCGTTTGCATCTCTGTACAGACTTCAGAAGGATTCCTGCGTCGGAAACAAGAGAATGGCTTATTTTAATGGTGTTCTGGATCGCGTTGGAGGATTGTATGTTTGTTCAGGGCATTTGACTGCAGATTATTTTGTAAATGAGCACAGTGTAATGGAGAGATTGCAAAGAAACTTTTGTTGAAAGATGAAGCAGCCAACTGTATTGGATCTGACAGCAGCTGCATCACAAACTGTAAGTAAATGATTTCATAATGCTTTGTCTGTAAATGACGATTTTATATGGTTATTATCTTCGAAACACATTCTCACTTGCAATAGCGAGTGGACATTGATACTGTTTCCTATGTAATAACGTAACAATCATAACAGTGGCGGTTTACTGACAGGCCTTATAGGAGCCGCCCATTAAAAACTGATCGTTTCAGACAAGGGGCAGAATGAAGGATGAAATATATATATATATATATATATTAGAGATGCACTGATACTAAATTTTTCTGCTGATAGCCGATTATTCAAAATGATATCAGCCAATGCCGATACCGATAGTTTGATTTTTCTTTAGGAAAAAAAAAAAAAAAATCTCTCCCAAATAATGCTGCAAACTATACAGGGAACCCTCTCCTTTGGTACACTATAATATTAGAGGTTACAATTAACAACAGATGTATTATATTCAGCTGCTATTTATTTTCAGATATAATAATTACACGCAAATAAAAACTGAAATGTTTGTATAAAACTCAGTTGCACAGTAGTTTTCATAAGCCCTTGTCTTCATGGGCAAATTTATTCGAACATATAATTAACAGTAAATAAGCTTCTCTCTAGTTTAAGTGATTACATGGGACATGCTACATTCCGTTAAGTTGTACTGTATCTTTCAACATACCTTTTGATGTTCATACATGTGTTTTGAGATATAACTTGTATTAATATGGAAGAAAACACTTGAACTGCCGCTTGAACTGAGGCGATCTGTCACGTCACATGGCATTTATTGTTTAAATTTTGTGATAAAATGGACAGAATTTGAAAACTGGGACTTTATTTCTTATCAGAAGTAACAAAGCACAAAGCTGTTTGTGATTATTGGATGGGAGGCGCTACAAATAATGTTTGAGGTAGCAAAAAAATAAATAAAAACCTGGCAACCCTGGCTTGAACTACCACTGATTCATAGAGTCAAATAGAGCCTGCTTTAATGTTGCTATTTTTTAACTGTTAATTCTTTATTGTTGTGTTAACTAAATTCAACACAAGAGTTATTTTCTTTACACACATGAGTTGCAGTCTGAACATTTTTTTTTTCCACACCCTTTGGATTGACAGGATATAATTGGCCCTGATCATCAGCTATTTTTAAACATTCGGCTGATGGCCGATAGTGATAATAATAGTTTTTATCGACCAATACCAATTGTTGGCCGATACATCGGTGCATCTCTAGTATATTTATATATATATATATATATATATATATTTTTTTTTTTTTTTTTTTCCCACACACACAAAAATCAGACCATGCACTGATATTCAGTACAACAAGGCTCTTGCTTGTATAAAATGCTTAAAGATTATTTGTTATTATTAAAATATTGTCATTTTTTTTATGCTGTAACCACTTTGGAAATTCAAATGTGCAATTTTTTCATTGCATTTAAAGCACATTAAAATTGACACTGAGAAAAAAGGGATAAGAATGAAAACAAAAATAGTAGGCTGACTAACGTGTGCAGGCCATGGTGGGAGGGTCCTTGCTGGATCTGTAGTAGCTCTTCTCGCAGTGACACTGTGCCGAACCCTCTGTGTGGCTGGAACTGTGCGGGGGACACTTTGAACATTTGATGTTTCCTGCAAAGGCTTTGTAGAACCCAGGTCTGCAGGCTGTGGGGAAAACATAAGAGAAAAGTTAAGGCTGTGCATTCCAGGGTTTAGTGATAATACAAACAGACATATTTCTAATTAGGGCTGTCAATCAATTAAAAATTTAATTGAACCTTAAAATTGAATTATAAGGTATGCCAGTTATTTAATCAAATAAATCACAGTTATTCACATATATCAATATTTGCTAGAATAAAACCCCCACAAATTTGAAGAAGGCTTTAAAAATTCAATATATTGTATTATTTATGTGTAGTATTATATGTGAGCACACTACCATTCTTTGTTTGGGGTCAGAAAGATTTTTTTTTTTTTTTCTTAAAAGAAATTTAACCTACTTCTACTTATGAATGCATTACGTTTATCAAAAGTGACAGTAAAGAAAAATTATTTTATAATTATTTTATTATAATTATTTCTATTTCAAATCAAACATTCTTTTAAACATTCTTTTCATCAAACAATCCTGAGAAAAAAATCATGTTTTCAACAAAAATATAAAGCAGCACAACTGTTTTCAACATTGATAATAATAAAAATGTGTAATAAAACACAGAAAATTTGGATAATGGCTGCTGAAAATTCAACTTGCCATCACAGTAATAAATTACATTTTAAAATATATTACAAGTGAAAACATATTTTTAATGGTATTAATATTTCACAATATTACTGTTTTATTGCATTTTTGACTAAATAAATGCAGCCTTGGTGAACATAAGAGACTTCTTTCAAAAGCAATAAAAAAATCTTGACCCCAAACTTTTGAATGGTAGGGAATAAAAATCCACTTTGCAATCATGTTCAGTGTTCGTACAAGACACATTCTAGCATTCCATCTATGAGAAATGAATTTTCTTTTTATGTTATAATAAGTGTTGTATACAATATTATATTGTTTTAAATTGTTGGTCAAAATACACATGCAGATGAATATGAAGTGAAGTGACATGAAGGCCAAGTACGGCAACCCATACTCGGAATTTGTCTGACACAGTTAACCCATCCAAGTTAGTGCATACACATTAAGAGCAGTAAGTAGTGAACACACACACTGCAAACCGTGGACACACACACACACCAAGAGCAGTGGCGCCCAGGAAGACTTGAACCTGTGACCTTTAGGTTACAAGTCTGACCCTCTAACCATTAGGCCACAACTGCTTCCAAAAATACCCCTAAAAATGGCGAATTAAAATATGGACACATGAGGCAGATAAAATGTGAGGTGATGTTTTCAATCTTTAACTACCCCGTACGTCTCCATGGAACTGCTAGCTTAAGAGATACATTAAAAGCTTCTCCTTCTCCCTCTTTCTCTCTCTCTATCTCCCTCCAGTGTGCAGCCTAACTCATTTGATCTTTTCTATGCTCCTAACCATAGCAGTTCTTAAACACTCCATCTTGGACTTAGACTCCACACTGAAAGACTCGCCAAGGCCCAGGAGAGCAGCCAGACGAGACTGAGTTAAGTGGTATACACACAAGCAAACATACTTACACACATCATAGATATAAGATAGCAGATCTCTTTCTGAAGTCTCTCTCTCTCTCTCTCTCTCTCTCTCTATCACACACACACACATACACACTAGTTTTAATTTTATTTAAATTTGCTCCTCAGAGGTTAGTAATTCTCTACAGCCACAACATTACAGGCATTGATCTGTTTCTTTCTGACTCCAGACACCTTCTCCTGTAACAGGACCATTCCCAGAGAGCTTCGGAGCTTCCCCAGCAGTCTTTTGTCCTTATTGTGATGCAAAGAAACAAGTTCTGTGCACAGGACCTCTGTTAGCATCTTTTAAAATCGGTATAGGCGTTTGGCAGCGTTCCTAGCAAAGAAAACAACTCCAAAGTATAAATCATTAATGAGGGTTCTTACTTTTATTTAGATCTGTTGTAAACAAAGTCAACTTCTATTTTATGGAAATGGAGAGCATATGTTATGGAAGCACAAATACGACAAGTAGTCAAACAAATGAGCCACCATCCACATCTGAGAACTTTTATAAAGAAGAAAAAATCTTTCGTGATTTGCACATTAAAGCCAACGTGAAATGCTAATTGCAACCTATTTTATTTCTGCAATAAGACATATTGTATAGTGAAACAGGGTTTTACACAGGAGTAAATGTAGGCTGGGTCTTTTATCTTTTGGGAATTGATTGGAAAAGCATGCATTACATCCCAGATAGGACCAGATGGTTGAAAGGGCGTAGTTAACCCCTTAGCATTCCTGTAAAATTTGCCTAAAACGCCTAAAAAGGGCATACCCAAAGTTAATTGCATGCTGTTCTTGAACCATTTGGAGTATATGCTTGGTTTTGGTCTCTTTTGAAAGGTATGTGTACCACAGGCGGTACTAACAGGTTAAATATTCAGTGAGATTCGTGACATCAGTTGGAAAGGAGGGGTGAGCTAGTTATTGCATTTTGTTAAATAAGTTTTAATGAAAAAAACAAAAACAAATAAAATTTGGAACACTGTTTACTGATGATGTGCACTATAATGTGAAGCAGAAAACAATAGAGTGATTTTTTTAACCATTTTTTCCCTAATAATGTCAGACAGTGGATTTACATCACAGGAGAATTTTTTCTTTTTTTTTTTTCTTTCCTCAAAGTCATAAAAAATTCCACTACAGTGTCTTGTCCATCACATCTCAAATTATATATTGTGTTTCAGACATTTTGGAATAAATTGCCAGACTTCTTTGTTTTGTTAAAGGGTTAGTTCACCCAAAAATGAAAATTCTGTCATTAATTACTCACCCTCATGTCTTTCCACACCCGTAAGACCTTCGTTCATCTTCTGAACACAAATTAAGATATTTTTCATAAAATCCAATGGCTCAGTGAGGCCTCTATTGCCAGCAAGATAATTAACACTTTCAATGCCCAGAAAGCTACTAAAGACATATTTAAAGCACGTTCGACGTACGTCGGACAGACCGACGAATAGGAATCTCGCTAGAGAGGCCAATCTACTTCGAGTGTAACTACAACGAGCCAATGCACATTGGCATGCAATCATATGCATCAGCTGCTCGCCTCGCAGCGTGGGTATATAATGAGCAGCAGGTGCGTTGCATCTTCAGCTTTTCGCTTCGGAGCCGAACCTCTATGGTTTTCTACGGAGTGTGTGAAGACGAGTCTTTGTTGGTGCAGGCGGACAGCACGGCAGCGGGGTCGATCTCTCCTTTTTTCTTTGTTTTTGTTGTTTTCCTTTTTATTGAGAAAGCTTCCAAGATCGAAGAGAGAGGGCACACGACAGGCTGCACTTTTCCCTGTCTGTGCTGCAGCGGCCATTCCCCTGCGTGCTTCTGCACTTAAAAGAGTTCAGTCCCTAAAAGAGCTTGCACAAGTAGATTTGCATCTTTTTAAAGATGTCGTTCTACTTGTGTGTTTCTGGATGCGGTCGTTATCTGTCACCGCGGGATGGTCACCAACGCTGTATCGCGTGTCTGGGCTTAAAGCACGCTGAGGCAGCGTTTGTGGAGTCGGAGCTGTGATCTAGACTCCAGTTCCTGCAAAGGGGCGGAGTCCCGGTGCCGCTGCCTCGTTCCAATCCTCCTCAGAGGGTTGCTTCGGGCAGCGGTGCTGGTGATCTGAGGATCACGGTGAGCGCGCTTCCTTCGGGGAACCAACCCCCTAGGAACCCTCATCCCTCCTGCACTCCGCAGCCAGTAGAGCTGCCGGAGGAACGCGGTGGACCACCCCAGAGGTGTGTACCATCCGTATCGTGTCCCGGCATGCTGTGGTATTCACAGATGCCTCTGCCACCGGCTGGGGTGCCACGTACAACGGGCATGCAGTCTCAGGGGTGTGGACAGGCCCCCATCTGCATTGGCACATCAACTGCCTCGAGTTGCTTGCAGTACGTCTTGCTCTGAGCTGCCTCAAAGGGCTGCTACGGGCAAGCATGTACTGGTCCGTACGGACAACACTGCGACCGTTGCGTACATCAACCGTCAAGGTGGTCTACGCTCCCGTCGCATGTCGCAACTCGCCTGCCATCTCCTCCTCTGGAGTTAGAAGCATCTGAGGTCGCTTTGTGCCATTCATGTCCCCGGTGTGCTCAACCGTGTGGCCGACGAGCTATCACGAGCTGCGCTGCCAGGAGAGTGGCGACTCCACCCCCAGGTGGTCCAGCTGATCTGGAGAGAGTTTGGAGAGGCTCAGATAGACCTGTTTGCCTCCCCAGAAACCTCCCACTGCCAGTTGTTTTACTCCCTGTCCGAGGGAACACTCGGGACAGATGCGCTGGCACATAGCTGGCCCCGGGGCCTTCGCAAATATCGTTTCCCAGTGAGCCTACTTGCACAGACCCTGTGCAAAGTCAGGGAGGACGAGGAGCAGGTCCTGCTAGTTGCGCCCTATTGGCCCAACCAGACCTGGTTCCCAGAACTCTCACTCCTCGCAACAGCCCCTCCCTGGCCCATTCCTCTGAGGAAGGACCTTCTTTCTCGGAGACGGGGCACTCTCTGGCACCCGCGTCCAGACCTCTGGAAACTCCATGTCTGGTCCCTGGACGGGACGCGGAGGTTCTAGGTGACTTACCCCCCGAGGTACTTAACACCATCACTTCGGCACGTGCACCGTCTACGAGACGTGCTTACGCTTCGAAGTGGAACCTGTTCGTCGAGTGGTGCTCTTCTCGCCGAGAAGACCCCCGAAGATGCTCGATCGGAGTCGTGCTTTCCTTCTTGCAGCAAGGGTTGGAGCGTAGGCTGTCCCCCTCCACCCTCAAAGTCCATACTGCTGCTATCTCCGCTTACCACGACCACATAGATGGCAAGTCTGTTGGTCAGCATGACCTGGTCGTCAGGTTCCTTAGGGGGGCGAGACGGTTGAATCCTCCTCGTCCTCCCTCCATACCCTCTTGGGACCTTGCTCTGGTGCTGAGAGCACTTCAGATTGCTCCCTTTGAGCCCTTGCAATCAGCAGACTTAAAGATTCTGTCGATGAAGACTTTGCTGCTGGTTGCATTGGCCTCCATCAAGAGAGTAGGGGACCTGCAGTCATTTTCGGTCGACGAATCGTGCCTGGAGTTCGGGCCGGGTGACGGCCACATGGTACTGAGACCCCGGCCTGGCTATGTGCCCAAGGTTCCTACCGCTCCATTCAGGGACCGGGTAGTGAACCTGCAAGCGCTGCCCTCGGAGGAGGCAGACCCAGCCCTGGCTTTGCTCTGTCCAGTTCGCGCCTTGCGACTGTACATAGACAGAACTCAAAGCTTCAGGACCTCAGATCAGCTCTTTGTCTGTTACGGAGGCCAGCAGAAGGGAAAGGCTGTCTCCAAGCAGAGGATGGCCCACTGGATAGTGGACGTCATCGCCTTGGCTTACCAAGCCCAAGGTGTGCCCTGCCCGCTCAGGTTGCATGCTCACTCTATGAGAGGTGTTGCATCCTCCTGGGCGCTGGCTCGTGGCGCCTCGCTAACAGACATTTGTAGAGCTGCGGGCTGGGCGACACCTAACACGTTCGCTAGATTCTATAGCCTTCGTGTCGAGCCGGTCTCCTCCTGTGTTCTCACCTCAGGTCAGAGGCACGGAGAGGCCCCGGCTTAGTGTCGGCTTGCTGCGCTACACGCGCTTCTTCTCCAGAGAGTCCCTACAAGGCAGACCCTGTCGAGTCCTCCGTTCTCACTTCGGCAGCCGACGTGGCGGAGCGTCTGGCACCAGGCCTATACTCCGCTGCATCCTTGAGAACCGGGTTTAGGCTGGGTTTCATATGTGTGACCCTACGGGGATCCCATATGTCTAGTTCCACGGTTTCTCCTAAACGAAGCCTGTGTCTTTCCCTCTGGAAGAACCCACCTCTCGTCGAGTTGGAGTCACCCCAGTTCTTCCATATGTAGTACAGCCCTACGGGGTTAGTCCATATGTACTTTTCCACATAACTCCTTCGGGGAAGGATGTGGCTTCCGCAGCGTTCCTTTCCCAGCGAAAGGGCACGCTTTCTCAGCATTATCCAATAGTCTCACTGAGTGGGTTTTTGGGGAACAGCAGTGATCGACACTCTCTGTGTTAGCCCTGTCCCACCATCCTTTGGCAAGGGGGTTCAGGTGGCTTACAACAGAGCGCTGGAAGGGGGCAGCTCCTGTGGCGCTTTGGTAGGGATTCCTATTCGTCGGTCTGTCCGACGTACATCGAACGTGACCGACTGAATGGGAACGTCTCGGTTACAAAGGTAACCCTCGTTCCCTGAAGGAGGGAACGGAGACGTACGTCCCGTCGCCACAGTCCCTGTACCCCGCTGATGCTGCCGCCTATCCGGTTCGGCTCCTCAGCGAAAACCTGAAGATGCAACGCACCTGCTGCTCATTATATACCCGCGCTGCAAGGCGAGCAGCTGATGCATATGATTGCATGCCAATGTGCATTGGCTCGTTGTAGTTACACTCGAAGTAGATTGGCCTCTCTAGCGAGATTCCTATTCGTCGGTCTGTCCGACGTACGTCTCCGTTCCCTCCTTCAGGGAACGAGGGTTACCTTTGTAACCGAGACGTTATGTTGCAACGATAATCCTTTTTGTGTGCCAAAAACAAAAAAACAAAATAACGACTTTATCCAGCAATATCTAGTGATGGATGATTTCAAAACACTGCTTCTTTAAGCTTTACAAATCTTTTGTTTCGAATTGGTGGTTCGGAGCGCGTATCAAACTGCCAAAGTCACGTGATTTCAGTAAACGAGGCTTCGCTACGTCATAAGTGTTTCGAAATTTCAATGATTCACCACTGGGGGGCGTGACTTTGGCAGTTTGATACACGCTCTGAACCACTGATTCGAAACAAAAGATTTGTAAAGCTTAATGAAGCAGTGTTTTGAAATCATCCATCACTACATATTGTTGAATAAAGTCGTTATTTTGTTTTTTGGTGCATAAAAAGTATTCTCGTCGCTTCATAACATTAAGGTTGAACCAGTGTAGTCACATGAACTGTTTTAAATACGTATTTAGTAGCTTTCTGTGCATTGAAAGTGTTAATTGTCTTGCTGGCAATGCAGGCCTCACTGAGCCATCGGATGTTATCAAAAATATCTTAATTTGTGTTTCGAAGATGAACAAATGTCTTACAGGTGTTGAACAACATGAGTAATTAATGACAGAATTACAGGCTAATTTCGCAGCTAACTTTTTATGTATCCCCAGCACAAAACTAAAATATATTTTTACCCTTTCTTCATAAATTTGACAAAAAATATTTTAATTTAAAGCATGCTCTCCACTGACACTGCTGTCATCTTGGTAAACAGGTACAGTAACTTTTATAAAAGAAAAGAAAAAAAAAAATGTTACAGGATTTTTTTTTTTTTTTTTATGTGGTGGAAATTATGCTACAACTGTAGGGGAATCATTTTTGAACTCTTTGTTTAGATGATAATAATTTTAAACATTACAATTTTAAAAAATTATAATTTTTTTATAGTTTAAGATTGAAATTGTGAGTTTGAGACAATGGTCAAACAATAAAATATATACAAAAGCAAATATAAATATAAACATATAACAAAAAGAGAAAAATAATATTGAAATCTTTTTTCAAAAAAAGAAAATCAACCCCTAGGATATAAGAGTGTCCAAAGTTAAAGAAACACCTATTTATATGCATTTATTAGATACCAGTATTGATCCAACTATTTATGCTCCAACTATTACTCCTATTATTAGATCAAAACCACAAGTATTGACACTTTTACAAGGCCCAATTAGGCCAACAGAAGAAGTAGATCTGCCTCAGTGAAGTGAAGACCAGTGATACCAAGAACGGTACGATTCTGCAGCATTTACCTTTCCCCAGAGGATCCACAGGCAGCCATGCTGCAGAATGGTTCCGCTCTCAATATCAAAGGATGGAAAGCAGGATGAGGCAGCGCTGGAGGCAGGCATGATAACAAAGTGGTCGTTTAGATCTAGGAAATTAGTTCAATTTTAATTTGCTCACATTGTAAAATGACTCCCGGTATGGCTCTTTACGAAGCTTGTAATTACACAGAGGGGAAAGAAAAAAAAAAAAAAAAAAAACATTGGTATGGGTGCACTGGGAAAATAAAAGCAAAAAAACATAAAAACAATACTACATTCACCTTTAATTAAGCTTCATTTTCAGTACAGTTCATTTGGCTTTATTTGTTTGATGATTTCTGTTGTTTTTAGAACAATTAAGACTCATTCATATACCAGACTCATTTTCAGGTGCTAAAAGAGTCGTTTCTGCTACTTTCACCTCAAAGCAGTTGCTGGATCCAGCGATGCCCACCATTCAGGCATCTACCTTCTAAAAAGCCAATTAAATACAACCCTCAGTGCCAGTTAATGGACTCCGTAATGGCTATGTCAATATGAATATATATTTTCCCCTCAGACAGACATGTATTGAGTATCAGCTGACATACTGTCTGAGCAGGGGTTAGAACAGCAGGGAGACAGTAATTTAGAAAATCGATCCAATTCCCTGCAACCACGCATTAAACTTTTCTAGAAAACGGCCGTGGCTTTGGGAACCAACCTCAGGAAAGTTGTTCGGTTGCCTGACCTCCAGTTCTGGTTTTGCCTAATGGTCATGTAGCGCATAATAACAACGGTGAAGAGGTTTAGGTGGTCCATTTGGAAGAAAGTGAAGGGTTTTATTATTCCAAGTGTGTCTGAATTGTTACAATGACAGACAGCGTAGAGAGTAAGTCGTTCTCTCTCTCCCCCAGCAATCATCCCATCTCAATGCCACTTTGCTTGCCCCCAAGGACAAGACCTTTATGACAGGAGGACAAGAGAGTGTCTGTGTGGAAGATATAGTTCTAGAGATCCTTTCCCTCCCCTTCTCTCTTCGTCTTTTCTCGGTGTCTCTTTTCCTCTCTTTCGATGACAGTTTTGGGGCATTTTCCAGCATCGCTGTGTTTGTGTGTATGAGGTGTAAGGGTAGGAGGACATGGGAACTAAGAGAAAGAATTTTAGGAGAGAGAGGAAGAGATGTAGTCCCACAGGTAAACAACTTCATTGTTAGCACAGGGGACTGCCGGTAGAAAATGCAATTATGATTTCGTATGCGGTTTAAAATTCTCATTCGCCTTTAATGAATGGTCTCAGAGCTAGTGACCTGACGGGGCAATGCAGTCTAGGCCTCATCATCTCTCTCTCTTGCCTTTTCTTGGTCTCTTTATCTCTTACCTTCATTTTCTCTCTTTGTCCCTCCATCCGCCCACCTCTCTCTCTGTATCTCTGTACTCTCTGTTGACAGTCTATCTGGGTGGAAATAGGCGATGGAGATTGCCTCTAGCAGTCAGTCCCCAGAGGAGGAAATAGACCCATGATAGCACAATTACTTAATACGCAAAAAAGCTGAAAATAATAGCTTTGGTGTGTGACGGAAAACAAATCGAGGAGCTTTGATAGGCAAAAAAAAAAGAAAAAAAAAAAAAAAAGAAAAAAGAAATTCAATCAGAGGTCCATTTCAGGCAGCCCGGGATCCTGCTGATTCTAATAATTTGTGTTATTCCCTCCACCACCTCCCTCCCCTCAGCATTTAGATATACAAATCCTACTGAATGGTCTTCCTGAATGCTAATCATATCTGTCAGTTAGCAGTTGGCAAACAAAGGGTAGAGTGACATATTGCTGGAATATACTCAATGCTTCCTCACATGACAGTTTTACAAAACGCAGAGTATTACCAGTCATTATTCAATTTGGAAAGGCAGTCTATAGTGAAAATTGTAATAGACTGCTAAATGTGCTGCCCGACTCGCCGCCCGGAGCGAATATTGAAAAAAGAATTATAAGCATTGAGTTTTAGGACAAATGATTCATTTTTAATCTCCGGTTGGTATTTAAATGTTATGAATGTGATTTTCTACCTCTGCGAGGGGAGACACGTGTTTATTTTCTGCCTTATGCGGAGCAGTAGGCACTCAGTGAGCGGAGGAGGGATTCTGCTTTCCATTTATTTGTGTCAATTTGATGTACATTTAAATGGCTGCTAATGCTGCAGTTGCAGTTTTGGTTCTATATATAATGTTACTGTGGTACTGTGGAGTTGTTGATATTGCAATCTTTCTCTATCACCATGTGCCACTGAGCAAGACATTTAACCCTGGGTTGCTCTAGGGGGGCTATGCCTACAAACAGTTTATTCAGTAGTAGCACTGGGTGGAATGACATGCAGTATATAACATATAGTGTTACAAAAGAGTCAAACAGCAGAGATTATGCTACATATAACATTTATTCCATGGTATGTCTGCAGCAAATAACTAAATAAAATAAAAATAAATAAAAAAATAAACATGCAGAAAACAAAAAGTGCAGAAAGCAAAATGTGTAGACAGTTTACTTGATTTTAAAGGGAACAAATTCATTTTGGCGTATCATGCCACACTGCATACATGTAGATACAGTATAACAACTTGCCTAATAAATAGAATATAATTCAAACGCAGGAGAACACGGCAAAGCTATAAACAACAACCAAGTAAAACTAAGATGACACAGAACAATGAACAGAGGAAACTAAGGGTATAAATACACAGAGATAACAAGGTAACTAAATGAACAACAGGTGAACGTAATCTAATCAGAAACCATAGAAACTAACTAGCAAACAGAACTAAAACGAAACCAAAACAGACCGAGACTGTTACAATTTCTAGATTTATTTTTGCAGAGCAAAACTAGGAACATTTTTATTCCCTATAGAACTTTGCCTGCATTTTAAAAATGTTTTCATTACTTTTCACAAATGTTAAAATTACCAGATAGGTTTACATTTTTTTTTTTTTTCTTAAAATTTAGAATATTTAAAAGTTTTCAATGCCAGTTAGTGTCACGATTATGGACTCTTATTTTGATATTCTGTTTTGTTTCCATTAGTTCATGTATCCCTGCTCTGTTTAGTTTCAGTTTCCTTCGTTTCTGATTATGTCCTCGTTTCTTCCTATGGTTACATACTATCTGCACCTGTCTGTCATTACGCCTTGCATTTACACTTCCTGTTATGTTTAGTCCCTTGTCGGTTCTCCTTTACATTAGTGTGATTGTGTTTTATTGTTACTCTGCGATTTCCAGTGTTTTTCTTGTTTAATTAAAGTTAATGTTTTTTTCTGTGGTAATCTCCTTCGTCATGTGATTTATACAACCACCCTTTCCAGTGGGAACCATGTATATTAAATATTTTGGTCTAAAAAAAAACTCTAAAATTTGTCTTCCGAAGATGAACAAAAGTCTTACGGGTTTGGAACGGCATGAGGGTGAGTAATTAATGATGTAATTAATTTTCATTTTTGGGTGAACTAACCCTTTAACTAACAAGAAACTCTGATTAATTAATTAGTAAGTAATAGCGCTCATTTGAATATGCATGTGTATGCATGTGATGTCACTGTCGGCTGGAGTGGCTGCGGTTACACCCACTGAGTGGCAAAAAGACTGAGAGGCACCATGGTTTTCAGGGTGAATGCTGCGAAAAACACACAAACCACATCCAAAATGGGAAAGAGCTTCGCGATTGATTGTACAAATAGATTTGACAACAAATCTGAGGTGTATTTTTACAGACTGCCAAAGCTACAGAAAAAAGAAGGAAATGGATCGCTGCAATTCACAGAAACAACTGGACTTGTTGATTTGCAGTTATCTTTTTTTGTGGCAATATGTTGAATTTTGGGGTAAAATCATATTGTATTGACAACTCATCAATTAAATATTTACCATGTTATATTCTGCATAATTGGGTCTTTTTAAATAAACACCGACAAAAAGAATACAAGTTTTAGGGCTGGACGATATGACTATATGTATATAACATTGATATAAGTGATCACTCAGATTTAGACCTACCTATATTGTATAAAGCGTTCACAGGCAGATTTGCTTTATGTATTTCCCCAGTATTGAAATCAGGCACATCTAAATGTCAGGAAACACGATTCCTGGCTGCATGTCAATATCCATAGATTAGGTTTCTTTGACAAGATGTAAGGAACTCTATCAAGCCGAACCTTTAGTGTAATCGTTTGTTTTACTCGTGTTTTTGCAGTTTCCCCTATTAAATCCAGTCATGCATCAGGCTCTTTTGCCACTCAGTCCAGCTGAGGGACTGTGTTCCGGTGGGAAAGTGACGTCAATGCATACCCTCTAAGGTAGTTCACTATTAGCTAATCAGTAACAAGTATTTTTTTCATACCTCCCAGAGATAAGAACTACTATATACAGGTGCATAATTAATGTGAATAATGCATAATGTATAATTAAGATCAATTAAGTGAAGATCATGTCATCTCACTTGTGAGGATTCAATTATTTCCAAATCCTTCATAAGGAATTACTACTTATTTGGTATAGTATTTTAATCTGAAAAGCACAATAACTCTCTAGTAATGACTGAAGTTAAGAGGTTTTTGTAAGGTTTTGGATAATATTGCTTCTGACGGATTTGGTAACACTTGAGTCATTACTAGTGGGTTACCATGATCTTTACTTTAGAATACTGATCCAAATAATTAGTCATTCCTTCTGAAGGATTTGGTAATACTTGAGTCATTACTAGTAGGTTACCACGATCTTTACTTTAGAATTAATTATACATTGTGCATTACTCTCATTAAAGGGAGCAATGTGTTGTATAAACACTTTTTGTTATACTGGATGAAACTCTCTTCACATCCTGATAGCAACCAATAATAGAAGTGGTCTAAATATTAGTTTTATTTTTGTGTAGCTCAACATTTTTGAGTAAACCCTTATACTTAAATTATCATTTTTAAGTTTACTGAGCTATATAAAGTGACGTCATCCATGTCATGTTGTTGCCGATGTTACCGACATAACTGACGTTATCAGAAGAATTCATTCAACATTAAACTGAGTTTAATGCAGATTTCAAGTTCTCAGCATGCTTTGTGTCACACTCTAGGGAGAATAAATGTTGAAATTGAGTGTTATTTTGTGTGTTTTTGCACAAGATTAATACAGGGGAAGATGTTTTATTGTTTAATGTTTTGGTATTTAAAGGTGTTTCTGTGATGTTGAAGTTTTTAGGGTTACCATCGTGGTGAAGAGTAGTGCCTGTGGTTAGGTTGAGAATGGGCTGTGAAACTTCAATGCTATAAATACTGCATGTTGATTAACAGTTCATGCAAGTAAATATGTCGGCATTTCCGGCGCCATTCATGTGGCAGCCAGTAAGGATGTGCGTCTAATGGCTCGTTGGCTCATTGTTTTGTTTTGTTTGTTTAAGTGTTTATTTTCATTTTAGGACTTAACCAAGGCGTACTTTATCTTTAAATTCATTTTGGTTTGGCGTGTGTGAACACGCAAGGATGTTTGGCTCACAGCGACTCTTGATCCTGTTGATTTTTTTTTTGGGTGGAGTGGAGTGCACTTTTTTGCCGGGGCAAGCTAACACCGCAAAGTTATACAGCGGAGCTATGATGGAGTCCAGTCTTCGGTGAGGAGGACTAAAAGGAAAAGGGGTACCCGTGGAGGAGTTAAGCACAGGTTGAAAGCGTATCACAGATATACCCCACTGCCTAATATCATACTGAGTAACATGCGCTCCCTTCGACACAAGATGGACGAGCTGCAAGGGAATGTGGCCTTCTTTCATGAGTACAGAAACTCGCACATGGTGGTGCTAACAGAAATGTGGTTGGATGATCTGGTCAGTGACGACCATCTACGGCTCAGTGGATACTCTGGACAGAGATAAAGAGATCACGGGGAAAAAGCATGTGTACATTAAGGAGAGATGGTGCAACAGTGTGATTGTTCGGGAAAAACTATGCTCCTCCGAAATTGAATTGCTTGTTCTCTCTGCTCGTCCTTTTTATCTACCACGTGAGTTTGATCAGGTTCTTGTGGTATCCAGTTACATACATTTTGTGGAGTCGATTATACCCATTAAAAGTCTGATTGCGTTTCCAAACAACAAACCGTGGGTAACTAAAGAGCTCAAAAATGTTCTCAACATGAAGAAAAGAATATTTTTGTCAGGGTCCAATGAGGAGAAAAAAAATGATCAATAAGGAAGTCAAGAGAACAATCAGGTGTGCTAAACTAAATTATAAAAATAAAATAGAAAATAAATTTGTTCAAGGTGATATGAGGGCTGTCTGGCATGGGATTAGGAACATGGCGGATAATGGTATAGCAAGGAACAGTGTTAAATAGGAACAATGATGGTAACTTATTGGTCCTATTCCTAAGCAAGAAAAGTCACATTCTTTAATGATTTTCGGCCCATTGCATTAACTTCGTTAGCTATGAAAGCCTTAGAGTGGGAAGTCAAGTCACAACTTATCAAAGTAACGGGTCATAAGCTAGATCCTTTGCAGTTTGCATATCGCACTAAAAGAGGTATGGACGATGCAAAGCTCTTTCTCCTCAATACCATACACTAATATCTAGAGAAGGGAGGCACATTTGCTAGAATGTTGATGTTGATTTCTCCTCTGCTTTCAACACAATGAATCCTGTCATTTTAGCAAAGAAACGTATGTGAATTTGATGTAAGTCACGGTTTGGTTTTATGGATCTTAGATTTTTTGACATGTAGACAGCAAAGAGTCATGTTGAATGGAGTGCTGTCAGACACGCTTGTTACGTCAATTGGATCTCCTCAGGGATGCGTACTGTCTTCGATTTTATTTATACTCTATACAAATGAATGTCGCAGCACTAAGAATAACTGTCATGTGATAGTCTCTTTGATGGTTATATTAGTGCATGCTGGTGCACTATTGCTAACTAACACTTAACCGTAAAGATTAGGTGTAAGTTTATTCAATATTTCAATTAAATTGTAATTACAGAATTTGTGTAATATAAAATAATTTTTTTTAAAGTTCTACTAAAATAATCTTTGAGTTGTTTATAAATGTTTTGAGTATTCTGAATTTATTGTCTTTTACAACAACTGCATCAAAATAATTGAAAAATAAGAAACATTACGTATGGTAAACAATAGTTTTAAGTACAGTGGACTTAAACATTAAATAAAATTAAAACATTTTTAGTTTGACTTAATTGTTACTTATAATTATTGTTTACTTTAAAAATTTGAGTTGCTTTACTTAAATCTTTTGAGGTAATTGGTGTCTACAATAATTTTGAGTATTCTGAACTTTTTTTACAGTGTATCAATGCCGAAATGAATCTGCAGCAGTCACATTGTACAAGTATGAGCTCTGTAAGTTGTTTACATTCATTAATATTGTAATGTTATGTGCTTTGAGACATGAGGTAATTTAACGCCGTCTCTCGTTTCGTGGTGCTCTGCAAATTCTGCTGTGTGCATTCATTTGTTTTGGACGAGGCGTGGCTTTGGAGAGCGCTCTGAAGGGAGAAAGGGATCTCATGCTTTCAAAGCTAGCTTTCTATTAGTACCCTCTCTGAAATTGCCTACCCTACCCTTAATTATGAACCTGTATATATAGTCATTCTTAGTAGTCTTCTGCGAGGTATTAAAAAATGGTAATTACTGATTGGCTAATATTGAACTACCTCATTCAACTGAATGCTGTTACGTATTAATTAATCAGAGTTTCCTGTTAGTTAATAGTAGTTATAAAAATGTTAATATCGTGTTACTCATTTGTTCCTGTGATGTTATTCATTAATGACGGAACAGTATTCTAAAGTGTTACCATGTTACTCAATAAAAATGTTCATGTTCATGTTAGTTAACAGTGCATAAACTAGTTAACAAATACAACCTTTTATATAAAAATGCATTAGTAAATGTTGAAATTAACTTTAGCTAAGATTAATAAATGCTTTAGAAGTATTGTTTGTGTTAGTTCATGTTAACAAATGTAGTTAACTAATGTTAACAAATGAAAAGTATACTTTATACCATCAGCTTGATATAAAATGATTTTACTGTGATCTGGTAAGATTCTAATATCCCACCCTTATATCATTATTGTATGAATAGGGGCTTTGGATTAAAAAAGTATCCTAAAACTACTATGACCACATCCACAGTTGTGTGAAACTACTGTTGGCAGATGCTGATGGACAATGTTTCTGATGCAATGCTCTTGTACTCCATCAGATCATAAACATGTCTTCGTCCTTTCTCTAAATTTCTATTCTGCTCTTTTTTCCTTAGTTTCAACACCTCTTTTTCCTTGGTTCCTCTATTTCTACCTCAATCTCTTCCTCTGTCCTTCCTTTCCTCACCCCACTCTCCTCCCATTTCTTTTTCTCTCACCCTTTTGCTCCCTCCATCATTAAACTTTAAGCTCTCTTGCATTTTTTTCTTCCTTTTTTGACTATGAGTCCATTTTTTTGCTGGGTGGAATTAAAGAGAGGAAAAACAAAGTTAATGAATTCTTAATGAGAAGCACCGAGGCTGGAGGTGACACAGGGGAAAAATACTTCCCTCCCCCTGATTGATGATCATAAGAGCACATTCAAATAAACCAAACAGAGTGATTTATTTTCTGCTGTGTAAGACCTCAGCCACTGGCATATACAGGAAACATATTTGACAGACACCAATAGACAAAGCGCTCGACTGCAGCCATCAGTTAAGGCTTAACTGCAGGGTCCTTAGGCTGCCGTGGATGGACATTTGCTTTTGACAGTTCAAGGAAGTGTTCGGGTCATATGGGAGAGCTAAGACAGCTTCAGGGGTTTGAAAGATGGATACACACAAGCCATGGGAATGTAAGTGCACATAAGTATGTATGGCAGGTTAAACGGTGACCTGATGCTTACCCTATTGCTTAGCAGTCTCCACCAATTAGTTTCATTATCTTAGTGGCCAGCCTCTGACCTAGATGTAAAAGTGCTATCCCAGAGAGAAAACACTCTACAGCACAAAGTTCACCCATCTGACAAGCTTAATTAACATGTAATAGGCTTAATGAGCTCCTCCACACATACTGGCATTCAATCGATTTGGATTCAATTATCATTTATGGTGCAATCATATCTAAGCCTGCCTAGAGAGTGTAATAGGCTCCTAATTGAGAATGATAGTATTATGCATTGGGCATTTGAACTTTATGCTGTTAAGACATTTAAAGCCACCATTAGGCATGTAGAAATTAGCAAAATACAACTTAAATTAAAATAAATCTGAATGTGTGAGCATTGTGATGTTTGGTCTTGAGACAATATTGTACTTTAATGTCAGCTTTTTGTGTCTACTGAATCATACAGAAGCAATATTTTAAGGATTTCTTTGTATCTGTTTTTATTTACATAAAAAGAACACTTTGCAAAGTTGTAACTTTCACGCAGCTATTTATGATATTTAATGCTGTTCCCTAAACACAGAACATTCTCTCTTCAGTATACTGAACTCTGCATAACTGTTTTGTTTGTTTGTTTGTTTGTTTTTTTGAGAATTGGGCATCCTAACTGCGGATAGTGAGATAACTGATGTATCAATCAAAAAATTTCCCTGAGGTGCAGAATTGTCTAAATGGCCCGAGTTCTCTGTTTTCATGCCCAGTGCTCAGTACTTTTACTGCAGGGCTCAATCCATAGAGAACAAGTGGAAAAACAAGATGAGGATGGCAACTGAAATGAGTCCGAATAAATATCTCTGCCTGATGATTTGCTACTTATTTCTATATAAAAGCAAATTAATAAATGAAACAGAAATATTTACCTCTAAGCACTGCAAGCTTGAGATATTCCTAGATGTTAAACTTCAAGTATGTTGACTGAATCAGTTTAGTTAGAAGCAAGAAAAGTTTTATGGGGGTTAAAAGTAGTTACACTTGAAGGATATGCAATGTTTACAATAACTCCCTTGAGGAGTGAGTGGCTACGTATACATGCACCTAAAAATCTGTTTATTGTTACGGTTAGCAGGGAAGAGGAGAGGCCAGGATCTAATCGCAAACAGTATTTATTAAATAAACACACAAACAAAGATAATCCAAATGGGGAAAGCCAATGACAATAATCCACACATGAAAAACATAAATCCAACATGGAAGATGAGAATAATCAAATGAGGAAACACGAGATGTAACAGCCTTGCAGAAACATGTTGAGACAATGAACAACAAACAAAGACTGAAACACAGGGGTGTGTATATATATATATATATACCGATCAGGCATACCATTATGACCACCTTCCTAATATCCTTTTGCTGCCAAAACAGCCCAGACCCGTCGAGGCATGGACTCCACTAGACCCCTGAAGGTGTGCTGTGGTATCTGGCACCAAGATGTTAGCAGCAGATCCTTTAAGTCCTGTAAGTTGCGAGGTGGAGCCTCCATGGATCAGACTTGTTTGTTCAGCACATCCCACAGATGCTTGATTGGATTGAGATCTGGGGTATTTGAGGCCAAGTCAACACCTCAAACTTGTTGTTGTGCTCCTCAAACTATTCCTGAACCATTTTTGATTTGTGGCAGGGCGCATTATCCTGCTAAAAGAGGCCACAGCCACCAGGGAATACCATTTCCATGAAAGGGTGTACATGATCTGCAACAATGCTTTGGTAGGTGGTACATGTAACTGGTCAAAGTAAAACCCACATGGATGGCCGGACCCAAGGTTTCCCAGCAGAACATTGCCAAAAGCATCACACTGCCTCCGCTGGCTTGCCTTCTTACCATAGTGCATCCTGGTGCCATGTGTTCCCCAGGTAAGCGACGCACACGCACCTGGCCATCTACATGACATAAAAGAAAATGTGATTCATCAGACCAGGCCACCTTCTTCCATTGCTCCGTGGTCCAGTTCTGATGCTCACGTGCCCACTGTTGGTGCTTTCAGCTGTGCAGCCCCATATGCAACAAACTGCAATGCACTGTGTATTCTGACACCTTTCTATTAGAACCAGCATTAACTCCTTCCATATAATTTAAACTGCAACTGACAGATCTCAGTATCCGAACTGACTTGTTTCATCCCACCACCACCCCATTCTCCTCCTTAGATTTTAGATATGTTACTCCACTCTTATATGTTTGCTATGAATGGGAATTTACTACAATGGCAAAAGCTGTTTTGAATCACTTTTATGCTTTTCTGAGGTCAAAAAGTCTTGTGTGGGGGCCCTGGAATATTTCCTTATGGGGGGCCTTGGGGGCAAAAAAGGTTATCTTCGGAAAACAATGTGTTTAATGTTGTTTTTTTTTTATTTTTTTATCATTTACCCAACTAAACTAAGAGATTGTTAGAGAAACTTTAAAGAACTATACAGGAGATTAACGGGCAGTGGTGCTATATAGCACCTTAACCACCCCAAAGAACCACTAAAGAACCACTGAAGAACCATACTGGGCTTAACAGGTTCTTTATACGGTAGTGGTGCTATATAGCACCTCAACCACCCCAAAGAACTGCTGAAGAACCTAATTTTTTTTGGTGTGTGTGTAACAGAATATCAAAATAAGAGTCATTGAACACAAAACACACAAGACACAGGGGAAATTGTGACATTTATAATTGGATTGATGGCTCAATCAGACTGAAACCAGAGGAGCTGAAGCAATGGCTCTCATTGGGTGGGGGAGGATTGGGGGCAGGGGTAGAGGTTAGAGTCTCTGGATCGTGCTCACAGAAGGTGGCGGTAATGCATGAGATTTGGTGCAATCCACCAATAAACTGAAGAAGAATTAAACTTAAAAGCCTTCATGTAAACACCTCAATCAATCCAAATGAGCTTGATCCAAATTAAACTTTTATCAGATCAGACCAAGGGGTGGTCTAGACCTGAAATAATCCGATCAACAAGAAAAAAAGCATGTAAACACTTGAATCTGAATCATATTTAAAAATACCTTGTGCCCATGCACAGTGCCATTATGCGTATGTTTACATACAGTACGTTTTACATCATACGAGCATGCGTATATTTATTTACGCCTCATGTCTTACGAACTGGGCAGGGAATGAAACAGAATATTTACTAAATATCTGGCAAAAAAGCTAATTTCTCATATTTATCAGCTCTCTTTTTTAGATATGTCATCAAGGCAAAAACATACCTAGTGTATTTGTAAATGCTGGGAAACAGTGACACTTGCCTAGCATCCAAAAATGCCTGCTTCCATACTGTCTTTCAATTTTGACTTCAGCAACCAAACACGTGTAAAACTTTCCTCTCTATTTTTAAAATGGTTACCATGTTTAAATCCAGTCCACTGATTTTTCCCTATATGTCAGCACAGATAATGCGAAAACAGTCAGCAGATTCCATCAGAGAACAAAAAGAGTTTAAAACAGAAATCTAACCAAGAATTTTATTCAGTAATCAAACAGCTACTGCAGAAGAAACAATCTGTATTACAGAAGAGTAAATACTGCTGCACATTCATCATAATGATTCTCTCCATTTTAGTTAGAGTACACTTTATTACTAAAATATAAATAAATAAAGTTGTTGTCCATTATTTTGAAAAAAAAAAAAAAAAAAAAAACAATTAGCAAAGAGCCACTGTTAGGCTTATGCTAACCGAGAAAGAAAAAAAAGTGTACCCTCTTAACACCAAATCCATATCCACAGTCTTAAAATGTTTTTGTGAAGGGCCTGTCTGATGGATGGACAGGTGTAAAAACAGTTTCAAGTGTCCACAGGCAGAACATATTATAAATACTGTCTTAATGGACTAGAGCGAGAGAGAACTAGAACAGTTATGAACTCGAGCGAGAGAGACTGGATGACTATTTAAAAGTCAGCAGCGTGTGTAAATGAGAAAGATGTGATTCTGCCCGTGTAAAGGTATAAGAGAAGAGAGGGAGGCAGACGGAGTGATGAGAATGCCTCTAAACGTAATCATTTCAAAACGATGAACTGCCACTCAAAGGAGAGAGAGAGAGGGGGGTAAATGGTTGTCATTTGGAAGTAATTAAGTGAATCTGAATGTGTGAATTCAAACGTATGCAGATTTCCTCATTAACATTTGTCACTGGAAGTGAAGAGCTCAATGAATCAGCATTGTCTTTGTGTTTTATATACTTTTAAGAAAGATCTAAGAGCCCTCAGTCAGGCTAAATACCACAAATTATTTTAATTATAGATGTCTCTTCAGGCAAAAGGGCAGTACTGGCTCTTCATTTATATTGGTATTTGAGCATGCCAAAAATGAATGAATCAATAAATAAACTTTAAATATTTATTTATTGATAATTGATGATGATAATAAGACCATGGTGGGGATATGCCTACTGCAATTCTATCATTATATATTTATGGGCTGTTGATGAATTAAAATGGTTAATACAGTTAATTACATGATGTGCTGCTTAATGAATGAAATTAATTACTTGCATATTTCAATGTTTGCTAAAAAAAAAAAAACCCACAAATGAAGGTAGTTTAAAAGATTACACTATTGTGGCAGACACTGAACAACAATATCAGCATGGTTGTGATTTGGCCGTAGGCAATCATCATAAACTGTAAAAAAATATGGACCTAGTGTCCGTGACATCACCCATAGATTTCTGAAGAGCATTTTTGAAGCGAAAATGAGGCTGCTGCCATCTTAGCAGCGCGTCACCGCATGTCACTCCTGGGTAACTGAAAATGGGCAAAGAGGCGGGACGTGGTTGGAACTGAGGTGCCTGGTTGCTGAAACCACGCCCGCCTAGCACGACATGATCATGTTAGCAGGCTAAAGAAGCTATCTATGTATCTTAGATACTATCTAAAATATTAATAAAGAAAAGTTATATCATTTGAAAATTCTAAGGTTTACTATCTACGGTGTCTTTTTTACGATATAGATGCTCCAACACCAGTAATTGTAATTTGTGTCGGGTGTGCAAATGATAACATGCAAAATCAAAACAGGACTTCATTTCTTTGTAATGAAATAGCAATCGCAAGATCAATCCATTCCGTTGCACTTGGGTAAAATGTCCACGAGCATCCATTAAAAAACAAACAACAGCACTTTTTGTTCACAAAAGCGTTAAATCCACGAAGTATTGATATATTGTCCATTGTTTGCGTCATATTTCTTCTGAATGATCTGCTCTCCATCATCGATCTTCAAGAAATTACGCAACCTCAGCAGCGTTTATGTTGTAAAACTGTATATGATTGTATACATTAAACTCTCACAAACAAATGAGCCTGTGTCCAAAGAATAATTTTTTCAAAATAGTGCAGCATTTTTAGTTATAATATCCAAGCAGTGCTGTCGGATTTTGTGGTGTCCTGAGAGGCATATTCTCCAGCCATTGTCATAGTAAATCTCACGAACAAAACTTTTAGCCAATGCCAAGACGATCCAACAATGTGTGTTCTGTTTATCTTCCGCATGTTGTACAGAGACGCACATCTGTCTCAACCATATAACTGCACAGCAAGCCATATTATTTGATAATTGTATAAAATAATCCCGAAAAAAGCACAAACACAGCAGAGATGCCAAATTCAGCGGCTGGAATTAGCTGAGGTAACGTGACGGCTCACAGACAGCAGCGGCAAACCTGTCACTCAAGTGACCACGCCCTTAATTATCCAGAACTTTAAGGCTTAATATAATTTAAACTGATGAGTTATAAAAAAAATCACCCCCCTCAGAGTTGTCATGAAGGGCAAAATTAGCTGTATAGACGAAAACCACAATCTGATCCAGGCTTTAAACATGTTTTTTATGTGCTGTAAAGTTGGGCATTTTAATATGGGACTCAATGAGATTCTGCTCTCTTTTGGAGCCTGTCCCTAGCGCCCAATGAATTGCAGTTTAAGTCACTTCTGTATTGGCTTCAAGAGAAACTGGGGAGGTTGCCACTTGGTAATCACAGAGTGCTGATATAGAGCTGTATAACATGACTACTTGTGTGATATTGCATTTATACAACAGTTCAATGGCACAAGTGAGTAAATAAATAAATAAGAAACATCAACGGAGTGTCTGTAAAACTCTCTTTTGTGCAGAACCACTTCCTTCCACCACGTATTCAAATCTCAAGTTGACAATTTAACAGTTGAGCCCAAGCCTCCGTTAATAATTCTAAAATGTCACTTTAGAACTAGTAATGAAGGAATGTTGAGTCACTTTATTGAAGTTTACTGGATTATGTAGAGTAGACTATTATGTTATTATGAGAAAGAGATCGACTAAACGAGTGTATTACCTGCATCTGATATAGCAAACATTCTTCAGGTCGATGTCCATAACATTACAGTATATCCATTATAAAAAAAAAAATCAGTTTGAATGTCCACTGAGGTAAGCAATATCTTTGTCCTTTTAAAAGATTTCCCATAACAGCCCTCAAACAACTTCCTTGTTTACAACCAGTCACTTTCAATTTGCTACTGACTCACTCATTGTTACATGTGCCCTGGGTCTGTGTTCATCAACCTTATTTTATGGACTCCATTTCCCACAATTCCCCATCTAGGAACCAATCACACACTCATACCTGTTTCCCATCAGTGACTCTTTATAAGCTGCACTCAGACACACACACATTGCTGAGTATTGTTTAGCCATTGGTTTGCATTCCGTTTGTTTCTTGTCCTGCCTTGTCCTGCCTTGTCTTGCCTAGCCTGTGTTTTGACCCTGGACTATTTCCTTGTTTTTGATCGTTTGCTGCCTGCCTTGACCATTGCCTGTGTTTTTGGATTACTCTTTTGCCTTGCCTTCCTGTTACTGTTTGCTGGTGATCAACCTACTGCCTGTTTGACTACGCTCTTCTTATAAATAAAGCCTGCACGTGGATCTCCAACTCCGTTGTCCCGCTCCCTACATTACACTCATAAAGACAGTCTTTGTCGCCATCTAATGGCATAGTAACTTTCACTGAAGTCCATATCACGATCACTAATGAACCCTTTCTCAATACCAAATACGGCATATTGTTTATATAAAATAATATTTATTGAAAAATAATATTTAAATTAACAACAATAGTCATTATAAAAGACAACAGGAAATAAACACAAGCAAACAATTCAAATGTACAAAATCAGCGCATGGAGCTATAATCTCTCTGAAAGTGTCTAAACAAATTGTATATAGGCAATATGTTTATATATGAGTCACATATTTGAGGTCTAAATAACTATATTATCGCCTAAAAACTCTTAAAACTACATTCCGTGACACAACAGTAGTATTTGTAAAAAAAAAAATATGGTGGATTTGCTTGACCGCCATGACAGTCGCCGCAAGCGGAGTGATACAAACAGTGAAACGGTTCAGGTGCTGATACTGGGGGAATATCGCACGGCTGGGAAAGGCTCTCAGCCAATAAGATTCGCGAACCAGAACGAACTGTTGAATAAATGTACTGTCATGGTGGTCGAGCAAATCCATTATATTTTTTACAAAACTACTGTGCTATATCAGATGCAGGTAATACACTCGTTTAGTCGATCTCTCGCTCATAATACCATAATACTCTACATAATCCAATAAGCTTCAAAGAAGCAACTCAACGTTTCTTCGTTACTAGTTCTAAAGTGACGTTTTAGAAATAGTAACGGAGGCTTGGTCACAACTGTTAAACTGTCAAATTGAGATTTAAATCCATGAAGGAAGGAAGTAGTTCTGCACAAAAGAGGGTTTTAAAGACACTCCATTGTTGCTTCTTATTTATTTACTCACTTGTGCTGTCGAACTGTTGTATAAATGCAATATCACATGAGTAGCCGTACAATATGGCTGTATATCAGCATGGCTGTGATTCACGGCCGTAGGTAATCACAGCGTGCTGTGATTATTTAAAGTTGGGACATTTTGTAAAATGTAATAA
Organism: Hypophthalmichthys nobilis; assembly: GCA_037950665.1. Classification (NCBI taxonomy): domain Eukaryota; kingdom Metazoa; phylum Chordata; class Actinopteri; order Cypriniformes; family Xenocyprididae; genus Hypophthalmichthys; species Hypophthalmichthys nobilis. Next base: position 23,997,448 of record CM075480.1, on the reverse strand, counting down.
AATCAGGAGTCTATGTGATTTGTTAAGTCTCTTTAACCTTTTCTAACTGAGAAAAGTACAAAGAAATGATTTTCAATGTTTTCAATCACCAACTTAATTGTAACACATTTTGATTTTGATAGCTGCAACACACTCCAAAAAAGTTGGGACAGAAGCATGTTTAGCACTGTGTCAAATCAACTTTCCTTTTAATTACACATTTTAAATGTTTAGGAATGGAGAATACTAATTATTGCAGTTTTGCAAGTGTCATTTTTGCCCAATCTCACTTGATACAAGACAGTCTCAACAGTCCGTGGTCGTCGTAGTCTGATTCTCTTTTTCATGAGGGGCCATACATTTTCAATAAGAGACAGATCTGGACAGCAGATCTGGCAACATCCACTCTATGGTGTAGAGTGCCTAAAAAAATACTCTGTTGAAGCAAGTGCAGAATGAGGCCTGGCATTGCTTGCTTCCCAGGAAAGATGTCAGCTTGATGGCAGTATATGTCTCTGTACAATCCCAGTATATGTCTCAACGTCAATGGTACTTTCACACATATGTAAGTCACCCATGCCATTTGCGCTGATGCACCCCCATACCATGACAGGTGTTTGCTTTTGCTGCTTTTGCTGGTTAAAGTCTGGATGGTGCCTTTCGTTTTTGGCACTGAGAACTTGATATCTGTTTTTCCCCAAAACAAGATGAAACGTGGACTCATCTGACCACAGCACACATTACCAATGTCTTTGGGACCATCTGAGATGAGCTCGGGCCCAGAGAACTCGGAAGAACTCATCTCATTACTGAACAAATGTATAGATTTCTTCTTGTGTAACAGAGATTTGAGTTGCATTGCTTGATGCAGCGGCAGACTGTGTTAAGTGACAACGGTTTTCCAAAATACTCGTGAGCCCATGTGGCTATATTTAACACAGCAGCATGATGGTTTTGCATGCAATGCCATCTGAGGGCTTGAAGGTCACGCACATTCAACGGAGGTCTCCTGCCTTGCCCGACATGGCCTGAGATTTCTCTGAATTTCCTGAATCTTTTCACAATTATGTATGGTCGATGGTGAAAGACCTAAAAACTTTGCAATCTTGAGAAATGTGATTTTTGAATTGTTGGACAATTCTCTCATGAAATTTGGCACAAATTGGTGAGCAATTGCTCGCAAAGATTGATCTTTTGGAGGATGCTCCTTTTATACCCAAACATGATACCATCACCGATTACCAGTTCACCTGCTAATTGTGGACTGTTTCAAAACAGTTTAACTTGGATATTCTATAATTTTTTCAGTTTTATTTTGCCTCTGTCCCAACTTTTTTGGAGTGTGTTGCAGCAATCAAAATCAAAATTTGTTTATGTTTACAAAATATAATTAATTTGGCCAGTGAAAACATTGGAATATTTTTCTTTGTACTTTTGTCGGTCAAGTTTAAAGAGAATTAACAAATCACAGATTCTTGATTTTATTACATTTAACAAAATGGTAACACTTTATTTTAGTGCCATAGTTACATGTTACTACATGTACTTACTATAGTAATAACAGTAAATTATGCATAATTACAAGTAACTAACCCTAAACCAAATCCTAACTGTAACTCTATAGTAAGTACATGTAGTTAATTAATAGTACTCAGTACTTATTTAAGTAATTACAATGTAACTATGGCACTAAAATAAAGTGTAACCAACAAAATGGCCCAACTTTTCTGGAATTGGGGTTGTATACAACAGTTGATAAACAGTATATGTTATGTTAATGATACATATATCATTAACATAACATAAGTCCACAGTATTTGTTTGTGAAATTTTTCACCATGTGTCAAAAGTGCTACACAACTTTACTATCTCATTTTTTAACACATTATATATTTTAATGAATTATTATTTAAGTTTTATTTTATTAATTAACTAAATGAAAATGTTAAAAGTGACAGTTCTAATATTTATACTTTTTTCTCCTTTTTGTCTTAATCGTTTGTGTTGTAAGATCACAAGCACTACATAGGCAACACAAAGTTGTTATAAATTCTTAGGTGCTGATCCTGTCTCTGGCTCTTCTTGTCTGACTCGGTTACCCAATAACCCTCCCCACCAAACCCTGGATGCATGCAGGCATGCACAGGGATCATTTCAGCTCCCATCTTCTTTTAGTACTGCAATATGAATTCTAAATATTGCCTGGCCAGGAACAATAAGAAGGGAAAAATCGTCTATATTTACATAAACAGCCTGGACCCATCACATTTCACAATCCAGATATATATTTTACAGAAAGCAATTCCATTTCTTCTGAGAACGACATTAAGGAAAACTAATCCAAAACCCTACTTTTTAGGTTGCACTTTTTCTAATTTAACAGTTTTAGAGGAAGGGAGGTGACGCAGATGATAATCATTGCTTATTTTGAATATGAGTATGATGAAAGTTATGCATTTAGAAATTGCATTTCTTGTTTATCTTTCCATCCAAAACTCACAATCATCAGTTTGAAAGTCTGACTCTGTGGCAATGAGTGACGGCTGAAGCGAAGCCAAGGCTTCCATCCGGAAAACAAAGAGAACATATGGGACAAGAGGAAAGAGCGAATCATTCATCAAGAAATCCTGATGTATTCTGAGGAATATCCATCATACCCTAAGGACAAAATGCTGCAAAGAAATAAATGGAAAGAAAGAGGAAGGTTGCATTTGTCTATTCCATAGAGGAGATTTCCCAAGGACATACCTATGGATGTCTTTTAATTTAAAGATCTCTGATTCTGATGACAGCTGGATGATTAAAAAAAAAAAGAAAAAGAAAAGAAAAAAAGAAGAAGGAATAAAATGAATCTGAAAAAGCAAGGAGATTATGCTTTGGAATGTTTTTTTTTTTTTCAGCACATGGGCTTTTTTCTGTGATGAACAGGTCTGCCTATCAAAATAGTTTGGAGTGCTTTTATTTAATCGCTTGATCATGTAAGGTTGTCTTTCTCCATATAAACATGAGTGAGTGCATGCTATCACAGAAATTTTCTCAAACGTTACAAAGTACTACATATTAAGGGTATTTGTAATGAGGTTCTTGTTCAGGGAAGGAAGAGGACAGGGTCGGCTTGACTGCTGACGGTATTTTTATTATAAAATTCACTCTCTAAACAAAAGGGCTGTGCAAACAGCACAACAGAAAGCATACAGTCACAAAGTAACTTTCACTCCAGTATTAACGTCCTTGGCATGACGAGATTCAGCCATCAGCAGTCCTTCTCTCTCTCACACACTCCTGTTTCTCCTGGCGTTTTATACTCTCTCCACGCCAATTACTGAAACAAGAGACAGGTGTTCGTTATTTGTGTTTCACTCACTCACTCACCGTGCATCTCCCGACTCTCTCTCCCGCTGCAGACCTCGCTGAACCACGCCCCCCTCGCCACATTCCCCCACCGCCCGACTCAGGCCGGGGAGCCATCCGGCCATCCCCCCATTTCTGGAGAGGAAATCAGCTACAGCCATCTGAACACCCGGCCTGTGGACCACCTTGAACTTAAAAGGCTGTAAAGCTAGATACCAACGAGTGATCCGCGCGTTGGTACGAACAGAGGGTGAATTCCCGTCCCAGGAGATAATAGCGGAGGGTGAGGACGGCCCACCTGATGGCAAGGCATTCTTTTTCAACGGTGCTGTACTTAGTCTCTCTCTTAGAGAGCTTACGACTAATGTACAGCACCAGCCGTTCCTCCCCCTCCATCTCCTGGGACAGGACGGCACCCAGCCCCCTGTCCGACGCGTCAGTCTGCAACACAAAAGGGAGAGAAAAATCAGGAGAGTGAAGCAACGGCCCGCCACATAGAGCAGCCTTTACCTGGGTAAACGCCTGCTGGCATAGCTCCGTCCACTGGACCGTATCTGGTGCCTCCTTTTTAGTAAGATCAGTCAAGGGGCTGGTGAGGTCCGAATAGTTAGGCACAAACCTTCTGTAATATCCCGCCAGCCCCAGGAACTGTCTTACCTCCTTTTTGGTCTTGGGGCGCGGACAGGTCGCAACTGCTGCCGTCTTATCAATTTGGGGACGCACCTGCCCATACCCCAAGTGGAAGCCCAGATACCTTCCACACGCCCAATCGCACACTTCTTCGGGTTGGCCCTGAGTCCGGCCCCCCTCAGCGACCTCAAGACAGCCCTCAGATGCTGCATATGCTGCTGCCAATCATTACTAAATATGATAATATCATCCAAGTAGGCAGCAGCATATGCAGCATGGGGCCGTAAAATCTTGTCCATGAGGCGCTGAAAGGTGGCCGGTGCCCCGAACAGCCCGAACGGAAGTGTAACAAACTGGTGTAATCCGAACGGCGTTGTGAAAGCTGTCTTTTCTTTGGATAATGGAGACAAGGGGATCTGCCAATAACCCTTCGTTAAGTCCAATGTCGAGTAAAAATGAGCCGTACCCAGCCGATCAAGCAGTTCGTCAACCCGTGGCATTGGATACGCGTCGAACTTCGACACAGCGTTCACCTTGCGGTAATCCACACAGAACCGCACTGAGCCATCCGTTTTAGGGACCAAAACTATCGGGCTCGCCCAGTTACTGCTGGATTCTTCTATTACTCACATTTCAAGCATCGCTCCTAATTCGGCCTGAACTACCTTTTTCTTGTGTTCAGGCAAGCGATACAGCCGGCTGCGAATCACCACGCCCGGCTCTGTCTCGATATGGTGCTGAATGAGGTTTGTACGGCCAGGTAGGGGAGAAAACACGTCAGCAAACTCTGCTTGTACAACAAGGGACTCATGAACAACCATCACACAACAAAAAAAAAAAAAAACAGTCATAGATCATCCAGGTAATGACACACAGTATTAAGAATCAATGGTTCACAAACTTTTGAACTGGGTCATTTTAATAAATTCAGCTATTTTTTTGTCTTATGGATTATATGTAAACATCTTTTATGTAAAATATCTTACTCAGGACAGTACTAAATAAAAAATAACATGCATTTTGTATGATCTCTCTTATTTTGTTAAAATTTAGCAAATTTTCACAGATTCTGCAAGTGGTTCACATACTTATTCTTGCAACTGTAGATATCATGTTAATACCACATATATGATAATATCATAACCCAGCCCCAGTAACACTGGTTGACAAGCAATGTGGAGCAACTACTGCCACACAACATCATGTCTGAGGAGATGACAGATGAAAGCAAGATACTGTACCCGAAAAAAAGTTAGCTTGCCAGTGTGGGAGATTTTTGGATTCCGTAAAAAAGACAGGGCGTTAGACACCGCAGTCAGCAGAAGGTGCTGGTCAACAGTAAGTTATTTCATTAATTATTCGTCTTACTACAAATTCGACATATCCACAAAGATAAACAGTTTAAGCTTTACAGAAATCTTTTGTTTCCATCTGGAATGTAAGTGCAAAGAGTCTCAGTTACATTTCCACAATAAAAGACTTTCTTCACCTCTTAATGATACCACTTTGTTATATCTAATTTGTCACTTTCTTGTTCGAGCTTCACTGATTTAAACTATGCTCAAGTATCACCCTCTGCATTTATACAGTGGAAATGATGGTGATGTAACTCTAATCACAAGATACATGGATTATGCAGCATAATAAAATGCTTTTAGAAAAAAAACGGAACAAAAAAAGTTACAGTTCATAATTATCTTCTGATCTGCTGCAAGTGAGAGGCTGGGAAAAAATGTCAAAAGGAATAACCAAATAAGCCTTAAACCAAATCAGACTAAAGTACCCACATAAACCATCTGGCAGGAGAAGTAATAAACAGCAAGTCAGTGAGTAGCACTGATACTTGCAGCTCTCCTTTTTGCAAAACCACAATTTGACTGGTTTTTGAAGGCAGTTGTGAGGCATTGTTCAGAAACTATTGAAATCACAGAGAGACATAACATCTCAAAGATCAGAAAAGGTGTGGTGGTAATTAGGCACCGTGGTAATACTCATTAGCACTTGCTGTTTCATTACAACTTAGGAAAGAAAACAAACTGATTTCATGAAGCATGGAAATTTAATCCTAAAAATGTTGTAGTAACATCCAATTCCATTCAGTAAAATCTAAACAGCAATAAAGAAATACTAACAGTGTATTCAGTAGCCTCAGATCAAGCAATGATATTTATTGATTTTACATTTATTCATTTAGCATTTTATACAAAGCAAAAACATACTGTGTATTTACGTCATTCCTTTTAATTCTCATAAAATGTTTATCTCTTTTATGGGACCACAAATTCACAAATTTCCAAAACTAAACCAATTCTTCATGGTGATTTAGACCAGTCACCCAAATAGATTGAGAAAAAAGGTAAGTCAGCTTTGATAATTTCTGTGGATAGGAGAACAGTGATGCAAACTCATCAGAGGTGTAAATGGTGACAAAGATGTGACATGCAAACCTCTCGAGAAGACTTTTTTTTTTTTAAATACGTGCTTTAAAATGTGGGTTTACAGTCAATTTTAATATGGGGATGTAGGGAAATGCGTATAGATGCAGTCTCTGCCACAGTCTGTACCATGGCATCCAAACTCAGTGGGGCTGGATGTGTAAGGGAGAACCAAAGAGGTCAGTGTGATGTTTTTTGAGAAGCAAACGTGTCCACTTATGCCTGGCAGAGCCTCCTGAACCTGAGATCTGTAAGGAAGCATTTCAGAGCCAGAAAAACAGCCATCATCTAGATGCCCTGGAGTTGCAGCCAAGCCAGAGCTGGATCTATACACTTTGTCAACGTGGGGGGTGACAAGGCTAGGCCGAATACTGGTACACTTCGTCCCCAAAAGCGAATCTGAGGAACTTCCTGTGATGAGGAAGAATGGATATGTGGAAGTATGTGTCTTTGAGATCTATTGTGACATACCAGTTCTCAGATGTGCAACCCCCCAACCCATGAAATACTGGTTGTAAAACTCAGAGTCTCACTTTCTGGAGGAGGAACAAATTCTATGGCCTCTTTTACCAAAAGAGAATTGACCTTTTGTTCCATCACCTAAGCCTGCTAGGGACCAACCACTGTGGGTGAAATCCCACTAAAGTGAGGTCGACAAGAACCAAACTGGATTCTGTAACCTCTTTTTATAGTCTGCAGGACCCATTGAGACACATTTGGCAGAAGTCTCCACACTGCCAGATAGTCTACTCGAGACTGGTCTCTGGCATCTTTCGAGTAGTCTGTTTGGTGCCCTGAAGCAGATGACTAGAAGGGAACTCGCTGGAAACCCCTGTGCCCTGAAGGGTTGGCAAAATAGCTCCCTGAGGGCACAGACAAGTGGGCACCCATTGGTTTGGTGTGAGCCACTTCTCCCCAGAGGTGCCTGCCCTCAGAGGCCTGTCCCATGAAGACTTACTGTGCATTCACACCGCCACCAGCGAGAGCGTCAAAGTGACAGGAAGTCATTCATTTTCAATGTGAGCCGGCGGCGAGCTCCGGCGAGAGTGGCACGGCACGTCTTGGACGGTGATAGTGTTGAGGAGAGTTGAAGTCGGGTCAACTTTATGGTAATGAGCTATGACGTGGTTCAGCGGCAACCAATCGGAATGTAGAGGTCCTCGCTTGAGAGGATTCCGATTGGTTACCACAACTTGTCATTTACTTTGACCCTCCCGCCGGCAGCGTTTGAACGCACAGTACAACGTTGTTGGCAGGGCAGCCAAGGCGAATTCTGACGCTCTCGCCAGTGGCGCACGGTTAGGCTGAGAGTGCAGCCCCGACCCCCATTCTTTTCGCAGTAGGGTGGGGGGTGTTTTGCTGTGCTCTATGTGAGGAGCTGGTAGATGGCTGGGGCTGTTTAGCCTGGTACGTCTGCAAGGTGGACATAGTATGCAGACATGCACCGGCTTGACCTGTTGCCTGTAAGCCTTAACCAACAAGTTCTTCTAATGGGTAATGTCAGGGCCATCAGGGATGATGCCGAGTCAGGGGAGATATATCTTGCTAGCGTCTCTTCCAACTTAGACATCGCCCCCATACCCATGTTCATTCAACCCCAATATAGACAAATAGTTGGATACTTGTGGGTGGAAGACACGGGCGGAAAACGGTTTATTCCATGATCTCGATATCTCATTATGGAGATTGGGAAAAAATGGAAGGCCCCGTCGTGGATGTTGTGCACTGCTTGGCAGGAAGCATACATTGAGCTTCCTTCTTCGACGTACCTCCTGTCTCTTGGCCGGCCATTCAATATTTAACTTGGCCACGGCTCAAATAACAACATCCACGAGCTCCTCATAAGCAGGGGAGGGAGGTGGTGAATCCACCCTGCGGTCGACACTGAGCACATCCACCTTCTCGGAGCTGGATAGCGTCAGTACCGGTGCTGAATCTAGTGGGTGAGGGTTGAGAAAAGGCCAAGCCCGTCTCAAACCCCTCCACTAAATCCATCTATGATCCCCTTGACCTTAGTCGCCGCTCTGCCTTGGTGTATTGTATGTATCCCCACCCGTGAGATAGCGTGGGCAGGGAGGAATGATTTTAAATGCTGTTTGCTTGCCATTCTAATATATATTTATATGTTCTATGGGACAAACAAACAATAAATAGGACAGACAATACCCACAGAGCATTTGCTGAAGGCACAGAAGCTGACATTGTTTGGTCAAGGTCTGCTTTATAGCTTCCTGGTCATTATGTCACACTAAAAGATGATGTCCAGCCATGCCATTGGACTGATTTTCACATCTTGCTTTAAGATGCAGTTACATAGAGGCATTCCCATAGCGTCAACATCTGACGCAGTGTGTAGTTCCCTCAAAAGGGAAACTCATCCTCAAATATTGGAGGAAAAACCCCAACATTTATAACATTTCTTTGCTTTCAAACAATAAACCATAGAGCTTTTATTTTGGTAGAAAAATGCAGGAAGAGTTTAAAGCTTCTCTTTGTTGATGGGATTTGTAAACAATTCTCATTACAAATTTGTGTAGATAGTTGTTGTGTGTCGTGTCTTCAAACACAAGTAACCCAAAATCAGTTTTTCACCCCCAATATTTTTTTTTAAAAAAATGACCTCTTCTGGATTCAAAAAAGTGATTATTGCTGAAGGGTGATGAGTTTGCATCAATGGAGAGAAGGGAAAAAGCAATGAAGAGTTGAACAAAGAAGTTCCAAGGGTTCCTTTTGAATACAAGTATCAGAATGAGATGAAGTTTTAGGACATACTGAAGGAGGGTGGACTAATATTACTGATGTAAGACAGTTTAAGAAAAGAAGATCAAGTTGCCCTCCTGTGAATCAGAGGAGTTTGAGAGAGTGAGTTTGAAGGACATGAGATGGTTGAAGTAGGTAGGCGCATCAAGTGAATATTAAGATCACCAAGAAGGATGGGTCTTCTGGGACGAGTGTAAGAAGTGTATCAAGTTCATCTATAATGTATGGCCATAGCATTAAATTCAAAGGAGTGGATGGTTAGATCAGGAAGGGGGAGATATGGAATTTCCAAGATGATGTGATAAGACCTTACACCCTCTCTATGACCTAAAGTGAGAGGCAGTGAGAGGAAATGCAGAAGATATAGTATTGCATGCAGCAGCCAAAGTGACTTGACACTTCATTCTTATTACAAAACAGAAACAGCAACCTTGCACCCTGGTGAATCTCTGTTTCACAAAGTTTAAGAGTATTGTTTTTATTTATTTCTTTTTATTTTAAAATTACTTTAATGTTATTAAAGGGATATTCTGGGTTCAATACAAATTAAACTCAGCAGCATTTTTTGGCATACTGTTGATGAAGTTACTGTGAAGATACTTACAATGGAAGTAAATGGAGCCAGTTTTTGAAGGATTTAAAAGTGGAAATGTGAAGCTTATAATACTAAATATATACATAAAATATGTATTATAAAAATACATACATTCATTCTTTTGTTAGAACTTGTGTATTGTTTGAGCTGTAAAGCGTATTTTGCTATTGAAATAAAGTTGTAAAATTGCATATCATTTTACACAGGAAAGGCTAGTAAACATTTTTGTTCTCCACACTTAAAATATGATAACCTGCATAGATGTTTTTTTTTTTTTTTTTTTTTTTAATCAAAACCGTCACAATTGCTGTTGATTTTAAAAAGATAGCCAACTCACCCTCATGCCATTCTAAACCCATAATATTTTCTGTCATCTTCAAAATACAAATGAAGATATTTTTAATGAAGAGACATGATCACTTTATATGATGAACAGATTTAATAGGCTTTTAATCACATATATATGATCATGTTAAATGATACTGTAATATGAGTAAAAAGGAATTAATTCTGGTTTGGTGTCAATGAAGGGATACTTAAGCCCTCCCCAAGGGACTGTGGAGGGTGCATAAGACAAAGGAGTTTTAGATGTTGGCATTTTAAAACAAATTATTATTTTTTAAAACAAAGCATCCAATGTTATTTCCCCAGCTGTCATGAGACATAAAGTATCTTCAGCAGCATGGAAATTTGCCACATAATTTCACATTAAGTATTTGAACACACATTTAACTTAAGTACTAATTTATGTGGTATGATATTGTTTTCATGCTTCTATAGTTAGTTTGAGGCTTTCTTTCTTTCTTTCTTTCTTTCTTTCGCTTCCAATGTGTAGCAGTTAATCCTAAGTCACCATGTGCACACACACAGCCAATTGTATTTTTTCTACCAGCCTCAGCTGTTTTTACTTCACAATCACTCACAAGCTCATTCTGCTAAGGCTGCGTGAGAAGAGAAAAAGAAAGAAATAAAGAGAAAAAAAAAAAAAAACAATCCCCAAATATCAATTACTAGTTATAGAGAGGGGAAAAGAGAGAGGGAGGAAAAGGGAAATAGAATCTATTGGCTCCGTGTTAAAAGGTCTCCAGCATTCTATGAGAATGATACAGATTTATTGGGTTTAATCCTCAGCTATGAGTAAGGAGGCATTAGTGGAATTATTTGGGCATTAGTGTTAATGGAAAAGGAGTCTGAAAGGAGCTGAACTTGAAAAGGTTGAAATAACCTCTACACGGATAGAGGAGGGGCCAGCGATCACCTGGCTATAGACTAAGCGTATTTCATGATTATAAAGTCAGTGTCCCGTTACTTTCTCATATGAGTGTGTCACAATGTATCTTTGCTTTATAGTGGCTTTCTTTTTCTGTTCTATTACATCTTTCTTTATCCTCTACACGTCAGTCTATATATCATGTGCCTCACTCTATCTCTCTGACATGAGGGCAGTGAGAAACTAGCTGAGTAGAAAATTAAGAAATTGCTCTCTATCCCCATTCACTCATGCTCTATCTTTTAAAGGGACAGAAAAATAAAACTTCTACCATAATTTACATGTATATTGCATTTGTTTGTTGTTTTCAAATTTAAAGCAGAAAAATTTGAAATCTGTGGCATGGGTTGACCAATCAGTGAAAAGGAGTCATGCCTGCCCAAATGTGAAAAACTGAAAAAAAGAAAAGAAAAAGAAATAATAATAAAAACAAATGAAGCTCAATTGTTGCAATGATCGCAACATACACAGACGATTTACTCACATAATTCCAAACCCTCATGACTTTCTTTCTTTCTGTGGAGCACAAAAGAAGATATTTTAAATGTAAATTGGACCCAATTAACTTTTATTGTATAGAGGAAAAAAAAAAAAAAAACAGAACAAAGAAATGCATACAGGTTTGGAACAACATGAGGGTGAGTAAAAGATAACACAATTTAAAATGTTGGGTGAAATATTTCTTTAAGTAGTTATACTTTTCAGTCTTCCAATGGAGAGTAAAGAGAAAGAAACAGACCCGAGACCACTGAATCGAGTGATCAATACCCTAGTAAATGAGAATCACATGTTCACAACAGGCTTATTGGTCAGGTTCGTGCAGGTGACCCGTGTTTAGTGATTCTCCTATAACTGTCTTTCCAGGCCTCACTTTACTCTCCAGGGGCCCATGAGCCTTATTTAAGAGCCCTGTAGACACAGATCTCTCTGTGGTGCTGACCCAGAGGGAAAATAAAAGCTGTGTAGGCGCTTCCATTTTAGGTTTCCATAGGCTGTAGTTCCAGTTTTGTTCTTATATTTGTTCAGTATATTTCATGTTTACATGTAATAATTTAGTACACTTTTATCCAAAGTCAAATCAACAATAGTATTTCACATAATTTAATATTTCACATAAAATATGGCATTTAATTTTGTATAAAGTACATGTACAATTATTCCTGAACATTTGTTTACTCACACATAATACTTGCCTTTTGATGATAATTAATTATTTCTTCATTAAACACATGGTTCTGTCTTTCATAAATGTATTTCAGAGCAATATAAGGTGGGGGATTCACTAAAAAATTATGCTAAATCCAGGATTTTCTGGCACAAATTAAACCTTGGAAACAGGTTATGGCAAAAAAAAAAAAAAAAGTAGACAGTGGACAGTGTTATGGAGTCAGTAGGAGAAAAGAAAGCCCTCCAGTTAAAATCAAGCACCTAGGCATGCAGACTGCTTCTACAAACATTCTACAAAGAATGGGTCGCTCTCAGGAGCTCAGTGAATTCAAGAGTGGTACCGTGATTGGTTGCCACCTGTGCAATAAGTCCATTCGTGAAATTTCCTCACTACTAAATATTCCACGGTCAACTGTTAGTGGTATCATAACAAAGTGGAAGCAATTGGGAACAACAGCAACTCAGCCACAAGTAGTAGGCCACGTAAAATCACAGAGCGGGGTCAGCGCATACTGAGGCGCACAGTGTGCAGAAGTTGCCAACTTTCTGCAGAGTCAATAGCTACAGACCTACAAACTTTGTGTGGCCTTCAGATTAGCTCAAGAACAGTGCATAGAGAGCTTCATGGAATGGGTTTCCATGGCGGAGCAGCTGCATCCAAGCCTTACATCACCAAGTGCAATGCAAAGCGTTGGATGCAGTGGTGTAAAGCACGCCACCACTGGACTCTAGAGCAGTGGAGACGTGTTCTCTGGAGTGACGAATCACGCTTCTCTGTCTGGCAATCTGATGGATGAGTCTGGGTTTGGCGGTTGCCAGGAGAACGGTACTTGCCTGACTGCATTGTGCCAAGTGTAAATTTTGGTGGAGGGGGGATTATGGTGTGGGGTTGTTTTTCAGGGGTTGGGCTTGGCCCCTTAGTTCCAGTGAAAGGAATGCTTCAGCATACCAAGACATTTTGGACAATTTCATGCTCCCAACTTTGTGGGAACAGTTTGGGGATGACCCCTTCCTGTTCCAACATGACTGCGCACCAGTGCACAAAGCAAGGTCCATAAAGACATGGATGTGCAAGTTTGCTGTGGAGGAACTTGACTGGCCTGCACAGAGTCCTGACCTCAACCCAACAGAACACCTTTGGGATGAATTAGATCGTCGACTGTGAGCCAGGCCTTCTAGCCAACATCAGTGCCTGACCTCACAAATGCGCTTCTAGAAGAATGGTCAAAAATTCCCATAAACACACTCCTAAACCTTGTGGAAAGCCTTCCCAGAAGAGTTAAAGCTGTTATAGCTGCAAAGGGTGGGCCAACTCCATGTTAAAATCTACGGATTAAGAATGGGATGTCATTAAAGTTTATGTGCACGTAAAGGCAGGCATCTCAAAACTTATGGCAATATAGTGTATTTTTGATGAAATCCAAGAGGTATATGACTTGTCCATAGACGAGTCATTTGTCGGCATGCCAACGAGAGGATGTAGTGAGAGTGGTACGAAAATACCCCTCTCTATTCTCTGATGTTCCGGGTAGAACTACAGTCCTGTGTCATGATATTGATGTGGGTACTTCTTTGCTTATGAAGCAACATCCGTACCTACTGAACCCAATGAAACGAACAGCAATGAAAAATGAGGTGGAGTATTTGCTGAAAAATGAATTGGCTGTCCATAGTCAGAGTCCGTGGAGTTCTCCATGTCTGTTGGTCCAGAAACCAGACTCTTCTTTCCGTTTCTGCACGGATTACCGAAAGGTTAATAGTGTGACCAAAGCAGACTCTGTTCAGTCGTCTGGCTGAGGCTTCTTTAACTTTGAATCTTTCAAAATGTGAGTTTGCAAAAGCAGTGATCACGTATCTGGGTAAAATGGTAGGTCGGGGCATGTGAAGCCTGTGATGGCCAAAGTGAGTGCAATCCTTGATTTTCCCATTCCTGTAAATAAACGCAAACTTCGGAGGCTCTTGGGAATGGCGGGATACTACCGCGGATTTTGCTATAATTTCGCAAAGGTAGTGTCCCCGCTGACTGACATTTCTTAGCACTTCAAGAAAATTTGATTGGAATGAAAGGTGTGATCACGCTTTCACCGCAGTGAAAGATTTGTTATGTAACGTGCCAGTTCTCTCAGCTCCTGATTTCGCACAATCTTTTCAGTTGAGTGTTGATGCAAGTGCTGTTGGAGCTGGTGCAAGAGAATGACTCAGGGGTTGAACATCCCGTGTGTTATTTTTCTAAGAAATTTTCTAAGTGACAGAGCAACTACAGCACTATTGAGAAGGAGGTGCTGGCCTTGGTACTGGCATTGCGACACTTTGAAGTGTATTTGGGAGGTCATTGTAACCCGATTAAAGTGTACACTGATCACAACCCATTAGTGTTTTTGTCACAAATGTCTAACTCCAACCAGCGTCTGATGTGGTGGTCACTTGTTTTGCAGGAGTACAACCTTGAAATTAAACATCGCAAGGGTTCAGACAATGTGGTCGCTGATGCGCTGTCCCGAGTGTGTGGAGCTGATGAGTGACGCGGGTTTTTTTTTTTTTTTTGCATGGCAAAAAAAACAAAAAACTTTAGTGATGTGGGTGTTATGTCCAAGGACGTATTCAATGTGTTTACAATCATGTACGTGTGTTGGATGTGGTTGTGTTTGTGCTTTCTCTCTCCTTTTTCTCTCTCTCTCTCGTCATGAGACAAACAGCTGTGTTCAATCCGGTGATGTCTTGGGTGATTGGATGATGACGGGAAGGAGTAGGAATTTAAGACGTGGTGGATTTGTGGAGAAGAGAGAGAGACTTCCTTCCACCAGGGCAAATACTTCCTCCTGTTGCCCAGATTCAATTGTTCTTAGATTGTGTGATTTATTTCTGAGTAAGTGAACTAAGTATTTTGTTGTGCTCTTTAACAGAAAGAGAACTGAAGTTGTTTAACATCTTTTGATTATGTTTATGTCTTATGTTATGTTATCTATGTTTGTTAGTATTTTATGTTCTTTTTGATTTAAGGGAATGTAGGGGGAGGGTGCCATTTTTGTTTGTACTTCTCTCTTTTCTTCTGGTTATGGCTAGGTAGGGAGAGAGGGAAGTTGTATGTATTTTATTAGTGGATTATCTTTGTCTCGGTAATTTCTAAATATTCTTGGGTTAGTTAGTTTGGTTTTGTTTTTTATTTTGGCCTAGCCCTCCCCTGAAGTCTTTGTTCCCTACATATTTGTCAGTACTTTGAGAATACTATTTTTGTTTATAAATCTTTACCTTTTCAATTAAAAGACCTTAATTTGAATTGGTGTTTGTGTTGACTCTGGGACGGGAGGTTGGATTGCCCTGGTTCTCTCTCCAAGGTTTTATTTCTTTAGTTATTTTTATTCATTTTCTTATTTTGTTACTGGCTCCCCAACCCTAGATGGGTAAGTTATGTAACACAGCAATATAATCAACACTTTCAAGGTGCAGAAAGGTACTAAAGACATTGTTAAAACCGTGGATGTGACTGCAGTGGTTCAACCTTAATTTTATGAAGGAACAAGAAAACTTTTGGTGTGCAAAAACAAAGCAAATATAACGACTTTATTCAACAATATCTGATTAACTGCAAAAAAAAAAAAAAAGGTGTTTCTTGTGATGATGCCATGTCAGATGAGCATACCTTTACAAAGTATTCAACATTCCACAGAAAACATTTGCTTTCCTTTTAAAACACATGTACATTATCATAAACAGTCACTTCTAGCATTCATGTGAGGTCATAACTTGGGCAATCTGTTAGGACAAGTGGGCTTGGAAAAAAATCACAGGCTGTTCTGCCAAAGAAATATTTTAATTTACCTTGAGCCCTTCATTATCACAACACCCTATAAAGCTCAGAGCCAGATGTGCTCCTTTAAGAGCACAACAGAGTGTCTTGGATCCCATGTTAATTGGCTGTAATTTCCTTCATAATCTTGCACGACAATAGTCATACATTAGTATTCAAAGCTGTCTGTACTCTTTCTCACCTTCTGAGAATGAAAATCAAAGACATCATGACTGTTCACAACTGCCTGCGTGTTGAAGAGGGCAGCATATAAGTGATATTGTTTGCAAGCATTGTTTGTTCCTGTTTGTTTTCTAAGTCTACAGGGAAGCAATTGAAGGAATGCAGCAGTGTTTGATTAAAATGTTCTGATATAGTTATTATTTTAACACTTTTTACTGCTACTTCAGTTTATATCATTTTTTCTACTCAAACACTATATATATATATATATATATATATATATATGCGTACATAGGCTAATGTTTTATGTATTTGAGGAGCGTAGAAGAATGTCTTAATCTAGCATTTGTCGTCAAGTAATTGCCAATACCGCCTTAAATAGCTTGCGCATAGCACTTCATCTATTATAACGTTAGATTTTGTCCAAATGACAGAAAAACTGAGTGCCCACATAGCTACAGAAAACTTTATAACCCGTAAGCTGATGAAAATGTAACGCAATGCACCTACTGCCGTTCTAATGACAAAACATGCTTAAATTATCCAAAATTCACAGGTCAAAAACTTCGAAAACTCCATTTGAGCTCAGTTTTCGTAAAATGTTAATAATATAATGACTCGTACAAGTGTCTGACCATATATAAAAAATATCAACTTTGACAAAGCAGTGTTTAATAATTAAAAAAAAAATACAGTGGTTTTTTCTTTTCCATTTCATGAAAAGTAGTGTTTTTGGAGATACAAGGTTTGCTGTCTCTGGCAATCAGTGAGAAACGAAAGCTCCCCTGCCATATGTATAAAACGGTGTTCTTCTTCATTTTTAAACATCGCCATTTCAAGTTTATCTCTACTGCGTCACAGGCAACATGATGTCTTATTTGGGTCATGATAGAGCTGCTACATTATGCACTCGAGCTTGGGGGTCTGAAATTGAAATGACGACAGGGAGAGAGAGCCTCAATTGAGATGTTGAGTCTGTCTGACAGAAATTTTGCTCTGATGAGAAAAAAGGAGCGAATTTGTGGTGCACTGCTTTTGTTTGTGTAGACAGCCCTGTTTGCGCATTCTTCTGTTCGTTTGGGAGTTTTTATTCGTTTTTTCTTTCCCTGCCTCTGCCTCCCTCCCTTTCTCTTGCTCAGACTGCTTTGATCACTCTGGCCTTTGAAGCAGCGTTCGGGAAAAAAAAAAAAAAGAGAGAGGAAAAAAAAGAGGGGGGAAGCAGAAGTCATCGTAAGTTCAGGCTTCAACTTGGTGCGACGCAACTGCTGGCAAACTGCAAATCTGCATAAGCTGAATAATTTTGCATATGTTCACCTGGGTGAAGGAGAAAAAAAAAACCAGTTTGCTCTTATTAAACACCTTAAAATTAAACACATTATACGTCGGTTTGTCATTTCAATCAGGAGCACCCAGGCTCAGGTTCCTCAGTGGCACTAAATGTCTGGATTTTGTCTTGTTTTAGCATTTGTCTCTTGCGATAAACGATATGGTTTCTTCCGCTCTCTTGCATATTCATCTGTCAAAAGACTTTAAGGTTATTTGTAGAGAAGCTCTGCAGGAATTGAGCTACTTGCTGAGTAATTTCTCCACTTTATAGGCTAAAAACTCTACTTCACCCAGCTCAATTAGAGCCATAGAGTTCTCTCATTCCTCTGCCTGACATGTGCATGGGTAACTTGGCTACTGAATTATTCCACACCTCCAATTACTGCACAGCTACAAAAGACTACAGCATTCCTTAACATTCTCAATATATGGCTCTCGGACTCAATTCATGACAAAGACGAGGGTCTTTCTGCACATCTTCCCCATTCTGCTGGTTCTCATAAGCACGAACCATGAAAGCATGAATCACTCTAAAGCTTCCTCCATTTATCCCTTCACCTCTGTCAATGTCAACTCCTAAGCAGAGGGATGCCTGCAGTGTGCAATTATCACATTGGAAAGTTCTCCAGCTCTGCATCTTCATTCACAGCTCTGAAGAGTCTGGCTGAGCTTAACGAATGAGTAAGCTGAAGTGAGAGGATTCTTCCGCCCCCGTGCCGCCTGAAGGAAACAGGTGCCTTGTAAACTGAGAGATTACTCAGTTAAAAAGAGTTTGGGTTCTGTCAGACGGAGGGAGGATATGGAGCTGCGGGCTGGCTTGGTGGTTTGGATACTATACGGAAGCTGAAGGGTCGAGTGGGGAGCGCAGATCCACTCACAGTCATGAAAGCTCTGTAGGGGCAGGATGGAGCAGCACTCCAGCTTGTTTGTGCAATGCAGCGCTGCCTGTGATGGATGGCTCTACAGCAGAGAGTGCAGAACAGGTACAAATGGCGAGAGGAGAGAGGAGAGCAGAGCTTTGAGTACTATACAGAAGAAGAGCAGGAAAGGAGGGGAGGGACACAGCCAGACAGTGCAAGTCTACCCGGGAAGCATATCCAATGCTAAATCAATCCATACAAGGTTAAATTCACTCTCACACATTTTTATTCAGTTAAATTCTACTCTAAAGAAGTTAATTTAATGCTGGTACATTTTAGTATGTAGACTCAACTGATCTAAAGTCTTATGTTTCTCAGTCAAAGGTTCTCCACAGCCAGACTGATTAAATGCAGGATCACCTCAATTGGAGGTTAACGCGTATGCTCCAGACATGTTGAGCTGTGTTGCTTTTGTGAGTTAGTTACCAGACTGGCCTATGATGTGTCTTTATCATATTCCCCCTTGGTCTACCAAACAGCATCCCATACTAGACATACTGGGTCACTGAGGATTTTTAAAGATAAACTCATGGAATAGAACACTAATGGAACAGTTATCCTCAACTTACTGAAGGTTATACTAATAATACAGTAAAGCTTGATACGCTTTAAGCTTGCTACTAAGAATGGAAAATCACAAGTTGGCGAGAAGTCATCTGGCTAACCAAGTAAGCTTTTAAACTAAAGTCTCTTTCAAAGCCAGAATAATATCAGAACAAAGCAATTAAAGGGATAGTTCACCCCAAAATGAAAAATCTATCATTATTTACTTGCCCTCTTGTTGTTCCAAGTCTATATATAACTTTCTTTCTTCTAAGGAACGTAAAAGAAGATACTTTGACAGAATCATCCCCTTGGAATTATGAGGTTCTATCTGACATTTTTGTCAAAATTGAGTTATTCACATATTCTTAGGGTGTTTTCACACCTGTAGATCGATTGCATTGTTCTGAAACAGGGACTAAATTTGTTACAATGTTGCATTTTCTCCTTGGTTCGGTTTGCTTTCACAAGGCAATATTTCAAAGTGAACCAAAATGTGTTTATGCAAGTCACATGCATGTACAACCCTTATTGGTCAGAGTTTTCTTAGCGTCATCCATTAAAATGATTAACAAGTTCGCTTCATGAGCATATTGGCTTTTTTTTAGTACTGTCGAGACACACACAAACATTATACGAATGAATCCGTCATTCCCGTAGTTAAATTATGTACTGCTTTCATATTAATTCAAGTGAGCTCTCTCTGTATCTCCCAATGCTGTCTAGTAGGCTAACAGTGTCGAGACACATGGAAACACTATATGAATGTTATAATGCAGCAAGAGCGGGAATCAAGGCTTCGTCAGGACAGCGTTCTTGCACGGATAACCACGATTACTCTGTTTTTTTCTCTGGTGCTCTTTGGTTTTTTAACTGCAGTAACTTATGTGCTCACTCACAGAATTGAACACTGCTGCATTTTATATAACACATTTCCCACAGTAATACTTTATTTTAGGGTCTTTTAACTAGTTTCTTATTAGCATGCATATTAATAGAATATTGGCTATTTATTAGTACTTATTAAGCACATATTAATGCTTTATTCTGCATGACCTTATTTTACATTCTTAATCTTACCCAATACCTAAACTTAACAACTACCTTACTAACTATTAATAAGCAGTAAATTAGGAGTTTATTGAGGGAAAAGTTGTAGTTAATAGTTTATATGTGTTTCCTATACTAAAGTGTTACCTTTCCCACTATGAAATATGGTATCGTTTGGGTCATTGGTCCGTTGGGTCAGATTTCTTTCAGACCACAAGCAAACCGCTCCAGAGTTTGTTTGCAATTGGGCCGAGACCACCTCGTTCAGGTCGGTCTCGGAGTGATTGTTTTGGTGCGGGTCTGAGTACGATCGCTGTGTTCACATATTCCTAAACGAATCGAGCCAAGGAAGAAAACGCACCAGGTTCCGAAACAAACGCTCAGGTGTGAAAGCACCCTTATTCTGTGACAACTTATTTACATTATGTGATGTTTTTTTTGTTTTTGTTTTTTTATGTTGTACATTTTGGGACTTTTTATTTACAAAACAAAAAGTTTCTGTCTATAGAGTTGAATGGAATGCAAAACCTTTGAAGCTCAATATCTCAAAACTGCTCAGAATGCAGACAGAAACTTATATTTCCAAGGGGACGAAATGTTTCAGTGTTTTTGTCTATATACTTGAAGTCATTGGTCACCAAAACTGTTTGGTTACTAACAATCTTCTATATATATATATATATATATATTCCATAGAAGAAAGTCAGACAGGTTTTGAACTACATGAGGGGAATAAATGATGAAAGAATTTGACATTTTTAGGTGAACTATATTTTAAAGCTAAAGGCTCTAAATATGTCATAAGGTGTAACCATCAAGTGAAAAGTAATAACACATTTTTCTTATTTTCTACACACCTTACATAGCGTTGCTGTCGGGCAGAAACCTTGTATGTCCAAAATTGACACTTTTCAGGAAATGGAAAAAAACACTGTGTTTTTTATTTATTTTTAAATAATTAAACACCATGTTGTCAAAGTTGATATTGTAGTTTTTATATATGGTCAGACATTTGCATGTGTCATTATATTAACAAAATCAAGCTAAAATGGAGTTGTGAGGATTTAGATGAGCAAATTTCTGAGAATAATGGTTTTGTCCATCATAGCATTATGGTTTCATCAAATTACAGGTTATAAAGTTTATTGTAACTATGTGGGCACTCAGTTTTTTTTTCTGTCATTTGGTCAATATATCATGTTTTTAAAGACGAAGTGCTATGCACAGGCTATTTAAGACAGTATTGGCTGTGACTTGATGACAAATGCTAGATTAAGACACTCTTCTCCGCTCCTCAAATACATAAAATATTAGCATATATATATATATATATATATATATATGGAGACCGACAGCTGCACTGGGTGTACACAACATTACATACAAAACTACGTATTTTGAACAATTGATAGAAAATATAAACATCAATTATTAATCATACTTACAGGTTGTGATTCAGAGGAGCAAGCTGGTCCAAATAAAGTGGGCACTGACCCATCTTTCAAGAGCAAGCGTTTTGCAAATCCCGCATTGAACTTCCCGAAATTTAAGAAGCAGTCGTCAGTAAAATGACGGAAACACAAAATATTGGGATTGTACTGCTGTGGTTTCGTTGAAAAGATTCATTTTAACCACTGATTCTTTGCAGCCTCATCATTCAGAAGTGAAAATAAAACATATTTGCTTTCACAGCGTAGGACACAACTTCTTCTCGGCGTGATGTTAACCACATGAAAAAGCTACAGTGTGGGTGGGTCAAGTTGTTCGTGGGCGGACAATGTAGAACACAGGCGGACATTAGGCAAATGTGTTACCCAGTGACGTGTACCCAACACGGAAGTGGGATTCAAATTACTGGCGACTCGTTTAGGCTGTTCAGAGTCAATTCTTTCTTTTGAGAGACAATAACTTCATTTATTGTGTACTTTTGGCTTCACAACTTTGCAGATCGTTTACATTCACAGACAGCTACATAACACATTGCATGAAAGGTAATATATTCGAAAAAGCATAATAGGGGCACTTTAAACTTGCATTGCAAACAAACAGAGATGGTCCAAAATGTGTGCAGCACTTCATTCACGATAGAGGCCGGGTGAAGTTTTACAGACAGTTTGAGGATCCAATGGACTTATGGGGTTTAGTCACTAAGAGATACAAGGTTTTTGCTCAAAAACGAGGATAGAATTCATGTGAGTGCACACATCTCAATCTGACATTTTTAAAGACTTACTGACTTTGACACAGTTAGGTCTGCAGGGATTATCTCTATTATATCATTTTCTGTTTTCTGTTTCTTTTTCTACATAATGGTTGCACCTCATGACATTGATTTGGTGTTATTTTTTTTTTTTTTCAAATATTTGTAATATTTTTAAAAAAATGCTTCACATATTTTTTTTTTTTAAGAAATACAATACACAAAACATCAATAAATCCTGATGCTCATCCTCCCCTGATAAGTCAGGGGAGTCTGTCTGTCTGTCTGCATCTATGTTTATCTCTCTCTCCTTCCTGATGCTATTCACCGCACCGGCTTCATCCCTAAAAACCGCTGCTAATATTTACACATCAGATCAGCATGATGAATGCTGCAAGTTTGACGGGGCAATAATGGATGGGCGAGCTATGATGGCCTATGGCCAGCCGTTTATCACTCTGAGGGGCCTGAGTGGGTCTTCTGAATATCAACACGAGCAGCTTTGAAAGGAAGCAGAACTGCTTCACATTCTACGTCAGATGACTATATGGATTTATACAGGATTTATGAGAGTGGCTTCAATAGGATTTGGTGAACAATGTGTAGGAGTCTGAGGGGGGATGTGTCGAGTGTGTGCACAAGTTTTGGGTATTTATGCACGTCGGCATCTGTATACATCTGGTTTCCCAAGGAGGTGTTAGATAGATAAGAAGAACCAAAACAAACTAGTTATTCTGTAGCTACTCTGTCTGGTGCTTGTGCGTAAACAATGCACAAACAATGTCTGAGTGCACATTTCATTTCATACGCATCACTTCACTTGTTGAGAATTAAAGAGTCAGTGTAGACAACAGACAGACATCCTACGGCAATGATATTCCATTAAAGGTAATCAACTTGTATTTTTTTAAACAGCAGGCCAAAGGGAACATTTACTATCACCTATCAAACATGCCAAGATATCCTCTCCTCCCCATTAGACAGTACACATCCGGTCGAAGTTTGTTGACAGCCTTTTAAAAATAAACAAATCCTTATGTAATTTGCATTTCCACATGCAGTTGCTCTCCTTACAACCTAAAGCTGTGATTTATTTTCAAATATCTCTGTCTCTGTGAACACCAGTGTTGGGTGATAACTACTGTGCATGACTAAATGCACATGACTACATGAAATTTCTGTGATCATTTACTTGCCCTCATGTAGTTCAGAACCTTTCTTCATGAAGACATTTTAATAGTAATCCATATGAATGGTTTCGGTCAATCCTGCAGTTGATTTTGGAGGGGTGGAGTTTAAAGGGATAGTTCACCCAAAAATGAAAATTCTGACATCATTTACTCACCCTCATGTTGTTCCAAATCCAAAAGACTTTGGTTAGTCTTCAAAACACAAATTAAGACATTTAAATGAACCCTGAAAGGTTTCTGTACCTCCACTTAAAGTTGAGGTAACCAAAACCATAAGGTCATATAAACATCGTAAAACAAATCTATACAAATTGATTCCGGTTAGTTGTCGAGCGCATTCAAAACATAAGCGGGAGGCACTTGATGCACAGTGGGATTGCGATAATTTATTTAACCCTGCTATTAAAAATGTAAAAAAATTGAAATGAGGTCCATGTTGCTCGATGGTTGGACGGTCCCTCAGGCCCAGAACTACTCTACTTTTGGAAGTTAAAGTGTTGAGATTTAAGTATGTGACTGCATACTTGAAAACTGTATAGGGACATATTTTGCATATATTGTCATTTATCAGGTTTCTGCTAATGTTTCCCTTACTTTCAAGGACCTAAAAAGTACAGTATATTCTGTATGTTCTACTCTGAACTGCTCTTTGTCTGACTGGCTTGGAAAAGTCAATGTCTGCTACTGGTTTTGGATCAAACTAAAATAAAGTGGGATTTTACATTTACTAATCTGCAAGTATCTACTTTTATCTAAAAGGAGTAATATAGGTTTATGCATTAGAAAAGACATAGTAGCCAGCATTGAACTGCATGCACCTTCTGTTTATTGGTGACCACACGCAGGGCTCAGATGTCACAGATGGAGCATTCAAACCCTCTCTTCGCACTGTTCCACAGTGTAGCAACATGAATTGCAGCAACATGGCTACAAACTAGCTTCAGGTAAACGTTTAATGTTCTGTGTGAAAAGTTTGTGCCTCAAAGTCTTATTTAAAGGGTCTGGTAATGCAGAATGACACAGAAGAGAAGAAATTGTTGAATAAAGTGGATTTTTTTATTTTTGCGCACAAAAAGTATTCTCGTCGCTTCATAAAATTAAGGTTTAACCACTGCAGTCACAATTTTAATAATGTCTTTAGTACCTTTCTGGACCTTGAAAGTGGTAGTTAAATTGCTATACATGGATGAGTCAGAGAGCTCTCAGATTTCATGTAAGAATGTCTTAATTTGTGTTCTGAAGATGAAGAAGGTCTTCATCTTCGAAAAAACGCATCATGTACTTTTCATCATTTTGAGATGCGGTGAAGAGCATGACTGGATTCAATTCCATTTCGAGGATCAACTTGATCAAGCTGAGGATTGTATATCATGCCATGGTAAGTTTTTCTTTTTTATCCCTAAATTCTTGATTCTAATCGTGATATAAACTTGTGTCTGTCAATATTAAGCCGCAAAAAGACTGTTTAAATATGAATCCTGCATGTTCTGTGACTCTGTGTGAATGTTTATTGGCTTTTCCCAAAAAATATTGCTATACTGAGATGAGTGAAATCGACTGAAATATGTAATAAAAACTGAAATAAAATGTGTTAGCAACGTATTAAACTGCACATTAACATTTATAGGCACTATAATATAACAAATAAGATAAAATGTCATAGCAATATGAATGTTTGGACAATATTATTTTGGCCTATTTTGGACAGATTATGAAGGGTTTACTGTAAAATAGCCTATATAGTGCCACATCAGTGAAGATTTTCTTCGCAATGAATGATGAAACCTTTGCATCACAGAAATAAATTATATTTTAAAGTATATAACAGAGAAAACCATTATTTTAAATTGTACTAATATTTCACAGTATTGCTGTTTTTTCTGTATTTTTGATCAAATAAATGCAGGCTTGATGAGCATGAGACTTCTTTCAAAAACATTAAAAATAGTAATGTGTCAAATCTTTTGACCGGTACTGTAATTAAAAATATAATAGGCCTTTACAAAATTTTCTTCACATGATGTGCAATAATACGTGCATGCATGAGATCACAAAAATCATGTTTTCTGTTAAGAGTGGACATTATATTAATGTTAATAAAATAGCTGATATGATCCTGTTATCAGCATGCTTACAGAGGGTTTTTTTCTTTTATCTCACAGATTTGAGAATCATAGTGACCAGATATTGGCACACACTGGACTGCATGCATATGATACTGAGATCACTGACTGGAAGCAGGAACGTTTTTTTTTTTTTTTTCTGCTTCTTCTTTTTCTTGTTCTTTTTTTTTTTTTTCTCCTCCAGTGCAGAAACACCAAATGCTAGGTATGTGATATTCATATCTTTGAACAGGATTTATTTCCAGGTATAACTGTGTATTCAAACGTGTCTTTGACTCTCATTTATATAGTTAATTATATTTTAAATAATCTTCAAACAAATGATATATTTCTTTTGTCATTGCATTCTTTCTTAGTTGACTCAGTCACATTCCTGACTGAATGGCTCATTATGCGGCTCATTAGGGGCAGGGTCTCAATCTCCTCAGGTGTGAATCACAGCATTATTCATGAAGATTCACGCCTCTTCGCATATGGCCTGTTTAAACAAAAAAAGTGTCTTAGAAATTTAAAATCAATACAATATTTAATGTGTCCGAGTAGGCAGGATAATTTCCACATCATTTTGAAGCAAACAAGTTCACTTCATTATTGAAGTGAACTTGTTCCCTGTATAATGATTAGATTCACTGTTTTGCACAGTCACCTTGAACTTGAGAACGTGACATGTATGGTCTGAGGCATATCGTGGTGCTTCATCCGTTAGCGTCTTGCGCTTGAATGGACAAATACACGTAAAAGTATGTCAAAATAGCTGTCTTGGCGAGTATCAAAGCAGACTATATATATTGCCTCCCATATATTGACACATCCGATTTCTTTTTGTTAACATACTTTTTACAGACATAACTGACAGTTTATGTCTGTAAAATGTATGTAAACAAAAAGAAATCGGATGTGTCAATATATGGGAGGCAATATATTGAATTCAGTCTTAAAGGGTTAGTTCACCCAAAAATGAAAATTCTGTCATCATTTACTCAATTTGTTCCAAACCTGTATGAATTTATTTCTTCTGCTGAACACAAACGAAGATATTTTGAAGAATGTGGGTAACCAAACAGTTTATGGGCCCAAACTTTAGTAGGTAATTACTCTTTTTTTTAACAGTAACTCGTAGCTTGGGAAACTGCAAAAACCTCTCCAACAATGATAGTATTCCCCCAGGGAATAACTGTCACTATGGTTAGTGAAGTTTTATGCCCTCTCTTGCAATATTTTATAGGTTTATGTTTGTAGATGACAGCTTTAATAAAGATCACTTCATCCTATAAAGACAATGCAGTAAAATGTCTACATTGCATTTGGCACAGTCAGTTCTGTGGTAGGTTTTCTCATTGTACACTGGCACAATGTAGATACAAAATTCCCAGAATATTGATATTGATGAGTTCATAAAATAATCTCTAGAGTGATGGGACTTACATAAATGGTAGGCTTTTCCTCATTCCCCTTCACCTTGGCTGCACTACTTAAACAAAGAAAAACGTTTAGAAGAATATTTGAAAAGAAAGCGCCCCCACCTTCAGACTCTGAGGAGCGTTTGAAGCTTCATGTGGCTGATATGACTAAGCAAAAAGAAAAGTGGAAGGAAAGGAGAGAAACACTATGTATCTCCTGCTGTGCAAGTGTCCACTCATCTGCTGTTTCAGTAATAGAGAAGAAGAGAAAAATAAAACAGCAAAGGGGGACAAAAGAACAAATAAAGGAGGTCTGTAACTCTTAAGTTTGTCTCTGAGTGACAGGAGTTGGAAAGATTCTGAATTGTCTGTATAATTGGGGAAAAACAGTAAAAGGACAGAAAGTTTAAAGTTTCTGCTTTGCTTCTGTTCTGTTGTATAATGTGGAATAGTGTCCATAATTCAATAGAAGGTCTGACTGAGGTCTGAAGAAAAGAGAAAGAAAAAGAGAGTGATGCAGTGAAAAGAAAACAAAACACAATTACTGTATAAAAATAAAGCAGCCCCAGATGACTGTGGCAAACTTAATTAAGTGCATTTTGTACAATTCATCATTTTGTCTTTAGCCTCAGTGACCTCACACGAAGGGGAGGTGCAGAACATTTGATGCTGTGAAAACTATACCAGAAGAAAAAAAAAAAAAAAAAGGAAAAAAAAAACTGTCAGGGATAGCTTGCTTCTGCAGAAAGGATTTAGAGCGCTTAGGGTCAAGCTTGTGTGCTTGAATGCCAGGAATGGCTTTATTTAGCAGATGGTTTAATTAAAATGCACAATGAGGGAAAGAGAGACAGAGACAGACTGGCAGAGGAAGAAAGTTAGAGGGAGAGTAAGAAAGAAAGAAAGAGGTAAATTAGCTGTGAATCTAACAAATGACTGTAATTAGCTGGTAGCTGCATGCCGAGATGCAGAAATGAGGCCAGTTATAACTGCAACTTAACTGGAACACAACAATACTGAAGTCCATATCGAAAACAAATGGATTGAAATCTTTCCAAACAGTCGGATGTCTTTGTTGTTCTGTTCAATGGCACTTTCCAGGAATCTGGTACAGCACAATATAGGGACCAAACTAAATGAATGTTTTTTTATTTTTATTTTTTTTATTTTTTTTTTAATTCAACTAAATATTATAGGAGCTGGTTTAATTTCATTAATGCCACCTCAAAGCATAGGGACACCTTGTAGTGGGGGTTCTAGCATTCAGAATGCTCTCAGTGATATCAGACGAAAGGCCTGAATGTCTAAAATCAGTTTAAACTCAGAATTCTGAGATTTTGTTATTTTCTAGTAATTAACTTTAAATAAAAATCGCTGTTTAGTGTTCAAATGTACGATACTTGCAAAATGCCTTTAGCTGTTGAGGAGCATAAGATCTGCAGGCTGAGGAGAAATCCTTGATGGTTTGGTCTGAAGTCGTAATCAATATCTTCTGCATTGGATGAATAAATATAAAACAACTTAAGCTGTTAATTTGACTCTTGTAGTAGGAAAGAGTTCTTTCTCTCCTAGTCAAGCACATGGCTGGGGGTGCAGGACAGGCCCACAGGCCTTGACCTGAAGAGGTCGCCCTGCAGGGCGTCAGTCCGTCGAAGCAAGAGAGAGAGGGAGGAGCATTGAGAGCTGGCTTTTAACCTCTAGTCGAAGTCACACCTCTTAGGGGTTGACCTGACCAATGAGGAGGTTGAATTTCTGAGCGACAACATTCCTCCTGTGGGGGCTTTTACGACCGAGCAGGGCTTTTGCCTATGTAACAGACTGGGTTGTTGAAGAAGAAACGTCTCGGGTTACGTTTGTAACCCTGGTTCCCTGAATAGGGAACGAGACGCTGCGTTGAATCGCATTGGGATCACTTCTGCGTGATTACGTCTTGAAGCACTCGTGAAATCGAACCAATAGTGTGACGGGACGTCAGAGCGGGTGACGCCACGGACCAGGAAACTATAAAGCACCCCTGAGAACAAAGAACGCCAGCTTCTGATATGGATGAAGCAGACGCCACAGGCGTGCAGGGAGTATGGCAGAGCAACGCAGCGTCTCGTTCCCTATTCAGGGAACCAGGGTTACAAACGTAACCCGAGACGTTCCCTTTCATGGGAACATCGACGCTGCGTTGAATCGCATTGGGAACCCTATCCCCACTAGGCCATAAGACCAAGAGCCTGTCCGTTATCTTTGGGACGAGAGGACCGCAGACCCCGGAGTGGAGCCCAAATCGAGGTTATAAAACCTAATAAAAGTGTGCTGAGATGACCACCCAGCCGCATCACATATCTCATTCATGGGAACTCCCGAGAACAAAGCTTTTGAAGCAGCCATACCCCTAGTGGAGTGTGCCCGGACAGCCAAAGGTGAAGGCTGCCCGGATGACTCATAGGCAAGGGAGATGGCCTCGACCACCCACTTGCTCATTCTCTGCTTAGACGCTGGGCCCCCTTTCTTAGGGGACCCGTAACAAACAAACAACTGATCGGTCTTTCGCCACAGGGCAGCTCTGTGAACGTAGGTGTCTAAAGCCCTTACCGGGCACAGCAGATTTAGTTTCTCCTGGTCCGGGTTTGTGAAAGGTGGAGGACAAAAGGCCTGAAGAACAATAGGCCCGGGACATTGGTGGGGACCTTGGGTATATAGCCAGGTCTATGATGCAGGAAAGCCTTGACCATTCCAGGCGCAAATTCCAAACATGAAGGAGCAACAGAGAGTGCTTGTAGATCTCCAATTCTTTTGAGAGATGATATAGCCAACAGAAATACAGTTTTCAAGGTGAGGAACTTTTCAGATACTTCCTCTAAAGGTTCAAAGGGAGCCGCAGCCAACCCTTCCAAAACAATGGCCAAGTCCCAGGACGGAGTCCTCGCACGCACAGCAGGCCTCAGCCTCTGGGTACCACGAAGAAAACGTGATAACTAGGGGTTCTTTCCAACAGAAACATCCCCCAAAGGAGCATGATAAGCGGAGATAGCAGCAATATAAACCTTCAATGTAGAAGGAGATAGACCATCCAAGAACTTTTCTTGGAGAAATTGCAGTACATGACTGATGGAAGAGTGGAACGGGTCCACCTGAAGACGACTACACCAAGTAGCAAACAGCTTCCACTTATATGCGTAAAGTTTTCTCGTGGACGGAGCTCTGGAGTGGAGTATGGTCTCCACAACCTCAGCTGAGAGACCGATTCTATGAGCTCGGCCCCCTCAGAGGCCAAGCCCACAGTTTCCACAACTCCGGGCGGGGATGAATTATCGTGCCGCCCGCTTGAGACAGGAGGTCCTGCCTGACTGGAATCTCCATGGGAGAGCCTTCTAATAGGGATACTAGATCCGAGAACCACACTCGGGTCGGCCAGAACGGGGCTATTAGTATGAGACGGACCCCGTCCCGCCGAACCCTCTCCAGAACTCCTGGGAGCAGAGCAATCGGGGGAAATGCGTACAGACGTAGCCTCGGCCACGTCTGCACCATGGCATCCAACCCCAGCGGGGCTGGATGGGTCAGAGAATACCACAACGGGCAATGAGAGGTCTCTTTCGAGGCAAAAAGATCGACTTGTGCGCGACCGAAATTTTTCCAAACGAGCTCCACCAAACGAGTCTCCACTCCCCGGGCCTCGGCCCCTGTCTCGACAGGATGTCTGCCCCCAAATTTTGATGCCCTGGGATATAAGCTGCTCTGAGAGAGAGGAGCTTCCCTTGGGACCACAGGAGGATCTGATGGGCTAATTTGCACAGCTGGCGAGACCTCAGACCCCCCTGATGGTTGATATAAGAGACCACCGACATGTTGTCTGTGCGAACCAACACATGGTGGCCCCTCAGGTCTGGGAGGAAGTATTTGAGTGCTCGAAATACCGCCATCATTTCCAGCCGATTTATGTGCCAGGAACGATGATGGTCCTCCCAGAGACCCTGAGCCGAGCGACCACTCATGATCGCTCCCCAGCCTGTGAGGGATGCATCCGTCGTTAACATTATGCGACGACAGAGAGCTCCCAGCACAGGTCCCTGGGACAGGAACCAAGGTTTCTTCCACATGACTAAGGCACGAAGGCATCGCCGCGTGACCTTGATCGTCGGAAAGGATTTCTCGGAGAAAACCCCTTGGTCCTGAGCCACCACTGTAAGGGTCTCATGTGCAGCAGGCCAAAAGGTATCACGTTGGAAGCAGCTGCCATCAGACCCAACAGTCTCTGAAACTGTTTTACAGTGAGTGACTGGCCTAATTTCACCCCTTTCACAGCTGAGAGAGTGGAATTCACCCGAGCAGGAGACAGACGTGCCTGCATCAAGGTGGAATCCCAGACTACCCCTAAATAGTTGGTGGTCTGTGCTGGAAGAAGTACGCTCTTCTTGGCGTTGAGTCTCAGCCCTAACCTTCTCATTTGTGACAGAACTACATCTCGATGTTGAACTGCTTGATGCTCTGATTGAGCTAAAATCAACCAATCGTCGATATAATTTAGCACGCTGGATGCCCTGGAGTCTCAGGGGAGCCAGAGCGCATCCACGCACTTCGTGAAGGTGCGGGTGAAAGAGACAGGCCGAACGGAAGAACCTTGTATTGGTAAGCTTCGCCCCCGAAAGCAAACCTGAGGAACTTCCAGTGCGAAGGATGGATTGACACATGAAAGTAGGCGTCTTTCAGATCTATCGTCACGAACCAGTCCTCGGACCTGATCTGTGTCGTGATCTGTTTGAGTGTAAGCATCCTGAACTTGAGCTTTTGTACTGAACGATTTAACAGGCGTAAATCTAAAATAGGACGCAACCCTCCATCCTTCTTCGGAACGATGAAGTAACGGCTGTAAAACCCTGACTGCTTGCTGGGAGGAGGAACCCTTTCTATAGCTCCTTTTTGCAAGAGTGTCGCAACTTCTTGTTCCATAACCAGAGACTGCTCGGGGCCAACCACTGTAGGAAGGACCCCCCTGAACTGGGGCGGGCGAAACCCGAACTGTATTTTGTAACCCTTTTCTATCGTGAGCAGCACCCATCGAGAAATGTTGGGAAGACGTTTCCATTCTTCTAGAAATTCTACTAAGGGAACCAGTCTCTCGAGACTGGCCTCTGGTGTTGTTTGAGCATCTGATTCGGCGCCCTGAAGCGGCGCACCGGCAGGGAACAGCCGAATCAAATGCCGGCCGGCCCTCCTCGGAGGGTCGGGGGGGACCGCTGCGCCCTGAAGCACACGAGGTGGCAGGGTTGGCAGAACGGCCCCCTGAGGGCACCGAAGAGGGGTTAACTTTATAAATTTTAATGCAGGACCCTCTCCGGAGGGGGCTGCCCTCAGAAGTCCTGCACAGCTGGCGTCAGGACTTCTTGGAAGCCTTCCTCGCGATAATGACAGTCCGCAGATCTGTCTTACCCTTGGAAGGCTTCGACTGCGCCGCCCGCACCGGTCCCCAAGATCTTTGCGGGGGAGCACGGGTGGCGACGCTTAGTTTTTGCTGCGACCTATGCGCAGATGAGGAGCTGGTAGAAGGCCGAGGCTGCTCCCGCTCAGCAGCCTCGGCGGGAAGAGGCGGCGAGGAGAAACTTCTGAAAGGCCGCAGACTGTTTTGGCCTCCTGGAACCTCTCGACGACCGAGGTGACCGAGTCGCCGAAGAGGCCCAGGAGACAATGGAGAATCTAGCAAGATGCTTTTATCTCTCTCTCGGATGTCAGAAAGATTTAACCATAAATGCCTCTCCGTGGCCACCAGGGCTGCCATAGAACGGCCGATTGATTTTGCCGTCTCCTTGGTGGCCCGGAGAGCTAGATCGGTAGCTTTACGAAGCTCCTGAATTGTCTCGAAAGTCGCCTCACCGCTCTCATCGATCTCCCCCAGCAGGTCAGCCTGATAAGCTTGCAGGATTGACATCGTATGAAGACAGGCTGCAGCCTGACCTGCTGAGGCGTATGCTTTGCCCACCAGCGCTGATGTTGTACGTAATGGCTTGGTGGGCAGCGTCGGGGATTTAAGGGACGACGCAGACTCGGGCAAGAGATAGCCCGCAAGCCGTCTCTTCGACCCGAGGCATCGTCCCATAGCCATGTTGTTTCAGCCCCACGATGTTTGAATATAATGACGTCTGGGGGCTGTAAACTCTGTATTGAGCCGGCTTCTGCCACGATCTCGACACCTCGGTGTGGAGATCGGGAAGAACGGCAATCCCGACGCTGAGGCTGTGACCGGGCGGGCAGAAAGCGCTCATCTAACTTGCTTTTCTGCCGAGCTTGGGTTTTTCGGCTGGCCAGTCGATATTTAATTTAGCCACAGCCCGAGTCACAACCTCCAACAGCTCCTCATATGCTGGAGATGAGGATGGCGAGACCTCTTCTCCAGCCTCGACGCTCATCACATCCAACTCCTCAGAGCTGGATAGATGAAGCGCCGGTGCCTCTCTTCTGGGGAAGAAACGCAGCGCGTGCTTCCACAACCAGAGGAGAGACACTGGATCTGGCAGGTGAGGGCTGAGATAAGGCTGGGCCCGTCTCTAACCCCTCTACCAGATCCATTTGTGAACCCCAGGAATGAAGCCGTCGCTGTGCCTCAGCAACAGCGGGACCCGATCCCTGGGGAACACTGCGCGCGCCTTCTTTCTCTTTGTCGAAGAACGCCCGGCGCGAACGGAGTACACGGAGCGTCAGTTTCTCACAATGCACACAGACAGCTCCCTCGAGAGCTGCCTGGGCATGCTCCACTCCCAAGCAAGCAACGCACATCTCGTGTGTATCCCCGCCCGTGATGAAGCGAGGGCAGGGAGGAACACACTTGACAAACTGCTGCTTGCTTGTCGCCATAATATGTGTCTTTATAATATATGAATATATATATATATATGCTTGGTGACAAAAATACTCTTGTCCTCAGACGAAGAGATATTTTAAAGGCTGTATATAGCGGACAGACAACACCAAATAAGACACACGAAAACACAGAGCGCTGCTGAAGACACAGAAGCTGGCGTTCTTTGTTCTCAGGGGTGCTTTATAGTTTCCTGGTCCGTGACGTCACCCGCTCTGACGTCCCGTCACACTATTGGTTCGATTTCACGAGTGCTTCAAGACGTAATCACGCAGAAGTGATCCCAATGCGATTCAACGCAGCGTCGATGTTCCCATGAAAGGGAACTAATAAAGATTCTTGTCATCCTAATATGTTGCATAGGTATCACCATCTCATATACACATGCATCGAAATCTTCACGATACAAACCCATAGACACTAAACATGTTACATTAAATGTATCATAAAACGTGATTACAATACTGAATACAATACCACAAACAGTCATAATGGATATCCCCATTTCCTGGGGATATGCATGTTCATTTATAGAACAGTCTGTCTATAAATTAAGGCAGGAAGGTCTGTTTTCAGGCTTTGTGTCTTTCCTATGGGGCCTGATTCAAAATGACTTTTGGATGCAGAGTTCTGCATAGCTGCATAGTTTCGGATCATATGTCCATGAGGCCTTTGCACAGACTGGTCTTCTTGGGGGATGGGGACAGACCCCAGAGTGAGTTTTAAACAATTATTTGTTAAATATAATAAACAATTATGTCTGATTTGTCTCAGTCGTTACAACGTAAATCCTCAAAACTCAACATTTGTGGTATTTTAAGACACACATCTATTCTAATTTAATTTTAATTAATCGTGTCGTCGTTTAATGGTTAATGATCGGTTAGTGAGTGATTGTCGGTCAGGAAAATAAACTAAATGTTCACATAACAATTCTCCACCAGATTTACTATGCTGCACGCAAGTTCCCGCTGACTCAAAAATGTGCGTACACGAGCTGAGACCTGACGTGAGATTTGATCGTAGTCACCGCTCACACGCATATTGATAAATGCCAAATTTTGCGTGGAAATTAGCGTACGCACAGTTTTCTGTCGTACGATCGTTTGATAAATGAGGGCCATTGTCTCTCAAAAGTAAGAGTCGACTCTGAGTCAATTAAAAGAGTCATTTGTAAAACGAATCCCAAGCCATTCGTTGTGACGTCAAGACAAAACATTAGCATATTGCCCACCAACTTATTGCGTGCGCAGAAACCAGGTAAAACGAGAAACCCCTCAAACACTGCCGATAGTACGTGAAGAATCAGTGGTTAAAGTTCATCTTTACAACGGTACACAGCAGTATAGCCTGAACCTTGTCCTGTGTTCCCGTCATTTTACTGACGACTGCTTCTTCAATCTAAATGCGTTCAACAAGGAATTCACAAGCCGGTTGTTATTGAAGAATGGGTCAGTACCCAGTTTATTTGGACCAGCTTCTTCCTCCGAATTACAACCTGTAAGTATGATTAATAATTGTTGCTGTTTGGTTCTCGGTAGCATGCACAAATTGTATTTAGTTGTGTGTGTGGTGTACAGCTTGTAGGTCTCTGGCTAACCAGCTAACAGCAATATGTGTTCACTCGCAATTGTCTAGAAATTTGTCAAATGTTTGTCATTGTTATTACTTGGAGTTATGATAAAGAATAGAGCAATACATTGATGTACCACTGTAATGCTTTATCAATATGTTTCTGCGTTGGGCTAACGCATATACCATGACTGTTTGTGTGTTTACCACAGAGCTGTGGGCTAGGTTCGCTAACATAAACACAAAAACAAACACCGCAGATTAGTGTCACGCAAAGGAGGGATTTGGAAAAATGAATCGTTTGGGAGTCGTTGAGCAAATAAGGTAAAAATAAATGGATATTATAAGACAATGAAAGTGTTTTTTGACCTTGCATGCTTGTAAACATGTTGTTAGGGACTCCCAAAACAAAAATAGAAACCTTTCAAATGCCATAATAGGGGCACTTTAAATTCACTTGGGGAAAGCTCGACAGTCTGGCCAGCAGTGAACTCCTAAGAGTCAGACGTGGCAGTGGACAACACATCATCAAATCCAAAAGAGATTGTTTCGCGAGCTTCTGAACTCGGACATCCTCAAGTACAAACTCCACCGTAGATACATGATAAGTAGAATGCGAAAGAGAGAAATTTGAAGAGTTTGGTTCCAAAATGCGATAAACACCATTTTCAAAAAAACATTAGTTTCCGCCAAAATCTGTATTGTATCTGGTTGGTATTGAAAAGTCATTTATTAATTTTGCGCAAAATGCGATATCCGTCGTGTTGTTTTTCTGTCATGTTTTCTCCCTTTCTTTCCAAAACGCGACAAACGCCAGTCTCCTTTCTCTGCAGAATGCGATATATCCGCTCAACCAATCACAGCGCACCATTCCACGCACTGTAAACAGTAATGGCAGTGCTCTGAATACACCCGGTATCCTAGTTTTCCTTATCTGCTTTGTACTTTGTGATCAACAAAAACAGAAAAATGAATCATTTTGACAGCATTGATGAACCTGTGGTGGTTTCTGTGGTGGGGAAGAAACGCAAGTCATCGAATGTAATCATTTACATGAGGAGATTAAGAAGATGAGGCACTCATCTTCTGAGTAGGGATGTTGCTTGTTCCACGACAGCATCAAGTTCTGTCACGGTCCCCAAAACTGAATTATGGACAGTTT
This sequence comes from Hypophthalmichthys nobilis, assembly GCA_037950665.1. Taxonomy (NCBI): domain Eukaryota; kingdom Metazoa; phylum Chordata; class Actinopteri; order Cypriniformes; family Xenocyprididae; genus Hypophthalmichthys; species Hypophthalmichthys nobilis. The sequence goes on along the minus strand of CM075480.1, from coordinate 23,960,964 downwards.
TTAAAAGCCGTTTTTAATACCAGTGTACTCTGTAAATGTGTTTATTTTAACCGTGCGGTGGCGCCAGATGTTCTTTAATCGGTAATGACAAACGGAGACATAATTCATTTATAACATTAACAAGATGACTTGTTGAATTCATTTTAGGAGCGACGGCTAAATGTATTTTTAGTAAAATGCCTGTATATAAGATTAGTATTGGCAAAGTTCAGAGTCTGTCATATATGTGAATCAACTTACTTTGTTGTGCATTTTCAATATGAAAAATAACTTTTATATTGATGGATTAATTGCATTTTGAAAAAAAAAAAAAAAAAAACATGTCATGGATTTATTGCATTTTGGGGGAAAATAATAATAATAATAATAAACCTTCTAAAATCAAAATGTAGATTTGAATTTTTAATGTTTTTATAACCAAAAGATGCTATGTGAAAGTTTGAAACAGAAAATAGTGGTTTTCATTTTGCCACTTTCTTGGTAATGAAAACACCTTTTTACTCAAATTAATCAAAATGGAGTCTATGGGTTCGATGCGACTGCAAAGGGCACTTTCACGATCAAAGGGGCAGGGGCAGGGTCTCAAGCCAAACTCTGAGATGGTTTATTTGGAGTGTTCAAATGTAGAACAAAATGTTGCAAAATCTTGCTGTTGGCACAAATGAAAAAATCCTTACATTTGTTTGTTCTAGGTAAACCATGGCATGCTTGAACGGCAGAACACCACTGAATCCTAATAAACAGGAAATAAGAGATTGATGGCTTTTGTTTCGTCTGCTGAAGATATGATCAAATGTGTTTCTTCAAGCGTGCATCTTTGTGTCAATGCAAAAGCATTTCTTGTCAAATGTATCTGAAATGTCTTAAAAAGTCACCTGCCACATTAGCGTAACTTTGCCACACATGGTAATAAGAGAAATGCTGAGATGCTAATGCTTTGCAGCTGAATTTGAATAAGCTATCTGGCATTTACTGGATTGGTTCAGTGTCTCCGTCTTGCCTCCTCCAGTCCCAGGGCAAAGTAAACTTAAAGTCAGAACACACATTCAGTATGTACCTTTCCAACAATCCCTCACAGCTGGCAGAACAAAGCATTGATGCAACAGAGTAGAGAATCAGAACACGACAGGGAAGGAGAGCAAACAGCAGACAAGTGTTGATATAACGGATAAAAAATATTAAAAAAAAAAAAAAACTGGTGCATGTAGGTGACACCTGGCAGAAGTAAAGGGAAAGAGAGAGAGAGAGAGAGAGAGAGAGAGAGAGAGATGCCAAAGGAACCTAGTGTTTATGATCAGAGGTGTGGATAAAGATAGTTACAAGACACCAATGTATTAATGCAATACAGATAAAATAATATTTGCCTTGCTTTCCGGTTGCAGTCAGTGCTGATTAGGATCAAGACTGAAGAAAGCTCCTTCCAAGGCCCAAGTAAACAACAGGCTTTGAGGACAAAGCGCCTTTTGCAGGTTTAAAAAATCAACTCAGCTTGTGTTTTCCATCATCCATATCAAAATATATAAATCCAAAAGCTGGTGATTACATTTCCCAGACATAATATGTGTACACACAATTTGGATAATTGCACATCCTGAGTAGAGAATAATGTGAAAAATGTGACATATTGGTATAGATGCAAAATCTCTACAGAAAAAGAAATAAAGAAAAAAGTGACAGGCTGTGTAAAAAATAAATGTATATGGAACCGACAATTCATGATTTACTGGTGCAAAATGAATAAGAGAACTTCACGTTATGATCAAGGTATGCCACACACTCGAATGATAAGATAACTAGCCTCATTAAAAAAGTTGAGCACTGTGAGGAATATTGTATTCCACAATACAATGCAAAAAATAATATCAACTCTTCCCATCTCTCATTATTTGATCAATCTACCAAGAATAAAACCTTTTTTTAACACAATTAAAATCCAAAATAATGATACTTATCTCCAAGATGACAATTGGACTACACTCACTGAATTAAAACTTCTGTGTTGTGAGTTACAACAATGTTTATCATGTGACAATAATGTAGCACAATATAGCTTCTGAAATGTTTTTCTGTAAATGCATACTGCATATTAGAGTACTTAAAAATACTAAACAATTTACAGTGCAATGTGCCAGTATCCCATTCTAAATGTAGCATTAAAAAACACTCCTACCATCCTTTTCACCCTGTATCCCATCTGCCAAACTGCCAAATGTTAATGGCTGAACCAGAAGCTGAAGTGTTGGATTGTTTTAACAGAGAGGACAGTGTTATGAAAGAGTTGAAAAACCACAAACCCTTTAGCAATACACCCCCCCAAAAAAATGGCTAGTTGTCTCTGTACATTAAACCGTGACAGGATTAAGTATTTTAACATAAAAAAAAAAAAAAAAAAACACTTCATCTTTAAGAGATTAGAAATGTACAATGAAACTATTGACTTATCTCTAGGCTTTTAAGCTGAACAACTTGCTAGGCAAAAAGAGCAACACAAAAAGAAAACGTGATAAGCTTTTTAAACCCATATGGCTACAATCTCTAATAAGAGCTGTGAAACACAGGCTAGCAGCGGGCAGCGAGATTCTAAAGTGCCACAGCAGTGGGAGGCGCCCCAGAGCATTAGCCCAGCAACAGACAGTCTCTCCAGGCAAATGTCAAATGAGTAGAATGTAAAAATCATTCATGATACATTAGGCAAACAATTCAAGGATGACGTACTGCATCTGCTGGGATTCTGAAGTGCGCAAACAGTGAATACTTCTGATGTCCCATAATGCCAAGGGAGCTGAAGAGCAAACAAATTCAGAAAGTTGGCAGAGAACTGTGAGAAGTTTTTAAGAGCTACTAAGAAAGTTGTTTCTTGTGGTTAAAAATAGCTTTTTAATAGGGATGCACAGTACATCATCACCATATTGCTTATCAGCCAATACTGGATTTTTTGATGTATTTTTATTGGTATCATTTGATATTGGATATTTAATTGTATTTTACTACTTTCACATAGACTACCTTTGCCATTGTCTAATGCTTATTTAAAGCTCACCTTTAGCACTAATAATTTAACAACATTATTGAATGTAATTTTTAGCAAATCTAAAAATGAATTTCCTTGTTGTCACAGTCACGTTCAGTTTGTCTTAGTTTTCATGGACTTTTAGTTTGTTGTCATTTATATCATTTATGAATATCATCTTTGTGTGAGTTTCCCGCCACTCATCTGTTATCATCTATTAACCCTCTGGGGTCTGAGGATTTTTGGGGCCCTTTTGACAAGTTTTGACATGCCCTGACATTTGTGCTTTTTCCAGTTGTTCATAAACATATTAATGGAAAAGGTGTCATTACACTGTATTCAGCATGAACTAGGCTACCATAATATGTGAGGAACATGAATGTATTTTTGAAGGAATAACGTTTATGCGTGGTTATTGAAAAAACAAAAAACTTAAGTCACTGAAATGAGGCCAAAAAATAAATACAAAATTTGTGTTCACAAGACTGCTGGGTATTGGAGGTTGTAGACTAGAGTTTTTGCTTCAAAATGATGTAAAAATTATCCTGCTTACTCGTTCATATAAAACAATATATTGATTTAAATTTTGTAAGACACTTTTTGTCAAGAAACACAGTATGCATGGAGGCATGAATCTTCATGAATAATGCTGTGATTCACAACTGAGAAGACAAAGACCCGCATAATGAGCCCTTACAGTCAGGTAGGCTATGTGAAAAAACCCTCTGTGATCATGCTGATAACAGTATTAATGTCCACTCTTGACAAAAAAACATGATTTTTGTGATCTCATGCATGCATGTATTATTGCACATCATGTGAAGAAAATTTTGTATAGGCCTATTTTAAATTACAGTACCAGTCAAAAGATTGGACACATTACTATTATAATGTTTTTAAAAGAAGTCTCAAACCAAATAATGGTTTTCTATTTTAATATACTTTAAAATATAATGTATTTCTGTGATGCAATTCTGATGATGATTTCTGTGTCTGAACATTCATGTTACCTCTATGGCATTTCATATAGGCTATTATATTTGTTATATTATATAACCTAAATGTTAATGTGAAGTTGACAAACTATACATCATTAAAAAGATCTAAGACTCAAGCTTCACATTTTGACCTCTGTTTTACTCTTATAGTGACCGTAATTTGTTAATAGCCTATGCGTCAGGAGTTATGAATATGAAAAACGGAGTCGTTACCTTTGACAAAACAACATCCATCAGGGCTTTTAGCTTAAAAGCATGCACATTTAGAGAAATATTGATGGATTCTCATATGCTTATGTCAATTTTCTATACAGAGGAGTAATATTTATTCAATATTTATTGTAATCACTATGAGCGCTGGATGCTGTGTTTTCAATTCATACTTGCAGCCGGAGGGCGCTCTGTGCACATTTAGTCCACAAATGTCTCGTTAGAAGAACAGGCATACCATGTGACATTCCAGGAACTAACAGAGGCTTCCAGAGATTGCTAACCATGGCTATAACATGCAGATAGACACTTTTGAAGATAATAAATACACGATTGCGACGATGTATACATGTATTGCCTCAGAATTTGCGTCTGAATAGCGCTCGCTCCGTGGGCGTGGCGAATTAGTGGATAATGAGCTGACTCAAGAACGTCTGACATGGCTCTCTTTTCATTTAGATTACATAAACAGAGAATATTTGTTTTCGATTTGACTTACACGATTTAAAACCTGACATTTCAACGTTCTTTAGACATAAGTCTCATTTTTTTGTGATTAGTATTCACTAAATTACAGTTCATTTTCTGAGAACTATCAGATTGGACTTCGTTCAGAGGGAGACGACTGATCACGCATCATGTTAGTTTTCTTTATTTTGCAAAAAGCACAACATTTTGTTTTTACTCTGAGTGTACACAAATAAAAGAAGATATTTCACAGATTAAAATGGTGTATAACTCTTAATTGTATGTGCAAAATTGACGGAGTATTTTGAGTCTCTTTCATACTGATAAGAAAAAAGCAAGGTGGTATCGCCGGCACGACCGTCGACTCGAGGGGGTTAATCATCACAGTTGTTCGTCTTTTAGTTCCTCCTGTTCACTCAGTGTTTGTCTGGTCATCATTACATTTAGTAACGAAACTCTGAAGACACTGTTCTGGATCGGGCGAATTACCATCAACCCCTGGACCTCCGCCTCCTGCTTTCGACCTCTTCGCTCCATCGTGGCCTGTCGACTTGTCGGTTCTGCCCTGGCTCCTCCCACCTTCGGCTCCACAGGAGAACCTCAGCCTAGCGGCTTCACTGGGTTCCCTCGGCCCACCGGCTCCTCCTTGGTCTATCGTCACTCTAATTCCACACGGACTTACAGACCATCTGCTGCACTCCATCCTTCCACCCCTACAGCTGCAGAAAGCTCCTCCTTCCCTTCGTTGCCTCTGTCCTCAGTCACACTGGCTCCGCCACAGCCCTTGGGTACTCTGTCTCCACCTCTGATGAGTCCATCGGCTCTCTGTCTGTGCCTATGGATCCATTTGCAGAGTCTCTGTTGGTTGTCCCCCAGATGCCGTCAGTCACCACTACACCATCTTAGCTCCTTCCCTCCTCGACTCCACCGTGGGCTGTAGGTACTAGTGAGCTCTGGGTCTGCACCACCTGGCATCCTACATCTGTGCCTCAGGGACTCGTCCTCCCATCACCATTCCGTCACTTTAGCCTCTCACCATCACTTCGCCATCTCCTCGTCCACCTCCAAAACCCCTTCCACACCTCCCTTAGTTGTTCCGTTACAGCGCGAGGTCGCTCCTTGCTGGAGGGGGCTGTAATCTTTAAATGTAATCTTTAGCAAATCTAAATAAAGTTCCTAGTTGTCACAGTCACATTCAGTTTGTCTTAGTTTTCATGGTCTTTTAGTTTGTTGTCATTCCTATGTGTTCCTTTGTTTGAGTTTCCCGCCACTCATCTTTTACCATGGGCACTAATCATCACAGCTGTTCATCTTTTAGGTCCTCCTGTTCACTCAGTGTTTGTTTGGTCATCGCTACATTTAGGGCCTGTTTACACCTGGTCACTTCATGCGTTTTCTCTGATTGGATAGCTATCTGATCGTGAAAAGACCAGGTCTAAATGCCCTCCAAAACGCATTTGAGACAAACCACTTCAGGAGGTGGTCTGGGACGCATTCCAGTCAAAACTGAACAGGTCTAAATACATCTGGTTGTTGGAACCACATATGTAAATTTAAATTTAACTCCTCCCAAAAATACTAAAAAATAAACGTGTGAGAGTGTTATAGGCTAAATAACATGTTATAGCCAGATATGACAGCACTACTGCAGCACGCATCACCGCATTAGAGTAGCTGAGTATCTATTCAGCAAGATAACGCGCAAACGGCCGCAAATCAAAATGAAAGTAAATCGCAGGCGCTCAAAACACAATCATCTTCATTAAAAGTACTGAGACTAAATGATCTTACCAGTGCTATTGCCGCGCTCTCTCCTATTGCGGTCTTTGATTTTTAAATTAGCTGATGATCAATAAAATGCAGCTCATATTTGTTGCTTTCGGTGACGTGAACTCCATGAAATCTGCATATAGCGCGGGAATTGAAGATTGGATTTATATCCGTTTTGCGGAGACACATTTATGTGGCCAAGTGTAAATGCAATCGTTTTTATAAATCAGATATCCGATCAGATATCAGCTATCCGATCAGAGAAAACGCATGAAGTGACCAGGTGTAAACCCTTAGTAACGAAACCCTAAAGACACTGTTCTGGATCGGGGCGAATTACCATCAACCCATGGACCTCTGCTTCCCGCCTTCAACCTCTTCGCTTCATCGCGGCCTGTCGACTTTTTGGCTCTGCCCTGGCTCCTCCCACCTTTGGCTCCACCAAAGACCCTCAGCCTAGCAGCTTCACTGGGTTCCCTCGTCCCACTGGCTCCCCCTTGGTCTATCGTCACTCTAATTCAGCTCCGAGCCTCCACCCCTACAGCTGCAGAAAGTTCCTCCTTCCCCTTGGTGCCGCCTCTGTCCTCAGTCACACTGGCTCCACCCTCAGCCCTTGGGTACTCTGGCTCCACCTCTGATGTTCATCACCGCGGCATCGCCAAGATCTCCAGAGCCAGCGATGTTCTCCATCTGCGCCTATTGATCCATCTGCCAAGTCTCCGTTGGTTGTCCCCCAGATGTCGACAGTCACCGCTACACCTTCTTGGCTCCTCCCCTCCTCGACTCCACTGTGGGCTGTCAGCACTAGTGAGCTCTGGGTCTGCACCACCAGGCATCCTACATCTGTGCCTCAGGGACTCGTCCTCCCATCACCATTCCGTCACTTCAGCCTCTCAACATCACTTCGCCATCTCCTCGTCCACCTCCAAAAACCCCCTCCACACCTCCCTTAGTTGTTCTGTTACGGAGGTCACGCTTTGCTGGAGGGGGGTGTAATCTTTAAATGTAATCTTTAGCAAATCTCAAAATGAAGTTCCTACTTGTCACAGTCACGTTCAGTTTTTCTTAGTTTTCATGGACGTTTAGTTTGTTGTTCATTCATTTCATGTGTTCCTTTGTTTGAGTTTCCCACCACTCATCTGTTACCATGAACACTAATCCTACTCATCACAGCTGTTCATCTTTTAGTTCATCACCATTGTGTATTTAAGTTCCTCCTGTTCATTCAGCGTTTGTCTGGTCACCCTTACATTTAGTGTGTGTTGCCCTGCCTTGTGGATTATTGTCATTAAATTCTGGTGTCTTCTTCTGTCATTAAATGTCTTCTTCTGTCTGCCTGCAACAACCTATGACACTAGTGTCCATATATGAATATATTTTTCATATGTTTTAATGTTGCAATATTTAAATTCACTTGTAACATCTTATTTAAATTTTTATCTGATTTTGAGGTTTTATTTTTAATTTATTTACATAAAATAATATAGAATTTTAATATTTTGCATTGAGTTCAAGTTGATCTATTCGCTGCACTGACCAAAAGAAAGCTGCTTGGTTTAAAGTGTGCTCATTGTGAGCAGTGCCTTATGCATTGCTATATACTATGGACAATTGACCTTTTTTTGGTAATGTGGCCCTGCACCTTTAGCAGTCATTACAAAAAATAATCATCGGCTTATCAGTATTGGCCAAAATTTTAAATGCATTGCATCCCTAATGTTAAAAAATACTCAAACTTTTTTTTTTTTTTTTTATGATGGTTATTAGTACATTATTGGATATATAATGAATATACAATGCCAAACACGAACTGACACAGCTGGATCCCTAAAGATCAAACATCACCAGCAGTTTAGAATTTTTTCATTGAATTTGGTACATACTCTGAAAGTACGGGAATTCGTCTACCTCTCTATTCTTTTGCTTCTGTCCCTGACACACACACACACAGGTTTGTTTTGCTATCAAAGTGAGGACATTCCATAGGCGTAATGGTTTTTATACTGTACAAACTGTACATTCTATCCCCCTACACTACCTCTAAACCCATCACAGAAAACATTCTGCATTTTTACATTTTTAATAAAACATTGTTTAGTATATTTTTAAAGCTATTTTAAATATGAGGACTCATAAAATATGTCCTTATATTTCATGTTTACGTCGTAATAACAGTGTAATACCCATGTCATTATACAAATTTGTATCCTCATAAATCACAAACACACACACACACACACACACACACACAAACACCATGCTGAGCAACTGGTCTCTGATGGGCAGGGGAGAGCTGATTATGGATTCACTTTGCAGCAGGAGCCGCCCTGACGCTGGGGATTTGATTAGGGCTTTGACAGGTGCCAGTGCGATTGCAGCCTTAATCTGAGGAGTGATCTGCTTAGATAATGTGCAAAAAGGAAGAAGGTGGCAGGAAATGGGAGGAGGCAGGTTGTAGAGATGCACTGAACGGCCCTGTGACAGCAGAGCTTTGCTTTTGATGTACTCACTAAGTCTAAATCATATCGCAGACAGCATGCTATCTTAAGAATGATACTTCATCTGGTGCATCTAGCAAATCCTGAGAAAAAGCCTGAAAACGAGTGCCTTTCACACTACAGAATCTTTAAAGCACTTGGAGAATGGCTGAAATGCTCTGTTACTGTATGATAATGAGGGGAATGTAATGATGCCTCTGACTGCTGTTGCCATCTCCTATTCTCTCACATGTACAGAAAACCTCCCCACAGGCTGCGGCAGCATGAACCGGGTCAATCACTGATGTCTCTATCATGGCTGTCCCTTCCTCTTTCCATACACGAGATGTACTTGCATCATTGGATCACAGCAGGATTCTCTCATCTACTTTCATCTACTGTCAGGAATGGGGCTTTTCTCAGTCAATCAAAAACGAAGTAGGAGTGGGCGGTGTGACCAAAATCTTAGGTACGAGTAATTTAATACCTTGTTAACTGTTTATTTAACCAATGTCCCACCAGCAAGTGCTGTTGTACTGAATATCACTTTGATGTTGCTTTTTATACAACTATACAGGAGCTGATATCGAGTGGCACCCATTTCAGACAAAATCTGGCCTGTTAGTGCTTATACTTGTTCACCATCATGCAGTTACAAGGGGGAAAAAAAAGGTAAAGTATCAAGCTTTGTGCATTGGCAAGCAATGTTCAGACTGGAATACAATATGCGAGTGGAATGGAGTGACATTAATTTTCCCTTCCAGCGCGAATCATTCTGTAATCACTCCGCTTTTTACTCCAGGATGACCGTTTCCGAGTGAATCTGAAGCCAGAGAAAATAGACACTGCATTTGCTCCTGGCCCCTGGCAAAATCAGCTCACATACCCTGATATGAATTAAACACCGAGAACACAGGCAAGCTGAGAGATAAAACAGTGAAACATCCCAGTGTTATATATTATCAGTCTTGGAAAAACACTCATTATATGTGACAGTTATTTTTCAAAACATATTATACTGTATATTATATAACAAACATACTGTATTTTTAAAAATCCAATGAAAGACTTACTTAATTACTAATAAATCGAGCATTAATTAATTAATATTAATATTATTAATTAATTAATTGATTGATTTATTCGACCTTAATTGACACTGATCAAAATGTAAAATTCATAACAAGTGAATAAAAAGTCAATCAGTGTAAAAACCGTGGCTTCACATTAGGCAATAATAACACTCTTAAAGGGATAATTCACCCAAAAATGAAAAGTCTGTCATCATTTGCTCACCCTCAAGTTGTTCAAAACCTGTATGAACTATAATACAAAAGAAGACATTTTGAAGAATATTGGTAACCAAACAGTTGATGGACCCCAATGACCACGGTAAAGCTGCTTTGAAACAATCTGTATTGTATAAAGCGCTATATAAATTAAGGTGACTTGACATAGTAAGGGAAAAAAAAAAATTAAAAATACTAGGGAAATCAATGAGGCCCATCAGCTGTTTGGTTACCAACATTCTTCAAAATATCTTCTTTTGTGTTCAGCAGAAGAAAGAAAATCATAAAGGTTTGGAACAGCCTGAGGGTCAATAAATAATGACAGAATTTTCATTTTTGGGTGAACTATCCCTTTAAGACCAAAAGTCTCAACACAGTAATACACTGCATTTCTTCTGATTGAGTCACGTTAAAAGCTGTTGCAAGCAGATATGCACACCTGTGACCACATCAGTTGAATTCTATGATAATGTGACAAGTTGCTATGTTGCTTGTTAACCATTGACAACCCACAGTTACACCACATCCATACTGAACACGAGTGGCATGTCACAGTTAATCAGTCCTTTTATAATCAATAAGGCTGCACTGCAAGCACTTGTCTGCCATCCAGTTTGCAGTTTGCAGACAGAGAAAACTTTAAATATATATCATATTTATACTATCATTCAAAAGTTAAGGCTCAGTTAAAAATATGACAGGAAACGTTTCAAAAGATTTCTATTTCAAATAAATTCTGTTCTTTTTAACTTTCTCATCAAAGAATCCCGAAAAAAAAGTATCACAATTTCCACAGAAATATTAATCTATTTGTTAATGTTACATGAACACCAAATCAGCATGTTAGAATGATTTAAGGTTCAAGGACACTGAAGACTGGAGAAATGGCTGTGACAACAGATTTGCCATCACAGGATAAAATTACATTTTAAAATATATTCAAATAGAAAGAGAGAGAACAAAGAGAACAAAGCAGGATTTAGTGTTAGAACTCACCAAGGCAGAGACCGTCACTTTCCTCATAGCCTATGCTGCAGACACAACGGCCCAACGGCACCAGCCAATCACCATCAGCGCCACAGTACAGCTTGGGTGTGTCACGTTCCTCTGCGTTCTCAACACACGCACCCCTGACCTCCACCAATGAAGAGGAATCCACCCGCGGTACAGTGTCGGGGAAGGCGGCAAGGTTTCTCAGGGTAGACGGACATTTTTTGTAATAAACTCTCACAGACACCAGGGCGATACATGCGCCCACATCCTGGAAGGCCAAGTAGAAACCCTTACGAGCTATTGGTCCCACTTCCCGCACTTCGGTATTCAGCCTCAGAACACGATCGCCCAGGTCTGTCTGTGTGAAACTCTCATCGGCAGCAATAGTATCGATTTTAGCATACTCGTTAGGATGAAAATGAGCATTGGCACCATGTGGCTCATCTGTCTCAAAGTAGAGGAGGTTAAAAGTCTCCTTACAGGTGCCAGAGACCCAGGGGATGCTGTTGCAGTCCCGCAGAGTGAAGCGAAGCTCCACGTAGATCTTCTGTGCAGCTTGACGGGGTATCCAGTTTGTACGGAGCCAGTTGTTCTGGTTGGGTTCCATTACGTGGCACACCTGGAAGGTGTGGATGGGCCGGTTGAGCTCATCCATCTCCGTGATGGCGTCCCACTGTGGAGAGCAAAGGACAAAGGAATGAGAAGATAGATAGTGGGATAATAGGAGAAAGCAATAGAAAGGTGTGAATGCTCAGGAAGGGTGCTGTGCTCATTGAGTTCTCTATGGGACTCAGAGCAGCTGGAGCCCAGACAAATCAAAATTTATAAAATAAAAATTTTTGTTTCACTGTAAAATGAAACAAAACGAACTTCAAAACACTGTTTCGAAGCTTTACGAATCTTTTATTTCGAATCAGTAGTTCGGATCGCATATTAAACTGCCAAAGTCATGTGAACTATTGAAATTGTGAAACACTTATGACATAACAAAGCCTCGTTTACTGAAATCACATGACTTTGGTGCTTCGATTCACTGATTCGAAACAAAAGATTCGTAAATCTTTGAAGCAGTGTTTTGAAATCGGCCATTATTAGATATTGTTGAAAAGTCATTATTTTGTTTGTTTTTTTGGCACACAAAAAGTATTCTCGTCGCTTTATTACATTAGGGTTGAACCACTGTAGTCACATGAAATATGTTTTTAGTACCTTTTTGGACATCTGAAAGTGTTAATTATCTTGCCGGCAATAGAGGCCTCACTGAGCCATCTGATTTTATCAAAAAATATCTTAATTTGTGTTCCGAAGATGAACGAAGGTCTTACCGGTGTAGAACGACATGTGGGTAAGTAACAAATGACAGAATTTTCATTTTTGGGTGAACTAACCCTTTAAGTACTTTGTTGTCAGAAAGAATATGAATCATGGAGAAAACCAGGATCTTTGATGTTGTGTTTAATAAAAATCTTATTAAAGTCAAAATCTATTGAAGATATTTAGTCAATATCCAGTGGAATTAAATAAAATGAGGCGTCCCATTTTTTTGCCAACCATATAAACATTACCTGTGCTATTATTACTAGATACTACTAGATACTAGATAGATTGCTGATAATTTTGGAATTTCAGTTAAATGCTGATGATAATTAAATAAATAATTAAATAAATAAATGCATCAAATGGTTATTTATATACGTACATATACATGACTGTAAAAACAAGAGAAACCAATGTAGTGTTGTGGGAAAAACAAATAAAACTTAACAGTCACTACAGCAATAGTTCTCTCTTGCAGCACGTTTAAAGTTTATGGCCCACCAAACTTGGAAACTCAGTATCAAGAAAATCTCAGAGCTTGATCCACATAAAATTTCTATATTATTGCAATGGTTGTGCAGATCTACTTTTCGCATCTATTTTATTACTTTCAGACTGCACACTCTCTACAACCAATCTTAGCTATGTACGCTCACCCAGAGAGGTCTCGTTATTGGAGGAGGAATAAGCATGAGGCTTAGCAACAATCTTAGCAACATGAGAAGAAAGTTTATTTGGAATATTTTTAGATATGTTAAAGGAAAAAAAATGCTAATTATGCTCTGGGATGCCATCTCTGACAGGACCACTGACAGCTCACAAATGTCTAACTGCATGTGTGGAATACATGTGACTGACATGTAAATGGACATTTTCATTGGATTGCAGAGTTTGGAGTACACATACACAATAGATTTAGAATCTGCAATTGGATTGAACTTATTTGACATGTCTGTAACTACTAATTGCCATTCTCAATAATAAAATTATCGCCATGATAAATGCCATATAGCACTTGAAATAACACACAGTAAGCTTGAACAAGACATTGGGTCTCATTAAAAATTGCTTGGATTATTCTTATTTATACTCACAGGAGAACATCTCATGAGAAACTGACACCTAAATCATAACATGTGGATTTGTTCTTAATCTTGTTCTAATGTTTATGAATTTGGATTATTCTAAATATGGTTAGGGTTAGTCATCACCATGTAAGGGCTTTACACACAACCTTTCATTTTGCTGTCTTTTGTCACTCTTAGCAAACATATGCCACTCTTTAAATATGCGCTCTCTCCAGCAAGATCCTCGAGCAATGCTAAGCTTGCCACTCTTAAAACTGCTTCAGACAAAATAAACACCTTTTTTTTTCATTTTTTTTTCAGACCTGGCCTAGAGGATGAACATGATTTCACCAAGTACAACATGATCCCGGATGAACATCTTTGATCCTGGAACATTCCATTTAACCAATCAGATTTGAGAGACAAGCTTACAGTTTATGTCTAGTTTAGGCTTACAACCAGCATTAGGTGCCTCTACATTGGTGTTATTCACCTATCATTTCCCTCTGATTTTAGGGATCAGTTATGGGTAGGATCAAGTTTAGGGCAAAATCCTTCAGAAATTATTCTCATTTGCTCCTCTTTTTAACACATTTTAGTATAAAAGTTATTGATGAATCATGATTTGTTTGTGAAAACACTCGCACAAAGATTTCACGCACAAATTGTGTGTATGGACAGTAAGTGAATGAGAAAATATACAAAATATCACTGCCCATTTACTTCATTGTCACATCCAGGCACTATGAGACTCCTTACTGCCATTTTCAATAGACTTGCATCATTTTTCAGGTAGTACCTCTAGGTTGCGATGTGCTACACATATACTGGATAATGCTGAGGTTGTGGACAAAAGGCAAAAGAGGCTAATAGATTTACCAAAGCTCCGAACTACAGCTGAACCAAACAGTAATGACAGAACGTCTGGCCATCACACTGCTGCTCTGCTTTGAGCAAATTTCTACATTGTTCTCTCTTTTACACTTCTTCTTTTTCTTTCCAAACACATTCTCTTGCAAACATTTACTTTTTCCAAACACTTCCAATCTCTTGTCAACATGCTCTCACTTTTTTTCTACGTTCTCACTTTCTTTTTCACAAATTCTCACTATGTTCTGGCCTTTTTATTTTCCACGCATTCACTCTCCTTTCTCTCACTCAGTCCTTTTCTTCTACTTTTTCTTTTACACTTTACTCTTTTCTTCACTATTCCTCCTTTTTCTGTCTCTACCTCTATCCTCCAATCATCTCTTTCCTCTTCTTTTTCTTTTATTACTTATCTCCCTAATCTTTCTCTCTCTCATAATTAATTAGGAAGGATGCACTTCATTAGCACTAAAGCCTCCACTTATTCACTTTCATTATTGCAGTGATAAGCTAAGCCTTCCCTAATAGCCTCTCAATCAGAAACTTGCTGTATCATGGCCCTGATGTGTGCCAATAGATCCTCACAATAGACTTCTGTTTGCAACCATAATGTTTGACTGAAAGAGCGTCTGTAGAGTTCCATTTCACAACACAACAGGTCAAGTCAACGCAAGTTTAGTTTATACTGTATGTCATTTGCATAGCTTAAACAGGATATACTGGGCATTAAAATGCTTGTGACAAGATCAGGTCACAAGAACACCAGAACAACTGCACAGAGACCCACAGACATAAGATATGTAAACATCTCTGAAGAAAGTAATGTATAAATGAAGTAAATAGGGGAGACTGGGGCAAGATGTCACACATGGAAGTGGTCACAAGGGCTAAATCATCTGCAACATCTATATACTGTATAATCTGTATAATGTAGACATATGCTACACAGATATGCTTTCTTTATATAATTATTACATTATTAAACATCATTATTTAATTATTAAATATAATTATTTTGGTTATGTCCTCCAAACAAAATTCCAATGTTCTCATATATCTTATACTTAAAATTCCAATTTTATTTTCATTTTTTGCTACATCTGACAGATTGAGAAAATGTAACACCTATAAATGTCTTAATGGCCATTAAATGGTATTTTGCAATTTTTTAGCAATATTATAATAATTATCATTATACCTCTTTAAGTTTTTTTTTTTTTTTCAGAACATTAGCAACATCATACAGTATGTGAGACGAGACTGCAGCTGCAAACTACAAACTGCAGCTATCACATATATATTCATATGTGACCCATTTTGACTTTGTACTTTATATTTCTGTTCAGACAACTTTATCGCAAGGAATATATTCCATTTACCAGCCAACTGACAAGTAACTGATTTATTTACTCACCACAGCCAATTGTTGCTCACATTTGACGCTTGTTGAGTGTTAATTTTAGACCCTGTAAGTAACTTTTATCTATTTTCCCTTTATTCCCATTTATTTATTTATTTTCAGTAAATGTTGAAGCAGTGGAATTCTTAATTTATCCTGAATCTAGTAGAAGCTGAAACCATTAGCTTTTAAAAACAGATATACTGTAATGTAAATACTTAAATCACTGTAAAAGTGTCAGGGACACAGACGGAGGCAGGCAGGTAAGTGTTAAACAGGTAGTTTTATTGAGACTGCACGGACACTGGCAGATGGAGAATGCAGGTGAGTGAATGGATAAGCACTTTGGAACAGTCACTCAGCTGAAGTGTAACAGATGATGTCTTTGTATGTGAAGGATCCACGGGGAATGGAGAACAGACGATGGAAGACGAATGGAAGAGGATAAGGGAATCTCAGGTGAGTAACAGGTAAGGAGTCCAGGTATGGGAGACGTAGTGCATTCCATAGACGAGTGGTGCAGATGATGAGTGACAGCTGGTGGTGATCAGTGATTGCAGATGGAGTTCAGGTGAGGAACCAGAGGGATGCTGGGAAGTGGAGTCCGGGAAAGGTGAGAGACGGTGACTGTGACAAAAAGCCTATTTACACCAAGCCTGCATTTTCTGTAAACCACAAGAAAACTACATATACTACAATCAGAAAATACTATACTACAATGATTTATGGACTTTAACTTTTCAGATGTCAAAAAAAAAAAATTAGGTATACACATTTGTAACAATAATGTGTGACAATTGAGTGGTGCAGGGATGGCGTCAAAACCCGAAAAAATAATTTGCCACTGGTTCCCTTGAGATGTTCCTTTGGGTCTTTGTAATGGGGTTTTTACATTTATGAGTAAAATAAGGTCTGAGGGTAAACATAACTTCACGAAGTTTTGCTCTACAGTGTAAATTACACATAACCATATTGAAATTGCAAATTTTGGAGCGGTTATGTTAAAAAAAAAAAAAAAAAAAAATTAAAAATGCTTTTAATAAGAAACTAAATAAGAGCATTAAACAAAACTTTCAAGTATTGTCAAGTGATTTTTACCACAGACATCATTTTATTGATAATTGAAAAAAACCCATTATATAAACCCATAGGAAAATCTAGAGAGAATCAATGGAAAATTAGTCTTCCAGGCTTTTACGTCATCTCTGCTGCACTCTATAATTCAGTATTGGACTTCTTTTTTTTTTTTTCTGGTCTTGTGTAACTGAATTGGTTTTGGTGTGACCATGATTGTATTAATGTATATAAATGTATTTAATAAAATTTGTTTATTGTCATTTTCTTGTACATTTGTAGGTTTATAAAATACCCTGGAACCTGTGGAGAGTGAACAAACATTATTCTGCAGTTGTAAAAAAAAAGGGGGAATAATACTCTGATGTTGATGATAATGTTTAGCAAACTTGTCATTATCCCTAGACAGGTCATATAATGTCATTCATGAAGACATGAAAGATATTAAATTGACCTCAGTGCAGCACACTGACTCTGGGTAGTTTGATACATGTCCTGATGCTATAATCTCCTCTCACCCTGCCACTGCCTTCCAGCCTTTTGTTTCTCATCAGCTTTTTTGTTGGAGGTAAAATGAGGCATTTAGAAGAACAGGGAGGCAGCAGCGTGCTTTCAATCTCCTGCTAGAAAGTGACCAGATACATCTAGGAACACTGCGGCGGGGATGAGATATCAGCACGCGGCTTAAGATGCTACACGCACTGATAAAAGTGGCTGAGATGGATGAACCTAAAATCGCTGGCTACACATCACATTAAGCTGGCAGGGGTCCACAGAGGAGGATTCAAAAACGGCACAGATCGGCGTGATAGAGACAACATAGAGGAAATGCATCTTGGGGCTGAGGAGGGATTCATTGCTTTTAAAATGGTTTAAAAATGGTTTCTATCAGCAGACGTCTAAGACGCCTGACTCTCCTTTGATATCTGTCATCATTTCTCCACTTGGAAACTGACTGCGAAAAAAGGCATATCGCTTGTGCAGTCGCTGGGAAGTGCCCACACGCAATCATCAAGACAGGATATTTTAGATAATGCCGATACACTATAATGCATATGAAAAGCAATATGCTTCTAACAACACACACATAAAAACACAGTTGAATCTGTCAGTGGTGGTCCTCTGTTTGGAATACAGCTTGTTTCTGACTGTATTTGGCCTCCCTGGCTGTAAATGAACCTTTTCAGCAAGCGCCTCTGAACTGAGTAGCATGTCAATACGCACGCTCAATAGCTTAAAAGCATCTATTATCACCATTGATTTCTGTTTGTCAGATCTAGCTTAGGATTGATCATTAAAGCTTTGATTTTTCTGCTCGTCTTGCATTGAAAGTGCACACTTCGAGACTCCATAATAGAATTTATACAACCAAAATAAAGGTCTTCTATCAGGGGAGTTGTGGGGGTCTATCAATTGCAAACGAGCCCTGGGCAAATGAAAATACAATTAGGCTTGAGTGTGAGTTTAATTATCTTTTAATTATTAAGTACACATTAACCTTGGGTAATGGAAGTGCTTTGTGAGAAAGATAACGGTACTACCTTTGACTCTATAATTGATTAATTGACTTCCACATCAAATGGCATCAATGAAAACACCAAGTGAATGACAAACATTAATTTCTGTGCCATGGATCTCTTCAACCTTGCGCAATGCCGTGGCTCAAATACTGTATTTATTTGTTCTTTTGCTTTCTTGTTTGTATAATCTATATATTGTTTATTATTTATTATTGAAAGTTATTATACAGTGTAACCAATACAAAAAGTTATGTCACTCCAAAATTAAATTAAAGTGGTTTACTTGATCACAGAGAGAAAAATATATATGAATGAAAAACAAACAAGCAAACAGGTCATGGAAATTAAAAATACAGAAACTCATAAAAAAAAAAAAAAATCACAAAGGGTCGAATACTGTAATTTTAGAAGCTCACCTACTCTGTGATTAGTTTCAGTGATAAAAATACTGATTCTTTTGCAAGATATCTCAAGGTGTTGAAATCTCATTTTGAACATGCAGTCTGGATTACAAAAAAAAAAGGACATGAAAAATGTCTAATTTAGCTCTGGGTAAAGTCAGACATACATCAATATACCTTTAGGTCTATTCCTGCTTAATCTCTCCTTTGTATTATTTTGCTTTCATTATCCCAGACTGTTTTACAACCTAGACTCAGATACAATCTCTATTCTGATATGACTTTATTTCCAATTGGAAAAAAATAAAAGCAAATCAAAACCTTGTTTCTCATAAGAGAAACAAAAAGGAGAGGAAGGAAAAAAAAAAAATGACAGAGAGAAAGAGAGTAAGATAGAAAGGAAAATGTCATCTACCCTCAACAAAGAAAGTAAGTAAGAGGGACAGTGGATAAAGATGGAGAAAGATACTGTTTAAATCTAACATCTAGAAGCTGCAACACAAAAGGTGGACAGTGATGAAAGACTGCATTTATGGCCTGTGTCATTTAAACAACAAAAAAGGTTTCTCTTCCATCATGCACCAGCAAAGGACAAAGGGAACAAGAGCAGGAGAGGCCAGCGGGACCTGTGACATCAGGGTCACTCCGGACGGTCCAGAACAACACTATAGAATGACCTACTTCCACCCTGAATCCTTCTGCACAAAGAACTCTCTGCATTCTTTTGTTATTATGACTCCAGTACAAGAAACATCACAAAAAACAGCAAAGGGACACATTTGACATTTCGTTCTGTCTGTTATCAAGGTTCTCCTCCCTAGTGACAACTGGAATGGCCACAGCCAAAGTTTCCTTCAGGAAACAATACATAATGGGTGGAATTCCTTAATAACTGTGATATTCATCCACACTGTCTGCATTGTTTTAGCACCCAATTTGCTACAAGATTTATGCAAATACGTTAATGGCACAAACACATCCAAAACTTTTGCTGAATGCAATTTGCATGGTGCAATTCCTCATCTCACTGAGTTTTGTGAAAAATCACAATATAAAAAAAGCCTAATTTACATAGAAAGAAGGTATACTGTCTTGAATTAAATACTCATTTAGCATCTTGTTAAACTATATTGCAGGTCCTTGAACAAGATTTTTGTGCTGAAATACCGCATGCAAAAGTGGTGCAACTGTTTGGTTGCTTGTGCATTCTGGTCACTTGTATTCAGCACAAATCAAAAAGATTGTGCAATGTAATGTGTTACCTGAAAAGCATCATGCTGTTCTTGAGAGCAAACACAGGATACAACATGTACCAAGGCCGACCAAGCATGTAAATGAGAACCAACAGCAATTTGTCACTGCCTGTGAAGCAGAGGCAGCGTTCCTTTTCGAAGTTGAACTCAACATTGCATCTTGGATCAAGGCCATGGGGAAAGCCATCAGCGTGACCGGTGTCTAAAGCATGTGTAAACACACTCCAATTTCACTGGCTGGTGATATCCCGTGACGTCATAAGCGGAGTGCCCGGTAGTATAAGAGGTTGCCCATAGCACACGTCATCAACCTTTTTTTGTCTTCAGGAGATGCTCGTTTGTATGCGCTTGTAAGGCAAACACTTAGTGAAGCGCATTCGATGCCTAAAGGAAGCTGGATGTGCAGATTATGATGCATTCCCAAGACTGAGTGAAAAAGACCGGTTAGAAGTGACGGAAAAAGACTGGTAAGATAGCATTACACTATCTTTTCTAGTCTAGAGCAATGTTGTGGTTCAGTATGCTCCTCTGAGGCCTAGATCCAGGGCCGGATTGATAGATTGTAGAGATCCTTGATGTTTAGAGAGATTTTTGGCAAATCAGTAATCTGAAACCGCTCTTTCTGTTGCCCGTTTCATATGCGGGCTACGCAGTGCTTGATTGCAATTTATGTGTGCCGGCGCATTTTCTGCAAAGATACATGTCTGAGGACATCCTGCCCCAAATGCAGGCATTCCTTGAGAGCTGTGTAAAGCAAGAAAAGCGCTGTTGCAGCTTAGCCATGCTTTCTGTAAACGCTCTGCCCTTTAGGGCTGCAGTAGCCCACAGGAGAGGGAGGAAGGTTCTAGAGGCTGGACTTCCCTTGCTATAAAAGCATAGAAGATAGAATATCTTTCATTCTTGTGGGAGACATTGGCATAAGGATATTACCACTACACGGCTTGTGTATATCTACTTATGGACGCTGTCCTTGGTTGATGCTCTAAGTAATCTGTTGAGTCAAGGTATGTTATGTCCACTATGTTTGTACATATTCTCACCTAGTGAGTCAGGCATCCCGGTGGCATAGCGGAGTGGGTATTTGTTCCCCATAGTGTCCATCCAAGACGCAGTGTTGAGTTCCACTTTGAAATGGAATGTCTCAGGTTACGACTGTAACCATGGTTCCCTGAGAAGCGGAACAAGACACTGCAATTCTTTGCCATGCCATTGGGTCTGACTGCACATTTCCTTCAGACAAATAAGTTGATAATGTGTGCTGGCCCTCTTATACTTCTGGGTGCTCCGCTTATGACATCACAGGCTGTTGCCAGCCAATGAAATTAGAGTGTTTTTACACATAGTGGGTGTTGCATTCAAAAGTGGAGACTGAACATGAACGTGAGCTTGCAGGGGTGAGTTTAAGTGGACTAATGATTGGAAAAGTCTGTTGCATAGATTAAATGGTTGACAATAAGATCTGTGACATACATTTTGAAAGTATTTACAATGATTTTTTATTTCATGCTCACCTTAAATGTACTGATAACCATCATAATAATACAGAGTTCATAAATCAGAGTTCATCAGAAGTGGCCTGTCCATTAACATGCAAGTGCTGATGAATAGACGTGCACAGGTCAAACACACAAAGACAAAACGCCATCAGGGTAACACGAATAACACTAAAATAATGCACTAAACATTACCAAAAAACAAAAAAACAAACAAACAAAAAAAAAAAAAACAGAATATATATAACATAAAAGAAGACTTATTCTATTAATAAGTCTGCTTACTTAAACCCCTTAAGTGCATTAATCTGATTTCTGCATCATGCTAACAACCTTCCAAAGATTTCAATTGCTGGCACACCTGTTTGATAACATGCTGTCTCAAAGAAAATATATTGGAAAAATTCAACTCTGTCATGTACTTACATTCCCTGCCAAAAAATAATCACATCATGAAAACAGAGAATTGTGTAGAGCACATCAGTCACTCTTAGATCAGGACTGTGAGTGTGAAATGCTGCAACTTCAAATAGCAAAAGCTGAGTAGAACAGAAGGAAAACTTGCTTGTGTTAAATAAGATTTTCTCAGGATGTGGGCGAGAGTTAAAATCGAGCTTTGTGTTCAGTGTCAGCTGCAATGATGAAAACAAAAGGTCCTCTAAATCAGTGGGAGCTCCTGCTTTTTTCTGTGAATTAGAACTAACTCTCTCTGAACTCAATCAATAACCACTGAATCAGCTGCAGATATCAGAGGGCACATGCTGGTGTTAGATTATCAGACTAGTACTATGGTGTTAACGTGTTGTATGGACTGGAATCAGGGGAGTGCAGTCTGGTCCAGTCGAAGACTATATGTAAAGGCCCCGATATACTCACAGTGAAGTTCTTTTTCGTTCTTCACTTAAGGGTGGGTGGGGTCTATACTTTTCATTCTATTGACTTGAATTCAAACACATGCAAATGTGGGAGACCGGAAACGCAAGCTCATGCAAAGACCTTTTGGATTTTGCTGTATTCCAAAGTTTTGTCAACTCTGACCTGCAAATTTGTATCACGTGAAGACACGTGACTAATATAAGATCAATATGTCATGGTGTGACCTCTTACCTAAATTAAAAGAATCCAAACGTTTTGCAGAAGATTTTTTTTGTGTGTATATATATACACAGTATCTCACAGAAGTGAGTACACCCCTCACATTTTTGTAAATATTTTATTATATCTTTTCATGTGACAACACTGAAGAAATGTCACTTTGCTACAATGTAAAGTAGTGAGTGTACAGCTTGTATAACAGTGTAAACTTGCTGTCCCCTCAAAATAACTCAACACAGCCATTAATGTCTAAACCGCTGGCCACAAAAGTGAGTACACCCCTAAGTTAAAATGTCCAAATTGGGCCCAAGGTGTCAATATTTTGTGTGGCCATCATTATTTTCCAGCACTGCCTTAACCCTCTTGGGCATGGAGTTCACCAGAGCTTCACAGGTTGCCACTGGAGTCCTCTTCCACTCCTCCATGACGACATCACAGAGCTGGTGGATGTTAGAAACCTTGCGTTCCTCCACCTTCCGTTTGAGGATGCCCCACAGATCAATAGGGTTTAAGTCTGGAGGCATGCTTGGCCAGTCCATCACCTTTACCCTCAGCTTTTTTTTGCAAGGCAGTGGTCGTCTTGGAGGTGTGTTTGGGGTCGTTATCATGTTGGAATACTGCCCTGCGGCCCAGTCTCCGAAGGTAGGGGATCATGCTCTGCTTATTCATGGTTCCCTTAATGAACTGTAGCTCCCCAGTGCCGGCAGCACTCATGCAGCCCCAGACCATGACACTCCCACCACCATGCTTGACTGTAGGCACACTTGTCTTTGTACTCCTTACCTGGTTGCCGCCACACACGCTTGATACCATCTGAAGCAAATAAGTTTATCTTGGTCTCATCAGACCACAGGACATGGTTCCAGTAATCCATGTCCTTAGTCTGCTTGTCTTCAGCAAACTGTTTGCGGGCTTTCTTGTGCATCATCTTTAGAAGAGGCTTCCTTCTGGGACGACAGCCATGCAGACCAAATTGATGCAGTGTGCGGCATATGGTCTGAGCACTGACAGGCTGACCCCCCCCACCCCTTCAACCTCTGCAGCAATGCTGGCAGCACTCATACGTGTATTTCCCCAAACACAACCTCTGGATATGACGCTGAGAATGTGCACTCAACTTCTTTGGTCGACCATGGCGAGGCCTGTTCTGAGTGGAACCTGTCCTGTTAAACCGCTGTAAGGTCTTGGCCACCACTATATATATATATATATATATATATATATAGGTATAACAAAGCCAAATCGTAGTATGCTCTTGAACCTGCTTAAGCACTGTGTGGGGTACCCTAGTTGAACTCACTGGTATAAAACATCAACCAGCTGAGCTTGAATGGTTGAGGTCCAGATTTCGTTGTGATCTATCACCAAATACCAGATCTGTCCTACTGAAGGTCACTGAAAGTCCCATTACAGATAAAGAATTAACACTCAGAAGTTGGCTTTCTGTCTCATCTTGACACAACTTCTAAAACAGCATGTATTAATCATTCACGTCCCAGTGCTGTGCTCCCTTTGAAAAGAGACGGACAGGCCTTTTTAGAAAAGGTCAACCTTTCAAATGGCCGACAGGGAACGAGAAAGCGTTAAGAGATCATTAATCACTCTTTGATTGACACAGAAGTCTTTGTATCGTAACTACAGCAATGTAACCATGCTGACTGTTTTTTAATTACACTCATTTACAATGAATTGACCATCTTTGATGATTGTCACAGCTTTTTCAACTTGAAAAGGACAGCAGTACCTGAGCCATGCTAAATGAGGTTAACATTCAGCAGTTTTTGTTTGTTTGTTTGTTTTTTAATTAAAGGCACAATATGTATTTTTTACCGCTAGAGGTCGCTTATTCAAAACAAAAGCTATACTTGATGATGCCGTGAATGAGCGCAGAATCTTGGAAGTTGTCATCTTCACCTCCACAGCTGATGGAAAGGAATCTTACAGACTCGGGCAGAAATTATGTTCATTAATAAGATAATTTATTAAAGTTTCACTAATGTTTCAGTGGTATGAAGCAGGACAGGTCGAGAGCCATGGGAGCGGAACAAGGCCGCTGGAGCAAATGCTAATGAAAGATACCTGCAATACACACCATTCTGGAGTTCAGCTGATCTTTTATTATGCTTTTGCTGCAGTCGGCCACTTCTGTTCTTTTTGTTGCATATGTGGAGTAGTGCAGCACTGGTTAAATGACTTAAAACAATCATACTAGATACATTTGAGTGTGTTGAAAGTTATGTTATAATGTTACTCTGTGTGTTCACTCGGTGGCTGCTATGAGAGACTTGCTGCACTTTGCAGTATCTAGATCGAAATTAGTAAAACTGAAAATCGAGGGTAGCACGTATATGATGTAATTGACAGGCGATGCAATGACACGGTCCGTGTCCTGGATAAAATTGCTAATTTCTCTGCATTTAAAGATTGTTGGAAATGTTTGGGAGTACACAAGTCAATAAAATATATAACATTGTTCTAGTGTTTTTTGGATATTTTAATCTAAAAATCTTACATATTGTGCTTTTAAGCCTAACTTCTTACAGCGAAAACTTATTTTGACAAAATATATTTGCACTTTCTTTTTTTGGCTTTTTTCTTTTAAGAAATACTTTTATTCAGCAAGGATGCATTTTGATCAAAAGTGACAGTAAAGAAATTTATGATGTCATAAAAGTTTTCTATTTCAAATACATGTTGTTCAATTACATTTCAAATACATGTTGTTGTTTTTTTTTTAACTTTTTATTTGTCAACGAATCCAGAAAAACGTATCATTATTTTCACTAAAATATTAAGCCTCATAATAATAAGAATTTTTCTTAAGCACCATATAAGCATACTGTATTAGAGTGATTTAGAGCAATTGGGTGTTAAAAATTCAGCTTTGCCATCAAAGGAATAAATTAATAAATTAAAAATTTTAAAATATAGAAAAGTTATTTAAAATTGTAATAATGTTTCACAATATTAATGTTTTTATTGTATATTGATCAAATAAATAAAGCATTGGTGAACACAAGAGACTTCATTTTAAAACAATAAAACAATACCAATACAATATAATATAATATTATATTATAATATTTTTTATATTAATATGAGGGTTAGCATGAACATGTAACACTTTCAAAGGAAGAGAAGTGCGTACACTACGTGAGGACACCAGGTTCCTGTGACACATTTGGTAATTACAGCACAGAATCTGAGCGGTTTACAGTGGAGTGGAGCCAAGAGAATAGTCAACGAAACAATGGAACAGCACAAACAAACCTGTTCCTTCAAACAGAGAAGGTAGAGGGACAAGAGGCAGAGAGAGAGGTAGAAAGATAGAACCCCCATAGGATATGTCTGTGGCAGAGTAAACAAAACACACACGCTGGTCTCCTATCGCTAGAAAACAAATTAAATGGCGGGTAAAGTCTCCCCAGACTGGAAAAGGTGTGTTCCATCTGGCTATGGGAGAAGAACGAAAAAGGCTTTGATTAACATGACATACCCTGACCTAACAGAAAGAACCAGGAAAAGACATTGTGGTAAATACTAATAGGAGAGGTATGTGACCCAGGATATTATAGCATGAATTATTGATTTGATCGGAGGTATGCACCAGCCTCTTACTGCAAGAAAAAAAGAAACCCCAAGAGGTGTTTACTGCTGAGATGAACTCCCTTTCTTTGACATCATGGGCACCTGTGTAAGAGCAGAACTAATATGAAGATGTGCACAGCAACTCCATTGGGAAATCATTTTATGGGCTATAGGTCATTTTACACAACCTCAAAATAAAAAATAAAAAACACTGTGGGCTGACTCTGGTTCCTCCACTACAACACTTCCACTCTAGTACGGCTCAAGACAGGATTGGTACTTATAGTCAGCCTCAGAAAAAGGGCAGTGATTGAGCATCAATCATTCTGTTCTTTATCATGAAATTGATTTAATAATAGTAGCTCTACTATTAGAAGTTCTTTTGGGCTGTGAGATCACACTTGGTTGCTTCTTTCAAATTGCTTCTAGCCCTATGACTGGTTTTAATGTCTTAGAATATCTCTCTATAGTATTCACAAAATTGAAAGGAGGTGAAATTGAATTATTAAGACCTGTGTTAATAATTACCTTGTAAGAAATTATCTGCATACATTCTGGATCACTAATGCCGTCTCAGTGGCTTGTTTTGATTAAATTTCATTATAAGAATTTTTTTTTTTCCCCACACATTTTGTGCGGATTGGATTAATCTGAGATAAGTAATGTTTGAATGGGCATGGTTTGGAATTTATTTATTTTTTTAATAACTGTAGTACATTTACCTTATGTTTCATAGTGCAAGTGCAATTATGTATAAGGTACAAAGGTCACAGGGAAATATTACTTACCCCATTTATTGGGTAGGTCTTCCAGCTTAGTTCTCCCAGCACAGCAGTAGTGTCCAAGAGAACCACTATAGAGAGAAAAAAAGATGTCAGCTATAAAGTTATTATAAAGTCTCCAAAAGCACAATGAATCAATTGACCAGTTGCATGAACACAGCCGGTAAGTTGTGTCTTAAAGGGATAGTACACCCAAAAATGAAAATTCTGTCATCATTTACTCCCCCTCACGTTGTTCCAAACCTCTATAAATTTCTTTGTTTTGCTGTACACAAAGACAGATATTTGAAAGAATGTTTGTAACCATGCAGATCTCGCCCATCATTTACTGCCATAGTATTTTTTTTCCTACTATGGTAGTCAATGGTGGGCAAGATCTGCTTGGTTACAAACATTCTTCCAAATATCTTCCTTGTACAGCAGAACAAAGAACTGTATACAGGTTTGGAACAACTTGAGGGTGAGTAAATGATGACTGAATTTTCATTTTTGGGTGAACTGTCCCTTTAAGAACTAGTCTGACCAATTAGCAATTAGTTAGGGCTAATCGGACTTACTTTTCAGATTCAGATTAGACCAATCTACCTTTTTATGTAACTGAATTGAAAAATGTATGATTATCTTGAAGAAAAAAAATCAGATGAACTTTTAAGACTACGTTAAATCCAGGAGAGAAGACAATTCTAGAGAAAGAGCAAGTAGAGATTCATAAGTGCAGAGGACAAAGTTTGAGTGCACTCTCTTAAAATCTGAACTAGAGCAGAGCCATGAGATCACTGTATATTTGAAAGTGCGCATCCAGTTTTGTGCGAGAATGAAATAAATCCACCTGTGAGTGGAGAGATTTGTTACATGGATGAGCTCTCGCATTACAATAATGTGCTATCAACAACTGTCATTAAAATAATGCCATAGAAATGGCAAATGAACTATAAAAACGGGAAGAAAGTCATGTCTGAAAGCTGCAATTGTTTTTTTTTATTATTATTTGAAATGAATGGATAATATGTCGTTTTTTGTCGTGCGTGCTCGACCATTTACGGAAATGGTCTAGCACCCACGGGGGGAAAAAAGCGCCTTTGACTTCTATGATACTTTTATGGTGATTTTCTTTTTGAAGCTTCAGTCTTGTCTCCTTTCACTGTAAATGCATGGACAAAAGTGGCAGTACATTCAAAATACGTTCAAAATTTACCCGCTAGAGTATGAAAAAAATTTCAGCAAAAACAATAAGCAGCTAAAAAATACACCCAATCACAATCAAGTTGTTGATGCCACCTTAATGCAACTGATTAAGATTCAAATAAATGAGACTTACAAGATTAAAGTACCAACAATCAGGCAATGAGACTCTTAATGTATCCCTTGAGTTTGACATCATTAAAAGAGACAAAAGACACTATGGCAAAAACCACAGCAGAAGAATACACAAATTAAACTATCTACCACCAATCGTAGATGAACACACCGCATTTAGCCTGCATGCTAATAAAATTTCCGCTGCCACAGTCACATCCACTGCCCCCAGCAGGTGATTCAACTGTTACTCAAAATAAAAAAATAAAAAGAGTCATTTGCTCACCCACATATGCCAGTTTGATATGATGAATGTGCAATTTCCTTTGTCTCTGCAGCAGGACTTAATTACAATGTCTATCAATAAAACTGTGTCATGGGCGTAATATACTTACGACACAAAATCTGGGTATGTGTCGTTCTCTCTTCTACTTCTCTTCCACAACTCCATATTTATTATAATAAAAAAAAGACTTCAACAGAGAGTATGTCTGTTGATTTTGGTCTATGTACAAGTGATCATTATTCTCACTCAGCACAGCGGTCTTTGTGTAAGACAGCTTCTGAATATGTGTTGTAATACTGAGCTAATAATCTGCTTATCTGTCTATGTGTTGTCAAAGAGTTAACGTAATGATCCTCGATGAGTGCCTGTCTGTAGAGAGCCTGCAGACAGGCTGAGCACTACTGTTCACCCTGATCAAATTTGCTTGACAATCCCTGATAATTCTGCCTGGAAGTGATGGATCTGTGCTACTAACACACCCAAACAGAAAAATGTGAATTAGAGGGTTAGGCACTTTGGCCACTCATTCTAAATCGCATTACACCTCTGTCTAGACCCAGTGTCTCTGTCTTGAGTCATATTATCCCTAAATTTCCGCACTTACTTTCTCCCTTACAATGAAGGGAGATTAAACATGTCTGCAAGCATACTGGGACAGAATGATCAATTTGAAATGACTTTATTAAGAGATATTTACCAGATTAGGCCTAAAGCCAGTCTATGATGCACACTGAATTGGTGAAAGTTCTCATTTCTTGAATAGGAATTATACTAAAAAGACATAACAAAGAGATATTTTTGTCAAGCCTGCATAGACATCAGTGTATTTTTAGAAATTATAAATGTTTTTGCTTGTTCTTATGTGTAGGCTATTTAAATGTTTTAAACGTAAACAGAAAATAAATAAATAAATAGACCAATATTGATTAAATTAAATAATTTGTGTAAAAAGGGATTTTGAAAAGGGACCTAGATCATGTGAGACTCAGACCTCCACAAGGATTATCTATAGTATGTGCAGTCACCATCATTTACTGTACAGGCATATTTCAATTCCTGTCTCATCCCCCTCCACAGGAGCAGTCATATGATCCTGTAGGCAACTGCCATTAACCCACAGGCATATTTAGTACCTGGTATTCCTGTAGCAAAACCATCATCTGAGCCTCAATGATGGACATGTTGATTGCTAGTTCAACATAGAAAACCTGAACCTGCTCTTCCCAGATTTGACAGTGATAAAGAGTCTGATTTAGCCTTCCTGAAAGAGGCTCTGCATTTGTCTCTTAGGGGGACATGTTCATCTCACTGAGCAGTGACTACAAACTAGCTCATTTTACAAGCATGAGCCAACTCCACAACAAATACTGGGAGTGAGAATTCATTCCAAATAAATAAATAAATAAAATAAATTAAATTAAATTAAATTAAATTAAATTAAATTAAATTAAATTAAATTAATAAATAAATACAGTACAATCATAAATCATGGTCTTAAGATTGTTTGCAATCTTGTGGTAAGCCACTGCATTATGTGTAGACGTGCATAAGAGAACAAAAAGAAAAATTAACGTGTATTTTCCCACATTTTTTGTACAAACATTTACTTAATGCTGCATAGCCTCTTTTAAGGTCAAAAGTGAAAGGCTTTAATTGGTGATATGTTGGTAATTTTTAGATTAGTGGTTCTCAACCAGGGGGCCTCAGCAATCTTCCAAAGTGGGCCTTAGGATGACAAAGGAAGTATTTCATTTTGTAAATTATTATTAATGTATTAAAAAAAACCTCTAACCTAAAATAAAGAACATACAGATCCTGCAAGTTTTGCTTAAAACAAGTAAATAAACTTTTTTTTTTTTTAAGTTTATTTTTCTGACCCCATTGGCAGATTTCTTTTTTTCTGACAAAAACATTAAGATGTTTTTTTTTTATTATTATTATTTATTATTATTATTATTAAACCATGAAATCAGAATGGAAAATTCTTTTTTTTATAGAATATTGCAGTATTTATTATAATCGATCCTTGAAGTCTTTCAATCAATCAATCAATCAATCAATCAAAAGAACTTCCCCTCTCTCTTGCATAAACTTCTCTGATGAAATGTTCGCTGGCGTGTGTTACGTTCTAGTTCTGTTTTGGTTTAATTTTTTTTTTTTTTTTATTCTTTGCCATGTTCTGGTTTGCATGAGTTCTGTTTGCTAATTAGTTTCCATAGTCACTGATTATATTATGCACCTGCTCTTAGTTTTGTTAATCAATCTGTGTGTATTTAATCCCTTAGTTTCCTCTGTTCATGGTTCAGTCTCGTTTATGTTGGTGTGGTAGTGTTCTACGAGTTTTATTCCTGTATTCACCAGCATGTTTCCAAGTAAAGACTTTCCTGAGTCGTGCATTCATTACAGCCACATGGCATTACAGAAGACTGAACCCTAGAAAGGATTTAAAATATGGACTTACCTGCCATCCACTTGCTCTGCTTAACAGCCTTAACGAGCGGTCTAAGGCATGCCTGCCTGTGGAAGGTCCTCTAGGAGGCTTTGCAGAGTACGTGAAGTGAGTGCTGGTGCAGTGAGAGTCACAGTTCACCATATGCCCCACTGAGGAGGACATCACCAGGCCCACTACAGACCCACCTCGAAGCAAGCGCCAGAACCAAAGCCTGAGCTAAACTTCGCCCTGGAGCCTGAGGCCAACAGTGAGGTGCATGACGAGGTGGGTGAACTGGCAACAACGTCCTGTGAAAAGGGCACTTTAGTGGAGTACGAGGGCATGGGATGGAGCCCTGTCCATACTCCCGCCACAGAGAATGAGCTGTGCCAGGCCTCAATGAAATGGTTTGAGAAAGAAGTTATTCCCTCTAAGTCTCCCACTGGTCCCGCCCAGCTCCAAGTCCCCTGCATCTCCGATGGACCCACCCTACCTCCCTCTCCTGCCTCTTCTACCCACGACAGCCTTTTCCACGGCCCCACCTTCACTGGTTCCATTCAGTTCCTCGGCTCCTCTTCTGTTTGCTCCACTCTGCTCCGTGGATCCGGCTTGTGTCTTCCGGTCTCTAGATCTGCCTTGGCATGTGGATCCCCTGACTCTGCCTCTAGCAGCCGACCAGTCGGCTCCACCTTGGTACCTCCCTCCGTCAGCTCCGCCTGGGACTGTCGTCTTTATGGCTCCACCAGACTCCACCGGGCTCGCCATGGTCAGTCTTCACTCTGCCTACACCTCGGACTTCGGTGCCTTTGGCTGCCCTTGTACCTCCACCCCTTTGGCTCCGTCGTACTCCACCTTCCCTCCGGCTCTACCTTGATCCTTGGTCCCATCGGCTCCGCCTCAGTCCTGCAGCACCCTGGCTCCATGTCAGCCACTCATCACTATGGCTCCACCTTGACCTCTAGGACCTCCAGTGTCGCTCCGTCTCTGTGTCTTCTTGGCCGCCTGGGTCTCCACCTCCATCAGCTCCGACTCAGTGTTTTGTCCCCATGGTTCTGCCAGCCAAGTCTTCACCATGGCTCCACCCTCCCTTGACTCCGCCATGGGTCTTTGTCCTGGATGTGTTCTGGGTCCCCACCTGGCTCCTCCTGCCTTTGGCTACTTTTTTGGCTCCTCCCATCATCGCCATTCTGGTTTCTCCTGCCATGGTCTACTCCTGCGTCCTTCCCTTTGCCAGCCCACTCGTCATCCTCCAAAGCCCCCTCCCTCCTCAGTTTGACTCGTAATGGTGCACGGACGTGCCTGTCAGGAGGGGGGAGTTTCTGTTATGTTCTAGTTCTGTTTTAGTTACATTTTTATTCTTTGCCATGTTCCGATTTACCTGAGTTCTCTTTGATAGTTAGTTTCCATGGTCATTGATTATATTACACACCTGTTCTTAGTTCTGTTAGTCAATCTGTGTGTATTTAATCCCTTCCAAGTTTCCAAGTAAAGACTTTGTTATTGATTTTTCTGCATCGTACTGTCACAGTTCACAGGTCTGTGGGTTCCTGTTCTGTTTTGTGTGTGTGTGTGTGTGTTTTTGGCTGTCACGTGTGTTACTGGGCAACTCACGAGCGCTGATTAGCGATCAGCTGCAGCTGCGGCTCATCAGCGCTGCTATTTAGTGTCTCTGTGTTTGTTCGTTCATTGTTGGATTGTTTTCTGTGGCTCACGCTGTGTTCCTTGCAGTTCTCTGCCCTTCGTCTCCTGGATTCCAGTCGCTCTGTTTGGAGTGGATGTTTATACCATCTTGGTGTTCCTGCCTCTGTTCGGAGTGGATGTTTATCTGCCAGTGTGTTCCTCGTTGGATTGCGTTCGGAGATCTGCCCATTGTAGTCCCTGTTGCTGCCAAGGACCTGCTGCACCACGACTTTCCTGACCACCTCTTTGAACATTCACTTTGAGAGTTTTTCCCTGAATAAAGGATTTGTTCACTTGCAATTGAATCTCGAGTTATCTTTCCTGACATAACAATCCGACCAGGATGGATTCAGCAAGTGGTGAGTGGAGAAACGTTATTGCTAATAACAATGTTCATATGGATCAACAGGATGAACAAATATTGGCTACAGGTCGTGCGGTGCAAGCCTTGGTGGCACAGGTGTCCGAGGTTACTGCCCAGCTCCAACGTCTAAGATCTGAAATCAACGGAGCGCCCACTGTGCCTACCCCGCTGTCTGTTTCCCCTTCCGTGGCGCGATCGGATCGTCACGCAGAGCCTCGTCTTCCACCTCCTGCTCAGTATGCTGGTGAGCCACATTTATGCCGAACATTTGTGAGTAAGTGCTCATTGTTTTTCACTCTTCAACTCACGTCTTTTCCTACGGAGCAGTCCAGGGTGGCGCTGATGATCACACTGCTGTCAGGACGCGCTGCGCTCTGGGGAACAGCGGTGTGGGAAAGCCAATCACCATGCTGCGCCTCGTTCCAGTCCTTCACTGAGGAATTAAAGAGAGTGTTTGATCGATACGTTTTGGGACGTGAAGCGGCTCGGAAACTGACGGATCTGCAACAGGGTAATCGGTCAGTTACTGACTATTCCATTGATTTCCGCACCCTAGCGGCAGAGACCAAATGGAATGAGGAGGCACAGTGGGACAACTTCCTGCATCGGTTGGCTGACCGTGTCCAACGGGAGATCGTTGGGTTGGATTTGCCCACAACTCTGGATGGACTGATTGAGTTGGCGATTAGAGTGGACAGTCGTCTGCAACGTCGTGATCAACAAAGACGTTCATGCTCTTACCCAGAGGCGGAGTTCGCCGGTGACACGGTCAGTCCCATTTCAGACCTTGAACCCATGCAGGTGGGCAGAACCCGGCTGACCAGGGAGGAGAGGGATCATCGACGGACCAACGGATTATGTTTATACTGCGGAGCGAGTGGACATTTTGTTACAAGCTGTCCGGTAAAAGCCAGAGCCCGTCAGTAGACTTGAGGTTACTGACGGGTGGTGTATCCTTCGAGAAATCCTCTACAGCTACTCTCCTTCCAGTCAGACTACAATGGGCCAACGCTTTCCATACCTGCCAGACTTTAGTGGACTCAGGAGCAGAGGGCAGTTTCATTGATGCTTCACTGGCGGCTCAGCTGCTTATTCCGGTGGTCTCCGTCCAAGCACTCAGCGGGCAGGTTATGCCGTCTGTCACCCAGAGTACCGTGCCCATCAAACTCATCACCTCCGGTAACCATACGGAGGAGATCAGACTACTTTTAATCAATTCCCCTCTGGCTCCTGTGGTGTTGGGTCATCCCTGGTTGTCACTTCACATTCCCCACATAGACTGGCAACAGAACACTGTTTGTGCTTGGAGCAGTTTTTGTCATGCGTCTTGTTTGGTGTCTACCTGTTCTTCCGTGTTGTGTTCTGTGTTTCAGGAGGAATCCATGGACCTGTCTAATGTGCCGCAAGGAGTACCTGAACCTGAAGGAAGTGTTCAGTAAGTCTCGAGCTGCCTCCCTTCCTCCGCATCGTCCCTATGACTGTGCGATAGACTTATTGCCAGATACGTCTCCGCCTAAAGGCAGGTTATACTCGCTTTCCGTTCCGGAAAGGGAGGCCATGGAGAAATATATTTCTGATTCTTTGGCAGCCAAGATCATCCGCCCTTCCTCATCTCCTGCGGGCGCGGGGTTTTTCTTTGTGGGGAAGAAGGACGGTTCTCTGCGACCTTGCATTGACTATCGGGGGCTGAATAACATCATGGCAAAGAATACGTATCCTTTGCCGCTGATGTCTTCAGCTTTCGAGCGGTTGCACGGAGCTTCCTTTTTTACGATGTTGGACCTCCGCAACGCTTATCATTTGGTTCGCATCAGGGAGGGGGATGAATGGAAGACCGCTTTTAATATCCCCAGGGGGCACTTTGAATATTTGGTCATGCCTTTCGGGCTGTCCAATGCTCCCGCGGGATTCCTCACATCAGTTCGTGGTGGAGGTCGACGCATCAGACGTGGGGGCCGGAGCGGTTCTCTTCCAGCGTTCTTCCGCGGACGGTAAGATGCACCCTTGTGCTTATTTTTTCCATCGTTTGTCACCCGCCGAACGCAACTACGATATTGGTAACAGAGAGCTGTTGGCAGTCAAGTTGGCCTTGGAACAGTGGCGTCATTGGTTAGAGGGGTCAGGGGTACCTTTTATCGTCTGGACTGATCACAAGAACCTAGAGTACATCAAATCCGCTAAACGTTTGAACTCTAGGCAGGCTCGGTGGGCGCTTTTTTTCGGCCATTTTGATTTTTCCATCTTGTACCGCCTGGGCTCTAAAAACACCAAGCCCGATGCTTTGTCTCGTATTTTTGATCGTTCCGAGCGTCCGTCTTCTCCCGATTCCATCGTACCGGAGAGACTGGTCATCTCTGCGGTCGTCTGGGAGATCGAGTCGAAGGTCCGTAGTGGCTTACAAGGGGTAACGCCTCCGTCCGGTTGTCCACCTAGCCGTTTATTTGTGCCTGAGAACTTGCGGTCCGATGTTATCCGTTGGGGTCATTGTTCCAGGATCGCTTGTCATCCAGGGGTAAATCGTACCAGTTATTTGGTAAAGCAACGATTCTGGTGGCCTTCTATGGCTCGAGACATTCGTGGTTTTGTTTTGGCCTGCTCGGTTTGCGCGGTTGGTAAGACTTCCAATCGACCCCCAGCGGGATTCCTGCAGCCGCTGTCAGTCCCTTCGAGACCCTGGTCCCATATTGCGCTAGATTTCGTTACTGCCCTCCCTCCCTCCCTCCCAGGGCAACACGGTGATTTTAACCGTGGTGGACCAGTTCTCGAAGGCGGCTCATTTTATTCCCCTGCCCAAATTACCTTCTGCCAGGGAGACAGCGGTTATTGTCATTTTGCATGTCTTTCGCATTCATGGCCTCCCA
This sequence comes from Hypophthalmichthys nobilis, assembly GCA_037950665.1. Taxonomy (NCBI): domain Eukaryota; kingdom Metazoa; phylum Chordata; class Actinopteri; order Cypriniformes; family Xenocyprididae; genus Hypophthalmichthys; species Hypophthalmichthys nobilis. The sequence goes on along the minus strand of CM075480.1, from coordinate 23,924,975 downwards.
AAGGACGTGGTTTCTGACAGGGGACCCCAATTTGTGTCCAAATTTTGGAGGGAGTTTTGTCGATTACTGTCAGTCTTTCCTCTGGTTATCATCCTCAGAGCAACGGTCAAACTGAGAGGGCCAACTAAGATTTTGAATGAGTGTTGCGATGTTTGGTTTCTCAGAATCCTTCCTCCTGGAGCCAACAGCTCTCTTGGGTACGTGCATAACTCGTTACCTGTATCGTCCACAGGCCTAACCCTGTTTGAAGGTAGTTTAGGATACCAGCCACCTGTTTTTCCGAGTTTGGAATCCGAAGTCGCGGTCCCCTCCGCTCACGCTTTTGTCCAGAGGTGTTGTCGCAAGTTGTAATAAGCTTGCTCCTAAATTCATAGGCCCGTTTACTGTCACTAAGATCCTTAGTCCAGTGGCAGTTCGCCTCAAACTTCCTCCGGCGTACAGGAGAATTCATCCGGTATTTCATGTATCCAAAATTAAGCCTGTTTTTCGTTCACCCATTAACCCGCCTGCCCCAATCAAATTGGTTCAAGCCATTTCCACTTAAACTTTATTACAATTAAGTAAACAATCGAGTTAAATATCGTATAGCTTATTAAAAAAAAACGTTGAAATTGCTGAAATTATTTTGATGAGTTAAAGTTATCTAAACAAAAAAAAAACAAAAAAACAATGTTGTTGTGACTTATTGATCAAATCATTTTTTTTACAGTGTTCCCAATGGACAAAATGAAGCCCAAATTTTTTCTTGTTTGAGAAGCGGTTTCACTCAGATATACACCACAATAGGGAAGATAAGACTTTCACAACTTCTGTTTCATGCCAACTTTGTTTCAGTGAATTGTGGTTAATTAATTTGTTGTATATTCACTCCCAGTTTTAGTTGAATTCAATTACAGTAGAAATACAAGAAATATACATATTGTAGGTGGGCCTTTAAATATTGATGGTGGGGGGCCAAGTCAAAATGGTTGAGAACCACTGGTTCTTGATGTAACAAATTCTGGCTCCCATATCAAAAACGATGTGGTATTTATAGTGCATTTCATAATGAAGTCATTTGACAATGAAAAGAGGAGGAGAAACGTTCATTGAACAACTAGAAATTGGCATAAGACAGTATGGCAAATTCAAATTACCAGCCATTAGAAGTAGATAGTAAGACTGGAAAGGGTAATGCTGCAAATGGCAAGGCGCTTTCCAGATGGGGCAATTATTGATGGTCTTATTAGAAAAAGCAGAGCGGGTTGTCTTGCTGCAGCTGAATCTTTATAACTAGTGTTGACAAGATCCGCAAGCTTCATTTCAAACCAAATCAACTGCTGAATGTTTGTTGTCTCTCTCCCTCCGCCTCAGCATGGAGAGTGAGACATCAACAGAGACACATCAGAAGTGGCAGCTAGCGCCTATGTCTGTCTGTAAAAATCTGGAGTCCCTAAAGTAGGCCACATGGAAAGGAGGAAAGGATAAAAAAAGAAAAGAAAAGGCAGATAGAGGAAACCTTGAGTATCTAGGCTGCTAGTTTAGATGTTTCTTTGATGTGTTATGTCAGAAGATCTGGATCTTGGTGTTTTTAAGCTCTATGAGATGATGAATGGATCCTAGTAGAACATCCCATTAAGTGACACATTTAAATGTAAAAAGAAAAAAAAATCTGAACCCATTCAGTGTGAATTCAGTTTTACGATATGCAAAGTTAAATAAGATTTCTTCTGATCTACAATAATTGCAGTGAAGTAGATCTTCAGGATAACCAAACAAAGTCACCAAAGACATGTAAGGTTTATTGTTGAATTATATTAAACAATGGGAAGGGAAGATATTTGCAAATGATCAAATGTACCAAACACTGATGTAAAGAAAAGTATTTATAAACAATTAGTATATATATATATATATATATATATATATATATATATATATATCTATCAAGCAACATCAAACACAGAGTCTGTAATGTTAGCTAAATGCATTCCTGAGTCTCAGCTGGATGGCTTTCATGTTGATAGAGACAATGGCGTACTTTACCTACAGTGGCACTGATGAGAAAAGCATTCTGGGATATGAATAGATTCGAATGCTTGTCTATTTCTGCTTTTGGTAGCAATGATGTAGTATTGATTGGTCATTGATCTTCAGTCAAGGGGGAATAAATCCAGATAGCATGGTGTAGCTACTGCCATTTGTCCTTAAATAATCATGGCCATGAAGACTGATTCAGGCTATAAATCAAATCATTTTCGTATCCAGTATTGGCCAGTACTGACAGGGTTACTGGAATCTAAAACTTTTTAAAACAACATAAAACAACTGCTTGCTATTTAAATGTATTTTAAAATGTAATTTATTCCTGTGAAGGCAAAGCTGAATTTTCAGCAGTCATTTCTCTAGTCTTCAGTGTCATATGATCCTTCATAAATCATTCTAATATTCTGATTTGGTGCTCAAGAAACATTTCTTCTTTTCAGCATTTGTGCTGCTTAATATTATTTATTTATTTTATTTTTTTCAGGAGACTTTGATGAATAGAAAGTTCTGCTAAATACATAGGGTTAAGTGCTTTACTCAAAGTCACAATGGTGATAGTGGATGTCAATTCTCCAGATGTAATTCTCCAGTTCTTGAGTCAATCCTACTTAGTACTCATTACTTGAAATATTTGTGTTATGACATTAAAGGGGACCTATTATGCAAAATTCACTTTTATATTGTTTTTGAACATATTTATGTGTCCGCAGTGTGTGAACACAACCACCCTATTGTGGTAAAAATCCAAAAGCTCTGTTGTTAATTTTCCCATAAATCTGAAACAATGTCTCAAAATGAGCTGTTCAGGAATGTGCTCCAATGTGACGTCTCATTGGAACAGGCCCCGCCCAAGACTGGCATGGAATATGCCCTATTTAGCTCCTAGTTCCTCCCCTCAGTGAGCTGTTCACAGTCAGCCATGTTTATCTCCCCGCCGGAGCATTTAACAGCAGCATTCAAGTAAGAACTGCGTTCTTATTAAAGCTACTAAAATTGAAGTAAATCATTTTCTGTTTTTCTTTTGTTGTTTGATTCATATTAACAGCATATACACTATATTGCCAAACGTTTTGGGGCACCTGCCTTTACGTGCACATGAACTTTAATGACATCCCATTCTTAATCCGTAGAGTTTAATATGGAGTTGGCCCACCCTTTGCAGCTATAACAGCTTCAACTCTTCTGGGAAGGCTTTCCACAAAGTTTAGGGGTGTGTTTATGGGAATTTTTGACCATTCTTCAAGAAGCACATTTGTGAGGTCAGGCACTGATGTTGGAAGGCCTGGCTCACAGTCTACGATCTAATTCATCCCAAAGGTGTTCTATCGGGTTGAGGTCAGGACTCTGTGCAGGCCAGTCAAGTTCCTCCACACCAAACTCGCTCATCCATGTCTTTATGGACCTTGCTTTGTGCACTGATGCGCAGTCATGTTGGAACAGGAAGGGGCCATCCCCAAACTGTTCCCACAAAGTTTGGAGCATGAAATTGTCCAAAATGTCTTGGTATGCTGAAGCATTAAGAGTTCCTTTCACTGGAATTAAGGGGCCAAGCCCAACCCCTGAAAAACAACCCCACACCATAATCCCCCCTCCTCCAAACTTTACACTTGGCACAACACAGTCAGGCAAGTACCGTTCTCCTGGCAACCACCAAACCCAGACTTGTCCATCGGATTACCAGACAGAGAAGCGTGATTCGTCAATCCAGAAAACACATCTCCACCGCTCTAGAGTCCAGTGGTGGCGTGCTTTACACCACTGCATCTGACGCCTTGCATTGCACTTGGTGATGTAAGGCTTGGATGCAGCTGCTCGGCCATGGAAACCCATTCCATGAAGCTCTCTACGCACCGTTCTTGAGCTAATCTGAAGGCCACACGAAGTTTTGAGGTCTGTAGCTATTGACTCTGCAGAAAGTTGGCGACTTCTGCGCACTGTGCACCTCAGCATGCGCTGACCCCGCTCTGTGATTTTACGTAGCCTACTACTTCATGGCTGAGTTGCTGTTGTTCCCAATTGCTTCCACTTTGTTATGATACCACTAACAGTTGACCGTGGAATATTTAGTAGTGAGGAAATTCCACAAATGGACTTATTGCACAGGTGGCAACCTATCACGGTACTATGCTTGAATTCACTGAGCTCCTGAAAGCAACCCATTCTTTCACAAATGTTTGTAGAAGCAGTCTGCATGCCTAGGTGCTTGATTTTATACACCTGTGGCCATGGAAGTGATTGGAACACCAGAATTCAATGATTTGGAGGGGTGTCCCAATACTTTTGGCAATATAGTGTATAGCAGTAGGTACTGTATATTACGCTGCTTTCATTTTAATAAACAGATCTAATACACACATATGAGATTTCTTTACTTGCTGTTTACGTTCACAGACATAACCAACTGTGTTTATGTGTACTTTGTGTGTTTTTGACATAACCGGATGTGTGTGCTCAGAAAATCATATATCAGAAGTTTACACTGATATATGATTTAAAACGCATGCAGATAATAAACTTTCATGATGATGAAGAACTGCAATGTCACGTGAGCGTGACCAAACATATGTTTTAGTTTTTGGCAGAGTATCCGAGGCACGAGTTGTACAGGCTCCGCCCTCTTATAGAAAGTGGGGTGGGGAGCAGCAGCTCATTTGCATTTAAAGATGTATGCACGAAAACAGCATGTTTTTTCGTCCACTCAAAAATGGGCATTTACAACATGGTCTAATAATAATCTGTGTGGTATTTTGAGCTGAAACTTCACAGACACTTTCTGGGGACACCAGAGACTTATATTACATCTTGTAAAAAGGATCATAATAGGTCTCTATTGGACTCGGCAAATCAGGCATGCAATGACACTTTTTCATAGTACTGTTGAAGTAGTCTTCACTAGTATCATACTTAAATAAGAATAAACATGAGTTCACAAAGAAAAAAAATTACTTAAGCACTTTTTATCATTGCATATTCATTATATAATACTCTGGACTAGAACCAACAGTGCACTGCCTTACTAAGCTCTGACATTTATTCAAACGATCTAAACAAATTCCTTTGAATCTTGGCTCAAGGAGATAATGGTTGGTAAGAGAAAGAGAGAAAAAAAAAAGATGTGTGTGAGAGTGTGACAATAAAGCAGAGATCCATGCAACTCATGTTCTCTCTTTTTTTTCTTTGAGATGAGAGATGAAGACGAGAAAGGTGACATTTGGAATTTGAATGTCACAACCGGAGAAAAATGGCCCTTTGTCAAACACTTGAGATAAATTGATCTGATAAGGACAGCACTGCATGCATTAGTGGTCTTTAGCCAGGCATTTAGTGTGTCTGAGACAATGTGGAGGAGTAGGAAAAGGAGGCGCTGAGGTTAAGGCTAAGTTCACATTGCACAGACAGGCCCTGGAAATGTCAAGGTGCAATTTACAAATTGATTCCAGCGACAATAGAAAGTCAATGGTGCCACACAGAGTTGGGGAGTAACGGAATACATGTAACTTAGTTACGTATTTAAAATACAAAATATGAGTAACTGTATTTCATTACAGTTAAATTTTAAATGGGTGGTAATCAAATTACAGTTACATCCAAAAAGTATTTTACTTTTTACATTTTACTTTTTACTTTTTACATCCAAAAAGTTTTTTAGATTACCAAAGTGATTAGCTTGAATTTTAATGTTATTTATTTCATTTAAACATTAATGTAAACTGTAATTGGTGATTCTCTGACTCTGACACTGCAAAAGCACCCTAAGCTACAGTTCTGCTCATATTCCTTGAAGAACATTTTAACAAAATAAAAGGGATCATAAAAAATGTTATTTTTATTTAGTACTGTCCTGAATATGCTATTTCACATAATAGATGTTTACATACACCTCACAAAACAAAATAACTGAATTTATAAAAACTGCATACCCTATTTACATACCCTTTAAGCTTGAAATTAACCACCACTTTCAAGGTCCAGAAAGGTACTAAAGACATTGTTAAAACAGTCGACGTGACTGCAGTGGTTCAACCTTAGGGCCCGTCCACATGGAGACGAGTTTAGCTGTATACGCAAAAAAATTGTATCGGATAGGCATTTCGTCCAGACGGATCCGGCATTTTCAGAAGGTGAAACAGCTGTTTTCTGAAACCGGGTCGCAGAGTGAATAAATATGAAAACGACACCCTTGCGTTTTCGTGTGTACAGCCAATCCGTATATTTTGTGAAACGATGATGTCATCGCCCCACGTGTCGACCCTAAACAGACACCGCTAACAGCACAAAACAGCTACAACAACAACAATATAGCAGACTCTAGATGCTTGTGTCCGTGCTGCAGAAGCTACTGAGCCAAAATAAAGTGTTATTTCTAAGCTTTACTAAAGTTTGTATACAGCACGCAAGGTTTATGCGCATGCTCCAAGTCTTATTCTCCATTTTTAGTGTATCCCTGTGGCAGAATTACAGCACCACATACTGATCTGGCATGTATACTACATTGTTTTGAGTCAGTTTCAGTGGTTTCGTGTGTACACAGATATTTCTTGAGACAAGGAAAAAAAAAAAATAGGATAGGGAAAATTCTGGCTTTGTGTGGATGTAGCCTTAATTTTATGAAGCGACGAGAATACTTTTTGTGCGCAAAAACAAAACAAAAATAACGACTTTATTCAATAATGAGTCGGCATTCTGACATAGAACCTGGGAGCACTGAACGTAAACAGCGTATGAGAATGACAGAGAACATATTGTTGAATAAAGTCGTTATTTTTGTTTTGTTTTTGCACACAAAAAGTATTCTTCTCGCTTCATAAAATTAAGGTTGAACCAATGTAGTCACGTCAACTGTTTTAACGACGTCTTTAGTTTCTTTCTGGACCTTGAAAGTGGTGGTTAAAGGGTTAGTTCACCCAAAAAGTACAAAAAGTATTCTCGTCGCTTTATAATATTAAGGTTGAACCACTGTACTCACATGAACTGTTTTAAATATGTCTTTAGTACCTTTTCTGGATCTTGAGAGGTTCAGTGACTTTGCTGGCGATAGAGGCCTCACTGAGCCATCAGATTTAATCAAAAAATCTTAATTTGTGTTCTGAAGATGAACGAAGGTCTTACGGGTGAAGAACGACATGAGGGGGAGTAATAAATAACATTATTTTCATTTTTGGGTGAACTAACCCTTTAAAATGCTGTCTATGGACGAGCCATAAACCTCTCGGATTTCATCAAAAATATCTTAATTTGTCTTCCAAAGGTAACAGAAGGTCTTATGGGTTTGGAACGACATGAGGGTGAGTAATTAATGACAGAATTTTCATTTTGGGTGAACTAACCATTTAACTGTCTGTCGTTACCTGAACGATCCACAAGTGTTTTCATGTTTTGTGATAGTTTGTAAGTGCCTTGTTTGCCCTGAACAGTTAAACTGCTATTCTTAAGAAAAATCCTCCAGGTCTTGCACATTCTCAGGCTTTCCAGCATCTTCTGCATATTTGATACCCTTCCAACAATGGCTGTCTGATTTTGAGATCCATCTTTTCACACCAAGGACAATTGAGTGACTCATACACAACTATTACAAAAGGTAAAAACATTTACTGATGCTCAAGAAGGAAACAATGCATTAAGAGCATGGGGTGTAAACATTGAACAGGATGATGATGATGTGTAAATTTTGTTTAAAGATCTTTTTTTTCTCTCTCTCTCTCTCTCCATTTAGTACTGCCCTTCATAAGCTATGAGCTTATTAGAAGACAAAATAATTACAATTGATCCTGTTCGTGCAATTCAAAAAGTTTTCACACCTCAGTTCTTAATACATTGTGTTGCATCAGTATTTTTTTTTTTTTTTTTTTTTAAGTTTGTCTGCATTTTTTCCTTCAAGAAACACTGTGGAGAACTGGTGGAAAACCTTCCCAACCCTGGTGCCACAGTACCCAAAAGAAGCTCATCTCTTTCATCACTTTCACTATAACAAATCTTTGTTTTATTCAGCTTTTGTAAATGTAATCTCTGAGCAAAAGGAACAGAGCGTGTCCAGGGTGTCAATGCAATGCTGAATCACTCAGATGTCTTTAAAACCAATACAAAAATGACAAAATAAAGTAATAAAGATGATTTTTCTATGACCTTGATATGATGAAGAGAACAAGAAAACAGGCAGACACACATAGACACACATAAATACCGCTGCTGGCGGCACAAAGCTTTATCCTGCTTCTTTCGCTCTCTTTGAAGAGCCAATGAAGTGTTGAAAGTATAAAGAGAGAAACCTCAGAGGTTCGGCTCCACAGTGTCTATAAAATCAATAAGAGCACTCCATGCGGCAATGATAGCAACACAAACAGGGCGCTGGGCATTAACAGGCCTCTGTTACAGCACACAATTACTGTTTACATAGCACTTTCCTGACACAAACACCCATGTAGCATCAGAGTCGCTGTAACACGCTTTAAACTGCAGCTCCCTGGAGAAAGGAATGTAGAAGCGTATACTTTAACCTATATTTCCTTTAAAGTGAAACATTGCTCTGAACAAAAGAACAAAAGTCTGATGACACCTCCTCAAGAAAGCCAACTGTCTGCATCAGAATGGAGGCCAAACTAGCAAACTTTTGCAAACTTTGTTAATGAAAACTATGAAGAAAAATGTTCGTTGACACCTTTTTTTTCCACGAATAAGACGAGACAACGATGAAACAACACTGACATCATTACACACTAACTTTGTCTATATCAACATACAATATTGTTGGCGAAAAAAGCAACTCTGATTTCTTCAACAAAAAAAAAAAAAAAAAAATATTATAGACTGTTTTAACAAGGCTTCATGAGCGTTCATGATTGGGGTTGCCAGATCTCAGGAGTTTAAATCCCCCAATCTGAGCTTTTCTCTTGTGTGCACCCATGCACACAAGCTCTTTCTACACTGCAGAAAAAGTGCTGTGGATCTGAAAACGGACAAACATGCAAGCTGGATACATTGAGATGTTCTCAAATAAAAGTGTAATACAGTCAGTATGTGTTCCTTTACGTGTCTGCTGCGACTAAATCTGCAAACAAACCATCGCAGTGATGAACTGTAATTACTGGAATTACAATTAGGAATTTCACTGTTTTGAGTTTTAGAATTTTTAATTATACACAGTGTGTTAATTTATATAATAATATTGTAAATCAGGATTTGAATTGACAATGCCTTTAAAAGGCCCATTCAATTCCTCAATTGGAAATGAGGTAGCTAACAACTTTAACTTTACATCCAAGTTTTTAATGTTATATGGTAGGGGGCGCTATTATGCATCTTCTGAAAGAAAAAACACAGACAAAAAATAAGCAGAAACAAGTGATAAAAGCATTGTTTATACACATGTAAAATATTACGATCATCAAACATCAATTAAGCAGCATATAAATCAAAACTGCCTAATATTATCAAATGAAATGTTGACCTAGGACAAGGTATAGGACTGTGCAAGTTTTGAGGGTGTTATTGGAAGCGATCTACTCCATCTATGTTTTAATCATTGTTCTGAATTCGATCTGGACGTATTATTTGACAAAAATGTAATTTTCTCAGCTTTTTGTTCAAAATGTCCCCCTGTAGTCAATAATTTTATCCCTTAAAACTCATCTTTCATCATCAAAATTACATATTTAAACGTTTTAATGCCTTAAAATAGCTTGAATGTAACTCTACACCCTTGCCTCATTTAATATACACGGATCTATGAATATGATAATTAGCCCCGCCTCCACTCACTCAGACGAGATCCACTCAGTCAACTTACTAAGGGAAACGCTGCACAATGTTATTGCTTTTTACAACATCGGACACATAACGGTAATTAATATGATTAGCATTTTGATTGATGTTATCAAACAGCTAATAATGTGTTGCTAATGTTACACAAACTATGTTCCCCATTCACGAGTCAGAGAGCTGCCTTCTAACAATCAGTATCCTTAGAAATGCTTTGAACTCAGAACGGAGAAAGGCATATAGTTTATCATAACATCGTAATATGCATCATATACCTGCCATATTGCTAAATCTACACGATTTTTCATATCAACAGAAAAATATATCGGGATAACCTTCTTTTAAGACTCCCTTATGCTGTGAATAAATGATATGCTTAAGCCCGCCGACATGTTGACGTAATTGGTTACTAGGTAGTTTGTGACGTCAGAAACACCAGCGATTTCAAACCGTGGGTTTGAGACTGTCTTTGGTTTACTGCTGTTTTAAAGAGAAGATACTCAGCAATGGTGTTGACTTATGAATTTGAACATGTTTGTCTTAAAGCATGTTAAAAACACCAGATATACATATGAACAATATTAAAAACTTGATTTTCACCACAGGGGGATTGTAAATTCTGAATTTTGTTCAATCCTGTTACAGGAAGCTATGCACACCAATATAAATTCCAAAGTCATAAGAATCATGCACATTTTAGACTATCCTACATCTAAATGGATTATGCATACTTTATCTACTCACATTTTGACCAATGACAGGCATATACGAAAAACCAATGATATCTGAGGAAGAGGAGGTTAAAAAGACCTTGTGGAACACTTAAATACCACTCTGGTCTGATTAGAGTGTGGGGCTTGAGAACATTGCTATCTTACAGCGATCTGATATCCATTTTGAAGTTTTTCTTGGTGCAAGATGACAGTTGAGCATGATTGGCAAGAGCAGCCCGTCAAGCATCAGTGCAAAAAGGTGGTTTTAAGCGGGGCTTATTACAGACCTGCGCTTAAATAGTAACTGGTTTTACAAAGGGGTCAAAGAGGCATTTGAGATTCAGCTACGAGTATTAGGAGGAGAGAAGACAGGAGATTGCATGATAAGCTTATTCAGAGAACAGTCTACTTTTAAATGGATTTTAAGGGCTTTGAAGAGTTCTACAATGAAAGCCCTGCAAAATGTTCCTTTTTTTTTTTTTTTTTTTTTTGAGGTAAAGAGATGCATATGAAATTCAAAGCAGTTTGATCCTTGTGCTACAGTATAAAGCAAGAAAGAGCAGACTATTCTTATACGGCATTACAACAGATGCATATATCACGAGGTTGTGTAGGGCCATCTTTGTACGCATACTAATTGGATATTATCATCAGTGTTAATCACAAGGAGGGAATTGTGTTCGAGTGTACTGCAAACCCTCAATTTCCATTTTTATAGGTTCACACTGGAAAGGACTGTATCCAGATCTATTGTTTAAATTGTGACGGTTTAAACTGAGAAAACAGTGACCTGTTAAATAACTGCTTTCCATCCCAGCTCGGGAGAAATAAGATGACTCATAACTGGGAAAAAAAGTTTTAAATGCCGTGCAAGCCAACTCAGATGGTTTGAGTGTTCTCTCTCTATCTTCTGCACATCCCACACAAATATGCTCCTTCTTTCACAACACACAGACATAACATAAGAGTCACTTGTTCTTGTAATGTTTGTATTCAAAATGCTGCCATTTTGCCTAATTTGTTGTGTGGATGACCACTGCAAATTGTGAGCGTAAACAGAAGGGAGGAGTTACGGGAACAAGCAGGGGGGAAAGGAGACACAGGTTCGATGAGGAATTGACAACACTGCAATTCAGTCCCTTAGACAGGTGAGACCCAGGAGTGTCGTAATACAGGATGAGTTGTAACAGCATCAGTTTATAAATAATATTAGGGTGACATCACTATCATACATTCCTATCACCCTCCTGAGGTGATTGCAGAAGTTTCTGTGTAAAAATATAAAAGTTTACTGAAAAAAAAAAATATATAAAAATTTACTGGACAAAACACTATTCTGAGGTAAGAAGTTATATTTTATGTCTGGTGTGACTTACCTTTAGTATACCTTAAGATACTTAATTTACATTTCAGGCTGATGTTAAAGGGTCCCAGCCACAGGTGTACCTTTGGGGCTACTGTGACAAGCTGCGCCCCTTTTTTGAATTATTTTTATCATTAGAACCACTCGGTTCTCTTTTCCCAACATCCAAACAAGCTTTTGACAAGGAAGGTAAAGCACTACTTTTCATTGTGTATTTCTACTGGACCACAAAGATTGCACAAAATGAGACTGTCACACGCACTGAGAGAGTAACATGCACTCACAAACAGTTTTAGAATTGTTAGCACATGCTTTGTATGTATTTCTGTATTGGTTGCAGTTTTATTTGCTGTTAGTTTTTTATTAAAATGTTTCATATAGGCCTATGTTTACAGTTTTAATAATGAAATGTATAAAATGAAGCAGATTGGGTTGGGTTGGAGGTTTTATTTCCACAAATTCATAGATAGAGTTTTTAAATTCCCATGTTTTCAGTTGGTATAACAACCCACTCAGGTATTGCCAACAACAACAACACTCTTTGTACTTGACCTTAATTTACAGAGTTGTACATTTATAACCTACTTTAATATGGCAGACCCTCTTTATCAATTTCATATCAATGTTTCAGAGCGCAAAAAAAAACAAACAAACAAAAAAAAAAACACTGAGTTATAGGCTTTGAATGTGTTACAACATTCTCCGGTCTTCCCGACCTTATGGGTTTGTGTGGGATGCACAAACCCAGTTTGTCTGATGCTGAGCATAAAGCCTTCAGAACTACAGAACGGCAGTAAACAGTGCGTTTATAATCTTTCCTGCACTGAGTTGCCAGTCAAAACAAACAGCAATGTTCTGAATTGTGGGTATAAAGTGTAATTAGCCAAATACATATATAATATCCTGGCCAAATTGAAAGACTGAATGAGATTTTAGCGTCTCCTGTGCACGATATACGCGCTATAAACATACACAATATGCATATGGATAGGCATTATGCTATGATATAGTATCAAACTCACCTTGGTTTGGTTGGCCGGGGTCCGTCAACATCAATCCCGGTAAAGCAAACACGAAGAAAAATCTTTGAAAAGTCATTTTTTTGTATCCAGTTGAAGTCGGTGACAGTTACTAAAGAAAAGAGTCCACGACGAAATATCCAGTAATAAAATTCATTTAACTATTATTAAGGATTTTGCTTGTCAGCCGCCTCGTTCCCCGCAAACGCGGACACAGAGCGACAGAAATGCCAGCCCATTACGCACAACTACCAGCGGCACTTGAAAAACTTACAGAATTTACCCCATAAATAGGGCAGAAGCTGTGAGATAAGTTATCACTGACGATGTCTGGTTGTCAACACTTGAAATAACGGCAGACTAGTTATGTTCTCCAGTCGTCAATATCCATTAACAGGCTTTCCCTTACTCTAAACGTTAACGCTGTGCCGTCGACACGAGTCTGGCGAGTATCACGCGCATAAACTTGTCAAATCAGCCTCGCGCACGCAGACAGACCTGGCTGGAACGAGAGCTTTCACGACGCTTTAAGTCTCGGGCGCGCGAAACGCGATCTTGAGGTGAAAAGCCCAAGTGAGTTTTGAGGATCTAGACGGAAGACCAGCTCATCAGCACTAGAGGGTGTTCGTTTCCACTCTGTGCTGTCTGTACTGTCCCGCGGTTCTTTCAAGGCTAGGAAAGTCCGGCTTGCTTAACATGGCACATGTAAGTCTTCTTCGGTCTGCATCTCCTGTAAGGCTGATGGAACAGACTGCATAAGTTATATGCGATGCGTTTCCATCATGATTAACACATCTGCTAGTGTACTTAATTCTACTTTTAAGATGTTGAAACATTTCTTCAGCCTGTCTGAACCGTAGCAATTTCACTGTTTAGTTTATCACCCTTTAACTATATTAATGCAGGAAACCCGCATACCAAAATAATAGCTGAAATATATTGTGCATTGTAAAATTTGAGCAGTATTTTGCAAAAAATTACAGCAATTTATTACAACAAAATTCAGAGTTTTAATATGAAATAAATGCAGACTAGATCATTTTCAATCATAACACAACATATTACTGTAAAAAAAAAAAAAAAAAAAAAAAAATATATATATACATACATGTGTGTGTGTATATATATATATATATATATATATATATATATATATATATATAAAACCATATTGTGCTGCATGTTGGATACAGTTGTAAACAGCTGTTTTGTTTGAAGTCACCAATATGGTGATTAGTGTTCCATTTGGCTGGAAACTTCTACCTTACTTGTTTTAATTAATTTTCCCCTTGCAGCTGATGTAACAGTGCTTCAGAACATTGTGTGGTTGCACTGTGTTACATGGAGAACAAAAACTAAACTAAATAATGACTCTTAAGACTGACTGGAAATCCAGACCTGCAACTTAGAAAAAAATACTATTGTGGTAAGCTAATCATTGTTTTTAAAGATATTAGTCTGCTGTAGCAAGTTTTCAACCAGGCATGCACAAATATCAACACTCTAAATAGCTTACTCAGCAAAGATGGAAATCAAGAAACATAATTTTAGGTAAAAACAAATAAATAAATAAACAAAACATCACAGGTAACTAAAAGTGACAACAACAGAAACAACAAAACAGAACAGCAAATTGTACAAAACTGCAACCCCATAATTTGTTCATGCCACAATGCATGATGGGAATCTAGGCACTAACACAGTGCTGTAGCCACTATTACAGTTAATCTGAAAAAATAGTAGCAGCATTGCATTAGTTTACTCTATGAAATGCTTCTACATTTTTGCAATCACATGCTATGTTTTTTTTTTTTTACATGGTGCAGTTCACCTCTGAATAAAAACTGGTTATAATTCACACTTAGAACAACTGTGCAAATATGTGACCTGATTTATCTATTGTGTTATAGATCCTATTAATTGCTTACTGATGTCATGCTTGTGAGAGTCCACTGCTTGTCATGCCTGTGTAATTCAGACATCTAACTGGCGTCTAATGGTCTCAGATGTGAAAAAGAACTCCCTCCTTCCCCCTCATATCCCCTCCATTCAATTCATTCAGGATGGTTATTTTTGCGCAGCCATTTAAAGGTCATCCGATGCCATCATGCATACACAATATGCTGAATGTAATTTATTGATTGACTGGAGACATGAGGTTTTGCGGAAAACAGGTTTTTAATATAGGAGCTTGCTTGAATTAGGTTATGCTGGCTAAGCAGTGGAAATACACACAGTGTGTGAACATCCGATATGTAGGCAAAGAACAGATGTTGCCAGTGTAATGTATAGAAGTCATAAGTCTGCAGAAGTTTTCTCACTTCTACACTGTAAATTACTGCCAGGAAGCTAGTTATTTCACTAGTAATTAAATGCTGGATTTTACTGTTAAATCAATGGAAGGTAGATAATGTTCTGCTATTTAAAAAATATATTTTATAAACAATGAATGGTGGTGGAATGTTTGCAATGCTATTGTGGTGAGTTAAATGTTAAAAAAAAAAAAAAAAAAAAGTACTAATTCCAAACCCATAAGACTTCTGTTCATCTTCAGAACATAAATTAACATTTTTAACATTGTCTTATCATTTTTGTCCATCCATTGAAAGTCCATTGAACAAAAACTTTCACGCATTAAAAAAGTACAAAAACATAAAATTAGTCCATAGGAAAAGTGGCAAAACAGCAAAATAAACCAGTCAACAGAACAAATATGCAATCACATAACTTATTACATGCTGCAATGCATGATGGGAACACACCAGCACATTACAGTAGCAACCAAACTTTTCGTTAATTTGTGCTATATTACACCTGTGTCATGGTTAGTCCAAGAAGAGGAAGATGAGCGAATCAGTAAGTAGTTCAAAATAAATAAGTAATTTTAATAAACAGAAGAATCACTGCAACATGTGTGCAAGTTAACACAAACAACACCAGACAAAGAGGAACTGAAAGAGATGGCATATACACATAATCAAATAAAGTACAAACAGGTGTGCGCTAATTAATGATAATGGAAAAACAATGGTAACTGATAATAAACGGGAACACAGGAACGAGGAAACATGAAGCAAAGGTAAACATAAGCCGCGTTTCCACCGCAGGAACTTTCCCAGGAACTAGGGACTTTGGGGTAGTACTCGGTGTGTTTCGACTGCAGGAACCAGGGTCTAAATAAAGGTCCGGGTAAAAATTCTCCCCTCAAAAAGTACCTGCTCGTGCTCGGGTAGTACTTTTTCAAAGTTCAGGAACTTTTGGGGGTGGGACTTGGGTGCTGAACATGCTGATTGGTTGAGTTCACGCTGCATTTTGATTGGTTGACTCCACGCAGGGAGGAGCTATGGTGGAGACTTGGCTGACGACACCTGGGGGATGACTGTCGGAGATGTAGCTCATGGAAGTGGAGCCCAGGGAGCAGGAGAGCAGATGGGACCAGGTGACACCGATGGTCCTGGAGCCTGAGACGGAGCCGTGGGAGCCATGGCGGCATCAGGAAGCAGATTTCATCGTCCAGCTCACACCATACGGCCACCTTGAAAAATAAAAATAGTGGTCCAATCTCATCCATGGTAGCTTCTTGGTGTTACGTTGATTGCAGCTATTTCCATTTTCTAGAAGTCTGTTGTTCTGTCACAGTTGTTTTAAGAAAAAGAATATGAGCGAAACAGTAGTTCAAAATAGATAGTAACTTTAATAAACAATAGAAGAATCGACACAACAGTGTGCAAGTTAACAACATCATATATACACAGGATAAACTAAAGTACAGACAGGTGTTTCATTAATAATAATGGAAAACAATGGTAACTGATAATAAATGGGAACATAGGAATGAGGAAACAGGAAGCAAAGGTAACCTGCTACACCTGGCCTTGCTTGCAGTAAAATATATAGTATATACTTTGTACAGTAATTAGTAGCCAGGAATATACTTTTACATATATATATATATATATATATATATATATATATATATATATATAGCTATGGCGTTGTACTACTGTTGTTTTCAGACTCTTACAAAAAGAGTTATTTCTATTTATTCTCTATTTCTATCCACTGGCTGCCAGAAAAACACCATTTGTATTTGTTGTAGTGGGCCAATATTGAATCACGGTCAAAATGCATATTTTACACAACTATTGTCTTCCAATGTTTATACTGAGAGTATAGAAGTTAGCAGTTAGCTTTAAATTCACACTTTTTATTGTTTTTAAGATTGCTATTTTCTTCAGGGGTATAGACTTTTTTCCCCCCAGAATTATGCAGACAAAATATTGTATGTCAAAAAGCACAAACTATGGGAATATACTGCATGTTTACACAGTCATTACCCATTAAATGGAATATTTTAGTACAAGTTTGGTTATTTTTAATCAGCTTATGTAAGAATATTATGTGTAATATCCACTCAGGGAAGCTTATGATAGAGGGTCGGTATGTGCTGCAATCTCATTTAGCATGCTGTCAAAGTTTATCAGTAAATATATAAAGAGATCTGACACACTGTAATTGGCATGATCACTTCATGATAAACAATCTAAATACTCTCTCATAAGCAAATGCTTGTTCATTTCAAATCTTTTTACTGTATTTACTGAATTCCAGATTTTATATTCCATTTATTTCTTTTACTTACAATATTAAAGCCGAGCTGTCATCATGACATTGTTAAATTATTTTGCCATCTGTTTCCATTTATT
The DNA here is from genome assembly GCA_037950665.1 of Hypophthalmichthys nobilis. NCBI lineage: Eukaryota > Metazoa > Chordata > Actinopteri > Cypriniformes > Xenocyprididae > Hypophthalmichthys > Hypophthalmichthys nobilis. The sequence goes on along the minus strand of CM075480.1, from coordinate 23,907,394 downwards.
GTTTGGACAAGAAAAGAGCTATCACAGATCTATATTTCTGAATCTCTTCAGCAGAAAACAAAAGGACATATACAATAAATTCTTCTCAATAGCCTGCACCATTTAAAGGCTGTGTGTGTGTGTGTGTGTGTGTGTATGTGTGCGGCAAGGAACAAAAACCTGTTTGTGCTTTTGATTTCAAGAACATCATACCTAACACTGAGAAGATGACAAGATTTGTCTCTTAGATGAAAAATGGATGATTGGCTGGGGAAAGAAAACATCAAATGATGGTTAAAAGAAGCACAGCTGTTTGGTTTTCTCCACACCACGAGACTCCCGGACTCTCATCTATGAAGCTGTCACTTTCGAGATTGATAATGTACATGCACTGGCAGTCTCTTTAAACCTGCCAGAGTTTTCACCCTCTTACAAAAAGATGAAAGCTTATGCACTCTGTCTTTCCACTGGCTGCCATAAGAGCACCATTAAGCTTTTGACCTTGGGTCCTTTAAAATAAATATTTGTATTTGTTATTTGGGTCAGTATTGAATCAGGGTCAAAATGCATATATGTGACCCTGGACCACAAAACCAGTCATAAGTCGCACGGGTACAGTGCTCAGCGTAAATGAAAAAAAAGTAACATTTTAAACAATATCTCAATGAACACAAAAACAATTTCCAAAATGTTGACAAGACTAAGTTTAATATAAAATCTGTTTAACTTATAACATGAAAGTAAGGTTAATAATATAACTTAGATTACACATTTTTTAGTTTTACTCAAATTAGGTTTATGCAAAAATGAGTACACCCCACAACATAAACTACTACATCTAGTACTTTGTATGGCCTCCATTACAGCACCAAGTCTTCTAGGCATGGAATGAACAAGTTGGTGACATTTTGCAACATCTATCTTCTTCCATTCTTCAAGAATGACCTCTTTTAGAGACTGGATGCTGGATGGAGAGTGATGCTCAACTTGTCTCTTCAGAATTCCCCATAGGTGTTCGATTGGGTTCAGATCAGGAGCCACTGAATCACTTTCACCCTGTTCTTCTTCAGAAATCCAACAGTGGCCTTAGATGTGTGTTTAGGATCATTGTCATGTTGGAAAAGTGCACAACAACCAAGGGCATGGACTGATGGTAGCATCTTCTCTTTCAGTATAGAGCAGTACATCTGTGAATTCATGATGCCATCAATGAAATGCAGCTCCCGACACCAGCAGCACTCATGCAGCCCCACATAAGGACACTGCCACCACCATGATTCACTGTAGGCACCATGCATTTTTCTTTGCCATACAGTTTTGAAGCCATCAGTTCCAAATACATTTATCTTGGTCTCATCACTCCAGAGTATAGAGTCCCAGTAGTCTTCATCTTTGTCAGCATGGGCCCTGGCAAACTCGAGGTGGGCTTTTTTGTGCCTGGCCTTTAGGAGAGGCTTCTTTCGTGGACGGCACCCATGCATGCCATTCCTCTGCAGTGTACCCGTATTGTGTCATGGGAAATAGTCACCCAGGTTGGCTTTCTACTTCTTCAGATAACTGCAGTGAACTTGCATGCTGATTTTCTTCAACCCTTCTCATCAGAAGACGCTCCTGTCGAGGCGTTAACTTCCGTGGACTACCTCGACGTCTCTGTGAGATGGTTGCAGTCCCATCTTTTTTTAATTTTTGTACCACTTTTGCTACAGTATTCTGACTGATAAGTAAAGCTTTGCTGATATTCTTGTAGCCTTCACCTTTCTGGTGTAAAGAAATTATTTTCTTTCTCAGGCCTTGTGACATTTCTCTTCCATGTGGTGCCATTGCTGACAGCATGAAATGGGAAGGGGTTTTAACACCCTTTTATAGTCAACTGTCTGCTGGACACCTGTGTAATGAATAATTAGACTCAACTGTGGTTGAATTCTTGTTAAATTAGACATTTGCAGTCTAAAATTTAGCTTTGCTCCAGGGACTTTCAGTGGGGTGTACTCATTTTTGCATCACCCTAATTTGAGTAAAACTGAAAATGTTGTATTATTAACCTTACTTTCATGTTATAAGTTAAACAGATGTTATATAAAACTTAGTCTTGTCAACATTTTGGAAATTGTCTTTGTGTTCATTGAGATATTGTTTAAAATGTTACTTTCAAAGGTGGTGTACTCATTTACGCTGAGCACTGTATATTTGTAGCAATAACCAACAATACATTGTATGGGTCAAAATTATTTTTTTTTATGCCAAAAATCAATAGGATATTAAGTAAAGATCATGTTCCATAAAGATATTTTGTAAATTTCCTACCATAAAAATATCAAAAATATATTTTTGTGAGTGGATATGCATTGCTAAGGACTTCATTTGGACAACTTTAAAGGGTTAGCTCACCCAAAAATGAAAATTCTGTCATTAATTACTCACCATCATGTCGTTCTACACCCGTAAGACCTTCGTTCATCTTCGGAACACAAATTAAGATATTTTGATGAAATCCGATGGCTCAGTGAGGCCTCCATTGCCAGCAAGATAATTAACACTTTCAGATGCCCAGAAAGGTACTAAAAACATATTTAAAACAGTTCATGTGACTACAGTGGTTTAACCTTAATGTTATGAAGCAACGAGAATCATTTTTGTTGCACCAAAAAAAAAAACACAAAAAAAAAAAACAACATAACGACTTTATTCAACAATATCTAGTGATGGGCGATTTCAAAACACTGCTTTGAAGCCTTACGAATCTTTTGTTTCAAATCAGTGGTTCGGAGCGCCAAAGTCACGTGATTTCAGTACACGAGGCTTCGTTACATCATAAGTGTTTCAAAATTCAATAGTTCACGTGACTTTGGCAGTTTGATACGCGATCTGAATCACTGATTCGAAACAAAAGATTCGTAAAGCTTCGAAGCAGTGTTTTGAAATTGGCCATAACTAGATATTGTTAAAAAGTCGTTATTTCGGCGCACAAAAAGTATTCTCTTCTCTTTATAATATTAAAGTTGAACCACTGTACTCACATGAACTGTTTTAAATATGTCTTTAGTAGCTTTCTGGACATCTGAAAGTGTTAATTATCTTGCTGGCAATGCAGGCCTCACTGAGCCATTGGATTTTATCAAAAATATCTTAATTTGTGTTCTGAAGATGAACGAAGGTCTTACGGGTGAAGAACGACATAAGGGTGAGTAATAAATGACAATTTTCATTTTTGGGTGAACTAACCCTTTAAAGGTGATTTTCTCAATATTCTGTTTTTTTTTTTTTTTTTTTTTTGTTGTTTTTTTTTGCACCCTCAGATTCCAGATTTTCAAATAGTTGTATCTCGGCCAAATGTTCCTATCCTAACAAACCATACATCAATGGAAAGCTTATTTATTCAGCTTTCAGATGATGTATACATCCCAATTTAAAATAAATAAATAAATACCCTTATGACTGATTTTGTGGTCCAGGGTCACCTATTACAAAAAGTTTGGACCAAATATGGATATATATTGGCTTTGAAGGTATTTTTGTGAATTATTTTAACACATATCCACTCTCATACGGAGAGAGAGAGATAGGGAGACGCTAATGTGAAAAGGTCTCTTGGTATTTAGGTCTATAATAGCATGGGTCACGGCACTGAAGTTTGACCACATTCTTCTATACGATAGGCACCGGTGCGAGCTTAATTATGTCTGATTACCTTTTATAAGTCTCTGTGCGCGGGCCTCTGCTCTCGTAATGAACCGGCATGAAATCGTTAAAAAGTAATTGTGCGTTCGTCCCGGAGATAAGCCGCCGCGGCGGGACAAAGCGATCCTGACACAAAGAAGATTTCTCGGCGCGGGATCCGCGCGCAACACCCCACCGTGACTAATGGCGTGTGAACTCTAATCTGCTGCCGCAAAAGAACAAGAAGAGAGGAAGTGCAAATAAATGGAGAGAGCGTGTGCTTGGCATCATCGGACCAAACTCAGCCCACGAAGACAGCGTGACGATATTGATTAAATAGTCTATCGGTCAATTATTTACACCCCTACACAATCAATGCTCATTTAGATCATTACAACCGGTCGATAAACAGCGATCTGAATGTGATTTTAACTTTTCAGTTGCTCACTGACCTCCTGTTTCCCCTGTGGCCGGCTATCACTTCAGCACCACGGACAGCGACACTACACTCATTGGCCCAATCAAGTCACTCTAAATATCGACACATAGAGACAAAAGGATTCTAAGTTGCTGTTAATTAGTTAATTCTTGTCTGAATGTGTTTTTTGTTTGTTTGTTTGTTTGTTTGTTTATGCAAACATCCCACTCATGCCCATATCTAATCAATCCAACAGCTGTCAAGTGAACGAGAATAATCTATTTTCTGAGTCACAAATTTTCACACAGTGTTACATGGAGATAAAACAAAGTCTTGAACTTCCCCTCATGGTTCTCAGCTCCAGACAGAACACCTGGCATGTTTGCATTAATTACCGTATTGATTGATTTTGTGGCCTAGTGAAGTGTAGCTGGGGGGGAGAGATTCACTAGAAGAGGTGATACACTGCTCGAGGGGCGGAGGAAGAATCAGACGCACTTAATGAAACAGACACGGGTGGGGAATTTATAGCCTTGTGAGAGTATTGATTGAAAGACCAAGAATAGAGTTCCGAGAGGAAGACTGACATGTAACAACAAAAAGGGCATACCTGAAACCAAAGGATTTCTAAAGAAAGGAGCTCTGTCAGTATGTGGTGGCTGTTAAGGTCAATAAACCAGCCGGATAACCGACAAAAACAGCCTTGTCTCAGATAACCCCTCAACCTCTGTTAAGGGAGAATTGTGTAATTAGCTCAACCGTGTTTTGATTCCAATTACACAAAACAGTTTAACTACTTCATTCAGTTTGAGTATTGATTATATGTGGGAGCTCCTAGATGTAAGGAAGCTAAAGTAACAGCATGTGATTTTCTCAACTTGACCTGCTGTTTAAAGCATAGTGGTTCTGAATGATGTCTGACTGACATGTTATTTGTGCTTTCTTTCACTAACCTACCAAAGGGGCATTGTAACATACTGTGAGAAGAGCAAGTAGGAATGTGAGCATGTTGTAGCAGCATGTAATATGTCCTATAGCAATGTGTTAAAATTAGTGGTGTGTAAGTCATCATTCCAAAAATGCAAACTAGGTGTACCACAAGGACCAATATTGGGTCCTTTGCTTTTCTATTTACAGTATATATAAATGATTTACCTGAAAGTTGCAAGGAGGCTGGTTGTCAAATGTATTCAGATGACACAATTATTTATTTAACAGCAGAAACTTCTCATTTGGCTGCAGAAATATTAACCAGGCAACTATTCAGTGTTTCCTAGTGGGTGCAGGATAACTGTTACAACAAAACAGTATTAATGTGTTTTTCATTAAAGAACAAAGCACTGGGTGATTGACCAAAAGGAAGTCAAGGAAGTGAATTAATTGAAATATTTAGGTGTCACTGTAGACTCTAAACTTAAGTTTGATGCCCATATTAAGAAAATGTCTAAGACTATTAAGACAAATTTGAACTGTTTTCGTATGATAAGATTATGTATATCTCTTAAAGCAGCTCAAATGTTTATGCATACTATGATATTATTGCATATGACTTATTGTGCGATAATTTGGGGTCAGGCTTCTCAATCAGTTGTTAATGTCATTATACAAAAAAACTTTAAAAGTAATGGATCAGAAACCAATGAAATGGCATCATTGTCAAATTCTTCAAAAGTGATTTAGTAGTGATGGGGCAAAGACCAGTGGGGCAGTAAGTGGGAATTGTAGAGTTCGGAGATGCAGAACTACTGTGGGTCAATCATCAATCATTTTCAGTGAAAGGTTCACATCTATATGGAACACCATGCCTGTAGATTTAAAGTTGCAATCAGAACTCACAGTTTTCTCTACAAAGCTGAAACAATGGCTGTAATCTTTACAGCGATGTTAACATTGAGTACCTTAGGCTTATTCAGGAAGGTTAAGTTAGCATTTTCTTTCTGTATGTAGGATAACTTACATTTTATGTCTGTGACTTTGTAAAAGTTACATATGTGATTGGGTATGTCAATATGCCATTGTTTGATTGTTTAGGTACAACATCTAGCCTACACACATAATTATTTGCAGTGTTGGGGAAAGTTACTTTTAAAAGTAATGCATTACAATATTGCATTACTCCCTAAAAAAGTAACTAATTGTGTTACTTAGTTACTTTTTATGAAAAGTAATGCGTTACATTACTTTTGCGTTACTTTTTCTCACCTGGGGTGGGCTTGCTTGTTTAATTTAATATATTTAATTATTACAGGTTTGCGCAAAATTCAGAGATTGCATTTCATTGTTTTTATTCATTTTGAGGAATACTGAATGTTTTTGTGCAAGTGAGATGAGTAAATGCATGTTCACATTTAGTCTACAAAAACCATCATGTTTACACAGCGCACACAACGCCTCTGGGACAGGTGAGCTGTCAGTCAATAAATGTGAAAACAAAGTAACTTGCGTTACATATTTGAAAAAGTAACTTAGACATTTTGTTGTAAATTGAAAAAGTAATGTGTTACTTTACTAGTTACTTGAAAAAAGTAATCTGATTACCTAATTCAAGTTACTTGTAATGCGTTACCCCCTACACTGGTTATTTGTACATATGTGCATTTGCTTTGTTCCTTGTGATGATTGTGTTTGTTTGTTTTTTATTTGGATGTTTTGATTTTATGTAAAAGCTTAACCAGGGATGAGGGCTGCAAACTAGCTTTATGCTATATGCCTTATGTACACGGCATCGGTTGTTTGTGTGTAGCAATGCTTAATGTATTGTCCCTGTTAAATAAACTAATAAAATAAATTAAAAAAAAAATATAAAATTCTTCCTTAGTGTAAAACCCCTAATCTCTCACCATCTGAACCAGTTCTTTACATCATCATTAAACCATCAAAGGTGTTTTTATATTCACTATTTTCGCATACCATACCTGTCAATCCACCCACTCACCTCCCATTAAAAACACATTATTGCACGTTCCTTTGTCGATACTACCACTTTAAACAGTGTAAATTTGCGATGACTAGCTCTTGAAATCCACTCTCATCTGAATGTGCACACACTCATCCTATCATAAAACAAACACTCTACAACATAATGAACTTATGGCAACAGATTTAAATTGCTTCCCTCTCGCTGTCCCCAAGGACTACTGTGCAATATGCTTCTGCAATCCTTCGTGTAATTTCAAAACAGTTTATTCATGCACACTCAAACACATGTTCACACATATTTAGAACATTTGTACAGCAGTTTGCACACCTTCAGACACGCACATTGACACATCCTCTTGCATTTTAACAGTCAAATTCACACACATATGCACAGTCACTTTGTCAAGCTGCATGTCCACATGTTTGACTGTTTTTTATATGCATGATGCAACTCCCAATATGGTGCTGTGGCCATAACAGCTGGACCCGCAGCTGCGGAAAGGACTAGCCACAACATCAGCACCAAGAGGAACGGCTGACTCATTTGGACATATTCTCCCATGTTGCACAAGTATCTTGGAAGCACAGCTGACTACTGCGAACACTAATGCAGAGGATGCTGCTTTCTTATGTTCATTCATCAGCATATATCATTCAAGATGTGTGGTTTGTAATGCATTGGCATATCAATGTGTTATGAATTGAGAAGATGTTTGTAGATTTAAAAAATGTGGTTTGTGAGGGCAGATACATCTTATTGTCAATTTAAGTATCTGTGAGTGTACCTAAATTTTAATCATTGTTTTCCAAAACATGGATATATGTTTTTGCAAATATAACGAATTAACACTTTATTTAGTTTGGGGTCTGTAAGATTTTTTTTTTTCATGTTTTTGAAAGAGGTCTCTTATGCTCACCAAGGCTGTATTTAATTGATAAAATAAAATACAATAAACAGTAACATTGTGAAATATTATTACAATTTAAAATTATTGTAAATAAATGTTTTCTGTTTCAATACGTGATATCTTTTGTAACATTATAAATGTCTTCACTGTCACTTTTGATTAATGTAATGCATCCTTGTTGAGTAAAAGTATTAATTTCTTTTTTAAAAAAAATTTGAATCCAAACTTTTAAATGGTAGTGTATATTTAGGTATGTTTTGGTTGCCTCTCATGTGATATTTATTATATTCATGTGTGTTGCCCTACATTCAATCCTCGACAAATACATAAGCCTTAAACCCCTAGTAAATACCTAATCTAGCAGAAGCCTTCCTGAAACTAATGTTGCAGACATCACCTTCTAACTAATATTGTCATCCCGGGAAAGATCTAGCCACACAAAGGCTGTTAGAATATTGTGGAAATAAATTCTTTATTGGAGAACTGTCCCATAGCCCCCATACTGTCTGTAGCTGGCTGCCTGGTCTACCTTATTGATAGAGGACAAAAATCTATACAGTGATGATCAAAATGCATAGGGATGAAACATATCAAGACTGTAGACATTCAAATCCAGAAGGGGCCTGGAATATATAGATTTATTACCAAGGTTAAACTTTTGACTTGCTGCTTAAAATCTAATCCTCACTGCAGCTCATTCTGGCCGAGAACCGCCCACTACAGGAAGTCAAGGCCAGTTTAACATCTTAAGCGACCAGTCACAGGTCATTTTTTTTTTTTTTATGTGCCATTTAGGGGTGGGGGTATCTGAATAGCTAACACTTTACAATAAGGTCCCATTTGTTAACATTAGTTAATGCATTAAAGTGAGGAATGTATATTTTAACAGCATTTATTAACCTTTCTTAAAGGGCTAGTTCACCCAAAAATGAAATTTCTGTCATTAAGTACTCACCCTCATGTCGTTCCACACCCGTAAGACCTTCGTTCATCTTCAGAACACAAATTAAGATATTTTTGATGAAATCCGAGGGTATCTGATCGACACATAGGCAACCTTTTGATGTTCAGAAAGGTAGTTAAAAACATGGTTAAAATAGTCAACGTGACTACAGTGGTTCAACCTTAATGTTATGAAGGGACGAGAATACTTTTTGTGAGCAAAAACAAAACAAAAATGACGACTTTATTCAACAATTTGAACCGTTGTCATACGTAGTGAATTCAGTGCAGGCTTCCTTGTTTACGTCCAAATGTCGGCTCATTATCGGCTGGATCCTGTGTCAGCATCACACGCATGCGTCGTTTCTACTGTAAGTCCAAAAGTAATACTATTTATTAAGAAATATTACTTAATATCAGTGTTATTTTGTTAATATTTTAAATTAGCTTTTAATTTATCATTTTAATTTTAGTTTAAGTTTTAGATTTTTGTATATTTTTTTATATTTCTGTTTAGCTTTAATGTTTTTTTTTTTATTTTTTATTTATTTCAGTTTTAGTTTTAGTAATTTTAGTACTTCAATTAAAAATATATACTTTTTTTATTATTTGCCATGGCAACATTTCCAAATTTCATGTTTTTTTAAGTTCAAGTTTTTCATCTAATATTTATGTTTTATTTTATTTCAGCTTTATTTCAGTTGCTAAAAATGTAATACTTTTAGTTTCAGTTTTAGTTAACAATAATTAGCCTACAACACTGTTTAATATTATCATGACCTGTAAGAAGTGGTAGTAAACATTATTTCACAGTTGTAACACAGAAAACAAAGTTCTGCAACTGCAAAACTAGTTTATTTGCTAAATTACTGCTAGTGTTGTTTTAGCTCAAAACTTTGATACCAATAACCTTGTAAACTTTTTAAATCCAATTTGTTTTTAACTTATGTTTTAGACAGTCAGTGAATGACTGCAGACTTACTTAAATCAATGGCTGATATGGAATGAATAAGGCTATTGCGTGTGCGCCTCTCAAGATCTATTTCATGCACTGATGACAACATCTGTGTCATTTTGTGATATTTGTGCACACTATCCTGCACCGGACAAAGGCAAAGGCCTTGAGTCTAGCCATGTCGTCACTATAAAGTCTCAATGTCAAAGCGTGCAAATATATCAAAGAGCTAAACAGTGTGGTGAGTAGATGCAAGATTAATTTCTCTCTCTCTTCAATCCATCATCAGATAGAGGCTGTATCAGGTTCATGGCTACACTCGGCATCTGGCTCCAAATGTTCCTCTAATTGTCCCATTAGAAACATGATGCATGCTCTGCATCTGCCACTGTAACTACAGCGTATATGCTTATCATCACTGTTCCATCTCACACTACCAGACAGGGGACACAGCTTTGACCTATTAAAAGAAAAAAAAAAAAAAACACACAAGTACAAATCAATAGATTCATGATAAAGTGCAAATTGAAAGATCATAACTTTCTGAAAGTTAATTGGTGCAAAGTTTTAGTTTAATCTAGTTGAGGCCCGAGGGGGGTTACAAAGGACAAACTATAAACAAGTTGTTGAAAAAGACCAATTTTTGATAACCGAGAGAAGCTTCCCTTTTAGAAATGACAATAAAAGCATCATTAGTGTCCTTGCAGGGGTGCACAGTCAATAGTATTGATCGGAAACAGAGACACAAACACACAGACAGACACAAAGCCAAAGACATACAACCCAGCAGTGCACTGATGTTGTCGTCTCACTTCCCGACATGGCCACAGAGATGGAGCCGGCACCAGTTTTCCCCCCCATATGGGTTATGATCCTGCTGGACCCCTGGGTCTGCCACCTTGTGTCCCCCAGCAGGCTGTACACTTCGCCTCAGTTTCCCCCACACAGCACGACACTAAGCTCCAATCTGCTGCTTCAGGCCTGACAGCTCAAGCACATGTTTTCCTACTTTCCTCAACTCAAGCTGGGAGAAAGAGAGAGGGAGGAAGAGGGTATAAATGAGGGGAGGAGAGAAAGCAGAGGAGGAAAAGGGAGTCGAGGTGAGCGGTAGATTTTTTATGGTTGGTTTTAATTACAAGCAGCCAGCCTGGTGGGGAGGATATGCCCGCTCAACATTCAGAGGATCCTTAAAACAACACCTGTTCCGGGTGAGAAGAGGTTTTAATGACCTTCTCTACCTCTTCAGCACCTCTCTGCCACCTTTCTCTTTCATCATTTGTATCTTGGCTCAATGACATAAGTGTCCATGATAAAGATTTTTTTTTAAGAAAAAAAAAAAAAATAAATAAACACACCAAGTTCTTGTAGATGTACACTTAGATGTACCCTTTGTATTTTAAATGTATACATATATATTTTTTAAGAATTTCAATATGACTTTATTAGAAAAATATTTACAACTAAAATGTAATAAGATATTTTCCTTACACTTTAAGTATCTGTGAGTGTACCTAAATTTTAATCATTTTCCAAAACATGGAGGCAGCATTGGTTTTCAGTGTGAATGCCGTGAAAAACTCACAAAACACATTCAAAACGGGAAAGAGCTTTGAGATTGACTGTACAAATAGATTTGACAAGAAATCTGAGGTATGTTTTTACAGACTGTTAGCTAAAGAAAAGAAAAGCAAATGGATCACTGCTATTCCCATAAAAAACAGGACTCAAGGCAGCAAAACATGGATTTGCAGGTATCATTTTGTCAATATGTTGAATTTTAGGGTAAAATCATACCCTATATATTGTATTGTTATATATTGTATTGACAACTCATCAATTAAATATTTACCATCTTATATTCTGCATAATTGGGTGTTTAAAAAAAAAAACACTGACAAAAATTCTACAAGTTTTAGGACTGGATGATATATATATAACACTGATATGAGTGATCACCTGGACTTAGACCTACCTATATTGTATTTATATAAAGCGTTCACAGGCAAATTTGCTTTATGTATTTCTCTGGTGTCGAAATCAAGCACATATAAATGTCTGGAAACATGATTCCTGGCTGCATGTCAATATCCATGGATTACTGGATCTTTGGTAACACTATCGAGTCCAACCTTTAGTTTAATAGTTTGTTTTACTCATGTTTCACCTGCATTTTCGCAGTTTCCCATATTAAATCCAGTCGTGCAGCAGACTCTTTTGCCACTTAGTCCGGCTGAGGGGGTGTGTTCCAGCAGGAAAGTGACGTCAATGCATACCCATTATAGGTAACTTTGCAAGTACAAGTCAACTAGCAGTCATTAGAGTATTAGTAGACTGTCTGCTTAATATCTGCTAACACTTTATTTTGATGCTCCCCGACAGACATTCTACTGACTATAAGCAACTCTACAAGAACATGTCAACTTATTCTACTAACCCGAACCCTAAGGGTCTACTAATCCTCTAATGAGACTGACATGTAGTTACAGAGTTACTTATAGAGTGTATTGACTATCGAAATAGTGTACATTATTAAAGTGTGAATTAGCCTATTAAATTCTAAATATTAAGTTTTTGGGGAATCATGACATTTACAGTACAACCTGAAATAACATTTCTTTGTCATATAAAGGTCAAATTATCTGATAATGTAAGAGACTTACTGACACTGCCCCCACATTACATGATTTTGTAATGAGCTTCTTAACAACAATCCCCACATTATTCTTCATTTTCAGCTTCATCTGTTCACCACAGGGCTGTAAATAGTTTTGTCATCAACTTGTCAGTACAGTACTCTGTCATCTTGTCAAACTCTGTCATAGTTGACTTTAAGTTGTTCAAAGAAAATAACTAAACTTTTGTGTCTTTCCTCTTTCTGCCTACTGCATGCTGAGTAACCATTTAGACAGACATATTTGTTCAGAATTCTGCCATCTGGAGCAACAAAATAAATGAAAATCTATTTAAATCCCCGGATAACAATGCGTACAAACCATTAGATATAATTAGAAACAAACTAAGTCAGCTATGAACATATCATAAGAACACATAATCATTTAATCTCATGAATGGTCTCTTGTGAATTTCATGCCAGCTAAATAAAGCACATATTGCTTATTCCTCAGGACTCAAATTCAGCACTGGGCCTTTCATTGAGTGTTTTCAGTGGCGATCTACACACAGTTCAAGCTAAACCTAGCCGGTCTGTGCCAAGGGGCAAAACTGATATGGGGTCAGTGACTTCTGTTCGACTACACAAAGTGAATTGGGACTAATCTTATGACTGCCAACATTAACTGTGAACTGCTATTACACCCCATCAACTCTGCCTGCCAACAGATAACCAAGGGCCATAGAAATAATCCTCAAAATATTTAATCATGAATTGGCTTTTAAAAATTCACTGGCCATAACTGACAGCAATGGAATACTGATTAAGATTAACGTCCAATGACAAGGAAAGTGTGTGAGAGAGAGAGTGAAAGAAAGAAACAGAGAAATGAACCGGCCTAAATATCATTTATTTATGCCACATTTTGAGAAAATATCTCTTTCCCGGGAGAAGTCATAATCGGAATCCTGTGGAAAAGACCTGTGACCTGTTCTCAGAGCCCTGCAGAGTGAGGAGTTTGTCAATTTCTACATTAGGTGGGTAAAATACTGGAGTGTCATTCCTTTCTAAACAGGCATTAGAAATTTCAGAATTAGTATTACTAAGTACAGAAAATGTAAATAGCAAGGAACAACGGCAATCGATGGACCACAATCACAAAGTTCATGGTTTGCCTCTTGAGGAGCTTGAACCTTCAACATTTTGAAAGAAAATCTATTAAACAGTTAAAACAAAGCACATGTGACCCGTGCTGGCAAAATGAGTCGGAATGCGCACGGGCTAATTACGAGCTACAGGCAAAACAAGTGAAAAAATGTCAATTTTAGTCGAATTTGAGGTTTTCACAAAAATTAGTTCATTAAGCCCTTGTCTAGCGATCCCAATGCTCCAAATAGCAATTAAACATCTAAAAGTATCTTTATTTGTTTGCTTTCTGAGAGGAGTACCTTTCCTTTGTCCATGAAAAATGCAGTTTTTCTCTGCTCGCTTCACCACTCGCTCTTCCCCTCAGCAACTTCCTCATTAGTCCAAGTCTGGTATTGTTTTAAAGCGCAGAATTCCAACTTTGTTAATATTCATAGCTAACTTTTGATGGCATGAGTCTGAACCAATGAAATGTGATTTTCAAACTCATGCTGATGTAAACAAATCGATCTTACTCGTGCTGACAGCGTGTGAACAAAGATGCCTCAGAGAGCGCGCGATCCCGATATACACATATAAACAGAATTACAGTATACTTATACTTACATATATACAATACTTCAACTGCTTCACACATTTTCAAAACTTTGCCTCTTTTCAGTCACTTATATTTTTATACTTGTCTAGCAACAACTGTTAACCACAGTTTAGGTTAAGGTCATTGTTACCATAAAAAAATGTTGTGTTTATAGTTTAATTTTATTTAATTCTAAAAATATGTCAACACAAACCTCAAACATCATGACGTTCAGTCATGTGAGAACCAGTGAGGTTCAGAGAGGTGTATCTGTATTTTATGTAGTCTGTGTATGTGCATTGATCAATGTTTTGATTTGATTTGAGAGTGAAAAAAGAATACACCGGTCGTATGGATTCATTTTGTACTACTTTTATGTTCTTTCTATAGCTTGGAAGTTCTGGACCCAATTCATTTTCAGAACTGGACAAAAACTGCTGAAGCAATATCTTTTGTGTGCCGGAGAAGAAAGAAAACCATCATCAGTTTGGAACGACATGAGGGTGAGTAAATGATACCAGGGTTATTAGGTGTTCACAAACTTCCTGTCACCTCTGTGGCACTGATTAAACTGAACATCATCGAGTTTTACGAAGACTAAAACTGTGCCGTGTCTATCCGTCATCCACGCACACCCATGTGTGTGTTGCTCACTCTGTCCTTGCCAGCTACTGACACACGGCTATAGATTGCGCCTCCCTCTCAATCAATGCAAACCCACTTAGTCTACAAAGACAAGCACAGGCGCATTTCTCTACATCTGTGCTGACTTCTTTATTTTCATCACCAAAGCAAGGTCATTCAGGCTCATCTAATATAACAGAATATGATGCAAAGATCTGTCTTTTCATACACTGCACGCAGATGAAGAAGATGTCAATTGTTCTGTCATCACTAACGTCCCTGTCAGGTGGGAAGGACAAATTCATGCACTAAGGCCTAGCGGTCTAAAAGCATTGGAATTGCAAAGAGGATTGTGGGGATCTTTTGTATAATCAGCCCCGGGAATGACTATTGATTTCTGTTAGAGCTTTCTGGAGAGGAACCAGGGGCCTGATTGTACATTCATGCCATATAGATATTCTGGCAAGTGTTGAATTGGGAGGGCTGTCTGGTCCAGGCATGTCACAAGCTTCTGGGCCGGGCCTTGCTGGCAGATAAAGAAGAAAATACACGCATACACACAAGCACACGTGCAAAACACTCCCTGTCACGCATTTTCCCACACATACGCACCCTGTTGAACTTTGTCCAGCAATGGCAGTGGATTGTGGAAAAGCAATTAACACATTCATCAGCTGGAAGACATTCGTAACTCTGAATTGTGCCGCTTCACGTCTGCATCAGTGCCAGGTCCATTGTCTCCGCATGCACAGAGCATTAAATGGGTGTGTAAATGCTGCAGAAGTGAGGAAGTGTTGGGAATAAAGGACTGTGGAGAGATTGATTTGGCAGAAAAGGTGACTCGATTATGACAGCTGTGAACCGGCACGGAATGTTGAGCTAACAGGCATGTGCAAATATGTCTAAGCACAGCGAGGGAAGAGCAGGTGTGCGCGCATATACTTGCTGCTGTTTCAGTGTGTATGTGTGTGTGTGTGTGTGTGTGCATGTGTGCCAGGACATTTATCCAAAAATTTAACTCTTAACTCTCACACTGTTCCAAAAATTAGGCAACATATTTTTGCTGCCTCCTAAGATATGTATTTTTTAGCCAAATTTTAAAGGGTTAGTTCACCCCAAAATAAAAATTCTGTCATTAATTACTCACCCTCATGTCGTTCCAAACCCGTAAGACTTTCGTTCATCTTTGGAACACAAATGAAGATCTTTTTTAATGAAATCTGACAGTATTCTGTCCTTCCATAGACTGCATTTGCAACTTAAGTTCATAAAGAGATTGTAAAACTCATCCATATGAATTGAGCGGTTTAGTCCACATTTTCTGAAGAGAAACGATCGCTTTTTATGATGAACAGATTGAATTTAGGCTTTTACCCACATATAAACCTTGATCAGTGAACATAAACAGATGCTCAACCGAACTTGAATGATGCACCACAACAAACCTGTTCCGGAAGCTTTTCCAAAGCTTGTTAGTTCCTGTTGGTAAGACTGAACAGCTTTGGAATTTGAACATGTCTGTTTTTAAATATTAAAATTAATTTTAATGAATACAAATTATACGTTGTAACCACTTGGTGGAATTGGCAGACGTTCCCTTCATCATGCGCCATGGTAGCGCGTCAAATCATTCACAGGTATAAATTATTCCGTTGTGTTGTGGCTTTATTTGGTCGGGAGCATTTCCGTTGTGTTGTGGCTCAATTTCGTTGTGTTGTGGCTTTATTCCGTTGTGTTGTGGCTTTATTCCGTTGTGTTGTGGCTTTATTCCGTTGTGTTGTGGCTATATTCCGTTGCGTTGTGCCTTTATTCCGTTGCGTTGTGCCTTGATTTTGTTGTGTTGTGAACTTATGTTTGCTTTTTTAATTTCGTTGTGTTGTGCACTACTGGGCCACCGTAATGGAGGGACAGAAAGCTCTCAGATTTCATCAAAAAGATCTTCATTAGTGTTCTGAAGATGAACAAAAGTCTTACAGGTTTAGAATGACATGAGGGTGAGTAAATAATGACATCATTTTCATTTTGGGGTGAACTAAACCTTTAAGGCAGTATTGCATGTATTCTTCATTTAGAAGGCAGCAGTTCCAGAGTGCATTGCGATAAACTATGTCTAACAATCTTAATAAAAATTAGACTACAATGACATTGCTTTTGGTGCAAAAAACAAAAGAAACAATGAACAGAATATCCATAAAAAAGCATCAAGAATATATATTAAGAGGCAAAAAGTGATCAGTATAATAACACGTTTTCAACATTGATAATAACAATAATACACTTTTTTCTTGAGCAGCTAATCAGCGTATTAGAATGATTTCTGAAGGATCATGTGACACTGAAGACTGGAGTAATGATGCTGAAAATTCAGCTTTGTCATCACAGGAATACAATACATTTTTAAAATATATTAAAATATAAAGCATTTACTTTAAAATAGCAATAATATTTCACAATATTACTGTTGGTGAACATAAGAGACTTCTTTCAAAAACATTAAAAAATCTTACCAACCCCAAAAGTTTTGAATATCAATATATACATATCAAAATGCATAATACACATCATCGATGAGAACACTGATGACAATTTAAATCCAAAACTTTCTGTGCTGCATTGAGCACTTTTTGGCTTCTTAATAAACAGGGATTTATATTTATTAATATAAATTAAATAAATTAGGGATTTTGTGTGTGAATTGTAAGTATGATTTATTGAATATGCAAAAGTATTTATAATAAATAATTAAATAATAATTAAATGTGGAATATTTTATGTCCAATTACTGTGTGCTACATATATTTATGGTTAAAGTATTCTGCCATCTTGGGGCACCTGTATTGAAACTTGTATTGTGAGTAATGACATTAAAGTGCTATTGGAATAACATGCATTTTGCATTTTGTATGACAAGCTATTTGCATCTTGTGCACTAAAGGGATGTTCACACTGAAAGCATTAAGCAGCAACAAAGCAATGGGACATTATTCAGTAACAATGAGAGTTGGAAATAATGTTAATGCAAATGAGTAACAATGAATTTAAACAACTACCAATGGGAGTGCAAACAGGGATTCGCCAGCTAATACGGCAAAATAGTAACTCCTATAAACCAACAGCACAGCGGTTCAGAGACCTCAGCAATTTATCGTTGTCAGTGTGAACACCTCATTATGATGAGGTGTTCCATTTCAGTTAGGATGCTGCCTATACGCAGTAGGCAGTAAGGCAGCTCACTAGGTTTTGGAACAGATTCTTCCTCCTCCACAATCATCCTCACACTACCGAACAGGTAATGTGAGATAATTATACTTGAAAGCACTCAGCTACACACGTACACAACCGCACACACCAATACATATCAGCAGACGGATGAAATGTCCTGCTTAGCATTGACAAGAGCTCTCTGCTAACTCTTTTGCACTACACAGCTAAAAATACACCTGCCTCCATCCCCTAGTGTGTTCTCCATCTCTTCAGCTTCCCACGAGAGCCTGTATGTGCATAACAGAGTGTGTGTATGCATATGTGTGTCTTCGTGTAGGTGGTTGGTGAAAACGCAGCACTAAAACCCAAACTGTGGTACTTGAACTCAGCCCACTGTGATGAAATAAGAGGCTATAAGCATTTACTCCTCCGACGAACATGGGGAGAGCTATTTTTGATGAAACCAAGAACATATCTTTAAAAGAATCTTGGAAACATTTGGTGCAGTACAACTGCAGAGTGTTCAGGAGGTACATCTCATGGAGGAGAGCATTCTGATTGTTTCCTCTTTTGTTCCACAGATCCTAGTAATAAATGGCCTCAGCTACCACTGAGAAACTGTAGGTTCTTTGCTCCTGAATAGGTTCTGTAGCTTTTCTACAGGTCTGAAGAACTGCAATTTGCCAGCAGTCAAATTATGGTATGAAGAAGTGCCCACGCCACTGCTGTATACTATATTTAGTATATATATACATACACATATATATGCATGTTTATTGTGTGTATAAATATATTTACACAAAAAAGTATATGAAGAAATCTTTAAAATTCTAAATATTATACAAACTATTTTATACATATAACTATATTATACATTTTTATTGCATGTATTGTGTATAAAAAAGTAACAGTATACATTATGTATATATACACTACCAGTCAAAAGTTTGGACATGGTAAGATTTTTAATGTTTTTTAAAGAAGTTTCATCTGCTCAGCAAGGCTGCATTTATTTAATTAAAAATACAGTAAAAACAGTAATATTGTGAAATATTATTACAATTTAAAATAACTGTTTTCTGTTTGAATACACTTTATAAAGTAATTTATTCCTTTATATGATCCTTCAGAAATCATTCTAATATGCTGATCTGCTGCTCAAGAAACATTTATTGTGTACAATTGTACAAAATATTTGTGTACAATATTTCTTTTTCAGGATTCTTTGATGAATAGAAAGTTCAAAAGAACAGCATTTATTTGAAATATAATCTTTTGTAACATTATAAATGTCTTTACTGTCACTTTTGATCGATTTAATGCATCCTTGCTAAATAAAAGTATTAATTTCTTTTCAAAAAAATAAAAATAAAAATTCTTACTGACCCCAAACTTTTGAACGGTAGTGTATAATGTTACAAAAGCTTTGTATTTCAGATAAATGCTGTTCTTTTGAACTTTCTATTCATCAAGGAATCCTGAAAAAAAAAAAAAAAAAAAAAAAAACAAAAAACTGTTTTCAACTTTGATAATAATCATAAATGTTTCTTGAGCAGCAAATCAGCATATTAGAATGATTTCTGAAGGATCATGTGACACTGAAGACTGGAGTAATGATGCTGAAAATTCAGCTTTGATCACAGCAATAAATTACTTTATAAAATATATTCAAACAGAAAACACTTATTTTAAATTGTAATAATATTTCACAATATTACTGTTTTTACATTTGATTATTCAATTTCTGTAGTATTTCTTACTACATGTTAAATAAACCTAGGCTACAGTACTGTATTACTGTATACAGTATTGTTTGTAATTTGCTTATTTGTTCCTATTTTTAATATCAAACATAAAATAAAATTATCTGCCTTGCTTTATTACAGAAGACTATCAGTCGTGTGTTGCAGTGAGCTTAAATGTTTTATAGTATTGGGTTGACTAAAATGGGAAGAAAAACTAAATAAATTTCAAGGTTCACATTTAATTCAGTGGGATTTTTCTATTCTTTAAGACCTATTAAACTGTCTACCACAGTTAAATAGGAGAAGTAACAAAACAGTATAAATTCACATCTATGCATATATATCAAATCATAATTTGATTCAAAATCAAGAATCAATTTTTCATCGAATCATGACCTCAAGAATCGATTTAAATTTAATCGTGAGGTACCAAAAGATTCCCACCCCTACTGTTTTTACTGTATTTTTGATCAAATAAATGCACCCTTAGTAAGCATTAAAGACTTAAAATAAAATAAAAAAAATACCAACCACAATTACCAAATTACCAACCACATACTTTTTAATGGTAGTGCATAGTATATATACATAAACACACACACACACATATATGTATATTTCCCCTCAATATATATAATATAATATATAAAAAAATATATATATATATACAGTATATAAACCCTGTCTATCCCCCTTAAACAAGGCGTTTACATCTTCATCCTTCCTCCCTCACTTCTCTCTCCCCTTCTTTACTTGTATCTGAGGCGTTTAATATTTAATGAAGCAAGGGCTTGTGTGTCACAGGCAACCCTCAACAGTTCATGATTGCGTGCAAATATTTACTTCCACAGCAGTGCGAGGTGGGGTCAGGGGCAGAGGAGCTGGGGAATCGCTAAAGACATGCACACACTTCACATGCAAAGACCTCATCTGACATCATTGCATCTGACATAAGCACTGGCTGACTGTGTGTCGCTCTCTCTGTGTGTGTGTGTGTGTGTGTGTGTGTGTGGCGCGTGGGTGACTATGAGATCAGGGGTTGGGGAAGAAACAGAGAAGGATGAAACTGATTGGAAATCGGTTGGACAAATAATAACGGACAATAAAATAAATAGAAAGTGTCATGTATTTGTATGCACCCATCGCATATGGATGTATGCAAAATTGCATGCAAACTTGCGTGTCTGTGAGCTGACAGCAGGTTTGATGTATATTTGAAGAGACAACTGCGTTTGTGTGTGTGTGTGTGTTTGTGTGAATGGACAACTCTATGCTGTGTTTGGGCTTGAAAGGGTAGAAGCACCATCACAAGTCTGCAAGAACATCAAAACACAATTAACGGCTGACATGAAGCAAGAGACAGAGGAAAAGAGAGGGAGAGATGGAGAGAGAGAAAGAAAAAGAGCATGAAAATGTGAGTTGTTATGACAAGCTGAACTGCCCTGAAGAGACTATATAGCATCCCTGAATCCTCCACTCCCCACTCAAGTATTCTAGAAACTACATCCATGTATTCTAGAAACACCCTACAGCAGTTTATCATCCCGCAGCAAAGGATTATGGGAGATGCTGAGCTCGATGAGAATCCCAGCTTTTATCTCTAACAGTATGCAGAATAAATAGTGTGGTTCTGCTACGTTACATGTCAGCAACAACAAAAGCTCCAACTGTGTTAAATTTGTCTTCTTTTTTTTTTCTCTCATTTTATAAATTCTTTCAAATCTGTTTTGAGCCGTCATCACCATTTAGGACTAAGGATTAAAGGATAGAGGGGGAGAGATTGAGAGAGAGGGAAAGGGAAAGATGGATTGGCAGGTTTTAACTGGATCAGAGCTTTGGGTCTCACTGGGAATCTCTCACAGGTGTGTAGGCGTCCAACATTTTGTTCTCGCTCTGTCCCAGACAGGTTAAATTACCTTCTTTCATCTAAAGAGTTGAGGGGGGGTTGAGCACTAATTAAGTTTAATACTTTGGTGGGTTGTCTCCTGTGTAGGGAACTTTGGATAAGTTTCAGGCGTTGAATTAGGTTCGACCTTGAATTAACTGGTTTGGCCTTTGAAGTCCACTCGGGCCAACCTGAGCAGAACATTGTGTTGCTAGTCAACTGCTTCCATGCATTTTGAGCGTGTGTTTGTGTTTTTGGATTTACATTTATATTCATTCATTTTGCAGGGAATATTATATAGAATGAGCAATATAACAAGCGTTTCATTCTAAGAAAGCAATACAAAACTCCAAATTGCTCAGAGAAGGATCAGCTAAAGAAAAGAGTTTTGTTTTGTTTTGTTGTTTAGAAAAAGTTATTTAAAACACGTAACTGTTTCTGGAAGTAAAGCTTTGGATTTTATCTGTTTATTATTATTTTTTTTTTAAATTACATTTTCTCTGCAACACAAAAATAGTTGTCATGACATCATGACAATAAAACAAAATTCATTTGAATTTTATATTTTCTATTAACAGGACTGAAACAGTGGACATTTCTTGATCATTTCACCCGATTATTTTTCCTTGTTTTGTGCTTGTTTTCTAATTTTATTTAATATGAAGTTTCAGATTTGTTATTAACAGGACTGAATGAAGGTCTTCCAGTGTCTTTAGACATTTCTTGAAGTGATTCAGGAAGGAACAGTGAAAGTTAGGAGGAACAGTGAAAGTTAAAGAAATTTCTGTCATTAAGTACTCACCATCATGTCGTTCCAAACCTGTAAGACCTTCATTCATCTTCGGAACACAAATTAAGATGTTTTTTTTTTGGTTTGTTTGCTTTCTATGGGGGATAAAAACAACAACTAAATTACCGTCAATCAAGGTCCAGAGAAGTAGTAAAGACAATGCTAAAATAGTCAACGTGACTACAGTGGTTCAACCTTAATGTTAAGCGACGAGAATACTTTTTGTGCGCAAAAACAAAACAAAAATAACAAATTTATTTAACAATTCCTTCTCTACACTGTCAGTCTCGTAGGCAACTGAGGCAGTGAATGCAGTTCAGCACTTCAGTGTTTACGTCCAAACGCTGGCTCAGTAATGGCCGACGTTGTTCACGTGAGCACCACGACGCATAAGTGTGATGCTTATACTGAGCCAATACTGAGCTGGCATTCGGACGTAAACACGGAAGCGCTGAACTGCGTTCACTGCCTCAACTGCGTACGAGTCTGACATTGTTCAATAAAGTCATTATTTTTGTTTTGTTTTTACAAAAAGTATTAAGGTTGAACCATTGTATTCACATGGACTATTTTAATGATGTCTTTAATACCTTTCTGGACCTTGAATGACTGTAATTACAATGCTTTCTATGGGGGATAAAAAACCTCGGTAACACTTTAGTATAGGGAACACATATTCACTATTAATTACGACTTTTCCCTCAATAAACTCCTAATTCACTGCTTATTAATAGTTAGTAAGGTAGTTGTTAAGCTTAGGTATTGGGTAGGATTGAGAATGTAGAATATGGTCATACAGAATAAGGCATTAATATGTGCTTAATAAACAGCCAATATTCTAGTAACATGCATGCTAATAAGCAACTAGTTAAAAGACCCTAAAATAAAGTGTTAAAAATATCTTAATTTGTGTTCCGAAGATGAATGAAGGTCTTACAGGTTTGGAACAACACAAGGGTGAGTACTTAATGACAGAAATTTCATTTTTGGGTCAACTAATCCTTTAAGAAAAGTGATTTTGTCTATTTTGTTTGCAACTATGCTCACTCACTGACCACAGGCTTCTGGAAGGAATGCAGGAATGAAGGAATGTTTTGCAAATAAGAGTAGATAGGAATTTGCAGAGGCAGGAGTTGTTCCATGTTATGATCTCAGTTCGAGTAGCAACTGCCAGTCAGTGATATGAAGAGAGGTTTAACATGCGATCATTTGTAGTGTAACTATTAATTATTTAACACTGAATAGACAGACCAAGGTTAAGGCACCCATATCATTCAGTATACGCTGACACAGGTGCCCGCTGAAATATGTATATCTCTAAGATATAGACACAACATCCAGCCATAGATTTATCAGCTTTCTCCATCTCTCAATTCAATGCAACAACCTCACACTAAAAGTAAAAGAAAGAGGAAAAAAAAACTGCAAAGCCTGACATAATTTCCTGTATGACACAGATATACTTGAATGATATTCCATGCTTATGACACACACACTTGCTGCAGTGAATATAAATTACACTTGATTATCTATTGTGCATATTTCTGAATTGGCCTGGGAAATCACTGGGGAGTTTGGAGCAGGCACTAAATCAAGGCCAGACTGTCTGATCACTCAGTTGTTTCACCGGAACAAGCCTTGAAACACCATTCTCTGTTATTTACAGCTTTGTTTGGAAACTTCATTCTGAATGAAACTTCCTCTGTATTTAATGCCCTGGATTTCTGAAACCATTTCTGTACAGTGTTTCTGCTTTGTTATTTGGTTGTTGGCTGGCAAAATGAATGCAGGAACAGTTTGTTGTTTGTTTAGTCAGTTTTATACATCATTTGCTTCATGTGAACCTGTTAAAACACTGACATGCAGGCATGTGAGCAATGTACTGCCTGTAACTGTGAGGTTTAATGCTTTCCTTATTCACACCTTCAGTCTATGTTAAAGCAAGCAAAATAACACAGTTTTTTATTAACTCCATAAAACACAAATAAGAAAAGCAAATATATATTTGTGTAAATGTCCAGCACGGAAATATGAACACTGTTCAAAATGTATTTTGCTGATATGTTAGAGTTAATGGTTTTTACAAATGAGACTTGGTTAAAGTTATGGGTCCTAGTTAGGTTTCCCATTATTGTTTATTTGAGGTCCCATATAGGCCACATTTGGTCTACATTAGGCAATATTTATAATTACATTTTTTTTCAGCTGATTTGGTTTATACCATTATGGATAACTGACATAATTGTATAAAACATTTTCAACCAATTGAATAAATTGATTAAATTAAGTATTTCATTTGTTTTATATGATTATATAATAATTTAATATACAATAATAATCCATGATCCTTGACTCTTTTCTTTTTATTTATATGTAACTACACAAAAAAGCACTTGCATCACCTCAAGATGATTGGCGTGTGTGCCTTCTCGCGAATCCCACCTTCTCATTTGAGAGAAAAAAAAAAAAAAAGGTTGCCCCTGACTCACCACTTGAACACTATCACCTGCGTGTCAAGGGATATAAACTCTCTATCAAGGTAAGATATGTATATTTCATTTTATATTAACCAAGTTTTTCTGTTGCTTTTATATAATTGGATGATTTTGAAAGATTTTGGAATTCAGCAACTGTAGACTCAAGAATTAACTAACTTATGAAGCCAGCCGAACTACTGCAGCTAAACAGTAAAGTATAATAGCAGTTAACAAGCAAGTTTTGTATGTCTCCCATATCTGACACGCTAAATTGAGAACATGGAGCTCTCTTCTAACAAGCTGATGATCTGAATCAGGTGTGTTAAATAGTGGAGACAAAATGTGCAGAGTGGGTCACCAGAATTAAGAACCATTGCATTAGAATAAGTGCTTTATTCTACATGGTGCTGTGCACATTTGACCAGTCGAATATTACTAATTTTATGTCACTCTCACATAATTGGACACTTCCAGTTATGTAATAAATTAATCA
This sequence comes from Hypophthalmichthys nobilis, assembly GCA_037950665.1. NCBI lineage: Eukaryota > Metazoa > Chordata > Actinopteri > Cypriniformes > Xenocyprididae > Hypophthalmichthys > Hypophthalmichthys nobilis. Next base: position 23,882,064 of record CM075480.1, on the reverse strand, counting down.
TGGCTCAATCTGAGAATTGCCTACACTGGCATCAGTAACTGATAAATTCTTGCATAATCCTATATCTACACTGCTATCAGCATTGTGTAAACAAAATATTACTGAATGCACCTTTAAATGTATTTTTATTATGTTTTTCCAACCCCCTTTTTTACTCTTTTTTTTTTCATGCGTGGATGTTTTTAAAATGATGGAGACTGACAGCCATTTTTTCATACAATAAGTGTGAACAGTGACTAAGGCTGTCATTTTGCATAGCATCTATGGTACTATTGTGCTCTACAGAATGAAAGTCATACAGTTTTGGAACAATATGAGGGAAATTAAGTGATTTATGACAATTTTCATTTGAGGGCATATTCTCTTTAGTGACAAATATTCCTTTAAGTCAGTGTTCTCAAACTCAGCTCCTGGATGACCACAGCCCTGCAGAGTTTAGCTCCAACCAGCTCCAACTTACTTGCTTGGAAGTCCCAATTCAGAGGCTGCATCCTTCGAAGGACGCAAACTTCAAAGTTCACGCCTTCGAAGGCCACAAAGCGGGCGTTGTTAAATGGGATGGTCTTAGCCTACGAAGGATTGTTCTTGTCGCCCAGCTGTGGCCCTCCAGGAACTAAGTTTCCACTAAGTTCCAGGAATACAAGCTTTTCATCCTGATGCATTCAGGAGGTTTTATTTTGAAGTTCAATAGAAAAAAAAAAAAAAAACATGATTTACACATTACAAGTCATTTTCTTTACAGTTGAAATATTTCATCATGTATTGCTGCATTGCTTAAAGTATTAAATGACTTTTAAATGACTTATTTCTGATTGTCGAATCAGGTAAATGTGCTGTTTTAATTTTGCTGGATCTCAGTGTGGCATTTGACACTCTCGATCATGGCATTCTTTTAAATCATTTACAGCAAATTGGGATCCAAGGTCATGTTTTGAATTGGTTTGCCTCCTATTTAAAGGATCAAACTTTTTCAGTAGAGACGAGCAATTACTCATCATCTTGTGCACCAGTTTTGTATGGGGTTCCACAGGGCTCGATTCTGGGTCCTGCTTTATTTTCTTTATACATGCTCCCTTTGTGTACTATTTTTAGGAAACATAATGTCTCATACCACTGTTACACAGATGATACTTAGTGTTATGTTCCCAAAGGGAACACTAGTTTGCAGTGTTTCTTTGATTATTTAAGAGATGTTAAACAGTTGATGTCTGCCAACTTCCTTCAGTTAAATGATTCTAAGATGGAAGTCTTAATTTTTGGCTCCTCTGCTTTTACAGAGGTTGATGCCAGTCAACTGGGACCTCTATCTGGTAATCTCCATAGACATGTTAGAAACCTGAGCGTTACTTTTGACTCTGCTCTGACTTTTGATAAACAGATCAATGCTGTGGTCAGAAGTTGTTTTTATCAGTTAAAGAATATTGCGAATGAAAATGAAGTCATTCTTAACACCCAGAGACATGGAGTCTGTGATACACGCTTTTATTTCATCCAGATTAGATTATTGTAATGTAATGTACTTGGGTGTCTCACAGTCTCTATTGTAATGTCTTTAACTTGTTCAAAATGTGGCTGCAAGGACAAGGAAGAGGGAACATGTTTTGCCAGTGCTGATCTCTCTCCACTGGCTCCCAGTACAATATCGTATTGAGTTCAAAACATTATTGTTTGTTTATAAGGGTCTGCATGGACTAGCTCCTCCGTACATTTCTGATCTCCTTTCATTCCACCATAATGCATCCAGAAAACTCAGATCAACCAGTAGTTTACAGTTGACTGTTCCAAGGACACATCTAAAATTGAAAGGAGGCCGTGCCTTTTCAGTGGCTGCTCCACAGCTTTGGAACAATCTGCCAATTTTCACCCACTGTGGTCCAAAAAAAAAAAAAAAAAACCTTCATGGGGCCATTTGTGGGTCCAGTGTGATGAACCATGTGGGCCCTGTAAGGTTTTTGTGTGTGGCCCTCCTTGGCCCCATTATTAACACCCATTTGGGACCCAAGTAAGCCCATAATGAACATCTAACTAGGCCCCACTTAGAGCTCACTAAGGACCCATCATGGCCCCCTATGGGCTAACATACGTGGGGCCCATGTGGAGCCGATGGAAATATTTTTCTGGGTCCCATTTGGGTTGCCCATGCAGGGCCCAAGTGACAGCCCATCAAAAACCCACATGGGGCCCAGATGGAAATGTTAGCTGGGACTGAACCATTTAGAACCTCTGGCTCAGTGCATTAGAAAAACAATAGTTTTGCCTGTAGCATCTTGCCTTAGTTCAAAATATATATTCTCTGAAATCAAGTCTAAACATCTTACACAATTTTGTCTTCTCAAGTAAACTGAACTACTTTTTCTTGAAAAACAAGACAAAATATTGATTAGGAAAATGTTTTTGTACTCAACCAGCCTAAACTAGGACAGAAATGCATGGGTGAATGCAGGGTCTAGGTTTATACAAGGTTTTATGGAGGTCTTCTTAACCGTGGCTTCTCCGCTGTCCCAGAAGTCCCAGCAGTATTCAGAGTCTGTTTAATACAACCACATTTTACAATAAAGAGAGCAAGCCCTGCCTTAGGCTTACACTTCAGCTCTAAGCCAGTGTGGTTTAAAAGAGGATCCAGTATGTGTGTGTCTGTGTTATATTTATGGAGCTTACCTCTGCTCTCTCTTTGAATGGAAGATTCCTCTGCTCTCCTCTGGCCATTTGATGAATAAATGCTCTGAGAGTCCCAAAGCTGGTGGCTCCTCTGTTTTATCAGCTGGGAGAAGCACATTAATGTCAACATCAGTAAAATGTTTACAGCGGTACCAGAAATAAATGCAGCTCTGCAGAGTGCACCTGAAAAGAAATTAACACACATATTAACATGAATAAAACAAAAGTGCTAAATCAAACGATGGCCCAGATAGAAGTTTCACAGACACCTATGAATAACTACACAGCTTAAAGCTTTTACTTAATATAAAACATCTATCTTTAATGACTGATAAAGAAACAAAAATGAAAAAAATGGGAATAAGTGTCTATTAATCAGAAGACATGCCAAACTAATCAAACCCTCTATGCTTCAGAAAGGGAATAAGAGATTTCCAACAAGCACATCCTGTTGTAAATTTATTCCTGAATGTGAGTTCCAGACTTAAAGCTCTATAAATTGCTTAGTGTAAAATGTTCTTATGCCATTGCTAAAATAACACTGTCTGTTTTGTTTGCTTTTTGTATTCTGGCAGAGTTCATCAGTTCATCTTCTTATTTTGTCTCGGTGCTGTCAGTTCCCTGAAATAGTGCTCAAAGACAGACAGATATGCGCACACACGCAAAGACACACTGTGGAAGCTTTGTACACTTAAAAGACAATCAAAACTTTTTCAAAAACATTTGCTCACTTATCTGGCCTCTACAGACTCTAAAAAACAGCAAGCAATAGGTTAAGTGGATATGCTGACTTGAACATGAAAAGCACTTCAGTAAAAACACACATATACGTAATGTCAGCCAACTCCTCCACAGCGGCCGTTCCTGGGAGCAGAGGATATTTGTGTGTGGGCTTCAGAAGATGAGTAGGATTTAAAGACAATTTATATGAACGAAGATTTGATGTATATGTAATCACCTTCAAATACCTATATAAAGAACATAATTCTAAGTTATACTGAAGTTTTTGCATTACTTCTTTCACCTCAATAATTATTGGTTTAATGACAAATAAGAATGTCTATGATAAAGAGACAGAAAAATGTTTTAAATACTAATTTAAAACAGTTTTTTTTTAAAACAAATTTTTTTATTTTTTTTTTATGTTTATACCATTGTTAAGAAAAGATTCAATTTAATGTCATGTGGTGTAACCATTTTGTAAAAAGTTATAACACATTTTCCTTAACTTTGAATTCATGTGCATGTACACATGTATACACATTTATTATTATTATTATTATTATTATTATTATTAATTCAGAATTATCAGTAAAATTTTTGGGGAGTTGCACCACATGACATTTTATAATGTCATGTGGTATGTACAACTATACAAATTCCTGTTTTTTTTTTTTTTTTTTTTCTCAATGATATAATTTCCAGTTTTTACTGCAGTTAGGTAGTTTTGTTAAATTGTCAACATGAAATTTAATACAGAAATTGAATACATGCTCATCACCGAAGAGGCTGTATGTGGGTAATTGATGAATAAGGTTTTTAAAAGTGTAAAAAAAACATAATGCAGATATAATTAATTTTTAAGTTTTATTAGGTGTTAACAGTGAGATTGTGTTTTTTTTTTAATAATCAATTAACACTGCTTTTGTCATGTGTTACAAGACGGACACAATTTGTCACCAAAAAGTCATTCGGTTTAACCAAAATTTCGGTTTTACTGAATGACATTTTTGGTTATAACGAATGACGATATTTTCAAAAAATGCTAACAGGCTGATATCTAGCTAGCAAAAGAACAATCAAACATTTTATATTTAGTACAAGTTTTTAAAATATTACAACATTTTCCATGTTTTATTGTAGTTGTACCGAATGACCTGATGTTTCATGCGTATGAGCAAGTGAAAACATGAATTTTTCAAATAGTTAAAAGAGAGTTTGTTACTTTGCTTCATGACCATGTGGTCCTTTGCAGGTGTCTGAATGATGTCACATCCTGTTACATGATACTGACCACATGACTTGATCCAAAATGATCCCTTTATATTGGTTACTCCGAATTACATCAATGAAATTCATTTTTCTGGACATTATTTCTCATGACAAAGCAATGACTTCTGCACATAATTTTAAAACCATTTTGCACTTGCATGTTGATATATGGTTTTATAAAATCATGCCAGAATAAAAAATATATACATTCATTACATTTTAAGATATTTTAATCACAAATTAAGTGGCTGTATTGGCCTTTGGACGGTTAAACCAAATGACCTTTTGACCCTTCAAAATCCTTAAAATACCTTTATATGTAGCAAAATATAATTAAAACCTTTTGGATTCAATAAAAGAGATCTAGTTGTACTACCTTACATACTCTGGATGTCATATCTTTGTGTTTTATCTTAACTGTCAGAAGTAAGAATGTTCTTGCTCTAACTATATCTCAGAATCCTTTGGCTGCTTATTGCCGAGTTTACACAATTGTTACAACAAGGTATGTCCAGAGCAGTGAGCCTTAAGTTGAATCCACTTGAAGTCTTTTTACCCAGTCAGAACTGATATCTGGCCTCAACCCCACGCCGCTTCATCTTCAAAGACCAAAGCAACATTAACAACCACTGCTGGGAAAAGGACAAGAGACAGCCCTCGGCACAACTGCAGTGCTTAATCACAATCACCCAGATCTTCGGACCTTTGTAAGGGATTCAATCACTCTCGCTTACAGGGGCTGAGCTGCACCACCCTGACCCAGAGAAACCCCCTCCATCCTGGGGTGCTTCAAACTCAAGAACCCCCTGCTACTGTGATTTCCTCTGGTGCTTAAGCTGGGAAAGCACATCGATAAAAGTGTCTCGGCACACACTTGGGCTCCTGTTGACAGTATTGATCCGGAACGCGAGGGGGGGCTGTGTGGACGGATTTTGCTATCGGATTTTAAAGGAGGCAGGTGAGGAGAGTATTGAAAGGCCTCTTGCGCTCTTCAGAAATATTAGATACGGGGCCACAGGGAGCTGCAGCAAGGCACTGTGGGTGTCAGAAATGACGGCGAGAGATAAGGAAAAAGCAAGAGGTAGGTTGTCATTGGGTTTAACCTCTAAAAAGTGTATGCAAGTTTAAGACTGTGCAAAGCTGGGTTTCCTTTGAAGGCTTTTGAGGAGTACTGCATGACAGTAGCTGGCACAACACAACAGCACAAGGCCAATGAGGCATATAAAAGTGATTTTATAAAAACAACAACTTTGAAAATGAAACTTAACGTTTCTAGGAAAATTATAAAGGTTTGGGTTCAGCGGAAAGACATTTTTAAAGTCAGCATTGCTCTCATGTTTATTCCTCTATTGTGACATATACTGTAGTATCTGAGTGAAATGGCTTCACGAACGAGAAAAAAATGTAGGGCGGAACTTCATTTTGTGGAGGGGAAGTTAATGTTTTTGATTAAAGATTATGAGTGCACATCAATTAAAATAAATATGAATAATCATGTTTATATATCCTGGCCACTCTTTTAAATATTATCAAAGTCAATGAAGATTCGAGCTGTGAAATCTCAAAAAACGATGAAAAGGACTATAAAGTTTTACCACAAAAGCGTTCTGTGTGAAATGTGCATTATAGCGTGGATAGACTTCTGAATCATAGATGTGTATGACCAGACCATTACATTTATGTGGTCTTTATTCACTACTAATGTTCCAATCCTGAAATTTGTTCAAATCATTTAGTGAGTTCAGTCGGATTTATGAAAGAATCTTTAAAGGAATAGTTAACCCCAAAATGAAAGTTCTCTCATTATTTACTTTTAAATAAAGAGTCGTTTCATGAACTGGATCTACAGATTCATTGAAAAGACAAAACTCCAAAAATGATTCAATCACAAATAGGACATTGCTACTTTTCTCATTAATGTGAGGTGAAGTATGGTAGATTTTAAGATATTTTGTAAATGATCGTGTAAATTCTGTTCCTCAAAGCTGTCTTTCCCACAAAGCTATCACACACTCTAAAAAATGCTGGGTTAAAACAACCCAAGTTGGGTTAAAAATGTACAAACCCAGCGATTGGGTTGTTTTAACCCAATGAATGAGTTAAATTTTTGCCAAACCTGTTGGGTAGTTATATTTAACTCAACTGTCATTTAAAAATAACTGTATTGCTCGCCTAAAATGAACCCAAAATATGTTGGAAATTAACATTAACATTTTAAGCCAGCCATATAGTAATTTTTAAACAATAGTTGGGTTAAATAAATCTGCCCAGCATGTTAGGCAAACATTTAACCCAACTGCTGGGTTAAAACAACCCAATCACTGGGTTTGTCCATTTTCAACCCAACTTGGGTTGTTTTTAACCCAGCATTTTTTAGAGTGTATGGATTATAGCGCATAAACGTATTATGTACTTTTATTATATATTTATGTTATTCTGAATCTTGACACACCTCATTCACTTTCATGACATTGAAAAGAGTGGCCAGTGTATTCTTCAGAAACTCACCTTTTGTGTTCTACAAAGAACAAAATGGGTTTGGAATGACATTAGGGCAAGTAAATGATGACAGAATTATCAGCCATTTAAATGTATACAAGTGGCATTAAGTGCTATTAAAGTAGTATTGAAGTGGAAGAAGAGTTCAAATATAACGATTGGAATCTTTAAAAAAAGAGCATAAAGTCAGCAAATGACACCCTCATAAAACAATATTTCAGCACACGCTTTCAGACAAGCTGTAAGCCCACGGAATACAATAATTATAGTGCTCTCTAATTTGACAAGTGTTCCAATGATCAAATAAATTCCCGCTCAGGAGATTAAAAGTAGACGCTTAATCGATTCCATCTGCACATTCCGCCATGTGTGCTGTTTTGCCTGACACCGACAACACATCACAAAGCTCCCTTTAACCTGATCTAAGATCAGCCAAATCATAATCCTGGCCAAATCCATTACCATTATAACAAAAGCTGAAGAACAGGTCTCAGATCAGTGCAAAAGGGCAGCATCTACCAAACACCCATCATGGTTTGTGGGATATAATGGGTTTTCTCCTAGTGGTGGAGGTAAAGAGAAAGGTCATAGAAAGGACAGATGAGGGACAGCAGAGCTCTTCCCATTTTCCAGCTTTGTCACGGTCCCTCTCTCTTAACTCATGATCCTGTTTGAGACAGGGGCTAATCCGCCTCTGCCCCAAGGACACAGAAGATTCCAGAAATCATAAACTCCACTCTGCTGCTGCACACACTCATACTCCATTTTCCAAGTCTGTGTGTTTTGGTGTGACCGTGAGAGCAGTATTAAACAATCAGGCTTTTTTATTTTACATTACTTTTATGAAAACAAAAACAGGGTCATATTTGACAGGCACTGAAAAGCCAGGAGCTTCCACACACCTGTTGCCTGACTGAAATTTCTCACTAAGCTTACAAGGGTGGAGGCTATGTAGTGCAAAGCGATTATAAATCTGTCAATAACTTTTTGAAAGTTTCCTTCCTGACTTTTAATAATGTGATAGGGAGACAGGGGTTGGTTGTCATATTTTTTACTCTACTATATTTTTCAGGGCAAAATGTTATATATAGGCTACTTTTTAAGGTAAAATACAAATATCATGTATTATTTACTCATAAATATTCATAAACATAATACAAAAAATCAGATTATCTAATATTTTAAGAGACTGACTGACCTTGATACACAGTCATGAGGTTCTGCAGGGGTCAACATCCCTGCAAGTCAATTTTAGACATTGCGACAACTAGCCCCGGTCTGCCCTATAAAGAAACAGAACTGGAGACGTTCAGTGAACAGATTAATTGTGGGTAAACTTAAGTTCTAACTTTCTGAAATTCACTCTATAATGGGTTCATTCTCTCAATCGTTTCTCACAGCTGCAGACTGTTTAAACCTTGTAAAATATGACTGAGGTGTTTTACAATGAACAAAGCAAACAGTTTTTACAACAATCTGTCGCCATTATTCCTCACTGTCATGTAACATGCAATGAAAGACAAAATGGCTCCGGGTTTAATGGAGCATATTAATTAGAAACCTCCTTTGCTCTGACCTTTCTCAAATGACCAGGGAGGAACAAAACAATGATTATATTCGTTTTTACCTTAATGTTTACACCTGCAGGCCTCCAATAAACAACTGAAATACAACACAGACATTGATTAAAACAGTTTTGTTTGTCTATGAAAAAAATGTTATTGTGTTAGAGCAGATGTGAATTTAATTGAGGACATTATGTTTAGGTTATAAAGCTTTAGTCACTTTGTGAGTTTTTTTTTTTTGTAGTTTGAATAAATGAATTAATATATTAAGAAATAAATATAAATGTCACATGTTAGGATCTTATGTTAGGACACCCATCTGAGGGCACACAAAGTTGTGGTTTGATTATATGAAATAAAACTACAAACAAAGAACTCCAGCAAGAGACTCTCAAACAGTGTTTATGATAGACTTACTGCCTTTTAAAATTACAGAGAAAGCAAAGCTGCCCTTCTCTCCTCCTTTTCTCTGACTTTAACCCCCTCCCTCATTTTCTAGTGGCTCATTGACTTTGGAGGCACAAACTCATTAAACTGCTTCTATTGCACTGACTCAGCTTCTATGATATAGGTAGGGTTTGCTTCATTACCCCTCTCTCTAATAATTGATCTTTTTTTTCCTTTTCTTTTTTTTTCTTTCTTTTTTTACATTGAAGGAGCTTTTCACACATTCAAAAGTAAGCATAAGAAAAATCTGTCATTCATTTTTAATATAGAAGAAAGAAATTATATGATTTATATATTTTATGTTATCAGAGATTGCTTAACTTTCAATACAAGTTCACCTCAGTCATCAGCATTTCTAACAATGTTGATTATCAGGAAAAAAAGAAGAAGAAGCAAAAACAGCAGAAATGACAAGTTAATCATTTTATATACACCATCATTCAAAAGTTTGGGGTCAGTAAGAACTTTTTTTAAAATAAATAAATTATTTTATTGTAATAAAATGTTTTTTTGAGCAGCAAATAAGCATATTAGAATGATTTCTTAAGGACCATGTGACACTGAAGAGTAATGGCTACTGAATATTCACTTGTGACATACACGAATAAGTTAATTTTTAAAATATATTTAAAAAAGAAAACCATATTTAAATGGAATTATATTTCACAATATTGTTCTTTTACTGTATTTCTGATCAAATAAATGCAACCTTGGTGATGATAAGAGACTTCTTATAAATAAAAGCAGTGTAAGCATGTGCATTAATTCTTCAGTTAAAACTGTGCTGTAACACGTTTCTCACAGAGTTTATGATCATTTTAGAGTTTGATGAGTTATGTTGTCATTGCAACACTGGATAAAACTTTACACAGAAAAAATTAGTAAACTATTTCTTTTTACACAATCATGTTAACCTGCATATTGCTTCTGTCTATACTTTTGAAACAGTGAGCATTTTAATGTGTATGGATTGACCCCATACTTCTATTATAGGCTAAGGCAACCATTTTTTTGTGTGGTAATAAGATATTTTGCCACAAGTTCTGAGCTTAACTTGTACTGAACCTGGAATATTCCATTAAAGGGATATTTCACCCAAAAATGAAAATTATCCCATGATCTTCTTTCAGATGAACACAATCGGAGATATATTCAAAAGTATCTTTGCTCTCCAAAGATTTATAATGGTAATGAATGGGGGGCCTATTCTGAAGCCAAAAATAAATGCATCAACCCATCATAAATATAATCCAAACGGCTGCAGGGGGTTAATAAAGGCCTTCTGAAGTGAAGTGATGGGTTTTTGTAAGAAAAATATCCACATTTAAAACCTTATAATATAAAATAACTAGCTTCCGCCAGACGACTTGCACCAAATGAGTAACCCGTGACGTGATGTATGACGCAGGATGTAGGAGTAGCTTAGATGCCTCTCACGTTTCAAACAAATAGGACTGTGCAACAAACTGAAGCTCCTCTTCTCTTATATCAAAATCCTCCAACATTTCTCTTAAAATGTCTCGTTTTAGACTTCTAATTTTTGACCAGTGTTTTGTTTTGCTCTATCCTCTGCGCGTCCGCGTTCGTCATTGCGCATGCGTCAGTTCAGATTTCACTCTTCCACCGTAAATCGATGTGGATGGCCGTCTGCCGGAAGATAGTTATTTTACTTTATAAAGTTTTAACTATGGATATTTTTCTTACAAAAACCCATTGCTTCGTTTCAAAAGGCCTTTATTAACCTCCTGGAGCCGTATGGATTATTTCTTATGATGGATGGATGCATTTATTTTGGTCTTCAATACACGCCCCCCATTCACTACCATTATAAATCTTTGGAGAGCCAGGATATTTTCAAATATATCTCAGATTGTGTTCGTCTGAAAGAAGATAGTCATATACACCTAGGATGGCTTGAGGGTGAGTAGATCATGGGATAATTTCATTTTTAGGTGAACTAACCCTTTAAGATTGTTAAATATTATGTATATCCACCAGATTCTTTCAGTTAAGAAACTTTCTGAAAAATCTGAACCTAATCCCTTGAGCTACTCAGCAATTCTCCACTTTTCCAAGTCCACAATAAGTTCTTCTTTTTATCTCAGACAAAGGGATAGCTTTAGCCTGACCATGAGGTTCTTATGATGCCTGAAGTATGTCCCAATAGCCCGAGGATGAACCAAGGACGTTTCTTACAGTGTGAGAAGGGTAAGGCTCACAATTAGATCCATCCTTTCTGATTAACACCTTCATTATATACTTCAAAGTTCTCCTTTGTGTGAGACATCCAAGGCTTTCTGCAGGCTTGATCTCAGTGTCTTGCATGCTGATGACCTGACGTTTAATTAAAAGGTCCTTAATGAGTTTACGGATCACTGAAGCTCAGTATTTACCCTATATTGCCATGTTTGAGGGCAAGACAGCTACCGCTGAGTCTGCTGGGCAATGCTGAAGGTGACCGCAGCAAGATGTCAACAACTTCCTGTAAAAGCTGTCATCACTTTAACCAGCAGTTGTATTGGGCTCAGAGCATTCACACTAATGGCTGAAGTCTCTTTTTTTTCTTTCCAAAGGGTTTCATTATAGTCAGTGTGGCGTAAGGTCCAAACACAAGATGCTGTACAAAGACTTTATTATTTGCTCTCATTTAAAATATAGTACATAATTTGCTGGCTTCAAGCTCCATAGCACAGTCTTGGTGGATGCCAAAAAGGTTATTTACTGTAATGAATAAAAGCTGCAAAGCGCAATCTATTCGTCTATCGGTAAAACAGATGGATAGATGCTTTAGCAGGAGATTACATAAACACACACTTATAGTTTGAGAGTGTGAAAGTGGATTTTGACAATGTCTTTCTTCTCCCTCCCAGAGAGAGAGAACAGCATGGCGTTAAAAGCTTACAATCAATGCAGGCTCCGATCCACAGTTTTATCATAAGTTATAAACTGAAATGACTCACAGATCAATGTCATGTCACACAGTGGAAATCCGATTTACAAGCTTCAAACCCTGAGAGGAGCACGGCTGTGTGTATCCCAGATTTATTCCTGTGAAAAGACTATTGGTGGAGAAAAAAAAAAAAGAAAGAGAGAAAGAAACAGAATATGTTGGTATAGATGCAGAGAGAATGTGCAAGTATATTTGGATTTCTTCAAAACTGAATACTGTCTCAGGTGTTGATTTTCATCCGAAAAAGAAAAACTTTCTTTTTTATTTTGTGAAAACATTAAAACTGTCTTAAAACATTTTCCACATCATTTTCATTCCATCATATTTTTGCCACTTTTTCAAATGCAATCATCTATTTTTACACACGTTGCTACTGTTACTCTGTTGTGGCTTAATTTCCATGTCAAACAATTACAAAAATCACAGTTTTGTTCTGATGCTATCACAGCTGGACATATAATAATAATAATAATAATAATAATACTAAAAACTACAGGGAGTCTTAAGAGTTTATTTTCTAAAAGTCCACAAGGCCAAAAGTGCCCATAATTGCAGAAAGACCTGTATACATGCGATAGTTAGGAAAGAGAACCTGTTTGTGTGTCTATGTGTGTCAGTTTTCTTCCTGAGCACCTTTTGCATGCTGATTGTAACCCCCTCCACATCTCATACTGAAATGCTCATTACCATAAGAAGGAACCTTTCTCCTCTCTGTATTTATATGGGTCACTGAAGTCTTGCCAGGGTGACCAATGAGGTTCAATTCAAAGACATGTCATCAATAGCTGAAGGCTAGTGCCTGCTTGTATTAGAGTCTGGATCAGACTACAGACTTTAAGAACTTAAAAAAAGTTTTATAAACCTGATTGAGTTTTTATTATAATAATTACTATTTATGTCCCTCACATTGTCAACACCCCCTCCCACAATCCCATCTGTCTCACTGAGAATGTGGCAGGACAGGGAGAGAGACTACAGTAGACTACAGAGCAGACTCCTGTTAATGTAGTCTTTTAATAATAATAATAAAAATAGTTCCACATATGAACCACTTGACCTATGAACATACACATAAACATAAAAAAACACTGACATATCATAACCAATGACAATAATATGAATGCCTTTTGCAGTCTCTCATGTCCCCCTATTTCTTAATAATTGTATGTTGTTTATTTTCAAGTGAAAATATGTTGAATCCCAGATGTTGAATGTCTCAGACTTTAGTACCTCACTGTCTATGTTCATGTAACAGACTGAAGACAACAAACATGTGAATGTGGCAAAGTAGGCAGCATAACTTTCACTTTGCGCTTCACATTTTCTATTAGTGTCCTTGTGAGAACACTGTCAAAACACTGCATCTGTTCTTCTTAAGAGTAGTTAGTATGCTTACTGTCTCACTTTCTGGAGAAAAGTTGCTACAGAATTTGCACATGCCAGTATGTTAAAGAGTGTTGGCACTGCCTTGTGTTTTAATTAGAATTTAACAGTACATATTCAATTGGAGTTGTTATGTCAAAGTTGTCAAAGTTATCCTAAACTGAAACTGTTCAAATGAAGAGGTGTGTCACTAGTTAAAACATTATTCATAAAGACTGCAACAATTGAAGGTAGAATTCAACAATAAGAACAAAGTAATATTAATCTAAGGAGAATAGCAAGCTACTGAGAGCAGGTATATGAAAAGGTGGGCCTCACTTTATATTTCACGTAGGTACTTTATTAGTACAAAGTATGCACACAAAAAGTATATTGTATCAATTGACATTTAATTATTTACATTTTTTATTCACATAAGACTTTAAAGTAAGTCAAATTCCTGTATTTATTTTATGTCTTGCTGTCTTCAGATGTATACACTAAGATATAGATCTATGAATGTGGATACAAACAGATTATTAAATGTACATATTTGTTTAAATTAACCATTGTGTGATTTCAAGGAAACATTATTGTTACACAGAGATATTTAAAACATTTTTAAACGAGATACTTTTGTGCAACACATTACATTTACATTTGAACTGTGAGACATATTAATACAAACACACCTAAAATGAAATAAGGAATATGAGATACATTTTAAACAAATTTTTACTGACTGCTGTTATTACATTGTTATAACATTTTCCCCAAACTGGTTTGCACTTGGGTTTTATTATGATATTCAGACACTGCCAGGAATGGATGATAAATTTATCTAATACAGAATCAAATATTGTCTCCAGCCATTAAAATCATAGAATTGTTCATCTGCTATATATGTTGAAAGTAATCTGCATGTACTGTAAATGTCACAGCGATAGTAATAACTAAACAGCCAGAGCACAATTTATGAAAGCCATTAAAGAGGATAATGCTGAAATGATGTTGCAGGCCATGCAGAAAGGCCTGACACAGCAGATGGTATAAGTGAGCCCAAATCAAATTAAATGAAATCAAAGAGAAAAAAAAGGGGCTTCACTTGTGTCAAATGTAACATTTAAATTTGTCCCCCATGTTCTACTCGTCTTCTAATCAAATTTGTGTAGACATCTGGCTGTAATGTTAAATAAATGGTGGATAATTTGAAATCTGTGAAATATAGCCCGATGAAATGAAAGAAGCCTTTAACATTTAATCTTATGAGTTTAGATTGTGTTAGAGCTCTTTCAGACAGGGCGCAGTGCCGAGCAGTTTTTTTGTTTTAATTTATTTTTTTAGCAGTAGTCAGTGTCTGTACAGAACATCAATGATGATTTATGAGAATTAATTAGAAGCAGCATACTAATGCTAATGCTGTTACCCTCTTCTGATGGAGTCTGACAAAAAGTGTTTGTCTCTTTTGAATGTGTGTTTGTTTCCAATTACTCTAAAATTTAAAGGTTCTAGTTAGAACCAAAAACACAGATGCCATATATTTCAACCTTTTAAGGTGCATAAATAGCTTTTTAATCTCTAGTTCTTCACAAAACCATGTACTGATCTGCATTTCTTAAATGTTCCAACCATAATAATTCACACTTTATTTGAAGGTTTCCTTGTTACTATAGCAAGTGCATGTAATGTGTGACAAAGTGTTACTGAAAACACTTACCAACACTGTTGTAATGCCACATTAATACCTTTCCAATATGCAATTAATTGTCGCTCTATTAAGTAATAAAACTTGCTAGAACAAAGGCATGAAGCATAAACGTACACATAATATACACATTTACACATAAACACAATACTTCAGTTTATATATAGTTTATCTCTAAGTGCAGTGAAAACATTTAACAAACAAAGAGAAACAAATCCAAAACAGGGAAATACAAGGAACACCAGAGAGTATGTCAATGCTAGTAACATCAAACATCGACTGACCACAGGGGCAAACAAGCATAACAAAATAACAAAGTAAAGAGACACACTTGGGTAGACTAATCAAGGGGAAAAAACTACAAAGAACTACAACATGACACTCAACTCAACTCAACCCGCTCAGTCACACCCGCTGAGTTTCCTGCCTCTCCTATCCACTTCACTTGATCTCCATCACCCGAATTCTGAACTCTGCCTGGTTCTAGGGGCAAATTCCAAACGGCATTTTTGCGCCCTTGAAGGGCACTTCGAGAAGGGGACGCCATTTGTAGGGGTGTTCCAAAACGAAAGTGAACAACTGAATCCCTTCTCGAAGGCTGTTAGCGAAGGCTACATGCGATGGTCACTTCAAGGAAGTAATTTTATCATTTATGGTCATGTGACCCAGCGAATACTTGTGATTCATTTTAAAGCTAGATGGAGGGAGAGTTCGAGTTAACTTACAAACAGAGCAATTCAAGTTGTTTTGTTTTTTTCATGATATATTTCACACATTTTTGTCATGTTATGTGTAAATAAGTTTCATAGCTAAGAAATGTGTTTTCTTGCAGTGTCCAAAGATGAGACTACAAGTTTTAAAGTTCAGAACAGAGAAATACACTCACACACATATAGACTATATAACAAATATATTTTTTCTTTATTTGCAACACTTATGTTAACAGCAATGATAATACATTTCTGCCATAAGAACAGCTAATCAGCTGATGGGCACCATCATGGGAACATCCCAGGTGAAGATATGGCTACATTATGGCATAGGGATGCTTCCTTCCATTTGGAATTTTCCCAAGGACTCCCACAATCCCCACACTGAAATCAACTGTTAGTCATTAGCCATAGGACTATATGCAACCTCTGTTCACTCACTTGTTGCCAAGCTTGAACGCAATGACCAGAACTGAGGTAAAACTCAAACATGTAGGGTTTATTTGCAGATATGGCAGGAACACAGTGGTAGCAAATTAGCTCAAAAGAAATATGAATAATTACTTATAACTTGTTATAATTAATTATAAATATTTGGATCAGTTAACAGAATTAACTTAATGTAGTAAAATTAATATTACAATCAATTAACCTGTTGGTCCGGTGAACTCTTGGTTAATTATTTATTAATTCTAAGACATGTTTCCGGGTTATGGGAAATAACATCCGTACTGCACAGTACTACTCAGAGCATGTAGTCAAAATCTGCATGATTAGGACTCCAGTATATAAGCATGAAACACGGAA
Organism: Hypophthalmichthys nobilis; assembly: GCA_037950665.1. Classification (NCBI taxonomy): domain Eukaryota; kingdom Metazoa; phylum Chordata; class Actinopteri; order Cypriniformes; family Xenocyprididae; genus Hypophthalmichthys; species Hypophthalmichthys nobilis. The sequence goes on along the minus strand of CM075480.1, from coordinate 23,865,369 downwards.
AACTTTATGTGTGACATGAACAAGACTTTATTAATTAGTCTAAACACTTAAACTACTCTAACATTCACACACATACATGGATACAGTTTACCTGTAGCTGAAGCAGAATACAAGAAAGCAAGAAGTTACAGCATTGTTTGAAATTTAGCAGATCAACAGCCTTGAGCAAACCATCAGTTTAGTTCTAACACGCCCTTCTTTAAAAGGGGGGTAAGGATACTTAATGTATCAAATAATGAGACTAAGTTTGCATGTCTCGCCCATTTGAATTAAACTGTCCTGATGCAATTTGTGCAGGTTCCCGATGATCTTTGCTGATGTTGTCTTGATGAGAAAGAACCAGTTGGATTTGGAGGATCTTTGGTGAAAAAGACAAGGCCGCAGCCTGGCACAAGCTTGGGGGTCTTCAGACGTCTTCTAGTTCAGCATCATCTTCACATCAGAGTTTTCTCAGTATAAAGGAACCCCTTTGATCTTGTGATCAGTGATTTTTAAAGTGTGAAGATACTCCAGCCATACTAAGTTTGTTGACAAGAAATTCAAACCACACTGAGACAGAGGGATGACTGGAAGATGACTTGGATGATGTGAAAACTGGAAGATGACATGATGACTGGTAAACGACTTGGATGAGGTAACAGCAGTAGCCAGGAACATAAAGCATGTGTGCTCGGTTAGATGCCAGGGAGGATGATGGAGGAAATGCAGTCTGTGACAGGCGTCTTGTTCGCGACTGCTACAATTCTGAGCTTTCCTGCATTTTGTTTCTCTGCCTGTTCCGGTTTTGACCTTTTTTGCCTGCCTTTAGACCTCTGCCTGTTCTCTCTTTTGGATTGGTTATCGACTGTTTGCCTGTCGCTGACCCCAGCTGATCGTTGTGTTTGCCCATCCTGGTCTGAATATTGCCTGCTCTGTTTTTTTGACTTTGGCTTTGATCTAATAAATGCTGCACATCCATCCATCCATCCATCCATCCACCCACCCATCCACCCATCCATCCATCCATATTTTAAATACATATTTATTTTATATGGTAAACAACAATGTTAGGTCTTTGCTAAACCTATAAGGAGCTGAAAAAAAAAAAAAAAAAAAACGTTTTCATTTTTAAGAGAGTAATCTACATTTATTAATTTAACAGATGCTTTTATCTAAAGCAAACTAATGCGTTTTTAGCTGCATTAGTGTGCTTATATAATGCTTGTAAAATGTTTGCATTTCTCTACCTACATGTCAGTTTGAGTGGTGTGTGCATTTATCCATGTGTATGAGTGTGTGTGTTTGTGTGTGCGTGACTGAGTCTGTCCAGTGTTTGTTTTGCCCTGTTGTGGCTGACTGGGCTGTGAGTGTAGACTTTTGTTTGCTGCTGTTTTGATCGCCGTATGTTCCCTGCAGGGACGGACTGGAGGATAGAGAAAGAGAGAGAAATGGAGAGAGAAAGAGAGAGAGAGAGAGTGTTACCTAGCTGAGTGGAGGGGAGTTGAGGCCACTAGCATGCCAAGTGTTCCCTCCAGACCCTCTGCCTGCTGCCTACAGCTCACTCACCACTTAGTGCACACAAGCGTGATGAGAAAGAGGACGCCCTGCATCTTCCATCACTCCATTCTATTTTTCTCCACATCTCCATCTCTCACTGATTCTTAGCCTGTCTCGGTCCAATTCCAAACGTCATAGATTTCATCTTTCTATCCATCATTGCTCATCTTCTGTTTCTTTTACTTCTTTCTCTCTCTTCTCTTCATATCAAAACTCAGGTTTGGATTTGACTTTTCATAGTGGTTTACAATGGTGTGTGAATTGAGCTCTTCAAATTAGGAAGTGTGTATCACTTGCTTTGAATCCAGATATCAACCGAGAGGACACATACGACCACGTGGCCTTGAGCCCATAAAAAAAAACAATATAAATCCTGATTAGCTACTGCAAATCTCATTTACTATTTATCCTAAAACCTTTAGTTTATTTCCCAATTTTAAATGTGGAATCCAACACACTTTCACGGCAAGTCGTATGTCATGTTTTGTTGAATTGATGGCTAATTCCACCAACAATAAAATTTTTACAGTCTCATTCAATATAATTTGCATGTTTTCGTACAGTATATGCTTATGCCCTGCTGATGGTCAAGTTTAGGGGTGGGCTTGAGGATAACCATGCTGAGTGAAATTGGGTAAGTGAAGAGGTGTTGTGTGAATTCAGTATTCCTCAAAATGAATAAAAACAGTGAAATGCAATCTCAGAATTTTACGCAAACCTGTAATAATTAAATATATTAAATTACACAAATATACTTTATGTATTTAATCTCACTTTATTAACCAATGTCTTTGCTGCTGACCTTCAATAATCCAATTCAACCATACTAATAAGCAAACATTATTTTAGATTAGATTTATTGTGTATCCTATTCTTCTTTGATCCAGAATGGCAGCTTAGCTGAAAGGTTTGTTTGAGCTGCGCCCTCTACTGTACAGGCGTAAATATGCATTTCCTTCAGCCTGAGGCTTATTCATTTCACTTTTGTTGTGAACGGGCCTTAACATTTGCCAAAAGTAGAACTTTTTTGTTGTTATTAAAAAAACAAACAAGCAAGCCCAGCCCAGGTGAGAAAAAGTAACGCAAAAGTAATGTAACAAATTACTTTTCATAAAAAGTAACTAACTGTGTTTTTAGAGAGTAACGCAGTATTGTAATGCATTACTTTTAAAAGCAACTTTCCCCAACACTGACCTTTACGTTTCCATACACTGTGTAAAAAATAAAAATAAAAAAATCAACTACATATTTTCCAGTTACTAAGAAATTGTTTAAAGTAAATTGTTTAAAAAATACATAAAAACCTGTTACACCAACAGAATTCCCCTAAATGTCATCCCAACTAACCAAACATAGTATAACATTTCTGAAATGTTAAAAGTTTGTAGAATGTCTAATGTAGACTATCAAAATAAAGTCTTACCAGATGAGCTCTTAACATCACACCAAAACAAATAAATAACAATACTGACAATGACTTTTTTAATATTTGTTCATTGTCGCTGTTTATGATGTGTGTGTCAAATAAATATATGTGCAACTATATCAGAATATTTTTGCTTTGTAAGGTAAATGTGCCTCCAGAAACAAACAGCATAGTTTCCTTCACATATTGAGTGTCCTATAAAACTATGAAAACAGCAACCAAAATTACAGATCAGTTTGTTGTGTTACTAATTGACAAATCTGTAATTGCCTTGATGAATTTATTGGCTGAATGAGACATTCTGCATTTAGTAAACAAACAAATTCAAAGTGACAACAAAGAATTGATACAAAGTATTGGACAATTTTTGATCTATAGAAATCTCAATGCATCATGTTGCATTGAATTTTTACATTTTCTCAACAATTCATTTTCCATCATATGAATTCATTGGAAAGGATCAGCCCGTAAATATTCACATTCTCTCACGAGCTCGGGTTGGTGATTTCAGTATTTTGTACCTCAAAATAACACTTATGCATGAGGAGCATGTGATATGTACTTAATTTCATGCCACTGATTGTGATATGATATTACAACTGCAGACGCACCAGTGTATGAGTGTGGAGGGAATTCAGGGACATCTACATTCCGAGCACAGGTTTTATTAAAACTTGTGAAAACATGCTCCAGCAGATTAATATTCCTAACAAACAAATTTCAACAGTGCTGTGTAATTAGCATATTATTGAGATGTGAAGGAAGTCACCGCCCAAGAAAATGTCAGATCAAAGTGCCTGAAGATAAAAACTCTAACCAGGCTAATTTACACTTGCGTCCCTTTTGAGTTCAGTGCCTGTGGTATTAAGTGGATAGGGCTTGTGACAAAATGTTTGCTTACACAAACAAACACGTACACACGACACAGACATGTAAACACAAAAGGCATTATCGCAAGCATCAGTTCTTATGTATCGAAACTGGAATAAATGTCTGCATGACGGGGGTATGTTCTTCATGACAACAACATGAAAGTAACCGTGTAATGGCCCTTCTTTGTCAGCCACATCGTAGCCGTGTCATGTTTACCACAATTTCCAATTTCAAGGCTTTTCCTGTCCTCACAGACAAGAGCTGCTTATCTACTGAGCTTACTTCAGAGGACATAATAGATTGTAATTGAGGCGGCTAGTCCCTTTGGTGGTTGACCCCACTTTAACAGCAATTATCATCTTGCCAAGTTCCCACCTCTAATGCCTCAGCTTCATACGGTCACTTTCACCCTAGTGGATCTCATACAACATCATCTTTATTGCAGCATCATTGCATTTATTGGTGCCAAAAGACATTAAACTGATAAGGGGGGGAAAACAAGATCAAATAAGGTGTGGTAATTTGATTTTTTCATTTACCAAGATATTGGCTCTAGAGTAAAATAACAGATGCTTTTTTTTTTTTTTTTTTTTTGGCATGACAAACCTGTTGCATTTAACAGTCCAGACAACCCATTGCTAGGCCAAAACTGAGACTTTAGAAATTCTGTGGAATGGACATGTAAAGTCAAGGAATTGTTATTTGTACAGAACAATCCAAGCCTCAGTAGATCTGAGATTTGGCTCAACAACATTTTTTGTTTGTATTTTCATAAGCACTTAAATGTGAAAATTATGTCTATCTGCAGTTCTAAAGCTGCATTGCCAAACTCTCAGTGAAGGTTCTTTTGGCAGAGATGATAATAAATTACTTCAGTATGGACCCTTTCTAGCATGACAGTTAAAGGGATAGTTCACCGAAAAAAAATAAAATAAATAAATAAATAAAATTCTGTCATCATTTACTGATTCTCATGTTGTTCAAAACCTGTATGATTTTTGTTCTTTTGCAGAAAATAAAAGAAGAGATTTTGAAAAATGTTGGTAATCAAATTAGGTAACTTCCGTTTTATGTACACACCAAAAAAAAAAAAAAGAAAAAGGAAATTATGTTCTAGAGAAGAAAGTCATACAGGTGAACTACAACTTTAAAAGTTTATCATTTTGTTCCTGGTACCACCACAACACTTACAGGAATAGTTGTAGTTATATAAGCTTTCAGACGTATGATTGTTTTTTAAGATTCTTAAAAAGAGATGCCTACTGATATAGCAGCCTATTCTCATGGGAATTTTTATTGTACACGATTGTGTTTCTGCATGAATTTATATGATCTGACTCCTTGACTCCAAAACATAACCATGAAGGCCAACCCCTAACCCCATGCCTAAACCTAATTCTCAGGGAGATGTGAGCAGATCATATGAATGAGATTTTATGAGAACGACATCCTTTTGCCACATCATACAAAACATACAAATTTTAATGAGAGTATGTTGAAAATAGATAGCTCATTCAGAGATGAATATAAATGTGACCCTGGACCACAAAACCAGTCATAATGGTTTTAATTGAGATTTATACATCGTCTGAAAGCTGAATAAATAAGCTTTCCATTGATGTATTGTTAGGATAGGACAATATTTGGCCAAGATACAACTATTTGAAAATCAAAATATTGAGAAAATTGCTTTTGAAGTTGTCCAAATGAAGTCCTTAGCAAGGCATATCCACTCACAAAAATACATTTTTTGATATATTTATGGTAGGAAATTTACAAAATATCTTCATGCAACATGATCTTTATTTAATATCCTAATGATTTTTGGCATAAAAGAAAAATCGTTAATTTTGACCTGTACAATGTACCTAACTACAAATATACCCACGCTACTTATGACTGGTTTTGTGGTCCAGGGTCACATTTGATAAATCATTTTGTATTTGATAAATCATTGACTTGGTTTAGGGTTGTTTTTGTGTGTGTGAAGTGACACAGAATGAGCTTTGTCTAAAGGCTAATTCACACTGTACAAACAGACTCAGACCAATGGTAACAGTCATCAGATTAAAGTGCAAAGGCAGATTCAACATGTTCATTCACGAAAATAACGGCTAACCAATGCCAACTGATGCAGACAGGGGTAACATACTGATCTGACAAAACTCGACAAACGTGTCTGTTGCCTTTAATCAGTGCCTGTTGGTCCAGTGTGAATTGGCCTTAAGAAACTGCTTCAAAAGTTTGTATTTTTTATTGTAATCTGGTTTTATGGTTGAAGCACTGGATGCATCCATTTTCACGCATTTCAAATTCATTTTAGTAGCTCCCTGAACTGATCCAGCACACGGACAAGGTAACATACCCTTAAGCAAGCAAACTCTGCAATCTGCCAATAGGTCAAGATCATGGACCAGAACCTCAAATCAATCATTTAGGTGCTGTACAAAAAAAAAAAAAACTTGATAGAACTGCAATGGGGTGCAAAATCAAAACACCCTTAAGCAGCCTAGAACAACAGGTCTAGAAGCGACTGCACACTCTGCTGCTGTTTAAGTCACAATGCAACGGAAATAGTGACAGAACTAATTCCATATTGTATGACATACATCCAGATGAAACGGATTATGGAAAAAGTGGGGGAAAAAAACGTGAAATAACTTGGTTCTATCCATCAGTTGGTGATTGGATGGAGACTAAAATAATTTTTAGTTTATTGTTCATTTCATGCTGACTTTAAGGCTGCTCTCTCTGTGCTGGCTCGAATTTTCTGTAAATATGAATGCCCTATAAAAACCATACTAAAATATGTTAGCTCTGACCCACCTTAGGCTCTTGTGTCAGAGGCGGCTCAAGTGCTGCTTTGGTTTTGTGTGAATGAAATGCAGAATCAGTGCAGCTTTAAACTTTGTCATTATCATACTGGAATAAACAGTATATTTTATCATGTATAATTTCATTTCCAAGAATATATTTACACTGATATTTTTTCACCTCTGTGCAAAAAAATTGATAGAAACATTTATATTTTTCATTGAATGTTAAGGTTTCTTTTTTCCCCTTCACATTTACAAAATTTTCTCTTTTTTGTAAAAAAATAATAATATACAACTATAATGTCAATGGGGTTGAGGTTTTCAATACATTCTTTCTAATGCTGTCAAGACTCATCACAAATCATTTCTGCAGTTTTGACAAAACCTCATTTATGCTAGCCAGCAAGATGACATTATCTTGGTAACAAATCAGGAGAATTTGCAACAGCAATGTGGAATACATAACATAAAATGTAAATAACATTGCCAGGCCATCGGGCCCTCCTTATCATTGAGCCCTGCAGTGTATAAATGCTGTCTCATTGCGTGACTAGGATTTCTGGCCATCTTTTCAGAAACATCAATAAAACATGCTGATGATTTAACTAGTTTTGTAAAACATTTCCATCTTCTACATAATTTATCTCACCCAGTCAATGCATAATGAATAGCACTCAACCGGCAAACTGCAGTGTTGCAGTATTCAGATTTAGAGTCATTGAGAGATTAACCTACCATTATGTGTAACAGAGCTTCCACTTCCACCGAGGTAACAGTAGAAGCACAAAGAGCTAGCCCTGTGAACACATGGAGATGTGAATTTTCACATCCTTCACAAGGTGAATTTAAATGTATACAAATCTACAAAGCTAAATTTATACTTACAGAAAGAGATCTTTTTGTAGATGCAAAGGTGTCTGTGTGTGTTCAGGGACCATAAGATAAGTATATATTCACGCTTCTAAGCCCTAACCCAACAGTAGCTCTGTGAATGTATGAATTTCATTAAAGATGCAATGTAAAACCAATAAAACAGCATTATTAGAACACCAGGGAGTGATGTTGTTATTTGAGGAAGGGTGAACTTGCCAGGAAAACTGATTTCATACTTTGTGCTTCTGAGAAATGCTTCATTAAAATAGAGGCAGGGTTAGTTTTCTAACATGTGCCACTTTAACTGGTATATCTGACTTAAGAATTCTTTTTTACTGTGTAGTGGCTGTTAATTTCCATTAATTCATAAACAAACATTTCTATGAGTGAACAAGCATATTCCCAAGACATTATGTGCATTATTACTGTTTTGTATATTGTCTTTTGTATAATATACTGTTTTATGCATGCTGCATGATTGAACTAATAGTTTACGTGACCTCATCTATATCATGCTTGATATCAAAATAATCCTGGTTTAGTATTTTACACATTGGTGTACATCACCTCCTCATAGTATGCATTGTATGCTTGTTATATTAATCAGAGTATAAAGGGGCACAAAACTGCCAGCCCACTCTAATCATACAAATGACTCAGCTTCCAAACAAAGAAACCTTTGCCACTTGAAAATGGTACCTTTCTCATTGGTCAAGCCAAACTCGAGAGGTGTGATTTCTGCAGAAGTTAAAAGGGCACTATGTCAGTGAACCTCCCTCTTCTTCTTCTGGTTGCTGTTCGTCCGGAAAAGACTGGAGATGTCCGATCCGACTGCGGCGCCGTGGGACCTTTGCCCCAGTGCACAGCCATGCAGCCTGAGGGGCCTCAAAGTTACAACCAGTCCTGTTGTAAATTCCCCCAGCCAGGAGAGAGGACTCTCTTGACCACAGCCGAGTCAGACCAGCATTGCAAGTTCATCATTTCTTCATTCAACGCTAAAGAACCAGATTGAAACATCACCACCATTGATCGAGTGAACCATCAAGACTTTCTTCTGACACTGCATATCCGGATGCTCTTCAATGGCTAAGGCATTGTGCAAGTATCGTACATTTAACTATCTAAACAGAGGTTTAGTATAAGCTGCATGTAGACCCCTTGTTGCCAAGGTGCTTTAAAATTAAGAAACTGATGGTTCTGTTCAGGTGGTTAACTAACACTTATATTTCCATAGCTTTATTCCCCTGTTTCTGTTTCAGTTTCATTCATTTCCTTTCACTTTCCCTTTTACTCACGTATGTGTGATTTGTGTGTATTTGTTTGTTTAGCCTAGTTATGTGTTCGTGATTTAGTTATATAAAACATGCTCTTTTTAGTACTGTACACAGTAAGTTTTTTTTTTTGTTTTGTTTTTTGTGACCACAAAGATGATCTTTTTAAGTGTTAGAAGATTAATAATGAGAGTTCGCTGTATGAACAGGTTTGGATCAGTTAACTCATAATCAATTAATTATAATTAGTTATGATTAATTATTTATATTTACCTCGGGCTTATTTGCTACATATTAATAGTGGAGAATGTGGGCATGATTAAACAAAGGTTATGAGCTTAAACCACTGTCAACCTAAAAGTGTGCATCCAGTCAGAATAGGACAACATGAGAAACCCATTTAGGTATTTAGTTGCTGGCTTGTTTAAATGAAGATAAAGTGACAGCTTGAATTGACATATCTACTGTAATTGAAAGAGTCAAAGTAACAAAGATTCTTTGTTACTTTGTTTGGCTTTGTTTAACTCAAAGGAATGTAGAGCTTCAATCTAAATTCACTTTGAAACAGACAAATTCACCCTTTTTCTATACAGTCCATCCTAATCCTATACTCTCTATAAACAATCACTTGAGATATAATCAACACAACCATGTCAAAGAAACTTAATCCATGGATATTGGCATGCAGCCAGGAATCGTGTTTCCTGAAATTTATATGTTCCTGATTTTGACGCCGGGGAAATACATAATGTAAATCTGCCTGTGAACACTTTATATAACTACAATATAGGTAGGTCTAAATTGGAGTGATCATTCATATCAATGTTATATATATCGTCATATCGTCCAGCCCTAAAACTTGTATAGTTTTTGTCAGTGTTTATTTAAAAGCACCAAATTATGCAGAATATAAGATGGTAAATATTTAATTGATGAGCTGTCAATACAAAATATAACAATACAATATATAGGGTATGATTTTACCCCAAAATCCAACATTTTGACACAAAATGATAACTGCAAAACATGTTTCTTTGACTGGAGTCCAGCTGTTTCTGTGAATTGCAGCAACCTATTTGCTTCTGTAAAAATATACCTCAGATTTTGTGTGAAAGCTATTTGTACAGTCAGTCGCAAAGCTCTTTCCCGTTTTGGATGTGTTTTGTGTGTTTTTCGCGGCATTCAAGCTGAAAATCAATGCTGCCACTCAGTCTTTTGCCACTCAGTGGGCGTAACCGCAATCATAACGGTCGACGGTGACATCACGTGCATACCCTCTATTGACCTAGTTCCCTAGACCTAGTTTGCCTGACCTGCCTGACTCATGTATCATGTATTTTCCTATGTATCATATGTTCTTTTAAATTGTTTAAATTGTGTATTAATTCAAACGCTGTTGAAGGAATGATTCAGAATGGCACACTGTAGTTAACCAAGATCACATATATAGCATGTTGGGTATCTATGAACTGCAATTTTAATTTCCTTTATATTCATTTACATTACATTTTGCAAACTGTTACATTAAATTTTATACATATTATACATATCTTACATATCTTAAAAGTCTCTTCTCTTAACACCCTATCCAATTTCATATGCAAAACACCCTGCTAGAAGACAAACGATCGCAAAGTTTCCCTCCGAAGGAACAACTCCTTATTGGCTCACTCACTTCCCATATGGTGTGACATCTTTATGCTTTTAAAGATCACTGATCACAAGATCAGGCCCCTTCCCCTTCTTCCCCTTTGCTGATTCTGAATTAATGATGAGCTAGAAGATGAGCTCTTCTAAGGACCCCTGAGTTTGTGCCAGGCTGCGGCCTTGTCTTTCCATTCATCAAAGATCCTCTGACTCAAACTAATTCTCTCTCATCAAGACATCTTCAGCAAAGATAAACTGGAGCCTCAAAAAATGCATCAGGACACTTCTATTCAAATGGGTGAGACATACATTTTTATTCACCAGCCACTGTAGCTAGTGGTTTTCCAAAGTTACTAGCCACGCAGCGCTTTCACTGGCCACAATTTTGCTGATTGGGGAATTACATTTTATATGATTAAAGCTGACTTTGGCATGCTAAAATTACTTGATTTTGAATCATTTTACTTGATTTAGCTAGATTTAAAATGCTTGCAATCTTTCAGATGCAGATTGACACCTAAATCAAGACTACATGGTATATCAGCTGGCATGTATGAGTGGGCAATATGACCATAATATGAGAAATTTTATAATTTTATTTTTTATAAAGTTATTTTTGTTAGGCTATACAAAATGAAAATTATATATATATATATATATATATATATACATATAGCAAATTACATTTATTTAACTGTTTGATTAACATTAATGACAGACAGGTATTTAATTGGGCTGCTGAATGCATGTACTTAATATACTGACACATATCCAGTTTTTACCCACCTGTTTACGTCCACTTTAGCCATAACTGACTGTATTCACGTGAGATACTCCACACGATGGACATTTTGACATCTGCGTGTGCATGTATTTGACTATTCAGGCGCAAGGAGAACTGAGCGCGCACGCGAGAGAGCGCTTATGTTGTGTGTCATTCAGCGCGATTCCGCCGATCCCACCTTCACTAACTGCACGTTCATTGATAACGAATTGTTTTTTAATTGTAATTTTGTGCTACTACAAGCTTGGCTACCTTTGATTAGGCTAAAATTATATTCAACCCGCCAAAGTGGCTAGTGGGAGTGGCTGTCTTACTCGCCACAGCTGAAATCTAGCCGCATTTGGCGGGTTGGTGGGTGTTAATGTCAAGCCCTGCATACAAGTATCAAACTTAGTCTCGTTAGTTGATACATTAAGTATCCCCTACCCCTTTTAAAGAATGGTGCATTAGAACCAAGAAACTGATGGTTTGCTTAAGGCTTTTGATCTGCTGAATTTCAAACAATGCTGTAACTTCTTGCTTTCCTATATTATGCTTCAGCTCTCTTTCCCTTGCTAAACTGTACACTTTAAAGAAAAATGGGAAAAATATAACAATAGCAGAACCCTTTTTGGTGCTAAACAGAGCCCTTTTTATAAGGTTCCATAAAGATCCATGCTTTGAAAGTGCTATATAGGACTTCAATAGTGTGATAATTTTTTGGTTTTATTTTTTGTTATTGGCCTGTAGCCTCTAGTAGGGTTTTTCATTTTACAAAAGCAGCATGTTGTGTCAATTATGTGCTTTTATTATTATTATTTTTTTTTTATTGACATGTTAAAGTGTATAAAAATGACAGTTATTAGAATACATTATTAAATGACATTGAACATGAATAAATACATAAGGTAAAAGTAAAGTTAAACACTAAATAGAAACACAAAATAGATGAAGACCAAGTTCCAGTGAAATATCTTCACAATACTCGATAATGTCTTTGAGTCCATTATTTTGGTGTAATTGAGTGCCGGTTTCTCTCTGCAGATGATGAGGTTGTGGGATGTGACAGCATCTGAAATATACAATTGAGTTTGGAGTTACAGTCTGTCTCTTCCAGTTGTTTATGTAAAGATAATTATTTTTATGAAGGCCAAAATTAGCAAAATTGACAGAACGTTGACATATGAGCCCTTTACAATGTTAAAAGGAAAAGCAATATGGGATCGTTTTAATGCTTTTTTTTTTTGTTTGTTTGGTTCTTTGTTTTTGTTACTGGGTATGTTTATGCATAAACCCAAGTAATAATTTAAAAAATCTAACAATATGGATCATAAAATCAATATCTCTGTTACATAGTGAAATATCCTTAACTGAACAGATCTGCTCACACTTAAGCTACACGACAAAGACATGACTGGTAGGAAACCAGTTACAATTTAAAAGTTAAAATTAAGAAATAAATCATTTACCTGTTGAGAGCGTGTTGACAGTCTGTACTCGGATGGCTGAGCTCCAGAAAACCAGTAATGATATAGCGTTGACAGTTACAGATTTGAAAAACAAAAAGGCGGGAAAAAAGAACCTTAATATCTAAAACAAAGAACCATTTCAGCATATAAAGGGTTCTTCAGGGCCATAAGGTTCTAAATAGAGTCACACTGAGACAGACATTTTCGTATGCGTTTTTTCGTTTTCATGATCCTAAAAATTCGTCACGCACAGAGACCTTGCACACTGAGTCTGATTCGTATCAATGAATCCGTTGCGAAAAAATTTGCAAAACAATACAAAATTAAGTCTTCAAGCAGTGAGCACGATTTAGATGTCCTCTCTCTTCTTAAAAAGAGAAAAAGAAAGAGGAAATATTGGGTCTATCCAATCCCGAGATTGCATAGGCAGAAAGGAGAGTTCACCTCATCAAGGAGCTGCGTGATTATCCCGAGTGTTTCAAAGTTTACTTCAGGATGTCAGTGGCTCAGTTTGATGCTTTGCTGCTGGCACAATCTGTCTTTATATTCTGTCTCTTTGTATTCCGCACTTTGTTTGTCATACAGTGTAGCTGCTTTGTGCTGTAGATGACGTGGATCAACTTGTCAGATGGCATTCGGGATTTTGGCCTTCGCTTGTACGATGGCTCTGAATTGTCAAAACGTCTCTCAAAATGCGTGCCACGGATGCAAAAAATGCAGAAAATCGAACCTGATCCTAATTTTTTTATGACGGACGAAAGTTTTGGAGGCAGTGTGTAAACGTGATTGACACAACGTGAGGTCGTATTTATTTTTTAACATGCGAAAATTTCGGATGCGAATTACGTCCTTTACTAGACCTTTACTACGTGTACAGAATCTTCAAAGAACCATCTTTTTTTAGCATGTATGTGTGTATATGTTAGTTAATAAAGTCATGTTCGTGTCACATGTAAAGTTGTGTGCATATTTTGGCTACATGTTTTGAGTAGTACTGTACAGTAAGAAAGTTATTTCCCATACCCCGGAAATGAACATTTCTTAGAATTAATAAACAATTAACACAGTGTTCGCTTAATGAACTGGTTAGTTGATTGTGGTATTAATTCTGCTACATCAGGTTGATCAAAATATTTATAATTAATTATAACTATGATTAATTAGTCAAATTTTCTTTTGAGCTAATTTATTACATTGAATGTACAAGAATTATAGACCATATAAGCCATAACAAAGAAAACGTGAGAAAAAAAAAAAAAAAGTAAGAAAAAACTTCTCTAATAGTATTGCTGTTCTGATCTCCATCAATCTCTGCCGATCGCTGAAGATCTGTGGTGGGTTTTGTGAGTGTGTGTTATTACAAGCTTAAATCCCCATTTACCTGGAGGATTACAAGAGAGAATGAGAGGCATGCGGATCGGATCAAAGCAGAAAGCGCTCTATAATTCCAAGAGGGTGCTTTATTAGAAATTAAATAAGAGAATTAAGAATTACTGCAAGGTTCACGGTCAGTGGCTTTCTTAATTTAAACCATGTTACTCCTTATTAGACTTTGCAATTACAATTACAGCCTGAGTTATTCGAAGGAGTATGGTGCATGAAATATGAAATGAAGGAAGCAAATTTATTCCAATTATTCATGATACGGCCGTCTGACTCCATGGCCTTTTCCCAGTGAAATAAGGTGCTTTAAATGAGGGAACATTGAAAAGCAGTGATCTCGAAGCTCTATCTGGAAATATAAGGTAGACGATATAGTATCGTTTTAAGCAGGTTAATAGCTCTTTATAGAAATGGTGTGGAAACACTAAAGTTGAAGGACCCATATGGTTGGCCTTTAGTCTGCCAGAATAATATATGACATTATCTTTTATAGGCCTCACCAGCCACAGATTTTGTTGGTCGAATCCAAACTGAATTCTGAAGGGCGAGAGATGTGCCTGAAGCAGAATACTGAATTCAAAAATGGGCCATTCTCACAGAAAGGATTTTTGTGGTTAAAACGCCTTATGCAGGTCAGTGGAATGAAAAAAAAAAGCAAGGTTTAGATATGTGTTTTTTAAAAGATGAACTTCTTGAGCTTCTTATTTTTTTTTATTTATTTATTTTTTTTTTTAAGAATGCATTTTGCACAAGATGTTGCAAATGGTGCGAGACGTGAGCACAACAATCAAACACAACCATCTAGTGTCAAGTCAAGTCAAGTCACCTTCATTTATATAACACTTTATACAATAGAGACTGTTTCAAAGCAGCTTTACAGTGATGAAATTAAGCATTTCAACTGTTGATTCAGTTTAGTTATAAAGATTATCAATTATTAAATTAGTTTATTTAATCTACAAGCAGCCCTTCAGAAAATAGTGATGTCGTCGTCCAGCTCTGTTCAGTTCTCATACAACAGCATCTGTACAGTCAGATCAATAAAATTGTTGAATATTAAGATTCCCCAACTAAGCAAGCCAGAGGCGACAGTGGCAAGGAACCCAAACTGCATCAGGTGACAGAATGGAGAAAAAAACCTTGGTAGAAACCAGGCTCAGTCGGGGGGCCAGTTCTCCTCTGGCCACAAACGAACACTGTGTAATATGTTACACAGTATAGTGACACTGGAACAATTGAATCTGATTGATCATTTTAGTAAAATATTAATAATGTTTTAAGGAAATAAGTCCATGACAGCACTGTACTGTTTAACTGACCACTAATCTGGAAACTTTTTCTACATAGCTCTGCTTGTTCTGTCTCTCTGCCATCTCTAAACGTAGCTAATAAAACGATTTCAATTTAAATCAATATTTCATGTTCATTCATTTAGGGTGCGTTCACACTTGTCATCTTTGGTTCGATTAAAACGAACCCTGGTGCGATTGCTCTGTTAGTGTGGTTCATTTGAACATGTGTGAACGCTGCCATCTGAACCCTGGTGCGCACCAAACAAGCGGACCAAGACTGCTGAAAAGATGGGTCTCGGTCCGCTTCCAAACGAACTCTGGTGCGGTTCGAATGATATATGAACGCAACATGGACCAAAGACATGTAAACAAACCAAAAACCGGAAGATGAGACCCTAAAAAGGACAGAATCTTCACGCATATCGGTTTTCTCTTATCATAGTCACGAGTTTGCCCATCACAGGCATCAGACGTGTCTTGACGCAGTAGATCGTTTGTGTGTGTGATGGATGGATTCCCGCCGCTGTTTTGACTCCTTTACACATTTTATACTGTAAGCTCTTCACGAGTTCCCGGCTGGCCAAAATATCATCATATGCAGACTACACACACAGAACGAGCGCATTTACCTCAGCACACAGCATTGTTTTGGATGTTCGGTAAGTTCCGTCTCAAAATAGGCAATACGTCATAAAATCCGACCAATCAGGTTGTGAATGTATACCTATGCCTTTAGGTTCGGTGATAAAATTGCCAATCTGAACGCTAATCGGACCAGGACTAAATGTTTTTTTTTTTCTTTTTTGGTCTGGACCAAATGAACCAAACGAACTGAACTACAAGTGTGAACGCACCCTTAATTATTTGGAAAGCAACTCTATAACAAGAGGGATAATGTACAGTTAGCCAGTAATTATTGCAAAAAAAGCATTTTTAAGGTGATTCAAAACATTTATGCTTAGGGCCGAGGTTCTGATCACCCTGTCTGGGTTTATTTTGCAATAGTAACTTATTAATAACTCAAGTTATTAATAAATTATTAAGGGATAATCTGGGTTTGTTTCTGTTTTGAGTGGGTTTGTCATATGTTTTAGTTTTGTGTCCTAGTTTTCAGTTCATTTCTATGGTTTTTCATGGTTTGATTAATTTGCACACCTGTAAGCTCTGGGTTTCTTTCTGTTCTGTGTGTGTGAAAAAAATAAGGGAACATTTTTGATAGGTTTATATATATATATATATATATATATATGTGTGTGTGTGTGTGTGTGTGTGTGTGTGTTATATATGTTATATATATATATATATATATATATGTGTGTGTGTGTGTGTTATATATGTTATATATATATATATATATATATATATATATATAAGTTCTTTTAGTCATAAAGAGAAAACAAATCAACCTAAATAGCAAATATACACTGCCCGAAAAAAAAAAAAGGTCGCTGTTTGGATTTAAATAGGCATATGCTTAAGAGTCTATGACTGGATCATTATTGCAGTAATTATGTTTCTAGCATAAAATGTTTCTCATTATCGAGTGTGTAGCTTTTCATTTCTTAAACAACCATGTAGGAAGACACATCATGGCCATATTCCAAGATGACAAAGCCAAGATTCATCAGGCTCAAACTGTGAAAGAATGGTTCAGAGAGCATGAAGAATAATTTTCACACATGAATTGGCATGTGTCCAGACCTTAAATTCATTGTGCTGGAGGAGACTTTACAGAGTGCTCAACTCTTGCATTGTCAATACAAGATCTTGACCAAAAATCAAGGCACCTCTTGATGGAAATTCATGTGTGAAAATGATTCTTCATGCTCTCTGAACCATTTCACAATTTGAGCCTGATGAATCTTGGCTTTGTCATCTTGGAATAACTTGAACAACTTGAATCAGATATAATCATGTGTACTCTTGATATAGAATCTTTTTTTATACTAATATTGATCATAAAAAAGGACTTGAAGCTTTAGAATATTTTCTTAACAAAAGGACAAATCAAACCCCATCCACAGCTTTTTTGATTGAATTGTCTTCTTTTGTCCTGAAACGGAATTATTTCTTTTTTGATGATATCCCATAACTCCAAATTTCAGGTACAGCAATGGGAACAAAAATGGCACCAAGTTTTGCTTGCCTTTTTGTAGGTTTACTTGAAGAAAGTGTTTTATATGAAAAGAACAACCATTTTTACCACATATTGTTTCTTGGAAAAGATATGATGATGTGTTTCTGCTCTGGAAAGGGCAAGTTACTGTTCTTCATGAATTTTTACAATTTCTGAACATGAATTTTGGTGGTTTAAAATTTTCTTTAACTTTTAACATGGAAAAAATAAATTTCTTGGATATACTTGTTAAAGTATAAAAGAGGAAAAAACCTCACTTCATCTTTAAATACGAAACCAACAGAAAGGAACACATTGTTACATGGTCAAAGTTTCTATCCTGTCTCTTTAAAAAGAAGTTTACCAATAAGTCAACTTACAAGAATAAAACGTATTTGTGCAAATAGCGAAGAATATGAAATGGAAAAATGTCATCAAAATTTAAAGAGAGAGGTTACAATATAATAAAAAGTGGCTCTCACATGCAGAACAAAAAGTACAAGTTAGAAGTCGTGAAGATTGTCTAAATTTTAACAAATGCAAGAAGACATCTTCAAAGTCAGGTACTCCAGAATGTATTGCACCACATATGCTCCTAAAACCTTCAATATAAGTAAGGTGGTGAAAAAATATTGGCATATTTTACAAGACGGTCCATCTCTCAAGACCCTCCACTTACTGCTCACAAAAGAGCCAGAAATATTAAGGACAAATTAGTTAGGGCCTGTTCCCCAAAAAGACCCACAATTAAGACTCTTACAGGAACAATCCCTCTTGGAAATTTTAAATGTGATAATTACATTAATTGCCAATACACCAGGAATATTAAATGTTTTGAACACACTGTTTATAAAAACGATATACATATTAAAAGTTTTATTACCTACATGTAACACTAAAAATGTTATATATTTAATCCAGTGTCCTTGTAAAAAAGTATATGTTGGAGAAACATCTCGTCATTTAAGGGATCGCATTACAGAACACAGGAGCTCCATTAAAAGAGGTGATATCATAAAACCAGTAGCAAAACATTTTAAAGAATGTTATTGTAAGGAAGCTTCAGTGAAGTGAGGATCCATTTGCAGCTTTATTATAAACTTGGTCGTACAATCAAGGTCAATCACCAGCAAACACAACAGTAGAGATAAGGCAGCTCGTAATTCAGAAACAGGCATAAGGTCGGGGCAGGCAGCAAACAATCAAAAAATCAGTCCACGATAGAAAACAGTCCAGGGTAGGCAGCAGAGAATCACAAAGAGAATAAACAGTCCAAAGGTAATCCACAGGAAGGCAAGACACAGGAAAAAACGCTCAAAGATGTTCACCAGGGCAAAGCAAAACTTCGCAATGAGGTAGAGTCTGAGAGCAGCTTAAATAGTCCACTGATGAGAGTCAGGTGCAAGGGTAATCAGTGACAGGTACGTGAGAAGGAAATATAGTTCAAAGGGGTTTAATATTTGGGAGAGGGATCCCTCTGGTGGCGAGCAGAAGGAACTGCCGGAGTCTCACTTGTGTTTCTCCGGGTGCATCCTATGAAACTCAGTCAAGAGTGTGGGGTCGAGGATGTCTTCTGCATTGACCCAGGATCGCTCCTCCGGTCCGTACCCCTCCCAATCCACCAGATATTGGAGGAGCTTACCCCAGCGTCTGGAGTCAAGTAGGTATTGAACCTGGTACGCCTCCTCGCCGTCCACCAAGATGGGTGGGGGACCCTGGCCACTGGTCTGCTCCTCCTCCTCTGCTCTCGGACCACCAGTGGGTTTGAGAAGTGATGCATGAAAAGTGGGAGAAATGCGATAATTAGAGGGTAATGCCAAACGAAAAGAAACTGGTGTAATCTGTTTAATAATTTGAAAGGGACCCACGTACCTGGGACTGATCTTCTTGCATGGAAGTCTGAGGCGTAGTTCTCGAGTGGATAGCCAGACCCATTGACCTTGAGTATATTTAGGACTGGGGCGATGGTGACGATCGGCCTGCAATTTTTGTCTCCTGATGGTGTCTAGCAAGTGGGTGTGAGCCTGATTCCACATATCTTCACTACTCTGGAGACAATCATTGACAGAGGGTACCTCGGTAGGTTCTCCTGACCATGGAAATAGAGGAGGTTGGAAGCCCATTACACACTGGAATGGAGTTAGTCCAGTGGAGGGTTTTTGAAGTGAGTTCTGAGAATACTCTGCCCACATGAGGAATCGACTCCAATCTGTTTGATTCTGATGACAATAGCATCTGAGGAACCAGGTGATCTCCTGATTGAGACGTTCTGTTTGACCATTGGATTGAGGGTGATATCCTGAAGTGAGGCTAATGTTGATATTGAGTTATTGAAAGAAGGCTGACCATACTCTGGATGTAAATTGGGAGCCTCGATCTGTCTTCAGGGAGACCATAGAAGCGAAACACAAAGTTCCACATGAGTTCAGCCGTTTCAAACGCTGTGGGCAGCTTGGGAAGTGGAATTAAACAACAGGCCTTGGAGAAGCGATCCATGACGGTGAGTATTGTAGTATTGCCGTTGGATTTGGGGAGATAGGTAATGAAGTCTATGGCGATGTGGGACCATGGTCGGTGAGGAACTGGCAATGGATGCAGTAAGCCAGATGGTCATTGTCTGAGAGACTTACTTGTGTTACAGGTGATGCATTCGTGATTAAATTTTATTGTGTCTGCCCTCATGGTTGGCCACCAGAAACTGTTCTGAAGAAGGTGAAGAGTGGCAGAAATTCCAGAATGACCGGAGCTGAATGAGGAGTGAACTTGCTGTAACACTTTCTTACGGAGATCCTGCGGTACAAAGATTCTATCAGTGGGGCATTCAGGAGGGAGGGTCTCTTGTGAATTGGCTTGAGCAAGCTCTGTCATGATGTCCCACTGAATGGGAGCCACAATTAATGATTCTGGAAGAAGGGTTTCTTCGGACTTAATGGGGTTTGAACTGTCGTGTTGGCGTGATAAGGCGTCTGCTTTAGTGTTCTTTGAACCAGGACGATAGGTAACGGTGAAATCAAATCGTGTAAAGAAGAGAGCCCACCTGGCCTGTCTAGGGTTTAATCTCTTGGCAGAATGCAAATACTCCAAATTCTTGTGGTCAGTTAAAATCAGAAAAGGATGTTTAGACCCCTCCAGCCAATGATGCCACTCCTCCATAGCTGATTTCATGGCCAACAATTCCCGGTTTCTGACATCGTAGTTTTGTTCGGCTGGATTGAGTTTGCGTGAATAGTAAGCACAGGGATAGAGCTTGGGTGGGGAACCTTGCCGTTGTGAGAGAATGGCGCCAATGCCTGTATTTGAAGCGTCCACCTCAACTATGAACGGGAGTTCTGGGTCAGGGTGATGGAGGATAGGAGCAGATGTAAAACGTGACTTGAGTTCTGTGAAAGCCTCCTGAGCTGCAGTTGACCATGTGAGATGGGATGAGCTTCTATTAGTCATGGCTGTAAGTGGGGAGGTGGTAGGTGCTCGGATAGACGAGAATGTCATCAATGTAGACGATTATCCAGCGGTCAAGCATGTCCCGAAAGACGTCAATGATGAATGATTGAAATACTGAAGGACTGTTGGATAGCCCGAACGGCATAACCAAATATTCATAGTGCCCAGTGCTGGTAGAAAAGGCCATTTTCCACTCGTCACCCTCCTTGATGCGAATGAGGTTGTAGGCGTTGCGGAGATCTAATTTGGAAAATTATTTGGCCTTGCGAAGTTGTTCCAGGGCAACTAGTACCAGAGGCAGTGGATATCGAAACTTGATGGTGATGTCGTTGAGATTGCGATAGTCGATGCAAAGGCGCAGAGCGCCGACCTTTTTCTTAACAAAGAAGAAGCCAGCGGATGCAGGTGACGTAGATGCTCTAATGAACCCCTTTGAAAGTTCCTCCTGAATGTAGTTCTTCATAGTTTCGGATTAGGGTTGTGATAGGGGAAAATTCGACCCTTAGGTGGTGCTGCGCCTGGTAACAGTTCAATGGAGCAGTCGCTTGAACGATGAGGAGGAAGTTCTGAAGCCTTAGTTTTGCTGAAAGTTTGCTGAAATCTCCCCTCATCCCGACAGGCCAGTTCAGATTTCACACTTTGGCAGCGCAAACTGACTGGCTGGAGAGTACGCTCAAACTGCTCTTTCGCAAAGGACTCAGCTTGGAATTACCCAAGCTGAGTCCTTTGCGAAAGAGCAGTTTGAGCGTACTCTCCAGCCAGTCAGTTTGCGCTGCCAAAGTGTGAAATGTCAATGCATATTCTGCTGCGGTGCTCTTGCCCTGGCATAGCGCAAGCAGTTGATCATCAGCACTCATACCTCCCATCCGAAATCGTTGAAGGAAAAAAATCAAATGAAGGGAAAGCAGTACCATCCTCTCTCCAAACTGCCGTCACCCACTCTAAAGCTTTGCCCGTTAGAACATACCAGGGAGATTTTGCTGGCTTCAGTGGCATACATCACTGGTTGCTGATTAACAAATAATGAACACTGCAGCAGGAATCCCTTACATTTAGTCGGGTTACCGTCAAACTTATCAGGAAGAGCCAGACGAAGATTAATTGCTAGTGAAGGTGATGTAGAAGCATTTGCACTCACATTCAGTTGAGAGGGTGCTGGGTTTGGTGGCTGTAAACGTAAGCTCTGCAGTGTCTTGACAAGCTCCTCTGTAACTGTAGTTAAATGGGCCAGCTGGTGTTGATATATGGCAAGTTGATTAGCTTGAGTTGAAAGCTCTGAGGACATTTGAGCCATCGCTGCTGGATCGTGTGATGGCGAAGTTTTATGTAAGGAAGCTTCAGTGAGGACCCATTTGCAGCTTTATTATAAACTTGGTCGTACAATCAAGGTCAATCACCAGCAAACACAACAGTAGAGATAAGGCAGCTCGTAATCCAGAAACAGGCATAAGGTCGGGGCAGGCAGCAAACAATCAAAAATCAGTCCACGATAGAAAACAGTCCAGGGCAGGCAGCAGAGAATCACAAAGAGAATAAACAGTCCAAAGGTAATCCACGGGAAGGCAAGACACAGGAAAAAACGCTCAGAGATGTTCACCAGGGCAAAACAAAACTTCGCAATGAGGTAGAGTCTGAGAGCAGCTTAAATAGTACACTGATGAGAGTCAGGTGCAAGGGTAATCAGTGACAGGTACGTGAGAAGGAAATGTAGTTCAAAGGTGTTTAATATTCAGGAGAGGGATCCCTTTGGTGGCGAGCAGAAGGAACTGCCGGAGTCTCGTTTGTGACAGTAATCATTCTATGTCTTCCTTTTTATTCTTTGGCATTGAGCATATAAAAATTCCACTAAGAGGAGGTAACATTGACTTAATTAGAAAAAGAAGGGAGCCAATTTTGATTTTTTATTTAAAAAGTTTGTTTCAATGAAGAATTGGTCTTAAAATAATTTTTATAGAAATATTTTTATAAAAGTTGCATTGTTTTTTAACAAGGGTATATATTGTATATGTTCACTAATAAGTTTGTTCGTGATCATTTACTTTAAGTTTTGTGATTGGTGGATGCTATTATATGTAATTTTATGTATATGTAATAAGGGTATATATTGTATATGTTCACTAAAACTATATGCTATGTGATTGATGTTATCTGCATACATTAAAAATAATTTATACAAAGGTTTTTTTAAGTAGTGTTCAATGCAAGGAAGCCATTGGTTGATGCATGATCATTTACTAAAAGTTTTGTGATTGGTGGATGAAATTATATGCAATTTTTTCATTGGTTCTTTGTAAGTTTGAATTTTGTCTCTTAAAGGAACCTGTAACCTTTTAGCCCTGGTGAAGGCCTGTGGGCCGAAACGCTTTGGCAAAATAAAGTATTGATCTTGTAGCTCTATTTTTTGTTTATTTTTGACCCCTCAACGCCACAAGTGTTGCTGGTATTGTCCATAAATAGTCATCTTGGCCAAGATGTGTCTTCCTACATGGTTGTTTAAGAAATGAAAAGCTACACACTCCATCAATTAGGGTTAAAAGAACTGTTGCCAAACATATAACATGCTAGAAACATAATAATCACTGCAATAATGATCCAGTCATAGACTCTCAAGCATATGCCTATTTTTTTTTTTTTGGCCGGGCAGTGTAGCATAATGCAATTGTTGTTATAGAGGGTCTTATCTTGGCATAAGAACTGCCTACCAGTTGGGTAAATAATGTGAACAAAATGATGGCACATGCTGTGATCCAGCTCAGGAACTGACCATTGTGTTTAGTATTATATACGATTATTCAAACATGTTGATCTAGCATTTGTGGTTAATGGAGGGCCTGTGGCCTCTCTAGACATGGCCAATGAGTCAATAGGAGCCACTGTTATTTTGTCCAGGCATTACACCATGGAGATCAATAACAAGCAATTTCACCGTGATTACCAGTGAAAATATCTCGGGTTATGACTGTAACCCTGTTTCCCTGAGAACAGGGAACGAGACACTGCGTCCTAGAACGCAACTGGGGAAATGCCCTTGCGTGGCCGGTGTCTGAAACAATCTGTCCAATCACAACAATCCTATTGGCCGGCGACAGCCTATGACGTAATTCAGGTGTAACCAGGAAGTATAAAAGGGGCACCTGGAGAACATGTCATCTGCTTTTCATCTGAAGGGACTGACAGCAGGCAGAATGGAGGCATGGCAACGAGACGCAGTGTCTAGTTCCCTGTTCTCAGGGAACCAGGGTTACAGTCGTAACCCGAGACGTTCCCTTTCGAAAGGGAACTCACACTGCGTCCTAGAACTCAACTGGGGAACGAAATACCCCCACTGAGAAAAAGGGGCTAGAAAAAGCCAAGCACTCAGCTCCTTCTGGTCACACCAGGCTGTCAGTGACAAAACTCCCTACGGCCAAAGGCCGAGCTCTGAGAAGAGGGCATGACTCACCAAGGCCGCTCAAGGCATGGAACCAGCATCTAGCAGAAGAGGTTCCTTAAAGGGAGTCAGGCCAGAAAGCTCGAGCGGAGCTCTGGCCAGTCAATTTCAGGAGGACAAGAGTCAACCCCTGGAGCCACCAGGGAGGCCGACCTAACCCAAAAAGAGGCCTAGTCTGCCAGCAACCTGTCTGTTCATAGAACAGAGTCCCTTACTTTAAAAACCAAGAAGGGCAGCCAAATGAGAGGGACTGCAGAAAGGCAGAAACCACTCCTCACCGGAAAGAGACGGGCATCCCAGGGAGCAGAACTCAGCAAAGTGCTTCCCAACCCTCAGATCGAGGGGAGTAAACTGCTCGACCTTGGATCTACAGAATGCTAAAAAGAACATTCTGGAGGCTGGCTATTCTACATAGGGCCCAAAGGGGCTACTAGCTTCACTCCTAAATCCTAGACCCTAAACCGCGCTCAGGGAGCAAGGTCCAAAAAGTAGAAACTACAGCCTAGTATTACAAAACTGATCTTAGAGAAGCCTTCTACCAGTGATCAAAACTCAGGAGTGCAGAACAAGAACCCTACTAGAGGGGAGTAAACAGTCTCAACCGAGACGAGTAAGACCAAGCCAAGCAGACGGCTGGGAGGCTCAGAAGGGAGCGTACAACCAAACACAGACCAGAGAACCAGCTTCTAATTAGCCTGAATAAAGAGCTAAGTGCCTGGCTCATACAACAAAACGGGAAGTGTGTATGAGGAACCAATATAGAAAAAAGGGGGTCCACCCTGGGGCAAAGAACCAGCTGGGCTAATGAGAAGGCCTGATAGAGCCTGCAACCCTAGCAGGACACGGCCACAGGCCCGGGGCTAATGTAATGGCTCTAAGGGAGCATACTCAACCAACACAAAGGAAGGGAGTACCAAATGTGCTCAATCTAAGCCAAAGTGGCATGAGGCATATCGGGGCTAAAGAGCTAAGAGTAAGCGAAAAACCCAAGTAAGACTCAAGGGTGCAGACCTGAACAAAACCAGCCGAAAACAGACAAGAAAGTGTCTGAAACAAGAGCTCAGGCGAAAAAAGAGGCCTAAATAACAGTATAGAGGCCTTCAATTCTGACCAGTGACTTGAAAACATCAAGGAGCTCAAAACACGGCTGGAGGGAAGGTTACAACATATCGTATTCAACTCTCAAAAAAGAGAGGAAGCCAACAACACTCAAGACATCCAGAGGGAGGTTCAAGCTGAACCTAAACCACCTAAGTGTCTAATTTATGCCACACACCAAAGGGAACTGAGGCTCAGCATATCACATCTACTCTAATATTAAGAGGAGCAACGTTCACCTAGGCCGAATAAGAGGAAGCCACACACTCGCCTTGCAAAAAGGGAAGTTAAGAGGGCCTGCTACTCTACACACTACACCGAAATTATTGGCCAATGCAGAGGGCGGGCCCCGGCCGGAGACAACTCTAACATAGAGGAGGCATACAAGGATCACCAGCTGCAATATAAGAGCCGGAGAGGCCTTTTTTTGCAGAAAAGGGTCTACTCTAGCCACTGCAATCCAGGAGGTGGGAAGCAACAGAAAAACCTGCCTCTGTCAGACAGACGTATTCCTAAATACACCTAGGCCGGAAATAAGGGCGGCCCAATGGTACGGCCGACACATCTAGCATGACTTCGAAAGGTAACAAGAACAAAAAACCCAACCTAGCGACTCTTATGGCAAGAGGAGGCAGGTATGTTCGAACAGGTAAAACACCTGTGGCCTAAAGGGCGGCGATAATAGAAAAACTCCTGCACACTACACCGAACCCTACATAGGGCGGAGGCAAAAAAGAAAGCCAACACGTATCACAGGGTGATGTAAGAGAATGGCCATACCTGAAGTCATGGTACATCTGGAGCTCAGGGGAGCGGAAGGTTTCAGCATATCGCCTTAGACTCTCAAAACGAGAGGAAACCACTTCACTACAACCTAAGGGAAGGTTAGCAAGGAGGCCAAAATTCTTTAAGAACAGCCAAGTACTTGAATCGTGAGCTTTGCTGGAGTTGAACCAGGAAGGTGACTCCAGAAAATGTGTTAACCATAAAAATGGCTTGCCACACACAAAAAAAATGTTCGTTCTGAAAAACCCCTTTAAAACGTACAAATCAAGTCCCCCAAAAAAGCCTTGGCCTGCCATACTCATGCAGTCTAAAAGCTGTGCTTCTCTTCGAATCCAGACTGAACCATCAGAAAAGTTCCAGCTCAGGGAACATACTCATCATCGGCCCAGCCTCAGGACCGATGTAGAAGCGCCTGTGGGGAAGAAGGGTACAGAGGGACAGAAGAAGAGGAGAGGGTGGAGTGTGCAAACCCTCAGAAAGAGAAGAAATACTTACTGCCGTTCAGAACGCCTGCGCTGTATAACTTCCCTAAAATCCTGCTTCTTCTTATTAGTTTCTCGCCTTCTCTGTGACCTGCTCCTCTGAGGAGGAGGGGCCCGAGTGGTGACGCTAGATTTCAGGCCCTGTGTATGGTCCTCAGACCAGGACAGGCCAGGTCCCCCCGGCTGTCTAGGCGTAGATTCAGACCGACGCGGTATACAAGTTTTAAATGCTGCTGAGCGTGCCCTCGCCTCTTTGAACTTTCCAACCACTGCCTCGACGGAAGTGCCAAAAAGTTCAAAGGGTGAGACCGGGGCATCGAGGAGAAAACTCTTCTCTTTCTCCCCGATATCCGCCAAATTTTCCCACAGGTCTCTCTCCGTTGCCACCCTTGCTGCCATCAATCTACCGACTGCAGCAGCGGTCTGCTTAGTAGCACAGAGAGTCAAATCTGTGGTGTGGCGCAACTCAGCTACTGCCTCAGATGGAAGACCCTAACCCTGGTCTAAATCTTTCAGCAGATCAGCCTGGTAAGCTTGAAGCACTGCCATGGTATGCAGTGAAGCACCAGCCTGACCCGCCGCCGAGTATGCTCTGCCGTTCAGACACAAGGTGGTCTTAAGCGGTCTAGTAGGCAGAGCCGGAGCTTTAAGAGATAATGCCCCGTGAAACGTCTCGTCAATGGGAGGCATCGCCACATATCCATGCTCACGCAACCCCTCAACATTGGCATAATTTGCATGCCCATGTCGATGGATGCAGGCTGAGTTCTTCCATGCTTTCTCGATCTCAGAATGGAGATCAGGAAGGAATGGAAGGTTCACGGGGGCTGCACGATGGTGGCCAGAAAGATAACGTTCGTCCAATCTACCACAAACAGTCTCTTCCTGAACGCGCTCCCACAACAGATTTAATCTATCTGAAGCGCGCCCCATCACGTCAAGCAGCTCCTCATACGCGGGGCAGGATGGCCGAGACGGCTCAGATCTAACACTTTCATCGCCAGCCTCGGCCATCGACTGCTCTTCATCTTGGCTCGGAGCCAAAAGAGCACTATCTGCTGAACCGGAGGATGCAAGAGAAATAGCATCCTCCTCGAGCAGGATCACTCTCGCGAGCCACCGAATCGCGAGAGACAGTGACACCCTTCTCAAAGCATTCGGCGAGCTCCACCTGTGAACTACACGACTTAAGCCACCTCTCTGCCTCAGCACGAGCGGGGCCCGAGCTGCCAGGCACAGGTGTCTGTCCTTCCTCTCTCAAGAAGATGGACAGATGAAAGCGGAGCGTCCTCATAGGAAGACGCTCGCAGTGCACTCAAACTGCTCCCTCGAGAACAGAGCGTGCACAAGTCGTGTGTATCCTCCGGTGTCAAATATCTAGGACACAGATCAGCACAAAGCTTGAAACGTTTCTCAGCCGTAGTAAACAACTGTCTTACCTTGAACAGATTGCTACAGACAAACAGTCCCTGAAGACGAAAAGAGGATGACATGTTCTCCAGGTGCCCCTTTTATACTTCCTGGTTACACCTGAATTACGTCATAGGCTGTCGCCGGCCAATAGGATTGTCGTGATTGGACAGATTGTTTCAGACACCGGCCACGCAAGGGTGTTTCCCCAGTTGCGTTCTAGGACGCAGTGCGAGTTCCCTTTCGAAAGGGAACTCACTCCACATACATGAAAACAAAATGCATGAGAAATGAAATCACACAAAGAAACAAACACAAAAGATCATGCATTACTGAATGGTGTTAAAGTTTACATTGCTATAGTGGGTTCAACAAAAAAAGATGGCCCATTGACCAGAGAGAGTTTTGAGACACTTGCCCTTTTGATGTATTGCAAACTGTAACATTTGGTTTTCTCTGAAATTTGGAAACGAATTCTGTTTTTTAACTTTTTAAACTTGACAGCTAGGTAAAATTATCTTACTGGTTAACAAATGAGGTGTTGTTGAAACTGCAAGAATGTTAAAATCTTGGTAGTATTAGTTGAAAATTTTAAATCAGTCATTAATGTTTCATTAATATTAATAATTACAATATAATTTCCATCTTTTATTATGAAAAATATTTAAATAAAATTAAACAGTGTTATGTCTGAAAACTTGTTAATAAATATAATTTAATTTATATAAAAAATGTTTATCTTATATAATTTATATTGTATTAAAACATTAATTGTGTGATGTCTGAAAAAAAAATGTTAATTAATAATTACATATATTTGAAAAAGTATTAAATTATACAAACAGTAGATAACAAACAAACAAGTTTACTCTAACAAACAACTTTACTTTGCACTTAACATCCATGAAAAAAAAAAAAAAAATGTTCACACCTTCATAAATATAGTCACAATCATACACTCAAACATCCTCACAGTGTGGGAACGAAATGAAATCTTGTGATTTCGACTTTGTTGTTTAGCCAGACACAAGTGACAGCCAGCTTCCCCAACAAACCAATTACCAGTGTTAGAATCTTCTAGAATGCACTTCTCTTCCCAGCACTGAAATAACAAATGTTCTGACATTCCAGATTTGTTAAGCTGTATAATGGGGATCTCTAAGAGTGGTGACTGGAATTCAGTCGTGGTGTTATTGGACGTCTCCCATCAACAAACACATCCACACGAACCCTCAGACAGGGATAACACTTTAAAAGGAAAGACTGGCAAACTAATGAACACTGACAGCACCCCCCAAGCTGTTTGCATTCCTGTCAAAATGCTAAGCAGTAAATAGATGGTGGAGTCACATATGCTTTTATCTCCACCAGCATGATGGAGGTTAAGAATGAAGCTGGGGACTCCCTTGCAGAATCAGTTATTGTTTAATATCATAAACCTTTCATTTCATTTCCTCTGATGTTATTCTAATCATATCTCAATAATAGGGTAAGTTAGGAACTGTCTGACAGAAATAATTTACATTGGGGATAATTAATGTTTGCTTTTTGATCAAGTTTTATTATTATTGTAATTTGTGAGTGTAATAATCAATGAGGAGTGCAGTGAGAAATCACATTAATTAGCTGTCATTGAAAATCAAGCCTGCGTGGTACAGTATGGTGCTGGGGTGACAAACCGTCGAAGGGTCTCTAATTTGAGGAAAAACAGATTAAAAAGAAATTATCCTAAAAATGTTCATGTTCATTTATTATATAAGGTTACATTCAAAGTAATCTGTTTTAATCTGCAGCAGGAAAAAAAAAAAATGTTTTAATTTGTCATGCTGCATATTTGTATTTTACAGGGCAGGACCTTTTTTTAATTGGCTTTTTACAGCTATCAAATGGGATATTTTGCAATTACCAATTTTACACAGTATGACGCTTATTTGCGTAATATTGAGAAAGAGTTCTCTGATTATCGACATAGCTATGCTTCGGTCCTTCCTGATAATCAGACCAGCAGAGCATTTGCGAGTGTGATATTGCTTTTATACAACAATTGATAAATATTGAGTAATTTAAATTTTATGGTGTGTTAACATAATTGGTGAAATTACTATGACAACCAGGATGTTCTACTCTGAGCCATTATGCATTTCTATGGCAACACTATCAACGGCAAAATGAATCTGTGCATTCTGTATAATCAACAGACAAAAGCACAATACAACAAGTAACAGTTATTCAAATGCATCTTTAATAAATTTTACAATTTATTTAGCGGGACATTAGATATAAGATGGTTATCCAATTCTGCGCTAGCTACATTAAACTAACTCTTAATTCAATCTGCAACCTAAAAGGACTCCTGGTTTAAAGCAAACAGGGAGAGAGAGAGAGAGAGAGAGAGAGAGAGATAAGGCAAACCTTGTGTCCCAATGTGCATACTATTCATCCTAAATATTATACTAAAGCATAGTATGTTGGAAAGAGTATGCCAAAAGTCCCCAGATGGTCTACTATTTTCGGTAGATGTTCGAAGTGTGGATGCATGCAAACTCTAATGGCTAATATGGCCCACAACCCAAGCACTTTGGAGGAGGATTCGGTTTAGAACTACAAACACAAATAAAAAGTGTTAAACTACAAACACGGAATGGCGGATTTGTGCAAACGATGGTTAAGTAGTGAAGTTTAGATAAAGGGACTTGAGTGACTAATAATCAGCATTTAATGAGTTTTACACATCTGTAATCACATGGTGTTTTAACAGATCCACACAATATGCATATCATTTGATAGATCTCATTCTGAACAACTTTGCCTCAAGAACCAATGCTGTCAATCAAATCGTTCATTAATTATTCGCAAATATGTGAAAAACCTACTTTTGCGAATTAGTCCTAGGTTTTTTCACCCGATCGGAACGAAACCAGTGCAGGACAATTCTCTCTAGATCAATAATTATCAAAAAATTCTTGAACTTTACCCTTTGGGTCGCTATAACAGGGTCATTTAGAAAGTGGGCCTGGCTAAATATACCCAAAAGCCTATAAAGCCTAAATGAAAACTCAGAACTTCACAAAAAAAGGTGAGCACATGCAGCATATGCAGCATCCCTACTGCCCTTGTCAAAAAAGTGAATTGAAAATTAGAGCTAAATTGACTAACAAAAGTGGCTGTTCAAACAAAAACAAGTTTTTCTTAAATGTCTTACAAAAAATAAAAAATAAATACTGTATCACTGTATCAAGCAACATGTAGCATAACATCAGTGTTTCTGGCTCATCACTGACTGAAGCACAGGCTCTACTCTTCAGCACAATGGTAACTCACAAAACTCAGATAACAGAAACAGAACATTAAACACTAACAGATCTCTCTAGATCTCAGCATCTTCATATATTACAAACCACTCTGACTTTATTTCTTTCATTCAAAACATCTCAATGAGGTGTTGATGTTTTATTAAAAATAATAAAGGTTGAAGTCACCGTTATGGAGGTAAGCGTTTGCTTTAGTTGGGCTCCTGACCCTTGACATTTTAACTTTAATTTTTTCCAATTGTTGTAACTGTGTGTTTCTAAAGCACATTTGTTACAAAAAAAATTGTGAGAAAAAAAATCTGATCAGATGGATTTGGTTGCTCATTGTTGATGATTTCATAATCATACAGTGGCCTTTTTCTGTGATCTCTGAATATTGTATTCCTTTCATGTTGATATTTTGAAAGTTTTTATCATTATGCAGAAATTATTCAGACAGGATCATGTAGACTCACACAGACATCAAGATTCTGCGTATGAACCTCAACAATGGTGACAGAATTTTCAGATTAACAGATTAACTCTAAGCATCACAAAACAAGCTACTAAAGTCACAAAAAAAGATTTTCGTTTATTGTCACCATTGTTGAGGTTCATACGCTGATTCATGATGTCTGTGTGAGCGTAAAAGACACTACTCAAAACTCTGTCTGTATAATGAATTAAAAAAAAAAAAAGTCCTCTTTATAACGTTCTTATGTGACCATAAAATAACCAAATTGGAACGTCCCCCTAAAGTCATATAAGTAACCTTAAACTGTAGCACTTTCATTACCAAAAGAGGACGTTTTAGGAACGTCCCGAATGTTCTGTAAAGGTTCGGAATATTTGTCACCTTTAGAGAACTTTTAGGGAATGTTGCGCAAGGTCCTGAGAACGTCGCTTTCTACGTGGGAAGATAAATGTTTTTGGAACTGATGGCTTCAAAACTGTATGGCGTCGCAAAGGTGAGGAATACAAAGAAAAATGCATGGTGCCTACAGTGAAACATGGTGGTGTCAGTGTCCTTATGTGGGGCTGCATGAGTGCTGCTGGTGTCGGGAGCTGCATTTCATTGATGGCATCATGAATTCACAGATGTACTGCTCTATACTGAAAGAGAATGTAAGATTGAAAATATCTAAAAGATATTTTAAAATGAACAAAGACATTTGCTTTACTGTTTCAACCCCCTCTCTCTTGCTACAAGTGCCATTTGGAAGTCAAAGAGGTGTTGATAGTGATCAAGCCCTGTAGGCCAAAATGTATATACATTGGGGGTCTACAAATTGTCACACCTTTAGTACAGTGGGGGAAGTTTTAATCTTCTGATTGGTCAGTTTGAATGTCTCATATTTGGGTTTCAGTCACATGGTCAAGGAAGGGATAAAAGAGGATTGTATCTATTGCTCTGTCTCTTTGATTCTTGGCTTTTCTTGGGGATTATCTTGCCCTCTCTCTCTCTCTCTCTTTCTTTTTCACTCTCTCTCTATCTCTCAGGTAACTTTTTTCATACATGCTGTGTACGATTAATGGTATATGATTTTATCATCTCATACATCTATTTTGTAATTATTTTAAGTGTAACCATAATCAGATATTGTCATTAAACCCTTTCTATTACAAATGATGTGCTAACTAGTTTTGATTTGGTATTAACATTAATGTGCTCCCTATTGCAATATAATATCGTCACCCTATAGCAACGCTCTCCCACATATTTTGCTATTATAACTGCGCTTATTTCCGTCGTTGGTTTAAGTTGCAGTGGGTGGTAATAGACAAGAAATGTACAGTTTTCTACCATCTTGCTGATAAAGTTTCTTTAGTCGCTCGGCAACCCTACAGCCTGAACCCCTGTAGGAGTTCCACCCTTACAAGAACATGCTACAATCACTCCGTGCCCTTGGCATGACAATGATCCTAAACACACATCTAAGGCCACTGTTGGATTTCTGAAGAAGAACAGGGTGAAAGTGATTCATTGGCTCCTGATCTGAACCCAATCGAACACCTATGGGGAATTCTGAAGAGACAAGTTGAGCATCCAGTCTCTAAAAGAGGTAATTCTTGAAGAATGGAAAAAGACAGATGTTGCAAAATGTTGCCAACTTGTTCATTCCATGCCTAGAAGACTTGGTGCTGTCAATAAAAATCATGGAGGCCATACAAAGTACTAGATGTAGTAGTTTTTGTTGTGGGGTGTACTCATTTTTGCATCACCCTAATTTGAGTAAAACTGAAAAATGTGTAATCTAAGTTATATTATATTACTTTCATGTTATAAGTTAAACAGATGTTATATAAAACTTAGTATTGTCAACATTTTGGAAATTGTTTTTGTGTTCATGAGATATTTCTTTTCAAAGGGGGTATAATCATTTATGCTGAGCACTGTATGTACTGTACGCACGCAGCCCAGTTTTTCTAATCACGCATACAATGTATCCGAAACTTACACATGCGCTTTGATTTTTATTTATTTTTTTTTCAACTAATTAATTTGTCCACAAGGTGTCAACACTGGCACGGGCCGTTTGTTTCACAGTCGGACAATAAACAGAGGAGACAGAACAAGAGCAACAACAAACTAATTAAGACAGCGACAACAACAGACACCTGCATTGATGCGATTAAAAGACATTTTTATCGCTCATAACTTTTGGATTGACATAGCGCATATACTGGACAAAGATGACTCTTTCTAGTGTACATGTATTGCTGCATCCAAATATGACCTCTTCCATACTATATAACGAAGGTAAAAAAAAAAAGTATGTGAGCCGATTAGTATATGTCCGAATTAATAGTATTCATAAAACAGTAGGTGAAAAGTACATGGATGACCTACTATTTCTGGCAAAATTCTGAAGTGTGCATCCAATAGACACATTACTATCCCATGAGGTATAGCGAATGACAATGACAAAATTCTTTCATACTACACACATTCATACTATATAGATCATACTTTTTTAACGGCGGCAAAGTAAGTTTTAAACCAAATGTAGTACCCATTATATGCGATTCCGGGCACATCTTATGTGTTCGATTGTGCACGTATGCTAAACCGAAGCATACTTAAGGCTTTATTCAAAAGAAGTACCTACTCAAGACAGTATGTAATTTCAGACACAACCAAAGAGATGAAAGGTATCAAAACTCAGGTCTTAAACTACATTGCACCCTCATAATCAGATGAGTGGCTAATGGGGTAATTGTCACAGAGTCTTTACCCTTGGCCTGTGAAGTTGTTGAGCAACACATAAACCTCCGTCAAGCTTGATAGGACATTTAAAAGTTAGAGATTTAACATTTGTCACCACCAGCAAATGGCAAGGACTCTTGAGAACCTGACTATACATGCCCGGTCTCATAATTCATACTATGAGAGGCAAAACACGGTGCAAGAGGGACATGATGGACACACACTCGCTCTCTTTGTGGCTTGTCATATGCAGGTAGGCTTCCGACACCATAGCGGTGGCTCTGAAAACAAACGTGGTGACAGAAGAGCGTGGCGGGGCTCGAGAGGTCCATAAATAACGGTAATTACGCATGACGCGCTCACTGGCGGCTGACCTCGGGAGCTGACGGCCACGGGTGCACATCCGTGACTCGCACACTAGGCAATACGGGCGATTGAGTGGAAAGCAGTCGAGATTACAGGAGGGTGGAGGAGAGGAGAGAGAGCGAGAGAGAGTGAGAGAGGAGGAGGAGAAGCAGGGGAGGGATATGGGGAAGGCTAATGTATGTTATGGCTCCTGAGTGCTAAGTGCAGCTGTAAGCTTCACAGGAACATCAAAACACAATTGACTGGTTGAGCACTGAGCCCTCAGAGTACAGCTGGAGAAGAGATAGGGAACGACAGAGAGAGAGGAGAGAAAAATGGATGACTCACATCTCCCTGCATTCATATGCTTTGAATACTTGATGACAGCCTTAAGGTTACATTGAAAAGACTGAGTTAATCTTAATAGCTATGTAATTTATTAAAATGTTGATGATCTTGGCCTTTTTAAACATTGTTGTTGTTGTTGTTTTGTTATAGTTTTTGTCTTCTTGCCTTCTTCTCCAATATCTGAAATGGCATCTAATTTAAGTTAATGAAAATGAGAATTTTGACTAGCATGTCACGTTCATGTGCATTTTGTGCAGATGTAAATTGTAATATTATGAAATATGTTGTGAGGTGAGGTGGCCATAGGGGCACAGTAAAACTCCTCGGGTACTACACCAAACTGAAATTGTTTTTTCAATGATCCAATGCACTTGATTAAACTCATATAAAAGTGACTTCTGTTGATGTAAACTGTCAGGTTGATATAGTCAGATTAAATGTCGTGACTGATTATATAGATATAAGCCATGTTTTGTCAAACTGTTTTTAACTGTGAGAATAAGAAAAAAAAATGCTTCCTGATCACAAAATCAGCATATTAGAATGATATCTGAAGGATCATGTGACACTGAAGACTGGAGAAATGAGTGCTTTGCCATCACAGGAATGAATTACATTTTGAAATATATCAAAATAGAAAACAGCTGTTTTGATTTGAAATAATATTCACAATATTACTGTTTTTTCCTGTGTTTTTGATCAAATAAATGCATAAGAGACTCCAAACATTTGAACGGTAATGTAGCAAAAAATAAAATAAAATAAATAAAACCATTCAGTTTCAGTAATTCCCCTGTAAATACATTGATACTCTGTGCAATAAATGTTATGTGAAAGGGTGTATAATTTAGTATGGGGCTATAGGATCTATATATGTCCCTACCTGTATCCTGAGGAGTATAACTAGAGTTGTATACATGCCAAGGCTAATTCAGGGGTCTAAAGGCCATGATATAAAACTAGTGTATAACCCTACCTAGCATCAAAAAAGCATGAATAATCCTATGATTGCTGATTACTTCACACTACCCCACATTAGCTATACATTCTTATACTGTAAATTAATACACTGTCACTGCACATGAATGTTGTTAGGCTGTTGGAACTCTTTTATCTTATAACTTTTTTTATCTCATTAACCGTTTTATCTTTTAACTTCTTTTATCTCATTAACCGTCTGTTGGAGCAAATGATCTAATGTTAACAAAACATTGTTATGCAATGACTTTCGTAAAAGTTTTTTCAGGAAACCTAAAACTTAAACTTACTTCAAAAAGGGCTGCCAACTTGGGAATAATTATTCATAACCTTGTGATTCAATATTGATTCATACATAATATTATATATATAATGTATACTGTATATACACATACCTGGATAGTTAAACTGCCCAAAATTCTTCAAAAAAATCCTCCAGGTCCTGCAAATTCTTTGGTTTTCCAGCATCTTTTGCATATTTGAACCCTTTACAGCAGTGACTGTATGATTTTGACATCCATCTTTTCACACTGAGGACAACTGAGGGACTCAAACACATTTGCTGTAAAATCAAATAATTTGCAGAATCTGGAGGATTTTTCTGAAGAACGTTGGGCAGTTTAACTGCTCAGGACAAACAAGGGACTCATGAACAACCATCACAAAACAAAAAACAGCCATGGATCATCCAGATATATAACAGCTTTTGTTTTAATTTTGGCCACATCTGAAATAGGTCATACCATTGACATTAGCTGAGAAGTAAAATATGCTAGAAAACCACACACTTTTAAGGACATGATCCACAAAATTAACAACATCACTGAGATAAGAGTGTGCGTTTATCTCAGTCAGATGCACATAAAAATCATATTTGTTTTTTTTTTTCTTTCAGAATTTGTTTTTTTCTTTTCCGAAGTAGGTGTACAGCACCATTTAGACTAACGTTTGTTGATAAGATTAACATTGCTTTAAAAAAAAAAAAAACAATAATTTGTATAAGGTTATT
Source organism: Hypophthalmichthys nobilis (assembly GCA_037950665.1). NCBI lineage: Eukaryota > Metazoa > Chordata > Actinopteri > Cypriniformes > Xenocyprididae > Hypophthalmichthys > Hypophthalmichthys nobilis. Next base: position 23,828,079 of record CM075480.1, on the reverse strand, counting down.
TTAAGTCTTTTGTTTATTCTCATGTTTGCTTCTAAGAGCCTAAAGCCAAACGTTCTTTATAGTATATGGCACTTCGTCGTTCTTTTGGCCTTAAAGAGAAGTGAAGAAATGAATAAATAAAGTGACCTTTGCATAGTAAAGTGCAATCGTATGCTCTTAAAATGGCAGTAGAGGTTATCTGAGTCTTCTCAGGTTGTATAAAGACTTCACCATAGTCCAACAGGGAAGTGCTGTCAAATTTACAGAGGCTTTTTAAAAAAGGTTTTGCTGCACCAATAGAGGGGAGACTTTAAGGCTTCCAGTATATTATAAACCCACGGGTGAGTTATATAAGAGCTGCATTAATCCCTCTCTCTCTATCTACTCATCTAGCTATTTCACAACTTCATGCTCAATGTTTTCTTCACTCTGTCCTTAAGTTCACTGCCTCAGATTCTATGAGAACATTTCAATTCAGGAGAGCGTCAAAAAAAAAAAAAAAAAAAAAGATAACCGCACAAAATACAAAATAGCATTTTATTCAATCTGGCCACCCACTGTTTTCTTTGACAGCAGCTTGTCATGTTTCCCAACTGTTCAGTTTCAACCCCTTTGATGAATTGCCAGCGTCTTTTTGCTAATTAGCAAACTTTCCTGCCATTCACCTGAGTGGAAAACAGATCTATCACAAAACTGGAAAAAAAAAGTTTGACACTTCAAGATAGACTGAGGGACCATTTAATCCTTAACCGCCAAGAGGCAAAACAGAGCTTCTTCAGCCCTAGCGATAATCAAATACGAAACTTAGAGGGTGGTCAAGGTCACACAGGTGAACTAATAGTGAATTGAAAGGTTATCGCTGGAATGTCAGTCACAGTGTGTGAGGCATCATGACTGACTGGTGGTGTCAGATGGCTGCTTCTTTTATAGCTCATAACTCATACTATGAGAAAGAAGCAGATCTTTTCAGAGACCATTTCTTGTCAGTGACTCCCATGGGAGAGTTTCTATGCAAGGATGCATCAGAATTTTCTGGTATTTCATCTTTTCCATGCTGTTATGTTGTTGGCTGATTGGCAATAAGTACAAAACAGAACGTGTGTATGTGTGCACGCCATAGGGAATCAAATTTATCAGCATACCAGTGTTTAATTTTTATTCTGATTAAGAATGCAAGTCTGTAAGTGAATTTGGTGCACTGTAAAGTATTGCAAGGATTAAGCAAGATTTAACAGCAATTGCTTGCAATAAAATACTGTATTTGGAATTTTACTGTGAAATCAATACAGGTTTGGACATTTTCTGTCAACGCACAATAAATAATAAATATATTGCGCTTCTTTGTGGGATAATATTAAAAAAGAGTTACCTAATTTTATTTTGATTAATTAAAACTGGTGTAATATTGTTGCCTGACACAAGTAGTTGCACTGGGCCTCATTTATAAAGCGTGCGTATGGACAGATTTGATCTTAGAGTGTGCGTACGCTTAAATCCACGCCAATACTCATATTTATAAAAATGTTTTTTTAATTGGAAAAGTGCTTAGAGCCACATCAGGGTCTGAGCAGACATACTTACTTTTAATTGTCAGATCACTGCAGGTTTTTGGAAATCTGCAGCTCGATAAGGATTTTGACGATGACTGTTGATCTTTTATATGTAAATTACTTTATTTAGGAGTCGTTTACAACGCAGAGAACTGAAACCATTCAGCCGCGCGCAAGTTCAAGATCATTCGCGATTTATAGATTGCACATCTGAAAGAGCTGCGTACACTCGTTTTCTGTGTGTACGTTCATTCTATGAATAACACGTACATACATCTGAGAAATTATCGTAAGATCAAGTTTAGGACGGTTTCTGCGCAACATTTTATAAATGAGGCCCACTGTTACATGGAGTAAATAAGCTAAGCAATTGACTCTGACGTGAGTAACAGGCTCGGCGGCCTGAGGTGGAGATAGAACTGTGTGAACTCAAGGCTTAAACATGATCTACTCGCCAAGGCGGATCTGGTGACTGGAAGACCTGAGGCAGATCAGTGCAGCAGAGCGGAGTAAACAGAGGAGATGCCAAGGAACCGAAGGAAGCCGGCAGAGGCGGGGCTGAAGGTCTTTGGCAGAGGAGGTGGGAGAGGGAGGCTGGGTGGGTTCATTGGAGATTCAGGAGACTTGGACCTGGACAGGACCAGTGGAGACACAGGAGACTTGGAGCTGGAGACGACTAGTGGCAACAGGAAATTTATGGGAATATCCTCTTCCAAATCCTCACATAATAATGCAGAGGCCAGACACAGCTCACCCTCATCGGCAGCATTATTAGTGGGGCTCCACTACATCCGCTCATACTCCACGAGGTCCTTGAGGGATCATTGCTCCTGCTCCAAGCAGAGCAAACAGTCTGCAGGCAAGTCCATGATGATAGAAATTATAATCCTTACTTGAGGTTTGGTGTTCTGTTACGACTTGTTTATTAAGCAGCATGCACAAACAGGAAAATACTAGAATAAATTTAAAATAGATCGCTGGAGATACAAACTCAGGAACGCAGGAGAATATATATGCCACATCAACATAAATGCAAACAACACCGAACAAAGAACTGTGAGAATTTAAGGCTTAAAGACACAAGGAAGGCTAATTAACCGCAGAACAGGGAACAAGTGTGTGCTAAATTAACAACCATGGAGACTAACTAGGAACACAGACTGACTGGCAGACAGGGAAAACCAAAACTAAGAGTGTGTCTCAATCAGCTCCCTATTTCAGTAGTCAGGGCACTGATCAGGGATTCTGACATTGCAAGGGCTGTCTCAATCACAAAATCCTACCAGTGCACTGAAACGTTCGGTCCCTAAAAAGTCCCACAATGCACCGTGAAAACCAGGGAGCATAGATGATCACTATGTTCCCTTAACGGAAGTTCAAAACGAATGAAACATAAATCTTGTGAGCCAACTCACTACACATAATGACACGCAATAGATGTGTTTTTTTTTTTTTTAAATACAAACCATTGCACATATATGTAAGAAGCAAAGTTTTAATCATAATGTACTTACATAACATTAAAAAATAATGTCAGAAAGATATCAGTTCTGCTGTTGTTCTTAAATATCAGTAGTAATGTACACTGAGGACGTCACGTCACCGGAAATAGTCATCAGTGTCCCAATGTGTAGTAAGCCAGGGTACTTACTGTCCTTACCAGTGCCCAAATTTGTGTACATGATATACTGATTCATCACCTAGGTAGATAGGGAGCTGATTGAGACGCACCGTAAAACACAAACAGACTGAACATACACCTGACAAAAGTAGACCGACTCTGCATTCATGTGATTGGTCACGATTTACTAGGCTGCTCTATATTACTGGTTGTAAGAGTTTTAAATTGTAAAAATTACAGGTTGTTCTTTAAATATGTTTACATTTTAACTTTTAACATTTTAACATTTTACAGAATTATTCTGGCAACCACAGTGGCCAGATTTTTTTTTTTTTTTTTTCAGAAAAAGTTAAAGTTTTTTATTTATTTACTTTTTACAGTGAACACAGTGCACTGTATGCTTTCTTAATACTGATATAGCCATTAGGTTGACGGATTTACTTTTGTAAGCTCTCAGCAGCTAAGATAGGCTCCTGAGGCAAGTGAGAAAGTATGTCTGGTAGTTTTTTTTATGAAATTGATGTATTTTGAGTTGTACTCCCTCTAACTCAGAGATTAGAAATTGAGCCATCATTCTCAGTAAGACTTAGAGCAAGACCGAGAGAGAGAGAGAGAGACAGAGACAGAGACAGAGACAGAGAGATGTGGAGAAAAGGAACAAAAGAAGTAAGGAGAGATATTGGAGCGCTTTTATGTTAGCACTTAGCCCCTTTAGCTCCTGAGACCTTGCTCTCTTTCACCCCTGAGGTCTCAGCTTATTTTAATAATGCTCTCTTGATGTACTAAGCATTCGTGTCACAGAAGGTTAAAAACCAAGGCCCCTCAGTGGATTTTGTATTCCTCTTTAAAAAATGCTCTTCAGCCTCCCACTTGCAATAATTTGGACAGTGACTTTTATACTTAGAAATCTGTGAAGAGAAATTGGTCTCATTCAGATGCAGGCATTTCAAGTAATTCTACCTCACACACACATGCATTGAAATTTCATATGGCTGTGTATTTCAAAACAGCAGATTTTCACCACAAATCTTTTTCACTAGCCACCTGGTATACAAACCTTGTTAATAAAAAGCTCTTACAGTTAACTGTTCGTGATCCATCAATGTGCTTATAAATGGGTCTGTGACTATGTGTCCATGAAGGAAAATCTTAAAAAAAAAAAAAGTCTGGTTTAAATGTGCCTAATTCTTAGAAATATGCTCTTTGTATTGGTTTCAGTGTTTTTTTTTTTTATCCACTTTTATCTAAAACCATTTTAAGCATAACCAAATTAAGTGTAAATGCAATCACTCTAAAATGTCATGTGGTACCATCTTGATCATTTTATTCATAAAGGTTTTTTTTTTGCAGTATATAATTCAAGATAAAATGATTGTTTTTTTATTATCATGAATATTTAATTCATAAATACCATTACGTTTTTGGGGAGTTGCAACACATGACTTTTTATAACTTTGCCTTGTCAAAAAAAAAAAGCCAAATTTTATTTAATATAAAATTCTAATATTTTAGGAGACCTACTGACTTTGACACAGTCACAACATGAGGGGCAACTAGGATCCTCTTTATGATATCATTTATATTTTTTATTCCTTATTAGTTGCACCAAATGACTTTAATTCGGCAGTTAAAGTGTTTGGCAGTAAAACTGCTACTACTAGTAATAATGACTACTACTATACTACTACTACTCCTATTTTAATAATAATAATAATAATAATAGTGCCAATAACAGATTATGCCATACTACTTAGTACGGTTTTCTTTTCAATATTTTTTTTTTTTTATATATATATATATATAATTTTGATATCAAGGCAGCTGTATCCCTCACATTTATAACAAATATAAATTAAATTCAAAAATTAAAAACATGTTCATCAAAGTATTCAATCATCATGTATTCATTTCATTTTATTGTATTTTTTAGATACAAATTTCAAAATTTTCAAAATAAAATAAAAATAATTTGTTTAGTGATTTACACAAATATCAATAAAAATGTCAGCAGCAGAGCTGTGGTGCAGCAGTAGTGCATGTGCGTACATCTTCTCTCCATGCACTTTCTCATCTACAAATGGCATAAGAAGCCTTTTAATAAATCTTAATTAATAAAACAACCGCTGGAACCTACAATCTTTTTTTGTTTTTGCACAAACCAGGGTACTCATAGCTTAGCATGTAATGGCTATAGGTTACATTATACCTGAATCTATATTATATTTCCCAGTAAAGTGGATATTCTATGTTAATCATTGGCACCCATTCTGCATACCAGCCCACGTTACAGCCACAATTAGCTCTCCGGCAACATTCCCCTATTTCTCCACCAGCTCTGCCATTTCAAACTGCCGGCTCAACACCCACACAGCCACACAACTAACCCCAGAGAGGCTGACACGAGTCTGTACGTGTGTGTGTGTGTGCAATGTGGTGTCTTGCTTTATGAGGATATCAAGTATAGCTACTGTGAATGCTTTAAAGAGAAGAGGAACAGCCGGGAGGGACCACTGTCTCTGCTCTCTGAGAATGAGAGGAGAGATCAAAGAGAGAGAAAGAGAAAGGGAGTGAGGGATTGGAGCGAGAGAGGGAGGGAGAGAGAATAAAAGTGAAAGAGCTTGAGCTAGAAGCCTTTGATCCTCCAAAATAGTGACCTTTGCGTGAACCAACAGTTTCCTCCCATGGAGACCCTGCCAATATGGCATAGTTCTGATTAAAACGCAACTTCATTTGAAGTTGGATGAGCTTTTGATTGGGCCTCATGAAGAAAATAAGCCATGAAAAAAACAGCTTCTTTAACGCAGAGATAGAGGTTAATCCTAATTTAAGATAATAAACCTTTAAAAATTCATTTGCTCTAGATGGATGAGTCATTTACACTGAAAAGGTCTGTTTTCATGCTCTTTAATAACAGCAATTGTTTGCTAAGAAAAAAGCATATAATATGGTAATTTTAGACAATGGAAAATCAGGTGTGGTCTCACTCGAAATGTAAACTTCCATACACACACGTCCACATTTAGGCCCACTTATCAGCTCATTGTGAGATGGACAAATTGGTATGAAAGTTGGAAAATTGAGTTGGAAAATTTCTTTATATAGACAAAAAAAGCACTTTTTAAAAAGTATCTTCTTTTGCACTGTACAGTTTTTCATTATCTTTAACAAGTTGGTAAGATGTTTACTCTGCTCATTACTAGATGGACATGTCAAAACAAGTCAGTTAGTGACTTAAGAACTACTTGGACCAATTCAGTTAGTCACGAACTAACCAGTTTTATGAACAAGTTCAAGAAATTAACCAACTCAAAATAATTTGCTACTTCTCTAAACTTTCTTAGTTAGTTAGAAAGTTAGATAGTTTGCGTACAGGTAAAAATATGCAATGTTTCAAAATGGACAAAGACTGACCTGTTTGACGCAGTCATGGAACTTTCTTCTTTTATAACACAAGCGAAAAGTGCAACCATAACCCTCTCTCCCTCCCTCCTCGCCCTACCAACTTCTTTTCTCTTTTTCTGTCTCTCTCTCACTCTCTCTGCCTTCCCTATGGGTATTTCATCGAATATTTATGTCCTCTTCTCTCTCCAGAAGTGTCATTTTAACTTTAACAGGCTTTGAAGCCAGAGAGTTTGACACCACAGAATGTTGTAAAACTAAAATAAAAAGCATCGACCTGTCTCCCTATCTACAATAGCTTCATAGCAAGTCAACTGAAGATGCTGTGGTGTTCTTACCCTTTAGACATACAGTATCATTAAAGCTAGAAAAACTGGAAAAGTACTGACTTATGAAGAACAATGAACAGTTTTAAAGGTTAAGAAGTCATTTCCTCATTGTTTTAAGGTGTCTATCATAAATACAAAGAATATTCTATAAAAAAAAAAAAAATCTGTAGTTTTTAAACACATTTGCCATTTTTTTCACATTTTTTTTTGACATTATTCATTTTCAATATGTAATGACTTCACACAAAAATTATAATGTGGCGTAACAAAAGTATGGCAGCGGCTATTTACACTAAGTGAAAATAGCATATTTTCTTAGCAATAGATGCCATTTACACTAAGTGACAATAGCAGCATTTTCTTAGCAATATGCTATTTACACTAGGTGAAAATAGCGATATTCTATTTACAACATGTAAAAGTATCAGTTCTTTGCAATAAGAGTAAATAGTAATTAGATGCTATCTATACTTTATATTGGCAGATACTATTTGCACCTCAGTACTTTTGTAAATTAACAGGATGCAATAATATCATATTGTAAATGATTATATTTATTAAAATTATTAAATGGATGCTGCCTTATTGGGAGAATAAAACCCTCCCTACACCTTCCCCTAACCCTACCAAATAAACACGTTTAATATTATTAAACACTCGTTCACAGTTTATTTTCACTTTTAGAACATTATTTTCATTTTTATTGAAAATAAATGCGAGCTTGGCAAAAAGCGGATTCAAACCCGCATTAATTATGTTGAAAGCCAGGTCTGCGAGCCTTATTTGCTACTGCTGCACCACTGAAGACATTGAATTCTGAGCGTCTTTTTTAAAACTTCAGTGGCCCAACCAAACATTGGTGGGCAGAGTTAGTGTATATAGCATTTTCAAACAAGTGCTATTTGCACTTAGTGTATATAGACACTCCGTAAAAGACATTCCATGTGGGTTATTAATTCATAGACTGGATTTTGAGGAGTCGCTCCACATGATTATTATAACCTAAACTAACCTTGATGCAGGTCCTCTCTTAAATATCACTTCCTGCTTGTTTGATTGTTTTTTGTACAACCTGAATTCCGGAAATGTTGGGACATTTTTTAAATTTGAATAAAATGAAAACTAAAAGACTTTCAAATCACATGAGCCAATATTTTATTCACAATAGAACACAGATAACATAAAAAAAATGTTTAAACTGAGAAATGTTACACTTTTATCCACTAAATGAGCTCATTTCAAATTTGATGGCTGCTACTGGTCTCAAAAAAGTTGGCACGATGGCAACAAATGGCTGAAAAAGCAAGAAATTTTGAAAAGACTCAGCTGGGAGAACATCTAGCAACTAATTGAGTTAATTGATATCAGGTCTGTAACATGATTAGCTATAAAAGGGATGTCTTAGAGAGGCAGAGTCTCTCAGAAGTAAAGATGGGCAGAGCTGTGAAAGAGTGCGTAAAAAGACTGTGGAATACTTTAAAAACAATGTTCCTCAACATCGAATTGCACAGGCTTTGCAAATCTCATCATCTACAGTGCATAACATCATCAAAAGATTCAGAGAAACTGGAGAAATCTCTGTGCGTAAGGGACAAGGCTGAAGACCTTTATTGGATGCCCGTGGTCTTCGGGCCCTCAGACGACACTGCATCACCCATCGGTATGATTGTGTCAATGACATTACTAAATGGGCCCAGGAACACAATCCACTGGGCCATCTGCAGATGCCAACTAAAGCTCTATCATGCACAAAAAAGGAAGCCATATGTGAACATGGTCCAGAAGCGCCGTCGTGTCCTGTGGGCCAAGGCTCATTTAAAATTGACTTTTTCAAAGTGGAAAAGTGTTCTAATTTCAGACGAGTCCAAATTTGACATTCTTGTTGGAAATCATGGACACTGTGTCCTCCGGGCTAAAGAGGAGGGAGACCTTCCAGCGTGTTATCAGCATTCAGTTCAAAAGCCAGCATCTCTGATGGTATGGGGGTGCATAAGTGCATACAGTATGGGCAGCTTGCATGTTTTGGAAGGCACTATGAATGCTGAAACTTATATAAAGGTTTTAGAGCAACATATGCTCCCCTCCAGACGACATCTATTTCAGGGAAGGCCTTGTGTATTTCAGCAGGACAATGCAAAACCACATACTGCAGCTATTACAACAGCATGGCTTCGTAGTAGAAGAGTCCGGGTGCTGAATTGGCCTGCCTGCAGAGAAAGAGAAAAATATGTCAAAGACAACCACAAACTCTTCAGCAGCTGGAAACCTATATCAGGCAAGAATGAGACCAAATTTCAATACCAAAACTCATAACCTCGATGCCCAGACGTCTTCACACTGTTTTGAAAAGAAGAGGAGATGCTACACCATGGTAAACATGCCCTGTAGTAGGCATAAAATTTGAAATGAACTCATTTTATGCATAAAATTGTAAAAATTTCTCAGTTTAAACATTTGTTATGTTATCTATGTTCTATTGTGAATAAAATATTGGCTCATGTGATTTGAAAGTCTTTTAGTTTTCATTTTATTCAAATTTAAAAAACGTCCCAACATTTCCAAAATATTTTGATTTTCTTATTGTGTATTCCTGAATGTTAGTCACACCACATGACACAGAATAGTTCATTCTCACATTAGACTTTGTCTCTATAAAAAAAAAAATTATTATTATTATTGAGAAATTAATTATAGATTATGTGTATTCTAGTCATTGTATGTATGATTTTCATTTTTAATGTCATTTGGTATTTCTGAAAAAAAATAATAGATCTAGCAAAAAAAAATACACTGTAAACTTGGCATATGGTGCATCTTCTAAAGTAATTCAATAACAAGTGGATGCTTCTTCAGAATAGCAAATCTTCTAGGGAAAAAGAGAGAGACACAGAAACGATCTTTCTCAAAACTATAATTATAAGCCAATTCCAGGTTAACAAGTAACCTACGTATGTGTGGCTAGTAAGGAAGTCTTCAACTCTCAGACAAGCCAGTCACCTCGAAATTGATTCCACAATTGATTCACTCTGACTGGTCAAAGCCAGATACTGTGTCCAGGGGAGACCTGATATTATCTTTCAGCCGATCAGCAATGGCTCTCCATATTCTTGGAGATGAAGAAATGATTAGGCTGTCCAGTGCGTGTCATCTTTGACAGTGACGGATCAGAGGGAGAGCGTATTCTTTGATGAAACAGAAAAATGGCCTGGGATCATAAAGCCAAAGGTAGGCCAAGCTCAGATTGCACTTCAGTTGACCATCACTGTAACTCATTTTTCATCAGATCATCTACTTCAAGCCTCATATCATTCACAGAACTCTTATTCCCCAAATAGACTTGCCACATATGGAATAAAGTCCAAAAAATAATAAAGTTCTTTTATTTATTTATTTTTCAATATTTGCAGTGCTTTCTCTGCTCCATTCAGGACCTGGCACTCCACAGAGATTGTGTCACCTCCACAAAGGCTGATATGACCTAAGATAACCACCCAAGTGATGATAAAATATATGGCTATTTCTGTCCAGTTTAACAGTAAAACTCCAGAATTTAATAAAACAGAAACATTTTTCCCTCTCTTATTCCCTTTTTTACTGAGTAGTCAGTCGAAACACCTGCATCCCCCAGCTCTTGCATCTTTTAAAGTTGTGTTTCATTGATTAAAATTGAATGTGGGGAATTCAAACGCACCAACTATACAAAGGGTCTTGACTGTTTTATCAAATAATCTAAAATTTTCCAGAGCTGTTTTAAAATTCAAAAGACCTTGCTGTACAGACGCATATGGACACAGTGTGAAATGGAAATTCACACAATTTTTAAATGCAGGTTATTGATCTTATTGTGAACAATTCATATATGTTTTTTAAATGTTTTTGATCTCATAATTTTTAATCAAAATGTTTAACATATTAAACCCCAGCTCTTTCTCACAAGCTTGCATTTAGATCCGCCTCCATCCAATGAACAACTAAAGAATTCAAGATCCCTATCCTACATTTTTTTTTTTTTTTTGGATAACTTTCACTCAGATGTACCTCACAACATGGAAAAACAGATTTTCATTGCATCACAGCACTCTTTTTATGAATGTCTTTTTATTAAGTGGTCTAATCTAGGTTTTAGATTTGGCAAAAATAGGTTTATTGTTCAAAATGAAGACAAAGTATTTTGACATGTTCTGGTTATGGAATTTTGTGCAACATGTCTAAAGTTAAAGTGATAAACTATATCTGTGGTTAGGACACTTGAAATTGAAGGGGAAAAAATGGCTTAGAAAAAAAAAATAAAGTAAAATAAATTAAAAAAGCTCTAGTATCATTTATTTGCAGATACATGGTTTGATATATTTTTATATAATACAAGGAAAACCATACATATTTACAGTAAGTGTGACTTAAGTCTCCAAAGATGTCCACATATTGTCCATCAAACTGTGAGCCTCGATAATATTTTCTCTTTAGTTCACCAGAATGAGTATTTTATCGTCTTGTAGCACCATAATGAATTTCTTGCCTGAAGCTAGTGTTTTTTTCCTGGTCTTTCAATGGACAAAGGGGTAGAATGAAGAATGTGCCCTTCTTCACAAAGCACTCAGTTCACAGAAACAAAAGACTGAAGAAAGAATTCAAAAGACTGCTTTAACACCAGGACCCTAAGACCTCAATTTTCACAAGCAGTCACAGAGCATCAAAAATGAAGGGTGAAATTTAAATTTAGACTTGTACTAGTGGTTACAGTCTGTTTTACTTCCTTTGCACATCCTAACCTGATATGAATATTTCTAAGAATCACTGATTATAGGTGCACTGTAAACCCGAGCGCTCAAAATACTTAATTGGTTTGAGTAGGGCAAACTTAAATTGAACAAATTAGTTCAGTTAAATTAACTACTATGAGTATTTAGAACTTTCTTTTGCTTTTGAGTTCACAGAACTGATATATTTTAAGTTAACTGAACTGTTTCATTGTTTTGAGTTGTATGAACTCATTTCTTTTAATTTAGACTAACTTAAGTTTATTTGAAACTGGGCTGAGATTTATATTTCCCAGCATGCTTTGCCCATGGCACTCGAAAGAAAGAGTAAATGCTAAAATTAAGTGTTTTATAATGTTTTTTTTTTTGTGCAAGATTAATGGTGAGGGAGATTTAGTAGTGATTAATGTTTTGTTATGCTGATTTAGACAAGTAGCGCATGCGGCTTGGTTTGAGAGCAGGTAAGTTACATGTTTTCATGTTTTAAGTTATTGTACTTATTCAGTAAATGTTATACCATGCTATTGTTAACATGTTAGCAAATTAGCAAATTGGCTTTTTTTTTTTTTTTTTTTTTTTTTTTTTGTATTTTCCTTGGGTTTACAGTGAAGTAAATAACTCATTTGATTTGCAGTAACTCAATATAAAAAAGTTAATTAACTAAATATTTTATGTTAATTGCTATCAAAATGTATGAGTAAGCTAACTCAGTACTTTAAGTTTGTAGCAATTAACATGCATGAGTACTACAAACTCAAAACTTGATAGTTCTGCTTACTTAAAATTGGGAACATCATAACTCAAAAAAAAAAATGATGTAACTGATTACCTCAAATTTTTTGAGTTAGCCCAACTTATTCATGTTTACAGTGTGGCCTGCTATTCACTAAAATGTTAGACAACGAATCATGGCTAGCATGAGTCAAGCACCAATCAAAAAAGTCCACCAAGACAAGACAAGTGTGCACAGATAAAATACTGATATGAAATGAGCAAAATATATCAAGTGAAATTACTACCATTATAGTCGAGACAGACAGTTAGATGGTCATTAGAAGTGAAATCAATTCTTTTAGGGTCTTTGGTCAAGTCTTTATCCATCACATAGAATATCATGGGATATTTTTATATCTGCTGAGCTTATTTAAACTCACCCTGGACAACCCTCGGCATTCAAGGGAAGCATAAACTGACACATGATTTATAATTGGCTGAACATCACTTCCCATAGAGCTGCTATTTGCATATTTCCCAGCACTCTTGTCAAAGTGGCAGAGTTTTCTGTGCCTTAACATATTTAGCAGCCTGTGGTGTTGACAACTTGAGGTGTTGCTGCAGCTTTAAATATCACACATGCCTTTGGAGTAAGATCAATCCTTTGAGAGCCGTTGGACAAATCTCTTTTCATCACAGTTGAGAGTAGGTTTAGTGTGACACTCATTTTAAGCTTATCAAGCTTACCTACAGAATATAACCCATGATGGCCATTTGTTTTTATCACAATCCAAAATCTAACTGAATAAAGAATGATTTCGCAAAGCCAAGACACATGCTTTACTGTAATTTCTCTGCTGCATGGTGGGGAAATGTAAGTAAAAGGCCTTCAAAAAACATCCCTGTTCAGGTTGTGATACACGTGTCTTTTTGCTGTGAAATGTTTACTGATTTTTATAAAGTAAATGTAAGAATAACTTTTATATTGTTAGTAATATTACAAGATGAATATTTACAGGACTGAAGTAACTATTTGATTATTCATACATCTTTCATACAAAAAACATGTTAAGATATATCAAATATGATACATCAGGCTTTTGAGGAACATTTATTTGTACATCTCTCATCATCATTTTTCATTACATTTGCCCCACACAACAAAAACTACAGTGCTTTGATCACAAAACTAAGACTTTAAATATCATGTATTACTAAGTTATTATTGTGAGATATAGGCTTTTTTATGTAAAGAGTCTGCTATACTGTTACAAGCTTGAAACAAGTTTGTAACGTAATTGCATAAATTACAAACTATCAGAATTTCATCTTAAACGTTTTCGCATATAAATGCCAGCAACTGCACCAAATTGCATATCAGTTTGTGCCTCTGAATAGGAGTTTCAACCTCCCTCCTTATTTGTTTCTATAGTTACCCCCATTTGTTACCATAGCAACTAATCACTCACACCTGTTCCTTGTTCCTGCCCCTATTCCCTTGTGTGTTTCTTCTGTTCTTGAGGTACGTTTACATGACAACAATGTACTAAGGCCCCATTTACTCTTTTGCGTTTTCGTTTTAAATTGCGTAAGTTTTGCTACGGTTACGCCTGTTGTTTACACTACGCTCTAACCTCGAAAACGGAGACTTTCAAAAACACAGCAGATCCTGCTTTAGTTTGAAAACGCCGGGGTTGCGTTTCAGTGTAAACGGACCAAAATGGAGGCTTTTGAAAATGATGGCGTGGCTGGCCACGTTCGCTTTTTGTATCCTTGACGACCATGTAAACAATAACATGGAGACTGACCTGCAATCTTTGCTGGCTTTGTTGTCATTCTTAGCAGCCATTGTGCAGTTAAACTCTGCATTTTTTTTAATACTGCAGCTACCTACATGCACAAGTGGCAACTGTTTACACTTGTACTCGCATGCTCAGTGTGCATGAACGGTCATGTGACATGCGTTTTCGGTCATGTAGTGTAGACATGGATCGTTTCTGAAACGCTCTGGAAACGCCAGTGTAGATGAGGATCATTTTCATTCTAAAACGCCATTTTAAAACGAAAACACAAGTGTAAACAGGGCCTAAAAATGGAAAGGTTTCTCCTTTGCGTTTTTTTTTTTTTTTGCATACAGGTGACAACGTTTTTTTTTCCCAAACGATCCCCATTCACACGGATCCATGAAAATGTTAAAAAAATGCTGTATTACGCATGCCATGCCAGTAGTTGCTGATGTCACTTTGTAAAGAAAAACTTCACACCTATAGAATAATTACATAATACTCATGCTTGTGACGTCACCATTTTCACAAATTCACATTTTTGTAGTTTACCTGGAGACAATAACGGTATAGTTTTCAAAAACTTGCACTTTGCATGTTCAGGCCCCCAAAACGCCGCTGTAAATGAACGTCCAGAATGCATAAAACCTTTTCCATTTTTAGTTGAAAACAGTGTTGTGTAAACGGCCCCTTAGTTTTGTGCGCATTTGTTTTAGTTGCTGTTTTCTCCCGTGTTTAGAATATTTTGTTCTTTGCCTGAATGTATTTTGTTCTCAGCCTGGATTTACTTTTGTTTTGTTTAAATAAATGTTATACTGCATATGGATCCATCAGTCCTTCTTTACTAAAACAGCCACATTACACTCACTAGGAGCTATTTTTAGCTATTTTGCTTTATTTGGAATTATTTTGAGACAGCGACCTTATGAGGTGACTGGTATTGCATTAAATGACTGTTACAATGATGACTGCAGACACAATCATAGAAATGAATACTCTAGGCCAACCAAAGTGAGTCATCAGTGTTATCACAAGAGAACTGGTTAAAAAAAAATCATAGTCTCAGCCTGAGGCGTCATGCCAACAGATCGCCCACTCACCAGCTGATGCATATTTCACATAAAAAAAAAAAAAGGAAACTACTTTCCCAGGATGAGAAGCTTTAATCTAATTGGTTGTTTCTTTTACATAAAGATATTCAGATATTAGTCAGGTGCATTTAGTAGCTAGTTAACCAGATATCCAAAGGTTGTATATTCGGCTACACTTATACTTATTTTTTAAATCAGTAGAAATTCAAACTACAGACTATATACACATTTTTCTGTTTTCTGTACAACCATTTGCAAAGACTGTTGTGCCATTATTTTAACGTCATTGTGGTATAATCTGAGGATTATTTCAAATAAACCCCTTGTGAAAAAGAAGTGTACTTTAATTTAATTGAATGTGCACTTGTAGTGTACTTCAAATCTAAAAAGTATTTAAAAAAAAAAACTGTACTTGCAGATAATATAGTATTAATCACTCTGTCAGTATTTGTACCTAAAATGCGCATATTAGTACCTCAAAGATACATATTGGTACCAAAAGTTTACATATTATTACCTAAATAGTACATATTAGAACCTTTTGGTAACACTTTAGGGTCCAATTCTCACTATTAACTAGCTGCTTATTACAGTTTTTCTCAATTGCTTTAACACTATAACCAGGCTTTTGAACTAAAATTTCAAAACCATAACGCCATTTATCAAAAAGCACACCCATTTCCCTAAACTATAAACATTATTCCCCTGTTTTGACACAAGTCAGATTTGTTGAACTGTCACTGCAAAACTCCAGACACAAATCCCTTCATTTCTCATTGCCTAGACCATGTGGTCATCTAGAAAGCAATAGCATTCAATATTGTTCACTCAGGTCAGCACAGCTTCAGCTCAATTAGCACACAAATACCCAGGTGGAAACACTAAGAGTCAAAATTTATCACACACCAATCAGAACCTTCAATAGACAGATAAAAGAGCCCCAGTCAGTTCATTCAGTTTTGGAACAATGGATCCAGAGAGATGTGATAAGAGGTTGAGGACACCAGAGAGGAGGAGGAGGAGGAAGGGGTGAAGGAAGAGGAAGAGGAAGAGGATGAGGAGGAAGACGATAAGGATGAGGAAGGGGAAGGGCAAGGAGACAAGCAGCCTTGGATGAAATTCGTGTCACTCTGGTTGACCATGTCCTTGTCCATGGTATGACTATGAGGGAGGCTGAGCAACAAGTTTCAGTTGATGCGTGCCGGGGGGTTCCGGCATGCAAGAGGATTTACCCCCGCCAATATAGCCTGTGATGTTGACAAGATTCTCTGGCCTGTCCCAGACCAAAGACGGGATGCTGGGGTGGGGCAGAATATTTTGTTGTTGTTGTTGTTGTTTGGTGTATTGTACTGTACAGTATATTAAGGAATAAATAAAATGTGCAAATATACATTGTTGTGTTGATCATGTGAAAATGTTTTTGAGGAAGAACCAAGAAACATAACTTATTACCGGTTTTTGTAGTATTGTTTTGAATTTATCTCACCAGTGTGTAAGACTATGTTGTAGTGTGTGTGTTTTTGAGGGCTTGTGTGTCATGTCTGAGGGCAAAGTTTGGTTTTTCACCTAGATTGAATGGTTTTGAGTGGATAGTTTCATTTTGACCTGAAAATCGGAAGTTTGGGGAATTGGGTGAGAAGTTATGGATTTATGTTTAGAGTTTCGAGAAAAGGAGGCATAATTTCATGTTATGATGACAAAACGGAAGATCTCACTCACTGAAGCTTTTATTCAGGATTGCAGCGAATGGCTTTGATGAAAGCAGCGTACTCTACGTGCTTTCTTCCGTATCAGATAATCCAACACATTAGCCCCATAAATGCCGAAAAAAGAAAGAACAGCAAATCACAACTATCCCAACTATTCACTTTGACTGCGGCGGTAGGCTACAGAATAAATAGTACAAATACAATCTGTAACAGACAAAGCAATAGTGACACATGGTAAAAACGCTGTTACTCACACTTGTGTGTTGCGAAATTACTGTCAGATCCAGTGTAGTTGGCACTGCATCATCTTTTATTTTCAGTCTCTCTGAAAAGCCTGAGTCGAACTGTGTTTTGTTTAAAAACAAATTCACAGTAAAATGAAGCAAACAATCGAACAGTGTCTTACTGACGTGATCTGACTGGAACCTCATTAAAAATAAAGTTCATCCACGCTTTCTTAATGTTACAATCACAAGGATGGCAATGCAAAAACTTTTTCCAAAAAAATCTTCTTCTGCAGAGGTGGTCACACTATGATGTCATGATGTGACAAAACCTGAAACGAGTTGTTTTCTGAGCTTGGTTTCAATAAAAGCTGTTTTTTGGACTAACAAGGAAGTTTTGAGCTCTGAAACTTGTATTTGTATAGTACAATGACATCTTCAAGGAGATCAAGAATAACTTGATTTCTCAATTCATGACCTCTTTAATTGCAAACAACATGCAATTAAGTGTCCGAAAACATTACATTCAGTTCATGCTTAAGTATATTCTTTCAAAATCGGCTATATCATATCCGTAATAAGTACTCTCAAAGGGATAGTTCACCCAAAAATGAAAATTCTGTCATTTATTCATCCTCGTTGTTCCAAACCTGAATAAATGTACACAAAGGAAGATATTTGGAAGAATGTCTGTAACTAAGCAGATCTCACCCCCCATTGACTACCATAGTATTTTTTCCTACTATGGTAGTCAATGGGGGGATGAGAATTACAGAATTTTCATTTTTGGGTGAACTATCCCTTTAAAAAGTATTCTAAAGTGATTTCTTTACATATCAGTCAGACAGTTTCATCCTATCCAATATGCGTTGCATTGAGGACCAGACTGTGCGGTTTAGTTAAAGGTTTGGCTATGCAAATAAATAAAATAAAATAAATTCCAAAACAACTTCTTTAAGACTAATACAGATATGCAGCTAACACATTCTGGTGTGACAGGTAGGAGAAGAGGAAAGAGATGAGCGTGTCCTTTGGTGACAGCTTGCTGAAGGTGACTCTTGTTCTGATGGTCTCCAAACTCCCACCTGCAACAGATGCATAGAAAAGAGCAAATATAGCATCGGAGAAAGGTGCGATATAATGGTCGCCTGAAAGTGACAGGAGCCTGGCTGTATGCAAATGGCGTGTGTATGTGAATGCACAAGAGATTGTGTGTGTGCGCCCTGTTTGTCTGCCATACTTTTTACACATCATTATTTCCAAGCTGTCATTCTGTATATGGCCGAAGGGAAAGAGGAACAGTTTTTCGCCTCCAGGGAATATGCCGAAGCTAGAGTCTCTCTGCATGAGTGTGTTAGAATAAACACCAGAGAACTCAATCATACTATTCCCTTGTGCCCTTCACTCTTTCCTGAACACCACAAAGTTCATATGCAGGTCACCAGAAGCTATCGGTTAAAGGTGAAACATAAACAGTTCAAACTAGGATGGTTGGAATATAGTCAGATATTTTTATCCCTTCTGAGCTTATCTTAATCTCATCCCTGGATAACTCTCAGAAAAACACTGTAATCACAAGCAACCGGGACACGTAATTTATAATTGGCTGAACATCACTGCCCATAGAGCTCCTATTTGCATATTTCTTAGCGCTCTTGTCAAACTGGCAAAGTCTTTTTTTGCCTCAATGTATTTAGCTGCATGCGTTCTAGACAACTCGAGGTGTTGCTTGTAGTTTATGCGAGCCTGCAGTAAATAACACCAGAGACGCTTTGTACAAACACTGATTGAGGAAAAAGTTACGCTGTATATTTGACTATGCAAATCAGTTAGAGGCATGAAACTTTTCATATTCATTAATCACTCAAATGTTTAGGTTTATGTTCAGAATTCTGAGGCCCCTGATTCGCATGTTAAAATGTTTTACACTGCTCATACTATACCCGAGGTTGACAGTTAATCCTGGGTATTCATAAGCTACCGTTTCACACTGCACATTCCTAAACCCTGGGATAAAGTCCTTATCTGCATATTTGCAGTGTCAGTGACTGGACAAACGCAGCACGTGACCTGTTTATATAAAGGATCTAGCATTGCATGTCCTCATATTACACATTGCTGACTGTAAAATCAAATTGTTTTTAAGTTAAATTTTCGAACTATAAAGGTAAGAATGACAATTTTCTTCACTCCAGTTGTCGAGTTTTGCATCGCCGTTTGACATTTTTACTATCATACGCAGAAACGACTGTTTATACATTCGTGCAGTGTTTCCGTGAAAGCGCATGAATATAAGGCATGTGATTGGTTGTCAGTTGCTAAGTATCTAGTTGTAACATTCTAACACCACATCATTTCACACTGTACATGTTTGGCACTGCAATGTGGAGTTCCAGAGCAGGGTTTCATATCCCCGGGTAAAAAGCGGTGCTAACCCCCGCATCTAAATTACAAGTGTGAAACACTCCTTTACCCGGGGTTAAAAGCGGTGTTTAGGACAACAATAACCCGAGGTTAAGTGCAGTGTGAAAAGCCCTAAAGAGTACATTTCTAAGATTTTAGCACAAGCATTTTAAACTTTTTACATGCCAAACGGTTTTCATAGACCCTCATATTTGTCACTGATCCACAAGCTGAAGTTGCAGTTCAATTCAGTTATAGCATATATTCTCTCAGGGGTCAACAGGGAGGTATTCACTTCACCAAATTAAAATTGTTTCATGACAATCTAATGATGGACAGCATTATCAGCACAGAGTAAAACAACCATGCATTAGAGCACAGACAGAGAGTGAGAGCGGGAACAGGTCAGAGCAAAGTCATCCAAGCTCTATAATAACCAGTAAATGCAGTGCATGCATCCATCAGTGAGGCTGGTTTCGGGGTAATGACGGTGGGCTCTGTAGGGAGAGGGTGACTGGCTAAGGGCAAAATGGCTTGTATTACCCTCCACCTACATCAACCACACTAAATGCAATCATAACACTCCACTGTACTGTTAATGACACCACCTGCTACCTCCCTGGCACTGGTGTGTGTGAGGGGGCTACTGGCTGCTCATTTCCCCTGCCAGGTTACATTCTAAATATTAACAGAGAAAAACAGCCTTGGTATATAATGTTGCTCTGAGAACATATGGGAGGTGGTGCCTCTTAAAAACAATTCAGATGAGAAAATAATCGACAGTACAAACATATAGCAAAACATAGCTAACATATATACATGTATATATATATTATTTAACGTTATCCGATTGTGACACCAGCATAAAGTTTCAGATGAAAAGAGAGTCTCTTCAGCATCCCTTGAGCTCATTGTGTTTTCCTAAAAA
Organism: Hypophthalmichthys nobilis; assembly: GCA_037950665.1. Classification (NCBI taxonomy): domain Eukaryota; kingdom Metazoa; phylum Chordata; class Actinopteri; order Cypriniformes; family Xenocyprididae; genus Hypophthalmichthys; species Hypophthalmichthys nobilis. The sequence goes on along the minus strand of CM075480.1, from coordinate 23,807,591 downwards.
AAAAAAAAAAATACAAGTGAAAAGTCACATGAGCGGAGGCATGATTGCTCTACATTATGCTCGTAAACCAATCTGCATCAATCAATTTACTGGAAATGGATGGATTAAGGGGGCATTCAAACAGAACACATTTTTGCATTTACACATGCACTTTATAAAAGTTAAACTACTTTTAATTGGGTACTGCATTTTTAGAATGTGATGAAAACAATGTGAGATGCAAACGCAATGGTCAAACAGCATTCAGATCGGTTAAATTAAAACTGCACCTCTGTCCGTGGTGGACTAAAACAAATTGCCAACAAAAGCAGATCAGGATGCTAGAACAACTGTCTGACACCTCTTAGAGGACAAGAAAAAGACCCCTAGTACCAATCCTAGGAAGGACAGGACTTTTCATTGGTCCATATCCAGTTTCTGCCCTTCACCAATCTTGAAATTAATTCCTTACGTTTAGGCTGGGACCAAATTCTTTAGTCAAGTCAAGTCAAGTCACCTTTATTTATATAACGCTTTTAACAATGCAGATTGTGTCAAAGCAGCTTTACAGTGATAACTGTAATTCTGTTGTAAGAATCAATAGTTATTAATTTAGTTAATTTATCTATATATCAGCACTGGAGTAAACAGTGATGTCATCATCCAGCTCAGTTCAGTTTGCATACAATGGTGTCAATGCAGGCAGATCAAAACACTGTTGAATATCAAATGTCAAGTGTCTCCAACTAAGCAAGCCAAAGGCGACAGCGGCAAGGAACCCAAACTCTAACAGGTGACATCAGGTGGCAAACAGGTGTTAAAATGGAGAAAACCTTGGGAGAAACCAGGCTTAGTCGGGGGACCAGTTCTCCTCTGGCCAACAGCAAACAGTGCTTTATCATGATTCAGGCAGCTATCATAAGTCCAATGGGACCGCAACAGTCAATGTATTCATTCCAGTTCCATCCAGTTGAGGATAGTTTTCATCATGCCGGTATGGACGGTTTGTTGAGGAACTGTGCCACTGGCTGTCGTGTCAGTGAGGCCTTCACAGGGATGATCTAGTTGACTCAATCTCTGCTGACACTTCAGGGCTGCGTTGTGGTCATGTCAAGGCGCAGGTCCTCGATCTCACCTGGATTTGGCCCGGATCTGGCTGACTACGGTAAACCTCGAGATAAACAGAGAGACTAATATTAGCGTAGATGCCATTCTTCTTCTGATGTAACGAGTACATCTGGTGTTATAGGAGGTGTTCCCGGTTCCGGCTGACCTAATTTATGCAGCCTAACAATCCTTTAACGGATTTGAAAACATAAATTGATAATGTGTTATGTGTATGCCAGGTTAAAGAGATGCATTTTTAGTCTAGATTTAAACTGACAGAGTGTGTCTGCTTCCCGAACAATGCTAGGAAGATTGTTCCAGAGTTTAGGTGCCAAATAGGAGAAGGATCTACCGCCTGCGGTTGATTTTGATATTCTAGGTATTATCAACTGGCCTGAATTCTGAGATCGCAATAGACGTGAAGGACTATAATGCATTAAAAGCTCGCTCAGGTACTGGGGAGCTAAACCATTTAGTGCTTTGTAAGTAATTAGCAAGATTTTAAAATCTATACGATGTTTTACAGGAAGCCAATGCAGTGTTGACAGAACTGGGCTAATATGGTCATACTTCCTAGTTCTAGTAAGAACTCTGGCTGCTGCATTTTGTACGAGCTGTAGTTTATTTATCAAGCGAGCAGGGCAACCACCCAGGAGAGTGTTACAGTAATCTAGCCTTGAGGTCATGAACGCATGAACTAACTGTTCCGCATTTGTCATTGAGAGCATATGTCGTATTTTAGATATATTTTTAATATGGAAGAATGCGGTTTTACAGATGCTAGAACCATGACTTTCAAATGAAAGATTGGTATCAAAGAGCACACCCAGGTTCCTAACTGACGACGAAGACTTAACAGAGCAGCCATCAAGTGTTAGACAGTATTCTAGGTTATTACATGAAGAAGTTTTTGGTCCAAAAATTAGAATCTCTGTTTTTTCTGAATTTAGTAGTAGGAAATTACTGGTCATCCAATTTTTTATATCAGCTATGCATTCCGTTAATTTTGTGAATTGGTAAGTTTCATCAGGGCGCGAAGAAATATAGAGCTGAGTATCATCAGCGTAACAGTGAAAACTAACGCCATGCTTCCTAATGATATCTCCCAAGGGTAGCATGTACATAGTGAAAAGCAACGGTCCTAGTACTGAGCCTTGCGGTACTCCATATTGAACTTGTAATCGATATGACATCTTTTCATTTACTACTACAAACTGATAACGGTCAGATAAGTATGATTTGAACCATGACAATGCAATTTCACTAATGCCAACATAATTTTTGAGTCTATTTAAAAGAATGTTGTGATCGATAGTGTCAAATGCAGCACTAAGATCCAGTAACACTAATAGATAGATACAACCACGATCTGATGATAAGAGCAAATCATTAGTAACTCTAATGAGAGCAGTCTCAGTCCTATGGTACGGTCTAAATCCTGACTGGAAATCCTCACAGATACCATTTCTTTCTAAAAAGGAACATAGTTGTGATGATACTGCCTTTTCTAGTATTTTTGACAGAAAAGGAAGATTTCAGATCGGCCTGTAATTGACTAATTCTCTAGGATCAAGTTGTGTTTTTTTAATAAGAGGTTTAATAATAGCCAGCTTAAAAGTTTTTGGTATGTATCCTAGTGATAAAGATGAATTAACGATATTAAGAAGAGGATCTATGACCTCTGGAAGCATCTCTTTCAATAGCTTAGTCGGTATAGGGTCTAACATACATGTTGTTGATTTTGATGATTTAACAAGTTTAGACAATTCTTCCTCTCCTAAAGCAGCAAATGAATTGAATTTTTCCTCACGGACACTACAATGCACTGTCTGACTTGATACTGTAGTAGACGGCTGCATGGTTATAATTTTCTCTCTAATATTGTCAATCTTGAAAGTAAAAAAGTTCATAAAGTCATTACTGCTGTGCTGTTTGGAAACATCAGAAGTTGAAGCTTTATTTCTTGTTAATTTAGCCACTGTATCAAATAAATACATAGGGTTGTGTTTATTTTCTTCTAAAAGATTTGAAAAACAAGCAGATCTAGCAGTTTTTAAGGCCTTTCTGTACTCAATCATTCTCTCTCTCCATGAAATGCGAAAAACTTCTAGTTTTGTTTTCTTCCAGCTGCGCTCCATTTTTCTGGCTGCTCTCTTAAGGGCCAGAGTGTGCTCGTTGTACCACGGCGTTGGACTAATTTCCTTAATCTTTTTTAAGCGCAAAGGAGCAACTGAGTCTAATGTGCTGTAAAAGACAGAGTCAATAGTTTCTGTTGCAGAAACAGCATCAAGGATCTTTGGATCTCTGGAAGCAGCAGCAGTGGCTGAAACTAAAAGTGGCCACACTCAATCCAAACCTATTCATAATTATGTTTGGAAACTTTAAAATTATGTAAATTACAACACTTCCAATCCATACTTATTCAGAGAAATAAGTATTCATTTACACATATGTTAACATACAAATGAATGCATGCATGATAATTCAATCTTTTTCCATAATGTTGAGACTCTATGTGTTTAAAACATTGTCAAAGGTATTCTGGTGGTGGTTTGAAAAGTGAATAATGCATAGGTGAAACTTTAAAGACACTGTGTGCTTTGGATTATGCAAATGAGTTCCACAGGAGGAAAGAATGGCTCTGATGCCAGCAGCCAGTCACAGAACTGGAATGGAACTCCTCCTCATCGGAAAGGGATAGACATGTCAAGAGAAACTCCTTGTTCTGAGTCTCAGGCCTGTAAGGGGAAAGACGTCCATCCAGTCAGGCAGTAAAAGACACACTATGTTTCCTGAGTCTCCAGCCTGTGAAGGAGGAGGCAGCAATAGATACAACCACGTTCCGAGTCTCCAGGCTATGAGGAAAGAGACATTAACAGACACACTACAGTCAAAGTCTTCCTCCAGTAAGACAACAACAGATACACAGTAGCATATCCTTTTGTCTCTCCATCCCAGAAAGACAAAAGGAGATTGACCAAGTTCTCAGTCTCTTAGAAGCAGACTGACACATCTGCAGCCAGGTTAAGCTTCAGCCAGCAAACCTTCACTTCAAGGTACATTCATCTGTGTGTTCCAGATTGTGAGAACCCTTTTGTTTCTCCAGGAGATCAGCATCCCACAGCGCTTCCTGTTCAAGGCTGTTGAAACAGATTCTAACTCCGTTCCTACTACACTGTTACCCAGCACAACCAGTGGAAGAATATCACTTACTTAACAACTTACCCAAAACTCTTTCCAGAGATCTTGGCATCAGTGTATTGTTAGTATGATTTTCTAATTTTCATTAGATGCTACATAGCTGATGTCAGTCAATAACAAATAATTTTTAATTTATTTAATGTGGAATAAGGTTCTTCACCTGATTAGTTTTAGAGAAACAACAACTTTCTATAAGATAGCTTAACATCCAACTAGATCACTTACATTCTATGCATGCACTTTATTTCTTTATCCATTCATGGTATTCATTTAGTTAAATCAGTGTTAGTTACTCATCTAGCTTTTTGTTAATAATATTTATTTTATTACAGTTGTGTCAATAATAAAGTAAGAGGCTCTACAAGTTTATATCTCACAAATTCTTCAGATTGGTCAGCCAACTCATTCTCTCCAAATTACACTTGATTTTTCCTCAGTGCCCTGATATAAAAAGGAAAGAATCACCTGACACTCTCACACTTACCTAAGAGGTAAAGAGATGATGAAAAAAAAAAAAAAGAAAATTCTGTCATTATTTTCTCACCCTCAAGCTGTGAAGGGGGAGGCAGGCTATCCTCTCCATGCTATGTATGAGTTTCTTTCTTCTGCTGAACACAGAAGAAGACAGTTTGAAGAATGCTGGTAACCAAACAACTGATGGACCCCACTGACTTCCATAGTAGAAGTCAATATGGCCCATTAGCTGTTTGGTTTACCAACATTCTTAAAAATATCTTCCTGAGCAACTTGAGGGTGAGAAAATGATAACATAATTTTCATTTTTGGATGAGCTGTCCCTTTAAGTAACATGTGACCAAAACCCACTAATTTGGTTCCAAGTGTGAGAACCACTACACATTAGTTCGTGGTGTAAGGTAAATTATAAGATTTTAACCTGAAAACATGTAAATATCAATGGAAGTAAAATAAATTTGAATTCATTTATATTAACTTAAAAAAAACAAACCCTGAGAGGGGTATTTTGCCTTATTTCAGAAGTCCACTACTTACAGCTACTAAAGCTAGTGATAAAAAAAAAACCCATTAACTTAACATCAGTCTCTCAGTTTCAAAACAATTCAAATCATAGGAACAGCAGCAAACACAGTGCTTGCTAACTCAATGAATTCAGTTCCAGCCCACATACAAAGTAAATCTGTAGAATAAAGGAAGCAATTTTCTGACCTGTTTTAAAGCCCAAGGCTGAAGAGCTTTTCACTGATTATGATGCTGCTGTATTATGTCCAAGTAAAACAGAGTTAAATGGTTAAAAAAAAAAAAAAAGAGTTAGAGTCTGCATTCATTGTCTCTTTTAATTGAATAGCGGCGAGTGTCTGGGTCGGTCTCTCAGTGAGCATGGGCTCATTTCACCCGTAATGGCATGTTAAATAAAAGTAGCATAAAAAGGGCAACACACAAAAAGAAAGTCTCATACTTTTGTCAATCCATCAGTATCGTCTGACAGGAGAGGAGAAAGGATCTTCATTCATCATATCTCATCATTTACTCATAATTCTCTGTCACCAGGACAAGAAGAGTGATGAAAGAAAACACACAGGATAGACCGTACTTATAATAGCAGCCGCTTGAGTCCAGGTGTTGAGGGAGAGACGGAGACAGAGCGGTGAAGGGTGAAGAGTAATGAAAACATATATGTGACCTAGTGTAAACTTTTCCAATAGTCCACAGCTGTTTGTCTTATGTGAGAAATTATAAAATAGGCAGCACAATGAAAAACATGCTTCTCTGAATGCAGTTCATTAAATAAAGCATCTCCCACAATCCCTTCTGAGCATAAATAAAGCCTGTACCAAACATCCAGAGCCTCATTAACATTTATTGTGTCTCGATAAAAGTTGCAAATTTAATTTGACAAACAGGAGGGAAATTAGACATGGACCCCTGTGCATAACAAATATCAGCTTGTTTTTATTCATTTATTTATTTACATATTTATTTATTTATTTTCTACCCAGGTACTAAGAAAACAACTCATTTTACAGTCAAATTTTTGGTTGTCGGGCCACCGTTCAGGTTCAGAGGTGTACTACAATGACGCAAAGTTTGTTTATTCATTCAAGAAGAATATTAATTTGTGGCTTGTTCCACTTCGACTTCCTCTGGTCTGTGTAAGGATTTTTAAAAGGATGCTAAATTATTTTAATTAGTAAAAACACCTACCCTATAATCAAAAGGGAAACACAATTTTGATTAAGTTTGTGATTTAATGGACCCATCACACCCTCGTTTCCCTTTGTTACAGGGAAAAAGCACACAGACTAACTGAAGTAAATAAAGGAAGTGACGCAACTAACTGTACAAATCCATGTGAAGCATCAAGAATCTGTTAGCATTTAGCAACATATTTATCTGTTCGAGCTTACTGATGTACATACCATTCAAAAGTTTGGGGGCAGTAAGTTTATTTTATTATTTTGTTTTTGAAAGAAATTAATAATTTTATTTAAGGGTGCATTAAATTAATCAAAAGTGACAGTAAATACGTTTACATTGTTACAAAATAATCTATTTTAAATATGAATGTTCTTTTCAACATCATTTTCAGTTTCCACTCAAATTTAGCAACGCAACTGTTTTCAACAGAAATAATAAGGCATATCAGAATGATTTCTGAAGGATCATGTGACCCTAACGACTGGAGTAACATCACAGGAATAAATGACACTTAAAATATATATTAAAATATTACATTGTAATAACATTTCTCAATATTTCTATGTTGACTGTATTTTTGATCATAACATATCATCACATAACATAACATCATAACATAACTGCTTTATCAAACTTACAGTGTAGCTGACTACTTTGTCAAAAGAGTAACTGTAGTTTAACTATTTTAATACAGAAAGTAGCTTCACAGTGAGTGATTGAATGACAGGAGTAAGTTACGAGGCCTAAAACCATTCAATGTAAATCATCTGCTCTGTGGGGACTGTGTAACTTTAGCAGGAGGCAAAAGTGTCCTGTGGTGTTACAAAGACGGATAGGTTATGTGAGTGTGTGTGTGTGTATTTGTGATGAAATGTGAGAAGGAGAGAAGAGAGACATTGGATTGGACTGAAACTGTAATAGGAAGGGTAACAAGGAGAAGAAAGTGAGAAATATATAGCATTGGTCTCAGATTGAAATATATCAAGAAAATCTATAGAAAGAGAGAGAGAAAGGAAGAACAAAGAAAAGGAGATAGAAGACAGCTTACATGATAGGTTGAGTGTCAGGAGGGAATCATAAGAGATAATGACAGCGGTGCTGTGCTTTAACACACTTCAGCACTCCCGTCAGTGCCTGATGGATGAGGTCTGGGCTCTTAACTACTCACTGGACTAACTCAAACACACTCCACAGAAAACACTCCACACTGTTCTTGGTCCTCTCCTGGCCTCTGATCCACGGCCAGCAAGGTCATATAGAATTGAATAGATGAAATCACTGTTATCAAACAAATGTTCAATGACACTTCCAAGTTCATGGAAAAAGAGCGGTTTCAGATTTACAATAAATCAAGCTAAAAATGAACTAAAAGTGCTTTAAGTGTGAAACATTCAGTTTGCAAAATATTAGGCCTACTAGAGATTTGGGCTTTTTTTAGATGTTGTTCCAAACCAACCCATATAACTGTCTCTCTTCAATTAAATATAAAAAAGGAGGGGTTTTGAAAAAATTGTTCATGCTTGCTCTTTTCAAAACAAACAAACAAAAAAAAAGCATATAGTGACTGAGCTCTAGGCCTCAGAAATCACAAACAAAACAGAAATCGTGATATGGCTTATACCGTGTCCTAACCAGACGTGATATGATAAGATTCCAGCGATGAGCAATTTGACTGTCCACACTAGATGCGACGCGAAAATGAGAAGCGATAAAATCAATCAAAAACCACAGCCAATCAGAAGAGAGTGTGGGTGGGCTCTCTCGGTAAGAGCACAGCGAACACAATGAAATGGGCAAGTACTTAGTAAAATTCATAAACATTACACAATTTAAACGTTATTTAAATTACATACGGAGTGACTGAACCAATCTTTGTCATAGAATACACTTGTTTGTTCGCATTGAGTTGACAGTTTGAATGTTCTTGTGCCCATTTATTTATTTTCAAGATCTGAGGTGAATTAGCCAGTGTTGTTTTCATTACAGCTAAAAAGCTGGGAACACAGAACAATATTCAAACTCACGTTAGACGCTTTTAACATTAAATAAAGCATATAAATAGTACCTGATATTATCATTGCCATACTTTGTGTTGCTGTTCCAGCCGCGACGTCGCAGAGAAATAGAAAATGTTTCTAAAATAGAATATTCGCGTGTCGCCGTCGTGGCTGGTTAGGACAAAAACTCAGATTAACATGGAAAAGATACCTTTTATCACATGTTGTGGCGTCGCATCATGCCTGGTTAGGACACGGTGTTAGTGCGATTATCAAAACACAAATGCTCAGATTCAATTAAATATATGCACTGGTTGTTTCAGAGTGAATTCTTTTCTTTAAAATTTTTATTTATTAATAATAATATAAAATTATTATCCAAATTGTGCAGCCTCAAAAACAAGCACAGTTAACCTGGATCTTTAAAATCGTGCGGCCCTACCAAGCTCTAAAAGAGACAACAGTAACAAAAAAAAAAAAAGTAAAAAGTATACCAAAAAAGTATTTCCTTACAACTGATGCACTACATCCCAAGTCTTCTGAAATCATACAATAGGGGTTTTTTTTGTTTTTTTTTTTTTTTTTTTTTGAGGAATAGACCAAAATTTAAGTCGTTATTCACCAAAAATTCATGATAATCTCAACTGGATCATCGTTCATTGTATTTTTGCCTAGCATAAATTCTCTTCCATAGACAAGATGTCTCCACGATCACTCCATACCATTGTTGTGCCAAATTTCAACTCCCTGCCAAATTATTACCCCCCTCGCTACCTGATTACCTAATCCTAACCCCACCCCTAATCCTAACCCCTCCCCCAATCCTAACCCCTCCCCCACACCTAATCCTAAACCTAACAATACTAGGGGGGTAATTTGGCGGGGGTCAGAACTTGGCACAACACCGTAACCAGTAGAGCTCTTTGAGTAGCCTATAACCGATCAAATGGCTTATAGTTGTCAGTAAACATTGCAAAATATTGATTAAAAGTTATTAAAAATGTAACAGCATGTTCATTTATATATTCTTTGCAAAGTCCAAATGGCTGCGCATTTCTTTTTGCTATCACAGGATATGTGAGTAATGTAGGCTGTGTGAGTGAGCGTGTATAACCATGTAATATTTGTTAATTTTGTTGGCTATACATTAAGGTTTTTTCATTCCACCGCGCTACTTTTCTATTCTTTTTCTATATTACCAGAGACTCGGGGTCTCGCTCTGCTGTGTTTTTGCTTATATTTGTAAAGCTGCTTCAAGCGCGCATTTAAAGTGTTGCCATTTTCACTTATTACAGGCATCTTTGGGCTTGTTATTTTTTCTATATTAATAGGTGAAGTGACAACTTTGTTCAACTGGAGTGTGTACATGGCTTTTGTGCCAGTGTCATAGAGGGGTGTCCAAGTTTCAATCAGGGGTGGCACGTAGCTATGTCCCTGGCCGTATTTTAATTTGATTTTGATTTATAGTGGTTCATAATTGATTTGTTTCAGGTAACTCTGGGGACGAGGGTGCTGTAACTGTCTAAACTCAAAGTTCACATCTATACACACATACCATGGCTCACCTCCCAAAATCCAGACTAGACTGTGCAGAAATAGAGGATTTGTGTCATTGTAGAATAGAATGTTCCACCTTCAGCCTTGAAAGGAAAAGCCTAGAGTCGACTGAGATAGTCTTCTGTCTGCTCTGAATGTTTGTCCTGTTTGAGTACACTGTTCTTTTCAAGGTTATTTTAACTTTGCTATTGCAGGATAGTGCCAGGACAGATAGATTTGAACTGAGAGAGATAACTGAGCCTTTAATGTCTAGGGAAACATTGGTATATCGCTTACAGAGTGAACACAATGGCCTTTCTCCCTGCATTGCTGATAACACAGGGCCTCAAGCGTCTCAACAAAAGTTGTTTTAAGAGCATAGAAGCCTCCACATAAAGATCTGGGATTCTGGCTAAAACATCATGATTATTGTAATTTATTTTCGATTCATACAAACACGTCTGACCTTTGCTCTGCATCTGGCTTCGGTACAGGAGACTCGCATTAACGTGATGCTTGGCTTTACCACTGGGGCTCCGTCTCTTCCGCCAGGACTCGCTTGATTCATTTTCCCTTTAAAGTAAATGTGTCACTTGTGGTTTAGCTACTTTGTGGTATATTCAGAAGCTGAATGAGGGTTTTGTGCCCTTGAGGCTGAATGCAAACAGGTCTTGAGCAGAGAAAGAGAGAGAGAAAGAGGGAAAGAAAGGGTAGACTGACGGAGGAACACAGACAATGAGACTGTCAGGTGGCCTCGGAGGCGTGGCACAGGCCATCAATCATTCTGGCCGATGAACATCAAAAACAATGTGAATATCAAGAGTGAAGGTCCGAGAGAAAGCCAGACTCTAAATATAGAGCCGCCTATTGGCGATGCAATTTTTCACGCCAGTTAAATGCGCCCTGACAAGAGTGCATAAGACGGTTTTCTCTACGTCGGACGTGTGACCTTCGTGCGAACGTTTTTATATCATTACTATCCTACCTTTGACTTTTTCCCAGACATATCTTGTTCCTTTTCAGACACGCTTCATTTATCAAAGTTTGCATGGCAAGTCTTATTTAGGTAGGCCAAGGTTGTCAAAGTTAGTGTAAAGAGATTCAATTACTGTGTTTGAATGGGTCCAGTAACTTGCACACACATAAATATATACAGAAACAGAAGTCTATATTTCCTCTTGGGTTACTGACCTGATGAGTTGGCTGAGAGTGTGAAAGGTCTTGAACATCACTAATTACTTTCCAACCATAAGTATAAATATCAGCATGATCGTTTTTGCTCTTTTGACCCAATGTGCAGACAGAGAAGAGGGGCACAGAGAGGTGGACCAAAAGTGAGAAACAACAGACAAGTGAAACAGAAGGAGGCATCATTAGCCACAACATGACTTAACAGCGTCCAATTACTTCTGATTATATACAGTGTTTTATACAAGCATGTTCACATGTTCACTATGCTGAAATCAATGAACAGAACTCATTAATGGCATAACATTGTTTCAGAGAAACAACTTTTTAAAAGGGATACTCCACCAAAAAAAAACTGAAAATCTCTCGATACCCTCAAGCTGTCCCATATGTGACTTTTTTCTTCAGATTAACACAAAGATTTTTAGAAAAATAATCCATCTTTGTTAGCCCATATAACGCAAGTGTATATGAGACCTCAAAAACCATGCAAAGCAACACACTGGTTATGCATTCTACCCCAGTTATGAACTCACAGAGATGGATTATTTTTCTAAAAAATTCAGTTTGTGTTCCCAGAAGAGAGTCAAACACATATGATGACATGAGGTTGAGTAAATGATGAGAGAATTTTCATTTTAGGGAGGAGTATCCCTTTAAGTTGTCTGGCATAATCTTTTACAATTATTACTTAGAGAAAACAACAGCAGTTTTATTTATATTATAATTAATAATTGAAACACTTTTTGTCCTCTAAATCAATGTCATGTGGTGTGACTAGAATTCAGAAAAATGTGGAAAAAACTAAATTAAATGCAAGGACTATGGGAATTATATGCTAGGTCAATAAGTTTTTTTTTTTAAATGTTAGATAATTTGACCTTTTATGACATTGCATGGTTAGTTCTGGTGGTAAAATGCATAAACAAATTAAAAAAAATCTATTGTAAAAACAAAACAAAACAAAAATACATTTTTAAATACCTTGTAAAATGATATGCAATTATATTTTTAAATACTTTAAGATTATTAAAAAAAAAAAAAAAAATTAGAAAAATAATGATAAAGATGCAAACGTATCCAAGGTGTAAAGAATGTCAATGTTGTTACTTTGGTTACACCACTTGACATTTGTAGATTGAGTAAATGTTCTGTTGAAAATTGTATAAAAGTTTTTTTTAGAAAGCCATATGAAACAAACATATTACAAAAAGTACATTTCTAACATGTTTAAAATATATTTTTTTTTTTTTACTGTTCTTGGTCTTGGACACTCTGTCATTCATCCAAAATCAATCAGGACATCTTAGCAACAGTGGCATGCGGAGGCAAAACCTTCACTTTAAGGTTCTTTTGTTTGTTTTTGTTTTATATATATATATATATATATATATATATATATATATATATATATAAATCAAATGTAAATTCATGTACCAGGTACAATTAATGTTGTTACATTTTCCTGTTTTAAAAAAAAACATTACATTACATAAAAAAAGAAACCAAATACAATTTTCATTTTGGTTTTTCTTTTACGTTAACAATGTAATTAATGTTCTATTTATTAAAACCAAGTACAAATCTCATCAGGTTAGTGTTTTAAAGAATTTTTACATTTATTCCAAAATAATAACAACTCAGTAATAATTAAAACAATATATTTTATTTGTGAACTGATGTTCAGCTGTTCTTTTTAATAGTCAACTAATTTTCGGAACATCATCATCAGTCATCAAGCTCAGTAAACACGGGTCACAGACACGAAGATGTACCTTTAATTTCATGTTTAATTTCATGTTTTCAACATAATGTTTTCAGGCCATTTCAAGTTTGATTTTAACGTGACAAAGTTGTTTACATAGTCTTCCCATTAACGGCATCATTTTGTTCATTCAGACTGATTCGCGAACGTACATAAAAACAAGAAGCGGGATTTATCGCACAAACCAATTAGGGCTGCAACAAGCGATTATTTTGATAATCGATTAATCTAACGATTATTAGAGCGATTAATCGACTAATCATCGATTATTACACTGATTAATCAGTAGGCTTTGTTTGATTATTCCACTTTAGTAATTAGTTAAAATATTGAGTTATACTATACTTTAACTAGTAAATAAAACAAGGAAATCACTTCAGCTTCTGAAAGTGTATTTTTAATTATTTTCAAGCCAACTGAATAGACCAATCTCCTTCAGGTTTTCTTTCCTCCTCAGAAGTCATCAATAGTCCAACTGTTACAATGACTGGTACTGTGTTTTTAAGTCTGTGAATTGTAATAATAACTTTTTAATAACTGTAAAAAATATTACTATGTAATATTGTGCATTTTTTTTTAAAAAATACCTCTCTCTACACTGTCTTATCTGTCGTCTTTCACTGCATGAGAAAATGGACGTGTGGCGTGAGAACAGTAAGTTTGAATGAGAGTTGGTGGCCCTGCATGACAGCATTTTTTTGTAGTTATGCTAAACGTTATGTTTGTTATGTTTATGTTATGTTAATCTCCCATATTTGATGGGTTCGACTTCGTTTGCACTATGCATTCCAAAGCGCTGTCTTCTTTTATTGGATTGGATCCGGGAGGGCTGCATTACAGTATTGCTCTACAGCACCCCACTGGTCAAACCGCATTATTGCAGGCCCTTCAATAGGTCATGTAAGATCAAGAGACTATTCGACAACAAAAATATTTGTCGACAATGTCGACTAATCGTTTCAGCCCTAAAACCAATCATATCCAAACATACCCAAATCATAGCATGATTGAGGCATTGCCTCCTCTCATGCAACTTTCCCCCAATCATACTCAATTCCCCCCACAAAACCCATCGTACATTTTAGGGGTCTGTTAAAACTCAATGGGCTCAGGGGAGGCAAGAGAGACGTGGCCGCCCACTGTAACTTTACCCGCTGGTGTCGCTGTTGGACAGTGTTACTTTAGAAAAATAAGTTTTCACATTTTGTAATATTTGCACTAATTTTTATTTGCACTAAACTTTGTTTTATTTTTGTAATATGGATTACTTTCTCATCCAATTTTTCCTCAGAGGAAATGCCCCTGCTTGCTTAACACCTTGGCAACCACCCAAAACATTGTGTGATCAACTTTTCCATGATCACTCACATCAAAACAGAATCTAGCATTAGGCTTATTTGTCATCCAATACATTACAGCATCTTCCTGATTGGATGTTTTGATTTACATTTTCGAATTACCATTCTGTCTCACGTCTGTTTATTTATTAGAAATGACTGCACTCGCTTTGGCTGATTTTTGGCTGATACTGCTGTGAATTACTGGAAAGAATTAAAGGTCTCCTCTGGCATGTCAACAAATACTGTCAACAAACATATTCAGGGTCATTTAAAGAGTTTGTGTTATGCTGCACACACATACACATACACACACACACACACACACACACACTACATCAGCCAGAAGCAAGTGAGGCAGGTGGAAATTTGCATCATGTCAAGCCTTGTCCTGTCTGCTGGCTGCAAGAGATTGCCTCTCTCTCTCTTTCTCAGAAACACGCATATACAGTCAGACACACACAGAGACCTTGAAATACCTTGTTTACCTGGATTTGTGTGGCAGACATAGTCAAACCTAATCCCATTTAAAGCTTATGTTTCTAATTCAACCTGACACAAAGCATGCAAATGAGTCTGCCCACAACAAACACTCTCACACAGACACCAATTTGCCTCACAACACTTTGTGACTTGTGGAAGATCTCTTTTAGACCAGGTGTTACAAATTAACACTTCTGTAACATATATATATATAAAGAGCAGCATAAAGAATTATCACAGGCCTATCAGTGGCATATTTGACAGGATAAGCAAATAACCAAGCGAGGGAAACAAAATGAGAACTTTAAGCCAGACGCACACTACAAGACTAATGTTCATTGCATTTTGATGTATTACACATACTATAAAATTAGATAATATTTGGCATATAGATTCATTGCAATGCCTGAGCAGAATAGGCTCTCCCAGCTGAGTCTGATTCATCTCTACCCGAAAATTGCTTTTACTGTCTTAAGCTACCTAAGGCTTTAAGACTATAAGGTCACCATAAAATGAAAATGGACAATTCTTATTATTATTTTTTTTTATATTGCTGTTTATTATAAATTATCCATGCACATCTTTATTATTCTTTTCTCTTTTTTTAATCGATGTGCCCTCATTATCTTTTTTTATAACTTTGTTTATTAGATTTTTACTTAAACATATCAAAACCATTCAACACAAATAACCAAACACATATTCACTCACATATAACCATCCAACAAATAATTACACAACAGTTAACAATAAATGTGCCCTCAAAATCTTTAATAAAAAATTTTACCTCCTTCTTGCAACAGCATCTCTTCTCTTCTTTGATTACATGTTTACTGACGGTGTTCTCGATGGACAAGATACGGAAGCCCTAAACGGCCATGGATTATTATTTTTATCTTGTTTTCTCGTGATCGCGACTTATTTTCTTGTGATCTCGAGAAAACAAAAGTTGTTTTCTAGTGATCACGACTTAATTTTCTCGTGATCTCAGGATAACAAAAGTTGTTTTGTCGTGATCACGACTTAATTTTCTTGTCATCTCGACATAAAACTTATTTTTACAATGATTGATTCTGAAACACACTGTACCCGGACTCTACTGTTGCTAAAGTAACGAACACAACTTTCACGCGCATCTGATTGACAGATAAATCATGCGCCCTTATATTTCAGCAAAATGTTTACTTCACTTAATAATAAAGTTTACAATAAATACATATAGGCTAATCAATCACTGTTCAATAAATGTACGCTAAACATTTTATTTGTGTAATTAACATGTTTAATAATCAACAGAGCATTCAACATCTCAAGCGCAGGCAGAGTGCCTTCAGAAAGATTCCAGATTATTCTATAATTCTAAAAACTTTTAGATTAAACCCACTTAATTTTAATTTTTGAAATAAAATTATATTACATAATGTGTTTGTTATTTTTATTTGTCATGTAGGATAGGCTGTGATATCATGTGCATTAAACTGTCTTCCTTCTCCTAGCTCTTCCATTAAAAAGAGGTGCAATACTCCAGATTTCCAAAAAACAAAACTTTAATCCAGTTGATATAGGTTAAAACAATCTTGGGATGCTGTTTGAGAAGAGTGTTTATGTGTAGTATGTGTGTTGTTTCCTACAAAGAAATGTAGAAAATACAATATAGGTTACACACTATTACTGAATTAAATGACATAGGCTATGAATCATATTTAGTATCAATATACATTGAGTGACATAGTGAGGTAAATGAACACTGAAATTGCGATGATTAAAATAGCGTCTTAAAGATACACAATAAGGTGCAAACAGAATACTATACAGTGACATCAAAATTAGTTTTAATAAGCAATAAGTTTAGTATCACACCAAACTATTGCAGTTGTGAAACTGTGGTGAGCCATGCAACTAGTCGGAACGTAACAATAACAGATACACTTTCAAGCTAAATAATTATATTCAATCATTTAACAGTTAAGTTAATCACTTAATGCACACAATACTGCACAAAATAAAGCGATCACGAAAACTCTCTCTGTCCGAAACTCGTACAGTCTGGGCCAAGTGAACTAACACAGTAAAGTGGATATTTACCGCACATCATCAGTTATATTTGGTAATATACTGCCACCTGTTGGCACATTTAACTTAGAGCAGAGATTAAGTCGTGATCACGAGAAAACGTCTCGGGTTATGACTGTAACCCTGGTTCCCTGAGAACAGGGAACGAGACACTGCCTCCTAGAATGCAACTGGGGGGCCGTTGTCTGAAACAATCTGTCCAATCATGACAATCCCATTGGCCGGCGACAGCCCATGACGTAATTCAGGTGTAACCAGGAAGTATAAAAGGGCCACCTGGAGAACATCTCATCCGCTTTTCGTCTGAAGGGACTGACAGCAGGCAGAATGGAGGCATGGCAACGAGACACAGTGTCTCCTTTCCCTGTTCTAAGGGAACCAGGGTTACAGTTGTAACCCGAGACGTTCCCTTTTGAAAGGGAACTCGCACTGCGTCCCAGAACACAACTGGGGAACGAAATACCCACGCTGTCATACCGAGAGGAGTGCATGCCATATGGCTGAGAAAAAGGGGCTAGAGTCAACAAAAGTCAACCCCTGGAGCCACCAGGGAGGCCGACCTAACCCAAAAAGAGGCCTAGTCCGCCAGCAACCTGTCTGTTCATAGAACAGAGTCCCTTACTTTAAAACCCAAGAAGGACAGCCAAATGAGAGGGACTGCAGAAAGGCAGAAACCACTCCTCACCGGAAAGAGACGGGCATCCCAGGGAGCAGAACTCAGCAAAGTGCTTCCCAACCCTCAGATCGAGGGGAGTAACCTGCTCGACCTTGGATCTACAGAATGCTAAGAGGAACATTCTGGAGGCTGGCTATTCTACATAGGGCCCAAAGGGCTACTAGCTTCACCAGAAGCTGGTTTAAGTAAAGTAAAAACCAAACTCCTAAATAACCCTAGACCGCACTCAGGGAGCAAGGTCCAAAAAGTAGAAACTACAGCCTAGTATTACAAAACTGATCTTCCCGGGAGGCTGAGAAGCCTTCTACCAGTGATCAAAACTCGGGAGTGCAGATCTCTGAACAAGAACCCTACTAGAGGGGAGTAAACAGACTCAACCGAGACGAGTAAGACCAAGCCAAGCAGATGGCTGGGAGAAGGGAGCCTCCAACCAAACACAGACCAGAGAACCAGCTTCTAATTAGCCTGAATAAGAGCTAAGTGCCTGGCTCATATAACACAACGGGAAGTCTGTGTGAGGAACCAACACAGAAAAAGGGGGTCCACCCTGGGGCAAAGAACCAACCAGAACCTACAGAGGCAGCCTGAAAAAGGCCGGTGCAAAGTAGCAGATAGAAAATCTGGGGTCAACATCAAGGAGGCTCCAGAGGAGCCTATCGACCTGATATTGGATACCAAGAGGATAGCCAACAAGGAGGTCCCAGAGGGCCAACGACTCACAGACAGTCAACTCGAGAGAAAAAAGCCACCAGGGCTCAGCAGACTTGGAATACTCGTTGACATTGCCAACACTGGCTAAATACTCAGCAAATAGCTTTGAACCCTAAAAGCAAGGGGAGTAAAACATGCAGCCGGGCTAATGAGGAGGCCTGATAGAGCCTGCAACCCTAGCAGGACACGGCCACAGGCCCGGGGCTAATGCAATAGCTCTAAGGGAGCATACTCAACCAACACGAAGGAAGGGAGTACCAAATGTGCTCAACCTAAGCCAAAGTGGCATGAGGCTTATCGGGGCTAAAGAGCTAAGAGTAAGTGAAAACCCTGAGTAGGACTCAAGGGTGCAGACCTGAACAAAACCAGCCAAAAACAGACAAGAAAGTGTCTGAAAAAAGAGCTCAGGCGAAAAAAGAGGCCTAAATAACAGTATAGAGGCTTTCAATTCTGACCAGTGACTTGAAAACATCAAGGAGCTCAAAACACAGCTGGAGGGAAGGTTACAACTAGCTCTAAAGAGTGGAGGCTTCAACATATCGTATTCAACTCTCAAGAAAGAGAGGAAGCCAACAACACTCAAGACATCCAGAGGGAGGTTCAAGCTGAACCTAAACCACCTAAGTGTCTAATTTATGCCACACACCAAAGGGAACTGAAGCTCAGCATATCGCATCTACTCTAATATTAAGAGGAGCAACGTTCACCTAGGCCGAATAAGAGGGGGCCACAAACTCGCCTTGCAAAAAGGGATGTTAGGAGGGCCTGCTACTCGCATTTATTGCCCAATGCAGAGGGCGGGCCCCGGCCGGAGACAACTCTAACATAGAGGAGGCATACAAGGATCACCAACCGCAGTATAAGAGCCAGAGAGGCCTTTTCTCGCAGAAAAGGGCCTACTCTAGCCACTGCAGGCCAGGAGGCAGAAAGCAACAGCAAAACCTGCCTCTGTCAGACAGACGTATTCCTAAATACACCTAGGCCGGAAATAAGGGCGGCCCAATGGTACGGCCGACACACCTAGTATGACTTCGAAAGGTAACAAGAACAAAAAACCCAACCTAGCGACTCTTATGGCAAGAGGAGGCAGGTATGTTCAAACAGGTAAAACACCTGTGGCCTAAAGGGCGGCGATAATAGAAAAACGCCTGCACACTACACCAAACCCTAGACAGGGTGGAGGCAAAAAAGAAAGCCAACACGCATTACAGGGTGATGTAACAGATCGGCCATACCTGAAGTCATGGTACATCTGGAGCTCAGGGGAGCGGAAGATTTCAGCATATCGCCTTAGACTCTCAAAACGAGAGAAAACCACTTCACTACAACCTAAGGGAAGGTTAGCAAGGAGGCCAAAATTCTTTAAGAACAT
Organism: Hypophthalmichthys nobilis; assembly: GCA_037950665.1. Taxonomy (NCBI): domain Eukaryota; kingdom Metazoa; phylum Chordata; class Actinopteri; order Cypriniformes; family Xenocyprididae; genus Hypophthalmichthys; species Hypophthalmichthys nobilis. The sequence continues at coordinate 23,787,991 of CM075480.1, read as the reverse complement.
CCAAATACTTGAATCGTGAGCTTTGCTGGAGTTCAACCAGGAAGGTGACTCCAGAAAAAGTGTTGACCGTAAAAATGGCTTGCCACACAAAAAAAAAAAACTCTGGTTCTGAAAAACCCCAATAAAACCTACAAATCAAGATCGTAAGAGAGTAGGAATTATAAAAGGTGTCACGACCAACCTTCACTTAAAGGGGAGCTCCAGGGCCCTAGTAAAAAGCCCCTAAAAATTATAATTACCTCACTATAAATATATATAATATATATAAGTCCCCCAAAAAAAGCCTTAAGCAGGCTCAGGACCGATGTAGAAGTGCCTGTGGGGACAAAGGGTACAGAGGGACAGAAGAAGAGGAGAGGGTGGAGTGTGCAAACCCTCAGAAAGAGAAGAAATACTTACTGGCGTTCATAACGCCTGCACTGTATAACTTCCCTAAGATCCTGCTTCTTCTTCCTAGCTTCTCACCTTCTCTGCGATCTGCTCCTCTGAGGAGGAGGGGCCCAAGCGACGACGCTAGATTTCTGGCCCTATCTATGGTCCTCAGACCAGGGCGGGCCAGGTCCCCCTGGCTGTCTGGGCGTAGAATCAGACTGGCGCGGTATACAAGATTTAAATGCTGCTGAGCGCGCCCTCGCCTCTTTGAACTTTTCAACCACCGCCTCGACGGAAGTGCCAAAAAGTTCAGAGGGCAAGACCGGGGCATCGAGCCAAGTTCACCCACAGGTGTCTCTCCGTTGCCACCACTGCTGCCATCGATCTACCGATCACGGCAGCGGTCTGCTTAGTGGCACTTAGTGCCATTTAGACGCGAGGTGGTCTTAAGCGGTCTAGTAGGCAGAGCCAGAGCTTTAAGAGATGACACCCCCCGCCAACGAGATATTTCGAAAACATCTCGTCAATGGGAGGCATCGCCACATATCCATGCTCACGCAACCCCTCAACATTGGCATAATTCGCATGCCCATGTCAATGGATGCGGGCTGAATATGGGTTCTTCCATGCTATCTCAATCTCAGAATGGAGATCGGGAAGGAATGGAAGGCTCACAGGGGCTGCACGACGGTGGCCAGAAAGATAACGTTCGTCCGATCTACCACAAACAGTCTCTTCCTGAACGCGCTCCCGCGCTGAACCAGAGGATGCAAGAGAAATAGCATCCTCCTCGAGCTGATCACTCTCGCGAGCCGCCGAATCGAAAGCGTTTGGCGAGCTCCACCTTTGAACCCCACGACTTGAGCCACCTCTCTGCCTCAGCACGAGCGGGGCCCGAGCCGCCAGGCACAGGTGTCTGTCCTTCCTCTTTTAAGAAGATGGACAGATGAGAGCGGAAGACGCTCGCAGTTCACGCAAACTGCTCCCTCAAGAACAGAGCGTGCATGCTCTTCGCCCAGACAATGAACGCACAAGTCGTGTGTATCCTCCGGTGTCAAATATCCAGGACACGGATCAGCACAACGCTTGAAACATTTCTCAGCCATAGTAAACAATTGTCTTACCTTGAACTGATTGCTACAGACAAACAGTCCCTGAAGACGAAAAGAGGATGACATGTTCTCCAGGTGCCCCTTTTATACTTCCTGGTTACACCTGAATTACGTCATGGGCTGTCGCCGGCAAATAGGATTGTCGTGATTGGACAGATTGTTTCAGACACCGGCCACGCGAGGACGTTCCCCCCAGTTGTGTTCTAGGATGCAGTGCGAGTTCAACTTTTGTTATCTCGAGGTCACGAGAAAATAAGCTGTGATCACGAGAAAACAAGATTATTATTTTTATAAAAAAATATTAATCCATGGCCATTTAGGGCTTCTGTAGACAAGATCAAGTCCTGTCCTACATTTTTTCTTGTTCAAGAAGATGTTTCACTGGGATATACGTCACAATAGGGAAGAAAAGATTGTCACAACTTTTATTTCACGCCAACTTTAAGACATGATTGTCTGCAAAGCTGCTTTGAAGCAACATTGATTGTTAAAGATGTCTGAGAGATTTCTATCCCTCCATTGAAAGTACATGCATCAAAAATTGATGCTTCAAATTCAAAAATTTCAAGGACATCATAAATGTAATCTATACAAATCAAGTGGTTTATTACAAATCTTCTGAAAAGACATGATCACTTTATGCAATGAACATATTCAAGTCAAGCAAGCACATTTGAAGTTCTATTTACCATTTTTGATGTGCTCTATGTATGTGTTTTCTTCAATATTTTTTTAGATGAATAAAAGCCTAAATTGAACCTGTACATCATATAAAGCATGTCTTTTCAGAAGATCTTAAAAAATGTTTTTATTAACTTTTTGAAGTGTCAAAGTTTTGGTTGCATGGACTTTCAATAGAAAGTCGGGTGAACTAACCCTTTAAGTCCCAGATTGTAACCAAACTGACTAGTCGTATAGATGTCAGGGTAATTTCAAATATCTGGAACAACAAATCCTCAAATGTGCACTCTGTCCTGACTAGCAAAAGAGCAGAAATGAGCCAATGAAACATCAAGAGAGCGAAAGAATGCATGAGGAAAGCAATGCACCAAAAAAAAAAAAAATATCCAGCATTTTTTCAGCTCTTTTTATTCTTTTTCCCAATCTGTGCAAATCAGTGCAAAAAATACCATAAGTCAGGGGTGTTCGATTCCAGGTTTGTTGGAGTCGACTCCGATTCCCGACACCATAGGAGTCGATGGATGACTCCTCAACTCCTTTTACTTTACATTAAAACAGGGTCAGGAATAATGCAAGATTGCAGTCATTATTATACAGTTTTCCCCAATACAAAGCCTTAAAATTCCCTTATTAAAACACGGTTTTAGCGTGACCAATTAGCCCAATTTGGCGATGACATTACCTTGACTTGGCTTGAATAGCTACAGTACAACATCGTAAGCTGTTGCCGATTCCTAATTTTACAGAGGGAAGAGTCACGAGAAACAGCCGTAGCAGAATATCATGTCAGAATTAAATAAACAAGAAAGAAGGTATTCTGAATTCATCTCACGCCATCACCCAACCATTGTCTAAAAAGGTCGGGATCATTGTCTTAAAAGGTGCTTGGACAGCAGTCAAAGATATTAAAAATGAATACAATACATACAAAAAAACATACAATAATATACACTTCACTTCATTTCGTTCACTCCTTGCTAAAATAATGTACTCAACTAGAGAATCAGTGAACAAGTGAGCGATTTTGGACACAGCAACACTCTAGGGCTATTCAGAGTCAAAAAATTTACTCTTTTGGAGTCAACTCCCCATCACTATCATAAGTCTCCACGTTTGTTGATGTTGTCAAGAATAAACTATCAAATTGCAATGCACATGAGTTGCAAGAATGAATTTCAAGATCTGTATATACTTAGTAAGACAAATTATCTTGTATTTGACATGCACACCAAATCATATGTGATTCTTTAAATATTCAATGACATTTATAGTCTTATTGTGGCCTCACAGCTAAAGCTATGAACTCAAGCTTAGCATGGAGACCCTGTAAACATTTAGTAGACTGTAGTTTTGTGCAAATGTAGTACTACTGAACGTCTTTCATGGCATTATGACAGGCCGTAATTTGCAGGCTCAGAGTTGCAGGATCAAGTTATTTTTATGCTTTAAACAACATACATAACTGATTAAAGAAAAACACTCTTCAACTATTTCTGCAGTGTTCCTACATAGTTTGACAGTTCTGTTTGCTCTTTGAAAAATTGCATGAGTTTCTAAAGACACTGCAGACCCTTTAATATCTCTATCCAAACATAAACTTTTAGGCAATCATAACAAACTCTGCATATGTACTAACACACAGAGACATGCTCAAATGTGCACACGCAAACACTGGCACATATCAACCTCTAAACTTGTAATAAGTGTCTACTGAGATACGCCACATATCATAAATCCTTCATTAGTCATTCTCTCTCTGCGTGATGAATGTCTTTGCCCCAAGTGAAATCTATATCAGATTACAGCAATATTAATGTTTCAGACATTTTCACATTCTCCCTCCCTCTACATACACAAATCCCCCTGGAGACCGAGCCGTTCTGAAGCTTAGTCTATGTTAGCACAACTTGCACAATGCACACTCGGAGTTGCGTGATCAAGACGCTCATTGAATACACAAGGCATGCGTTTGCCATGCTGATGAAGGAGACTAAGACCTTGATCAAAGAACCATCAAGGTATACAAGTAGCAAAAAAAAAGAAAGAAAAGAAACACCCAAACAAACCTCTATTGCTGTTTTGTTGTCACCTTGGAAAGCCATAATGAACGTGTATCTCTCTGGTGTCCTTATATGCGAGGGAGTAATACACAGGAAATGTAAATGCAATTTATCTTACAATAGCAAAACATTGATAAAGGTATAGCTGACTGAGAAATCTGCAATCGTGCATTCGCCTAGAAGATATATGCCTAATATTAACTGTCAATTTCCTCACTCAGAGGGACCAACAAAAGTTATGGCACTGCATGGATGTTAGCTTAAAATGGTGGCAATTTTGTGCTGTTGTAAGCTCATTTTAGCTCAATTTCATTAGCTAATATTGGACTCCTCCTTGGCAGTGCCGGATGTCTTTGCCTTTTTCAACAGCCAATTTTGCTGTCCAATATTAGTTAATGAAGTCAGCACACTGCAGCTCGGTGTGCAGACTCTAATGAGACTAAGCTGTGTAGAGTTTAAAATGGGATTATGTCTGTTTTACATAGTCTTTCTGTCAAATTAGCCCTGTGGCAGTAGACCCATGAAAAAACAATATCCACTCTGAGGGTCTGCTTCACATCCACATAGATTCAAATTAAATATAAAATTAAAACTGTATTTTTTAATTTGAAATAAGCCTAGCCAGGGACAGAGGCTCCAAATTAGCTATTAGCTAGAAGCCTGTGTACACAGCATTGGCTGCGTTCTGTAACATTCTGTCATCCTGTATTATTTCTGTAAAACAAACACATAGATTAATTCAAAATTAAATTAAATTAAAATTTAAATTCAAGGTAGTGTTTTTCTATACCTAAAACATATTAGAGAAGTGGTACCATATGTGTTCCAACACTCTTAAAAATAAAGGTTCCAAAACAGGGTTTTCGCAGTGATACCATACAAAATGTTTTGGGTTCTCCATAGAACCTTTCAGTGAACATTTTTTTTTTTTTTTTTTTTTAAAAGAACCATTCTTTTCTTCATGTGAAGAATGTTTTAATAATCTAAAGAACCGTTTTCCACTATAAAGAACCTTTTGTGCATCCATCCTTTGTGTGGCTCCATGAATTTTAAAGGTTCTTCGTGAAACCATCCATGCCAAAAAATAAACTTGACCTCTTGACCAGCCTTCAACTGAGTTATAGAACTCCATTCTGAGTCATATATACACATCAATGGACAGAAATCGCATTTGCCAGTGGGATAAGGACTTGAGCTGCGATGATAGAATGGTAATAAATTTAAATAAAAAATAGGGTTTATGAAACAAAATTGCTACTGTATAATATTTGGCGCGCGTTTGGTTGCATTTTATTTTGTTATCTTACTGAAACGGTAAGCAGGCCACGAAATGAGATTGGGCACACTGGACGTGACTCCATTCCAGGGTCCGCGCTACAAACTCGACAGAAAGAGTAAAGAACTTTAAACAGAAGCTGTTCCTGGTCCATGAAGGAATTTTCAGAGACGCTGACATATCAAGCATGTTTGATTTTTTTTTTTTTTTTTATCGGCTTCTGATTATGTTTGATAATGAAACCAGCACAACAGTTGTCTATAAAATCAACAGGACAAATCTCGCAGCATCATGGATGGAGAGCCCCATTCCAACCATCTATTCACATAAGCGATGGAGAAACTCCTCTCTTTATCAATATGTCAAATTTACTGTCGTTCAGTCTCTCCTTTTGAGATCCCCTAAGAATCGATATTTTGGCTAAATTTGAAAGTTTCTCACGTTGTCTTAACCACAAGCAGCAGCTAAAATGCTGCATGATGACGCACTAAATTCATACTGTAAAAAAAAAACGATTGGCTTTGTTATAGACTATATGCGGAAAGAGGCAAATTTAATTTAACTTCTCAGAACATTTTCAGTTGCATCTGCACAAAAGCAAAGGACATTGTTTATTTAATATGCATTCTGGTAGGGAGCATTTATGCTGTCAGTCTTTTCTGTGCAGGGATCCAAACTCACCTGGGCTACCGTGTATGAAAGAGAAATTTTAAAAGATATATGTTGTACATTATATTCATCTGCATTTTATGGCTATCAGTAGATAAATTAATTCAAATAAAAGTTAGGTTATTTTTGAAAATATTTTTTTAAGGAGGACTGGAAGATAAGCATTCTTCCAGCTTGCTGTCACTTTGTACTTTGTTAACCTTTTGAGGTTTGCTTTATATATATATATATATATATATATATATATATATATATATATATATATATATATATATATATATATATATACCGTGCATAAATAAGTGATAGAAATGAATGGTTTTCATTTTCAGTCAGAAGCAGTTATTGAGTTTTATTATTATTAGGTTGTATTACAAAATCTTTATACAAATTCAGACTGGGTCAACAAGAAGCACAAGATTCATATGGGGTTTTGTAGGAAGAGGTCTGACTACAGTTGGTACTTGTAAAAAAAAAAAAAAAGAAAAAAGTATTAGTGTTCCTATACTCAGTGCAGCTATTTTGGGGTCCAGACCTGACCTGGCTTTAGTGATAGGAGATCCAGCATTGTATATTGATGAGAACATGATTAACTGAACACACAATATTCATCATCTCACATAGAAATAGATGCAAATTTATTTTGATTTACACCCGCCCCACTCCCTATTTAAAAAGCCTGGTACCCTTATAGCTGCCAGTCATCTGTTCCTTAGTGCCACTAATCTGCCTTCTCATCAGGTCTTCAACAGAGATCACACTCTGTTTTTAATTGACCTGATGCGTCAGCAAATCATGAGCAATGAGGCAGAGCTCCCAAACACTTGCCAGAGCTTGGCACAGTGCCAAAAGATGTTATTTTTCTCAGCAAGAGCCCAGAAATTAACTGAACAGTTTCAATCACAGTTTGACCCATTAAGTCCCACTTCCTGAAGCCCTCGACCAACTCAACCATCTCCACATCTGTCGACATTCAGCAGATGTGGTTCATCCTCTGACCCCCAAATGGATTCAACATTCTTCTGTTGTCCAAAGCAAATAAATAAAAGATTCAAGGTGTAGAGAAACTCCTTGAGTTCCTAAACAAAATAATCAGAGGCTTCATGAAGAACAATTACAGAACTCTTTTGAAAATCTGATAACTTTATTGAATGAACTTGTACTTAGGCCTATGTAGAGTTCATTCCTAGATTAATTAGAATTCTAAAAATGTACATCATAACATATTTTAAAAGGTGTTTAATTATAATCATCATTTAACATAAGTTCTAGACATCCAGAGACACACACAGCTGAAAAAGATATAATTATCTGTGATATAGCCTATAAATTAATAATTTAAATACACACAAGGCCAAAATCTAAATAAAGTTTTAAACATTAATTGCATCCCCTTTTCTTACAAAATAACATCACATAATCATTATCACTGTACTGATTATTCCAAAACTGTGTCTATTTAGTTGGCTTTGGGTGCATGGCACTCACGGCACTGAAGCTCTGCTTCATAATGACTGCCAGGTCTCTGAACCTTTATGTGACAGCCATAACTTACACCAGTGATGCCCTCAAGACCTCATACATGATGAAAGACAGCTGAACTAGACCTTATGTGGCACTGTGATGAGGGGCTGAACCAGGGCACAGAGCACCTCTTGCTGGGGTTGCATGCATGGTGCAGCAAGTTTGAGACACCAGAAAGGAATTTTGATTCGTAATGTATCAGAATAATATGAGAATCTTTTTCAATGAATCTCCATGCTGAATTTCACTTATGCTTACACCGATTTTAAAAAGTGTGTAACAAAGAAGCCGGTTGCCATTGTATTTTTTCTTCTTTATTAGAAGTCATAAAACACTTAAATGTGTGCATTATAAAGTTTATTTTGTTCATTATTATTACACCAATAGTGGTATAAGTGAAAAGCACAAATGAAGGCACACCACGATAACAAGCTTTTTAAATTAAGCTTATTAGTTACCATCTCGCTGAATATGTGGGTATTTCTCCTCTTAAGTTTTTTGCATAAGCTTTGAGTTTGTTGTAATGAAATAAAATACGCAAGAAAAGTGTTTGTATTCAATTTTTTAGGCTACTTTCTTTTCTTTTTTTCTTGAATGTGTGACCAGGGCCACATTAACACGCAGACCTGCCAAGGCTTCAGTTCTGGCCCCTCAGCTAGGGCTCCAGGGTTGCTGGAGAAAATTATAACGTCATTAGCCAACCTTTGTAATACAGAGTAGCATTGGCTTGTCATATTTTCCAGTGCCTGCTATATTCTGTTGGTTATTTGGAATCATAAAAATGCTGTCTGATATGCAAATAAATCGCCCTTTGTAGTCGGTTCCTTGAATCAGTCAAACGGATTAGCACCATTCAGAATCGGTTCACATTTCAGTTCAAATCATTCGTACAGTTCACTCACAGACTGAATCATTTGGAAAGGTTTCTCCAACACATTTTCATAGCAATTCAATTTGGCATTGGTGGCTAATTTGTAATTTGAATTTGTATCTAGGTTGGGTTTGTCACTAAAAGTAACACGATATAAGTAACAATAGAAAATACGTGGTTTTGTTCCCCACATTTTCGCATTGATGGCTAATTCAAGTTAAATTCCATGTGTTGCCACAGTGTTGAATGAAGAAAACTTGTCTCTGTTTTAATCAAACATTTTAGATTCAGATACCACATATAACATATGTAGATATGGCATGTATTAGTTTTAAGGAAGCATTTAATTTGTGCGAGAAAAGAGTTTAACCGGTTTTGATCCAGGGTTAGGTATAATACAGTGATTTAACTCAAGAAAAGTGTAGCTGTTTAAAACACTTCAATAGTCACACTTATAGTCTCAAATTAATAATTAAAACAGACATCTGGTTTTACAAAAACTTTTGCACATCATCTGTCTACACATGCATTATAATTATTCACTATTTTCTTCTTCCTTTTTTTTTTTTTTTTTTTTTGCTTATCTTTATCCACATCAACCTGAATGTGAATATTAACCCTGAATAATGTGAAATATATTTCTGAAAAACTTATTGCACTGTTCTTACTCCACATTTGGAAGAACATTAAAAGTAATTAAGATTACTGCTTTGTTAATTGTTTACAACTAATTGCACTTTAAATATGTTTTTATTAAAAAAAAAAAAATACAGCTGACATCTCAGCTTACATGTTCTTAAAAAGGCAATTTTCTATTTTTTGTTTTAAAACTCAAAACCTTCCATTTTCCATTTGCCACTGCTGTTATGAAGAATAAAAAGTATGGTATTTGTATGAAAATCTTCATAAAGATTTATGAAAAGTTCAGTATAAAAAGCAGTAATTGCTGTAACAGTTTAATACTGCAAAAAATACACTATATTGCCAAAAGTATTGGGATACCCCTCCAAATCATTGAATTCAGCGTGGTACCGTGATAGGTTGCCACCTGTGCAATAAGTCCATTTGTGAAGTTTCCTCACTACTAAATATTCCACGGTCAACTGTTAGTGGTATTATAACAAATAAGTGGAAGCAATTGGGAACAACAGCAACTCAGCCATGAAGTGGTAGGCCAAGTAAAATCACAGAGCGGGGTCAGCGCATGCTGAGGCGCACAGTGCGCAGAAGTCACCAACTTTCTGCAGAATCAGTAGTTACAGACCTCCAAACTTTGTGTGGGCTCCAGGAACATGGTTGGGAACCCCTGCAATAGAAGACCTTTGGGATGAATTAAAGTGGAGACTGCAAGCCAGGCCTTCTCCATATTAAACCCTACGGATTAAGAATGGGATGTCATTAAAGTTCATGTGCATGTAAAGGCAGGCATCCCAAAATTTTTGTTAATATAGTGTACATGATATTACAGCAGGATACTATATTTAGTAATAACAGTACTAGTATAATATATCAGAGAGTTGCAATTATTTGCTTACTACACACACAGTACTCACCAGTACTTGTACTAGTCCTGTACAATTACAGTAAGTGGCTGTAGGTATTTTACTGTTAAGTTACAGCAAAAAGTTCTACAGCGCACTGAAGAGCTGTCAGGAGGAATTGAGACTGATGGAACATACAGTACTATAAAGTTGATTATCTGGCCATACTTGAATTAATATGCAACTGTTAAGAATACTGGGTATGTCAAATCAAATTCAGAATATGTTTACAAAATAAAATGGTCATATTGCTCACTGACTCTAAAAAATAATGTCTCTGACCATTAAAAAATCCATTTAACGAGGCATTTCAATATCCTTTTCCATACTCTTTTCTCCCTGAACACATACATAGTCCTTTAGCTTTCTGCTTGCATCATGCAGCTCCATTCATTCATTTTTAATGGTAGGTTGGTCAGTTAGCTAATATAGTCAGCTTTATTAAGAATCACATTTAATGGGCTACATAAAGCAGGAGAGACTGTTATGGCTGCAGATGAAGGCTGATGCTTTCTGTCTTTATCCCCTCTAAGTCAAAACCTCCTTCTGAAACTGCTGCATTAAAAAGTGCCCCAACATAAATGCCCATGACAGAACTGTAAAACCGGTCTCAGATCAGCAAAAGACTTGCTTCAACCCATTACTTTCAAGTGATGGACATTAGACCGCACTGGACTGTGACTGACCCTGCTGATGAGGAGTCCACGGGACCTGAGGCCAGACCTAACTCAGCATTCCTTTTAGGTTGATATTTGGACAGAAAGTTTTCTTATGACCTCAGTGGGACCAGGGGTGGGCGCTACAGTTTTAAATTAGATTGTTTTATATATTTACTATATTTAGACAAAACAGTATAGAATTTTAATATCAGCCATTTATTAGTTATCTGCCATAATATGTAAATCAGCTTATAGCTAGATTTTTTTAATATTGGTGCATCTCTATATAATATTAGTTGGTTGGGTAATAAAAAACTTCAGAGTGAATTATTCATGTCATTCTACCCCTGTGTAATATTTGTTTACAAAGCTTTGAAGAAAATCATACTTTTGTATAACTCCAAATTCATTGCGAATAAATAACTTTTTTTAATGTGCATCAATCTGCAATAAACTTACAATGTAAGTGACATGAACAAAACTGTTAAAATTGATAATCGCAATTATTTGCTTGACATTTAATCATCAGTCAACATGTAATGAATGTGACAGCCTTGCCTCTTATTAGAGCCTTTAGGCTCTACCAGCTTGGACGTTCAGATCAAGTGAAACAAAACAAGATAAACACATGGCCATAATCACTGCCAGACTCCATGACAAGGCTTAATGTCCCATCATTCTCCCTTTTGGGCTCGGATGTTAGCAGCTCTGCGACTAGTGGTGGGGAGAGATTATCAAATGCTGTATGTTCCTGCTGTAGCTTCTCTGCTGAGCTTTTCGCTCTTCTTCTCTCTGCTTGATTATGCAAAGCAGGCCTATATTCTCCCTTTGAAGTGGGGTGAAGTTCGACACAGCTCAGCTGCCTCAGGGACAGCCTGCCAAAATAAGCAAATAAAAAAAAGCAGGGTTCACGCGGAGGTCAACAAAATGGCGGTCGTGGTCGAGGTCAGCTGATGCCGTAAATGTTGATTTTATAAAGAAAGTGTCTGAAACATATGCCAGCTGCCCAGTCAGTCAATGACTTAGCAGGCAAAGTTTTGTGTAAGGCATCTGACATCCTAAAGAAACTCGTTTCAGACAGGCTTCCAAAAGACAATGTCACACCTAATAATCTAAAAAAAATTACATTTGAATATATATATATGGTATGAATAATAAAACAAACACTTCTGTTTTCCACTGCAAGCATAAATCATAAAGACATCACATTCTCATAAAACCTGACAGCAACTCAGAAACACCTGCAGCCCAACAATTATTTCATTTATTTATTTTTTCTAACATGCTCTCTTAAAGGGATAGTTCACTCAAAAATGAAAATTCTGTCATCGTTTATTCACCCTCAAGTTCCAAACCTGTATAAATTTCTTTGTTCTGCTGTACACAAAGGAAGATATGGAAGAATGTTTGTAACCAAGCAGATCTCCCCCCATTGACTACCATAGTATTATTTTTTCCTACTATGGTAGTCAATGGGGGACGAGATCTGCTTGGTTACAAACATTCTTCAAATGTTTGTAACCAAGCGGAATTGAATACTGGAAGTGCTCATCGAAGCAGATTTTTCTGGTATTTTCAATGTGCTGTAATCACGTAGTTGATTAAACGCTTCTTAAAATGAACTTCCACGGGATGATTTCAAATTCCGGATATTTTCAGATACAGAAGAAGAGATGATCTGATGATTACTGTGAACAGAATCCAAACTCAGCGGAACTTGAACATTTAATTCATCATAAGTTGATCTGAGAATGCTGGTAAACACATTATTTCACCACACTGTGTCAGTGCTCTAACTAATGATCGTGATGCTGCAGTGTGTGAGAGATGAATACGATCTGAATGAACATGTTTATTTACTTGTATTAAATATTTTAGTCATTATTCTGTCTTTTTTATTGCTAGTCATTTCACTGTATATAATTCATAAATTTATGCCAATTAATATTCAGTCGTGCTGTCAACGTGTTACTGTTCAAGATTAATTCAGTGTTTAACATCATTAAATTTTGTAAAAAAGGCAGTTACATTGCATTCATTTAACTTTTTAATTTTAAACTGGAATAACAGCACAAATGTACACAAGCAATACTGCTCTTAAGAAAATGGCTTTACTATACTACTACTACTTAAAAAAAAACATGATGATTGTAGTTAAACCAGAGTAACCACAAAATAACCATGGTTATGCTATACAAACCATAGTTTAACTATGGCAGTAGACTGTGGTAAAACAAGCAGTAATAAATCCATGAAAAAAACATGATAACGTCTCAGGTTACGTATGTAACCATGGTTCCCTGAGAACAGGGAACGAGACTCTGCGTTTACCGCATATGGGGAATGTCACTCGTGAACCGATGTCTGAAAACCAAGAATCAAACCACTCCAATACCATTGGCCGTCGACAGCCTATGACTTCATCTTAGCGCGACCCGGAAGTATATAAGGAGCACCTAGAGAACCCTTTCGAAGGGAACTCAACTCTGCGTTTACCGCATATGGGGAATGATATACCCACACCACCATGCTTAAGGAGAGTGCATGCCAAAATGGCTAGACAAACGTCCAGCATTTTCGAGAGAAACACCAGATAGCAACTCACCCTCGGGTCACACAAAGGCTGTCAGTGACAGCATTCCCTACGGCCAACAGCCCAAGCTGAGCCTCAAAGAGGCCTTCCATAGAAAGCCTACCAAGGCTGCTCAAAGGCTTCTGGGACCAAATCTTCAGAGGAAAGAAGGTCCCTTTAAGGGAATGTGGCCAGGGAACCGAAGGGAACCCCAGCCAGTCACTAGAAGGCCACTAGGGAGGCCGACCCAATCTGACACAGGACAAACTCAGTCTTGGCCAACCCGGTCTGTAAAAAGAATCTCCACAAATGCATTCTTCATAGAAGACAGCAAGTAAGAGCGACTGCAAAGGAGGCAATAAGCAACTCAAACCCGCATGTAGAGACGGGCATCCTGGGGAGCAGAACTCAGCTGAGTGCTATGAACCCTCTTATTGAGGGGAGTATACTCTGCTCCACCTAGGATCTACTCAGCATCTAATATTGCGCTGAGGAGGCTGTGCGCTAAAAGAACCCTGATATAGGGGAGCACAAACCAGCCTAGGGGCTGATCCTCAACGGGAGGCCTCATGGAAGCCTTCAACCAATGATCAGCTTAGGGAGCTAAGCACTATTACAAAAACAACCCTAGCAGGGGAGTACAAAGCTCAACCTAACAGATAGACCATACTGTAGGCACATAATCATGGAGGCCAGAAAGGGGCCTACAACATGACAAAAGTTCTGCATAGAGAACTACATATCACACTAGTATACTTAGTCACATAGTGGGAAGTCCAAGAGCAGCCTGACAAGGCCGCACACTTGAACATCTAACTTGCTGGAAGCAAGAACAAACCACATGACTTCAGTAACAGCAGATAAGACTGTGAGTGCCCACATAACAGTCCATCCAACACAATCCAACGAGCAGTGCACTCGGTAAAAGAACCTTTTACTCTTCAAAGCAAGAGGAGTACAACATACGCCATCATGAACTAAGGAAGGCCAAAAATGGGCTTATAACCTCAGTCAGACACGTGGTGTCAGCCCGTGGCAGTGTTTCAAGCTCCAGGAGGGACAAATAACTGAACTACAAGGAGGTTAATAAGTCACCTGGGGCCCTGGCCAACCAGCAGCATACTCAGTAAAGCACCTCTAACTCTCTCAGCGAGAGGAGTACACTATAACATACACCAGCATGTTCTCAAAGGAGGCCCAGAGGGCCTACCTGTCAACACACGGCGCTAGTCTAGTGGCCACTAAAGTTCTAGGAGCGAAATAGAACCAAGTTACTTACGAGGTAGCTACTTAGCTCAACTAGAGCTAAAGGAAAAACCATGCTCAAGGAAGCAAATGCAGAAAAACCGAACAACAGTGCAGTTTAACACAAAAACTCACCCACTCAGAAACGTACTCAGTAAAAGCACCTTTTACTCTCAAAGTGAGAGGAGTACACAACCGAACTCCAACATGCTACACAGGAGGTCTACAAGGCCTACAACTTGCAAACTCGTGGCGTCAGCTAGTGGCAATCATGACACACCCATGGTACTGAGTCACATAAAAACCCACACCAAACTGTGCCAACATGCAATCTGAAAGGAGGCCTAAATAGGGCTACAACTCCAACCACATGTGGCGCCAGCTAGTGGTTATAAAGGGGACCAAGCTCAAAGGGGACCAGTTTTAAACCCAACAAACAATTGTGGGTAACTAGCTTAACACAACCTGAGCTAAGTCTACACATTCCAACAGGCAATGTACCATAAATCACATAATTACAGGGTACAAAGAAATGCTAACATGGTCTAAGGGAGGTCTACAAGGCCTACAACCTCGAATGGACACGAGCATAAACCTGTGGCAGTGCTAAACTACGTGAGCAAAACTCATGATCATATACCAGCAACACTTGTAAAACACAAGCTGCAAACTAGAAGGAGGCTAAATCCAATGGAGCCTACAACTCCTACAGTTATATGCAATATAGCTGTTGTGGCAATGATCAATTAGCGGGAGCTAACAGAGACCAAACTGAAAGTAAGACTCTCTACTCTCAACCTGAGTGTGCAATCCAACAGGTGATGCACTCAGTGAAACACACAAACCCTAACCGGGGAGTACAATAGTCACCACGCTCTTAAATAGAGGCTAACACAAGCCTACTATTATGAGAACAGGTGCTAACCTGTGGCAGCACTAGAGTAAAGCTCACATAAATGTAGGGCAACAGCTAGAACTCAAAGCAAAAAGAATGCTTTGTAAATACATGCCATCCTAAAGAGGATAAATGCTCTCACCAAACAGAATTATAGATCTGTACTGAACCCTAGAGGACGGAAGCTAAAAAGCTAGCACCGTAACCTAAACTTGAATGTAAATTCAAGGGGCTCAGAGGAAAGACAAATTCATAGCATGAATAAAGTTCTAGATAGTGGGGCCTAGCATACACTGCATACACTTATCTACGCAAAGATAAGGGCCTACCACCTGAGAAAACAGCACCAGGGAGGCTAATAACAGCCTGCTACCTTAGCTGTTAACCTCAGCCATTGCACCTACATAAACAAGGGGAAATGGGCATACGACCTAACAACTCCCTCAGGAGGAGGCCAGAACTAGGAACTATACAACCTAACAAAGGATAGTAATACAAAGGGTGGTTTAAAAAATAAACACCTAAACCTAGTCCTAGCATGGGCCGCTAAGCTGTGGGCCTACGGGGCCACACGCATAGCAACGCCTGGGCTTCACCTCTGAATCTCCATAGATAAGAGGAAATAAAGCGAAGCTCAACAAGCAAACAATGTCAGGCGGCCGATTAAGGCCGACCTAAACATAGATACTAACTGAAGTGACGAGTGCTAACTCAAACTTACTCTAGCAAACAGCAGATGAGAAGCTACTCTAAACAACAGGTGGCTAAGAGGCGGCCATTTTGTGGCCTGCACAATATATCGTTCTAGCCAACCTATCAAACTTCAGTTTGCCCAAAAACCCCTCTTACTTTTTCCGATTACATACTCAGGAAAAACTATACAGGAACACAAGGTCAACATATTTAGAAACATAAATATAGACCCAGCTCACTTTCCTGCGGCTCGAAGACCAAAGACTCCTCTTTCCCTTTTCTTTAACAAGGAAGGATGGAATCTAGGGTTCTTTAAAGCCTAAAAGAGCCTCTTCCACTATCAAGCCAGAAGGCGGGCCTTTAGAAAAATATTATCAAAGGCCCAGCCATCAGCCTGACTGTTAAAGAAGCACCTGAGTATGTTAAATGAATCCAAAACCCAGGAGGCGGAGGAAGAAGGGGCGAGGGCAGATGTAAAGTCGCCCTCGCAACAAGAGGGAATCGATTACCGACGCTACTGGCGTATGTGATCGATCACCTCCCTTACAACCTGCTTCTTCCTCCTCGAGTCCAGCCATCTCTGAGACTTGCTCCGAAAAGGAGGAGATGCCCGAGCGGCCATACTGGACCTCTGGCCCTGTCTCTGAGCCTCAGCTCAAGACGGACCAGCCTCCTGGCTGTCTACATGCTCAGAAAAACTATACAGAAAAAACAAGGTCGTCAAGTCCTTCGGCAGGTGATTTTTGGTCATCCTTGTTTTCGTTTGCCTTGTGCAGACTGCCAGAATATTGCCGTCTTGGGTAGCCAGTGGTCGGGGAGGCATAAGACGTGTCCAGTGAAACAAAAACAGCATTCGGTGACGGTCACAGAGAGGGGCCATGCACTGGCGCGACTGTTGTTACGTTCCATGATTGTGTCATATGGTGGTGTATATTCTGTTCTGTGTGCTGGGTTTTTTTTTCCTTTTCTCTTTGTGTCTCTCTGCTGCTCTACCAGGTGCTGGAGAGAGAGAGGTGATTGCTCACACCTGATGCTCATTGCTGTGGCTGCACGCTCAAAGGAAGCTCCCAGAGACATTCGGGCTGAAGCCTGTCTTCCAGAGTGCTGTGTCCCTCACCTGCTCTCTGCTTGTTGCTCTGTTGCTTTGTGTAGAGACTATGTATCTTTTCCTACTAAGTTGAGGCTTATTGTAGCCTATGAGTTTTGCCATCTACTCGTTGTTACTATCTTCATGCTCAAACGTGCTGGAAGCTGTAGGGAGGTGGGTGCCTGTTTAATTTTTGTATTATCTTTTCTCCTGTTTTTGGCTAGTTAGGGAGTTAGCGTACATTTCTGTTGCTTATTCGTTTTCTTTTGGTAGTTTAATTAGTTTCACTCCTTAAGTAGTCACAGGGTACTTATGTTTGTTATTTTGGCATTACCCCCTCCTGAAGTCTATTTTGCTTCCTTTTGATTTACTTTGTCTATAATATCTTTTGTTAATAAACCTTTTTGAGCCTAAATTTGTGTCTGTCGTGCAGGGCAGGGAATGAAGTCGTTGGAATGCGGCAGACACCTTGCAGATGCGGCAGGCACATCTCCCTCTCCATCCCCATCCGAGGAGATGAAGCTGCCAAGATAAGTGAAGTTTACCACAACCAGTTGTCCACCGATGGTAATCAGGACTCTCGAGTTTGCGTAACCGTTGCAAACTACTTTGGTCTTCTGTCCATTAATTTGGAGTCCGGTGCTGGCTGCTTGACTTTCTAGGGCCGTAGTGAGATCTTGTAGGGCAACTTGAGTCGGGCCGAAAACGATGATATCATCAGCAAAGTCGAGATCAGAAAGGATGAGGTTGCCACCTGTCCAGTGTATTCCGATGTGTAGGCGGTCGATGACAAGGAGGAATAGCATTGGCTAGAGCACGCAATCTTGTCATACACCAGTTTCAATCAAAAAGAAATTCGTTACCCATTCTTCCATCTGTACGCAGCAGCAAGAGACTTGGCACAAGTTGCGAAAGATGTCAACGATTTGATATGGGATTCTGTAAGCCCAGGCTATCTTCCATAGCGTTTCTCAGTGCACTGAACCAAAGGCCTTGACAAAATCGATAAAGTTCAGTGAGATCCATTGTTGATCCAGTGTTCTCCTTGGTTCCTAGCCACAGGCTGGCAAGCACCGTAATTGAAGTCAGCAGGTTGCAACAAGCTGGAAATGGTCAGTATCAACATCTGTGCCTCGATAACTTCAAACATCGAGAATAAATGAATGGCAACGCACACCCCATGGGCGCCCAGGTCTTTCCATGTAACTTTGTGGATCTGCTTGTGTGGATCCCAACCACGAGTCCCTGTGCAGCACAAAAAGTCCAGAGTCACATACCATTGTCATTGGTTTCGGTCGCCGAAATGCAATTCACTTGAATAGCAAGTCATTGTAAAAAGAGTCCTTGTCCGCATCGGAGGCATCTTCCATCAGTGCATAGACTTAAACAAAGGTCAGCAGAGATCATGCAGAGATGGCTCTGTCCAAGACAGGTCACCAACCGAGTAGGCTCAATGCCGCTCGGAGGGAGAGGACAATTCCCACACCGCAAGCATGGTCACGGGCATGGCCGGAACATATGAAGGTCAGGGTTGGATTTCCCAAAACCTTCTTAACTCTAAGTCGTTCTTAAATTATACCTTAAGCTGTACCTTAACTTTAGTATGCATTTCTCGAACCATTCTTAGTTAAGTATACCTTCTGTAAGTCATTCGTTCATAAGGTTAGTCTGGACCACTCTTAGCTATACCTTATCACTGTTGACAGTTCACTCCGCTAGTGGCCACCACTGTGCAAAAAGCTTCTTTACATCTCAGTCTATACGAATATAATTCTGAAGTTGTAATAAAGCAGTGTTCCTTTAGTCTAATTTAAGTTTTTTCATGCAAAGAATAAAATTGTCATTACACTGATGGTTGTTAGCTTTTAATTATATTATCTAAAGGTACATACTTCATCATTTAGTATATGTGCACTCTTTCATCCGTGAAAACTTTAGTCCCCTGGCTACCATGCCAGAAGCTGCCATTCTGAGAAAAACAAAAACAAAAAAAAAAAAAAACAAGATGTTTACATAAAGTCAACAAGATAAAAATGCTGAATTTATAAAAATGACCACGTTCAAAAGTGTACATACTCTTGATTCTTAATACTGTGTGTCGTTACCTGGATAATTCACGACTAAGAAGTTAAACTGAGCTCTGTTCTTCAGAAAAATTCTCCATGTCCTGCAATTTCTTTGATTTTCCTGCATCTTCTGCATATTTGAACCCTTTCAAACAATAACAATGATTTTGAGATCTATCTTTTCACACTGAGGACAACTGAGGGACTCAAACACAACTATTAAAAAAGCTGCAAACATTCACTGATGGTCCAGAAGGAAACACAATGCATTAAGAGTTGGGGGGTGAAAACTTTTGAACAAGAAGATGATGTGCAAGTTTTTCTTATTTTGTTTAAAATACTATTTTTTTCATTTAGTACTGCTCTTCAAAAGCTACAAAAGATACTTACATGTTTCCCAGAAGACAAAAAAGTGCAATTTATCCTGTTCATCCAATTAAAAAATTATGTACTTACATTTAAATTAATAATTTAATACAATGAACTTATTGTGTACATTTTATAATTACACTGTTGACCCATCCCTAACACCTTAACCCACCCTTAAACCTAAACATATCACCAAACCTGTTCCTTACCCATATCCCACCTCATTAGCAGCAAAAGTGTTTTGCAATACAATATAAACACAATAAGTACATTGTACTTTTTTTTTTTTTTTATGTAAGTACATAGCAGTTAAGGCCACCTAATATAATGTGGGACCACATTCATTTTAATATTTCTAAAAGAAGAATGATGGGAGAAAAAAGACTCATTAAAAGAATGAACTGAAAAGAACATACTATAGTTTTGGCATAATCGTATTACTTCTTATAAAAAAGTAATATTGTAACAAAACTGCTTCACTATTTATTAATATTTGAAAAACATTTTCCTGCCAAACATGCATCCCTGAAACATGCAAAGAAATAATAAAATGTGAAATCATAATTATATAATAGAAACCCTCATCATGACTGTATGTCAAGTAAATCTACTAAAATATAATTTATGACAAGGCAGCTAGTTCAGGTTGAAAAATATGATATGGTGTGGCTACTCGAAAACTTAATATTTATGAATTAATAATTAATAATTAACAACTTTTTTCCCTTGAAAAATATATATTTTAAAAAACTTTGAAAATAATAATTACAAATGTGCACTCCATATTCAAGGTATAACGGAAAAAACAAAAAAACATGTTAATTTTTACTTCATGGTTACGCCATATTACCTTTTTTAGAAAATGGTTTTTAAAACCATAAACTATGATTCATGTCACTGGACAGGCACTGTTGCTCTTATCATTTTATTAACATTTTATTAACCATTTTATTAAATGAAGTTTAGGTTCAATAAATATAGATGATTGACATTTCTTGTTGAAGCCTATTGCAGGAAAGCACAGAAGCCATTGCTTGTATGGACACAGATCTTTATGGCATAGTCTATTATGGATAATGTGGCATGCTCCTCAACCATAAAGCAAACCAACACCGCAGAGAAGAACAACTTCTGTGTTTCTCTGTGCATCATTACCCGTGAATACACTTGCATTTGACATTTCAATGTTTTGGAGGAGAGACACTTAAAAATCTCTGCCTGTTTACCTCATAATTAGTCCCATAAGCAACAGTGCAGAATGTGTATGAAGTAATTAACAGGCAAGATGAAGTTGACTCATTACAGCTGTTTTACTTGTTATCATGGAAGCTGCTCCATCATGTCCTGTGCTGTTTTGATTATGATAATGATACTAAAAGAGTCATACTGTAGATGTCATCTATTTAGATCTATTGGTTAGGAATGTTTGTGATTATTGGTTTGGTTTCATTTGTCAGTGTCAATGAAAAGAATTTGATCTTTCAATCCATACAAAAAGTGCGGATATTTTCGCACCGAGACTGAAACATACATTGTTAATGTATTGACAACATGCATTTTTTTTTTTTTTTTTTTTTTATCTTTAGAGATGTGCAAACGTTTATGAATGCTTTTAGATTCATGGAATATTAAATTTATTGTATTCAATCAATTTGATTAATTAAATGTATAAAATGTTATGACATTTATTTAGCAAATTTACTTCATTTGACATTGAGTTTCATTCTGTTCTGTGTGATTCATGTGTGAAAGTATAACTTTACTCAAGCCTAAACTGTAAAAAAAAAAAAAAAAGAAAAAAAAAAAAGATAAGAAAGAAAAGAAAAGAAAAAAAAATGAATAAATTAATAAAAATATTCTATCATCTAATCTTTATTTTGACTGCTGTGGGATAGCTGCAGCTAAAAATATGACAAATGAACCATAAAGTCCATTCTATTTCTATTCCAATTCCTGAGAAGCGATAGATAGATAGATAGATAGATCTATGTTACATACATACACATATATTCAGCATACAAACATACAAAACATGTTTGTGTAAACGTTACTTACAAATATAAATACTAAAGAGATCAGAGTAGAAAAGAAATTCACAAGGCCTCCTAACGAAACATTGTTTGCAAAATAACAAGAGTCCTTTATAACTAAAATGAAATGAGGCAAAAACATCTAAAATATAAGCTATGCATCAGTAAGCATGGGCATACACACAAACATTGTTGGTTCTGTGACCATATTTCCTCTATAAGCAGAGCCAAGCCAGTCATGAACAGACCCCCATTAACACTGGGTACTGTGTAGCAACCCGCAGAGTTGGCTTGGTATCTGCTGTGCAGGCCAGGAAAGCAATCTGAACATCAAACAGAGAGTGAGACTGAAAGAGTGAGAGAGAGAGAGAGAGAGAGAGAGAGAGAGAGAGAGCAAAGGGCAAAACCAGATTAAATCAGATATAAGTATGGGTCGCCAGCGCTCTGTCACCCACATGAGGACATAGCTGAGATGGTTCAGCTACACATGAACTGAAGTGAAACAAAAGAGCCATGTACACACTGTGCTTAATCCTGTTCTGTACACACTGAGTTCCAGTATTTACAGGGGTGACAACTGCATTTTACAACTGAATTCACTCCACAAAGATTCAGTGACAACAGGATCATTATTAAATCTGTGTAGTTTGTTCAAAACCAAATTGATTAAGTAGTTGTTACTGTTACCTAAAATTAAAGGTAACACGATAATTCGATAGTATAGACATTCTACTAATTATACGTAACTTTGCAACTACATATAAACTAGCAGTCATTAGAGTATTAGCAGACTGTCTGCATAATATCTGCTAACACTTTATTTTTATGGTCTCCCAAAAGACCATTCTACTATCCCTAACAGTCTACTAATACTATAATGAGTGGTGGCTAAGTTAGTTACTTATAGGGTGTTTTCAGACATGTAGTTTGTTTGCTTTTCCCCCTTAGTTCATTTTAAGGAAATATTTCGAAACTTCACAAATTCAATAATAAAACCTCACCATTCAATTTGGTTGAACCTGATCTCTCATGCATTTAGTTTCCTCCATAAAAATCATAATGAACAGTGGAGAATTTTTCAACTCATCACAGGTGTGCAAGTTTTTCTGTCCTTCTCACAGTGGCATTATTAAAACAGCAGACATGGGGAGCTAGTGTAAATGTCAGTGGCTATTTTAAAGTCTTTTCCACCAGCCAGGGCCCATTTCTCAGACCGGCAATGGACTCTGCTCGATCTTTACTGAGTACGCTTTAACGTTGCCAGTCTCTCGCCCCTCGCTTTCTCTTCTTTTCCTCTCTCCCTCTGAGAGGTAATAATTCATTTCCTGCGCGAATGAGCCGCTCACTGATTTGAAAGGGCAAGCGGAGCCCAATGAAGAAAATGGAAGGGCGAAGACACCTGCCGTCCCGGCACAAACTCACACTGTGATATTTTTTCTCCTGCTTGTGCTCCTTCCATATGCAAGCAGAGCTGCTCTAAAGTACATTCCAGTTTGTTTTATTGTAAATAAAATAGCAACAATGTTACATAAATCTACAATTCAAAACCAAAAATAGCAGTTTCTACAGTATAAAGATATTTCAGACACACTTTTAATGGTTCCACAGGTTATATATAATTTAAACAGAATTTTGGAGGAGAAATACTCAGCCTGCTAGAACTGTTAATAATTTAGATGATACAACACAAAACTGTAATGTATTTAACTAAAAGATGCTACTCAATTAACACAATTCAATTATGTCAATAAAGTCAAAGATCCAAGCATTTCACTAAATAGAAACCCTTGTGAATGTGCAGATAACTAATAACAAGTAATTGAACTATATCTAGTCGTATATTCATCTAAATTATCTTAAAATGCAGACCTAGACTTGTGTATAGCAAATGCAAAACTTCTAGGGTTAAAAATAATTAGTTGGCATGTCTCAGTATTTTAAGCAAAACATTGGAATATCAAACATCTGGGTATTGCCAAGCTAAGGTTTCTTAGTTAATATTGCTTAGAATTCCATGTGAAAAATGCTTAAAAATATAGTGCATAATTTTTGCAAGCCACTTACACTCAATGATACGTTGGATTTACTTAATTTTTTTATGTCAACAGGTTCCACGTAACTTTGTTATGTTGCATTTAATTAACATTATTTATTTCAGTTAACTTAAATTTATTACATAAGGTTAACTCAATGCCATTTAGTTGAATCAGGTTAACTTTCTTAATTTTGTCCAAAACCTTTTCATTTAGTTATCCTAAAAATCCAGTTCAATTGATTAGTTTATATAGTGGATGCGTTCAAGAACCATTTTCACAACTTTTACAAAATCTTTACTCTGTAAAGACTCTTACTGTTAGGTGTTAGCCAGAAGATGGTTTTATTCCATCTATGGCATGCCCCAAATAGCTGTTTTTATTATTAAAACAACTTTAATTGTTGTTAGCAGGTCCTCAACCTAAGCACTTGCTCTACACTTCACCACAATGGTAACCCCAAAACCATTAACATAACAGAAACTTTTAAATACCAACATAATAGAACAGTAAACATTAAAAATTCTCCCCATTTTCTCATGTTGCTAAAAACTGCTTAAAATAACACTTTATTTCAACATTTACTCTCCCAGATCAGCCCCTTTGCAAAGCATGACGGGTAGTGAAAGTCCTGTTTGATTGAGTCCTGGTTGAGTTTACTTGTTTGAAACATGTTATTTTAATATGAAAATATCAAGTTAAGTCAAAAAGTAATCGTTTCAAGTCAATTTAACATGAAGCAATTACATTTGAACCAGAAACCTAATACAATTGTGTTGAATCAAAATAAGTTGTTTAAATAAAGTGAACAGCATCAAAAAATCATTTTTTTGAGTGTATTAAGCAATTTCAGTGAATATTTTTGTAGATAAATGGGTGTTTCTTCAACTGGGTACTTTTGTCCCTTGGATGTTTAGAACCTGGTTCCCATTCAGTCAGTCACATTTGACGTTACGTCGATACTGACGTAATGGGGTCTCGCTTGGGAGCTGCAAGTAAGACGACAGCAGCTTTGGCTGCTAAGGCTTACTCTGCCGCTGGACAGGCGGCCTCCGCCCTGCACGCCATGGCCATCTTGCAGGTCCATCAGGCGAAAGCTCTGAAAGAGCTCCACAAGGGTAGTTCTGAGCCAGGGCTACTGCAAGAACTGTGCACGGCGACTGATCTCGCCCTCCGGGCGACTAAAGTCACGGCGCAGGCCCTGGGTCAGACGATGTCCACCCTGGTGGTCCAGGAACGACATCTCTGGGTGGACCTGGCTGAAATGAAGAACGCCGACAAAGTTCGCTTTCTCGACACCCCCATTTCCCAGGCTGGCCTCTTCGGCGACACTGTCGAGGACTTTGCCCAGCAGTTCTCGGCAGTGCAGAAGCAGACAGAGGCCATAAAACACATCTTGCCCCGGTGTGATGTTGCCACCGTTCCGCCACGGGCTGGCCCCCAACCTGCTCGTCACCGAGGGCGTCCCCCTGTGGCTGCACAGGCTCCCAGGAGATTGGCACCTTCCCATCCTCCCCGTGCCTCCCGCAGGAAGGCGACACAACCCGCCCAGGCCGCTAAGCTCTCGAAAAAGAAGTCTGCCAAGTGGCCCTGAGACGGATGGCCCAGAGATGGAGGGGACTGCTCTGTCCCAGGAGGTGGTGAAAGCACCGCTCCTTCCCCCAGGAGAGGGCTGGGTGGAGAATCCTGTGTTTCGTTTTATTTCTGCCTCACAGCCGGCGGTACCCACCTTTTCAATAAAAGAGCAGTTTCCAAAATCTCTGGGCCATACAGGGTCTGTGCTGGCAGTGTGCGACGCACCGCTTCCTCACTCTCAGCCACACCCTCATTCGCCACGGGCAGGGCTTTGGTGCCCTGGGGACGCACAGCCTTCCCACGACACCCTGCCCCGTCCCTCACGGGACACTCGGAGCCATGTGAGTGCACCCCACTCACAGCCTCTACTTCGGGACGCACTGCCTCCCGAGTTGGGCCACAGCGCGAGATTTCTCTCCAAGTGGACCCGGTGTCCTCCCGTGTGCTGTCTACACGTAGATAGCCGTGGGTGTCCGCTTGCTTGTGCCATTTCCCTCGGACAAGGGACTGCGAGCACTTTTCCTGCTCCTCAGTTCAGTTCCCCACATGGTGAACCCTGTGGAGTTCCTCCTGCATCCTTCGGCAGCCAGACGCGGCGGAGGCGTCCGGCGCCAGATCCAGTACTCGTGTGCATGCCCGGTTGGTCAGCACTTGTACTGGGCTAGATGCCCATATGATGTGATTCCCCTCGGGTAATCCCATATGTGTCTCTCCACGGTACAGTTTCCCTGATGGTAAACCTGCATCTTTCCCTAGGCGGCTCTGCTCTGCCCTGTCTCTGAGCGACAGAGTTCCCCCCTGGAGGTAGGACCTACTTCAGAGATCTTCCATATGCGTTACTGCCCCACGGGTCAGTCCATATGTGTCTTCCACACATTACCTCCCTTCGGGCAGGGTGTGGTCTCCATAGCTTTCCCCTCCTTTGGACGGGGAATGCTTTCCTGGTGTTTTGGTCATGGCTGAAAAACGTGGGAATCGAGTTCCAAAGCACTCTTCCCCAGGGGTAAGGAACAGCAGCTTCGACCATCCCCTGAGCAACGCCCTGTCTTCTCCATCCCACTGGTATGGAAGACCTTCTCTGGCTTACTCTGGACGCTGGAGGGTTACGACTCTGTGGTAGCACTTGCATTTGCGCACGCTATGGCTTGCCAGCATCTGCTTCCCTAACACTCGTAACGTGGCTCAGTTGCTATGGCGTTTTCCATTAACGTCGAACGTGACTGACTGAATGGGAACGTCTAGGTTACTATTGTAATCCCTGTTCCCTGAAGGAGGGAACGGAGACGTTATGTCCCCTTGCCATAGCCCTAAGTCACCGCTGAACTGCTGGGATCATTGTCATCATTCATTTTTTAAAGTTAGACATCAACCTTCTAGGTATTCCTCCATCAATTCATTATAAACAATATAACAAGAAAAAAATAATAAAATTACAAAAAATGCATCTTTGATGGCTAAATAAGTGCAATTCACCTTTATTCCACAAAGTGCCAATGTCTGATACACAATAATGAAGTGACGTTTCACTCATAGTTACCGCAGGCAGAAAACAAAAGAATAGGAAGTATCATCAGATGAAGATGTTTGAAAATGTTGAAAATGATAAGTTCTGAGAATATGTTTGAGACCGCGAATATGAGTTAGATGCTGAATGTACTGGGAAATGACCTCTGACGAGGACAGTGATGATGGTATAAAACATCTGCTCAAACTGAACCCTTCCAAGCTCCAAAAAGTAACAAAATATGCTCAATTTTATTCTTCTGCAATTCTTACTCTAATATCAGGAGAGTTTTATATTATCGTGACAGGTAGCAAGAGATCCAGCCGTGTTAGATCTGTAATGTAATAATGATTGGCGAAACATTCATGCATTTAATGGTTAATATCATTCTGTGATGGAAATGACATTTTTATGGGACATTTTTAATATTCTTTGGGAAAAAAATGACAAATAGCTATAAGGCAGTTTGATTGGGCACAACAGAAACATTCCGTTCAATGATTTGATTTTTCTATTTTCTTTATGTTTTATGAATATTATATTTTACTTTTTGAAAAAAAAAAAAAAAAAAAACTGTATTAAAAGGACATTGTTTGGTGTTGTGGAAACGATGCCATAATTGTTAATATTATAATGGTTATTTAACTCTGGGACAGTATGTCTGGGACAATAAATAAAAAAATAAAAAAATCTATAAATAAAGGCATTTGAAAAGTGACAAATATAAATGAAGGTAGAGAAACATTTTAAAGACAGCTTTAATGTGATCGTTAGATAACAAAAAGAAAAAAGCTGAAATCTTCATCAGAAGCTATGTGCAAAAGCGATGTCTCGCATGACGTATAAGGAATATCTAAAACAATTGTGAATCCACCCAGAAATGATCATCCTTAAAAATGCCAGCAGAAGAAAGAGGCCTTTCATTACTAAATGCCAAAGTTAGTCCTCCATGGCAAAGATATGGTGTCCAATGATACAAAAACAACACAATTCATATCTAACAAGTGAGCGTGGCAATAAAAATATGATAGGCTCAACATATGATAGCATGTGATGGGCTCAACAGTATGGAGGAACAGGAAACGTTCAGATGAACTGAACTTTTGGACCTCCATGCTGTTAGGCAAATCCCTAGTAAGTACATCACACAAAGAACACAATTCTTAGAGTGAATCATGGTGGTTGCAGCATCAAGTTTTGGGTAGGCTTCTCTGCGGCAAGGATTAGAAAACTCATAAAGTTAGAAGTAAAAATGGATGGAGCCCCGTACAGTAGAATCCCCGAGGACAATCCACAGAAGCACTGAAATTTGGAAGACGATTCATCTTCCAACAGGGCAATGACCTAAAACATACCGCAACAGAGCTTGAGCAATATTGCTTCGAAAGAATGAGCAAAAATTCCATTATCAAGATGTGCAATACCGACTTGAAGGCTACAGAGGATGACAACTGTAATCCTGCCAGAGGTGATCCAACCAGGTTCAATCTTTGGGAGAGGGAATACTTGTATATTCAAATGCAGTTATAGTTAAATAAACCATCTAAGATGCAGTTTAATTATAGTTGTAATAGCAACAACAAGCATTGATGACCTCTTAAGACAATGCTGTTAATGCATAACCCTGTGTACTCTGCTGATGTTTAATAAAAAATAAAGCTACATTGCTGCTGTTACAGCACTTACAGACTGTTCCTTAAATGTATACACCTTGTCTAAAAAGTGTGTGCAATCTTATTTTCATATATCATATTAATGGTAAACATTCAAGGTGTGCTCTTCCATGATTCAGGAAAACTCTTGTTTCATTAGAAGCAATTTGTCATTGAGCTCAAAGGCTGACAACAGCAGAACCTCCTCAAGCAGTTCAGCTGAGACTTTTAAAAACACTTATGCAAAAGAGAAGAGACCCAAGCCCGCATTCATTACTCAAAACCTTGTTCAAGTGTTGCGTTCTGAGATTTCAAAACAGCCTTCACTTGCGAGAGATCATCTTAAGTGGCGCTTCAGCTGGAGGGTCGCCAGCGGTTAAAATTCCTGCCTAACCTGTGCTGTTTTGCCTTTGTCATGGCATGAAAAAGAGAAAAAAAAAAATCAAAGTTTAGATGCAAGTTCCATCAGATATACACAACCTAGCAAAAATACTTTTATTCTACAAGGATTCATTAAATTGATCAAAAGTATCAGCAAAGACTTTTACATTGTTGCAAACAATTTCTATTTCAAATAAATGCTGTTCTCTTCAACTTTCTATTAATTAAAGGATTAGTTCACTTTCAAATGAAAATTACCTCAAGTTTTACTCACCCTCAAGCCATCCTAGGTGAATATGACTTTCTTCTTTCTTCTTTTCTACGCCTTCCATAATCAACTTACGGAAAAAACTTAACTGACTTGAAACCAGTTCCATTTTTTTTTTTTTCTCCGTAATTTGAATACGGAAGGCGGTCTGGTGGAAGCTAGATATTTTACTTCATTACTTGTTAAAAATATGGATAATTTTTTTACACAAATGCATCGCTTCGCTTCAGAAGGCCTTTATTAACCCCCCAGAGATGGATGGATGTGGATGGAGACACTTTCTTCAGCTCATACTCATTGATCCTCGCTCACTGCCATTATAAAGCTCGGATGCATCAGGATATTTATTAATATTTCTCCGATTGTGTTCATCAGAAAGAAGAAAGTCATATACACCTAGGATGGCTTGAGGGTGAGTAAAGCTTGGGGTAATTTTCATTTGAAAGTGAACTAATCCTTTAAGGAATCCTGAAAGGAAATGTATCAAGCAGCACAACTGTTTCTAACATTATTAGGAAATTAGAATGATTTCTGAAGGATCATGTGACACTGAAGACTGTAGTAATGGCTGCTGAAAATTCAGCTTCCATCACAGAAATAAATCACTTTAAAATATAATAAAATAGAATAGTTACTTGAAATCGTAATAATATTTCACATTATTACTGTTTTTACTATGTTTTGAAATGTGGAAAATATTAAATAAATAATAATACAAATAAAATTAAACTATTCTCCAACAGTATTATTTATTTATTGCTTCTTTATCAGATAGTTTAGTGAAGAAGGTTAGGATAGACAGTCATGATTCAAACCTGTGAGCACCCTGTGAGCTCTGATGTGTTAAAAGTACTACCACTGTACTATGGCACGATGTAAGTTTTTAATATATTCTCCGCAATCGAGAAACATACATAGGTCCCCAAGTTTTACCCTTCTGAGGGATCACTAACTGTCCCACTGAAGGACGGAGGTGGGCAAAGCAGAAATGATCAGACAGAGAGTCAATTAACTGTTGATCCAGGTCCAGAAGCTCCACTCCTTGATAAGACGCAAGGACTGCCTCCACAACTGATTGGTTCTCGGCTCGTGACATGGTGCAAGTGGAGTAGACAACCACTCCTCCAGGACGCACTGCTGCTAGTGCCGAACTGACAAACAATAAAAAAAACACAACCAAACATTATTAACATTAAAGAGACATCAAAGTACAGCACTTTCTAAAACTATGTTAGAAAAAGCAGTGGTGGTATTTGTTAACTACAACTAAAACTATTAAAAACATTTTCATCAATAGAAATAAAGCTAAGATAAAACATAATACAACTACTAAATGAAAAACTGAACTAAAAATGTTTTAAGTCCCCCTATTATGCTTTTTCAGATATGTGACCCTGGACCACAAAGCCAATCATAAGTCGGTATATTTGTAGCAATAGCCAACAATACATTGTATGGATCAAAATTATTGATTTTTCTTTTATGCCAAAAATCATTACGATATTAAGAAAAGATCATGTTCCATGAAGATATTTTGTAAATTTCCTACCAAAAATATATCAAAAATTTATTTTTGTGAGTGGATATGCATTGCTAAGGACTTCATTTGGACAAATTTAAAGGCGATTTTCTCAATATTTTGATTTTTATGCACCAGATTTTCAAATAGTTGTATCTATTTACCAAATATTACCCTATCCTAACAAACCATACATCAACGGAAAGCTTATTTATTCAGCTTTCAGATGACGTATAAATCTCAATTTCAAAAAAATCTACTTTTATTGACTGGTTTTGTGGTCCAGGGTCACATATTACCATTCATGTAGTGAGTAATATAGCTGTTTGTTTCAAAGATCATCTCGATTTGATTCAGTAAATCCAACGTCATTGCTGAGGAAGCCTCCATAGCTGAAATTCAAATATGGTAATGGCGGTTTCATTTCGGACACACGTTGCAAGCGGTAGACCAATCACAACAGACTGGGCCATCTGACCAATCAAAGCAGAGTAGGCTTTCAGAAAGGAGGACCATTTCAGACAATGAGAAAAGAGGTGATGCTGCAATGTATATTATGAGAAAATGAAAGTGTTTTTTGACATTGGATGCATGTAAACCTGTTGTAGAAGATCTTCAAAACAAAATTAGTAACCTGTAAAACAGCATAATAGGGACACTTAAAGTTAAGTACTAAAACAAAAAATGACAAAAGCACAAATAAAAAATGAAAATGTACAAATAAACAAAATTGAAAAAAAGACCTGAAACTTTTACAACAAATAGACACGAGTGCTTAACCTTCAGAAAACGATGTCAATCCCAGGAGGGTGGAATTATTATTCAAGCGGTTTTATTTTCTTTTCATTATGAGGTCTGCAATATTTGAAACACTGTAACGATTTTGTCATTTTCTAGCAATAAACATCAAATCTAAATATAAAAATATTCTCATATTGATATTAACAATATTAATATTAAATAATTTATTATTTGCAAAAAATTGTGAAAATGCAATAACATTCTATAACATTATATCTTCCTGCCATACTGTGGGAAGGTTGCAAATGTTATCACTTCTTTAGTGTCACACTAAAAGCAGGAAACCATGCAACAACAGTGTCGTGCATTCAATTTCATACATATCTAAATATTGTTTTTGGTCATTAAATTTAGTTTACAATAAAAAAAATGGCTTTTTATACCGTTCATGTCAAAATTATGCCTTCATTATTGTACAATTTAATTTTTTTCATAATATTGAGAAAGTCAAGATCGTAGAACTTTGCTCAAATTAAATAGAAAGACAAATAATGAAGCAGATTTGTTTAGCATTGTGGGAGTTCCAGTGATAGATATTTACCAGAGCAGCTCCTTCTGTAAGAGTGGTAGTTGAGTTCTCTCCTTCAGCCACATTTCCCCTTGGTGGGTATCAGGGGTATAAAGCCAACTCCGGTCATTAGAGCACGGGGCATCTACAAGCACCTGACACACAGGGACGGAGCAACGCACACAGACAAACACACATCAGAGAACAGGTTTTAACTCCGCAGGGAGGAAAAAAACAGTGTACGAGACTGAAGGGGAATATTTCATGTTCACCTGGGGGATGGTGAACATAACACAAAGAGGAAAGCAGAAGGACAGCAGGGACCTGCCGGTGTCGGCCTCATTAGCTCTTTAAAAGAACCAACACACTCACACCATCCTCTGTGAGACCGGCTGAGCAAATGAGAGAGTGGCTGAAGTAGAGAGAGAGAGAGGTATAGTGGAAACACCAAACACACCTGGGGCTAATAATCTCAAAACACACCTGAGCTAGAATCTTCTACAGTGGTTAAACAAACAACTAACGCAAGCAGCAAGAATCTCCCTGAAAGATTCAGATGAGCAATAGACACAACTGAATGAAAAATCCCTCTCGCTCTCTCTGTCTCTCTCAGGAAATCCAGCAGCCCCATACCCACCAAACCTCTCGTTCCTTGCTCTAGCTAAGCTCATCTTTCTCCGTTTCCTTTGAGACTACTCTCTCCTCATTAGAACTGGCTGAAACTGCCTTGTCAAGCTGACAATTGAGCCCCACTGTTTTTCTCCCTGCCAGCTTTGTATTAGAGCCTCTTAATTCCCTCTCTTAGCTCTGCTGCCTGTCTGGCTAAAAGAATGCCGGGGGGCACTCTGGAGACCGACGTCACTAAAGGACATGATGGTGTAGAAAGACCCCCATGGGCTTGACAATGTTATCTAGGAACGGCGGCATGTTCAAGAGGAAGAGCTGAACCTGTTACCCTCATCTAAGTGCCAGCACTGATAAAGTGATTCGATTATGGGTGTCAGAGACATATTCATTTGACATTTCAGGACAGGAGGTTTCATCATCACAGCTTGAATGCGTACCTGTGTCCCCTCCATCGAGGGTCCCTGGGACCTTATGCATCTGTCCAATGTTAATGGAGGTCAGTGAGAGTAAAACAACAACACTGCCACCTTCTGGCTGCATCGGTGCATCACAGCCATGTACTTATACAAACAATTCACTGCAGTTTCCAGCGGAAATGAAAACTAGTGGCAGTAAAGCACCAACAACTTTTATTCCTTTTCACACAAATTATGATTACAGCAGCAGATTATAAAATTATTAAAGACTTTCCTGTGGTTCCTTGCACAATACTATGTTATGACCTCAAAACACTTTTAATATGTTGCATGATTCATACACTAATCCACTTTGAAGTTTGCATCACATAATCAGCTCTATATGTATAGCTTTTCTAACATGGTAAACTTGGTCGGTAGCTCGCCGTAATACAACATTGCACGAGATACAGAGCACTCTGGTAAGAGTCCCGTGAAACACGAGTCACAATAGAAGACGCTTAAAGGGAGAGTTCACCCAAAAATGAAAACTTTGTGTACAGCAGAACAAAGAAAATTATGCAGGTTTAAAACTTGAGGGGGAGTAAAGGACTAAATGATGACAAAGGAAGATGGAAGAATGTTTGTAACCAAGCAAATCTCGCCCCCCATTGACAACCATAGTAGGAAAAACAGTACTATGGCAGTCAATGGGGGGCAAGATCTGCTTGGTTACAACATTCTTCTAACTATCTTCCTTTGTGTACAGCAGAACAAAAATGTATACAGGTTTGGAACAATTTGAGGGGGAGTAAATGATGACAGTTTTCATTTTTGGGTGAACTATCCCTTTAACGAGAATTTACAGTAATTAGGATTAATTGGAAATTTGGGGTAATTTATACAAACGTTATCATATACAAACATAAACATTTTGTTTGGTCATAAGCAGACATGCATGATGCAACTAATACAAATTTTAAAAACATTTTTTTTTTTACCTTTACCCAGCATAATCATGTAGTTTTGGGAATCTATTGGCTAGGTAACTGCTGAAACTGAGGTGAATAGACTTCATTCACTTTATGACCTTGGGACCAGTTGGCTAAATGACTAAAGAAGTGAAATTAGTGGGGCTTGTTTTTTTTTGTTTGTTTTTTTTGGACATACTAGTTATACAGTTAATGTGACCAGTGAGGTTTAATCTTGTACTGTACTGTGCACTTGGCTTATTCAAGTTTTTGAGCATAGAGCGATACTCAGGGATGTCTATTTTTATAAGGCATTATACACTGATTAGTGAAATACACTGATTAGTGAAATTTTTCCAGGACTTTTTTCTTTCAAACCAAGATTATGCTGCAAAATTTCAACTACATTTAAGTTCCCTGTTATAGGCTAACCTGCAATTTTGCACATTTCCAGTTTGTTCCCTTTAATTCTCATTAATTCCCATATATTCCTGTTAATTCCCATAGAAAGTTTCCATCTTTGAAAATTCCCAGAATTTTGCAACCTTACGTACAACATCCAACATAATAAAACAATGCCAGATTCACGTTCATCTGTTTCGGATAAAGCTGAACATCCAGCCACTGGACATTTCACTTTAAAAGTGATGTGAAACGTGCAAGAAACAACATAATACTATTTTGCAGAAATGTCGCCACAGGGATGTTTTTTCAGTGAGCCTCTGTTGAAAAAAAATTTACTTCTCCTAGCATCGCACCCACCCTGAGCCGTTTTCATTTAAATCCATCACGACACCTCCTGTCGCATTGTGTATTCGTTTACCTTTCTGCTCAGTGGCCCGACTCTTCTCTCACCGCCAGAAGAGGATAATACTCAGTCAGCAGTATCTGGAAACCTTAAAAGTGCTATATTCACTGCTTGATTGGCATGTTTGGCCTGGAGGGCTGCTGGTGACCTGCCTAGTGTCTCGTCACCCCATGATGAGTGGGAAAAAAATGCGTACATATGCAGCTTTGCCTTCAAATGACTGAGTGTGCAGAAAACCTCTATTCCACCTTGCAGCTTTTTGGTTGCTTTGAGATGGAAAGTAAGGGCTTGCACTAAGTGTTACGCCAACTGTGATAAATGAGAGAGTTTGGAGCCAGCATCGCTTCTCATGTGAGTGTCACTCTGACATTCACAAACAAGCAGGGTTTTTTTTCACCCAAACACTTGGATGGATGACATTCAGGGGAGGTTAATTCAGTGCATTTGGCTTCGGCAGTTAACAGAATGTAACAAATGTTAGGTAATGTTCTCTCCTAGGAAGAAGTCATTTGATGATTCATTCTGGGTAAATATCAGGGCTTAAAATAGCAAAATGATAGCTTAAAGGTTGTTGTTTTAATGGCTGTGGCAGAGGTGAGTGTGGTACCTTGTCGTAAGCCCCTGGCCGCACGCTGCCAATGCTCCGGCCGTCCAGGTGAGTTACTAAAAGTAGATGTCGTAGTGTCGGAGGAAAATACGATTCAAGAGTCTTCAGTAGCCAGTCATATCTGTGCTTATCCAGCTCATTACTGTGTAAGAGACCTGAAAGTTAACAACAACAACAACAACACAAAAATCAAATTGTAGGGTACAACAAAAAGTCAATTACATTTAAAAGGGTCATTTAATGAAAAACGGATTTTTCTTTGATATTTTCAATTAAAAGTTCCATTTACTACATAAATGTACTACATATGTACTATATGTACTAAAACAACCAAGTCAAAGAAACGGAAATGCAGCAGAAGTTTGATCATATATTACAGTAAAAAGTAATATTACGAGATATTATTTCAATTAACTTGTTTAATATGTATTCCTCTGATGGCAGTGTCAGTGTGGCATGATCCTTCAGAAATCATTCTAATATGCTGATTTGATGCTTAAGAAAACAGTTGTGCTTTTTATTATTTGTGTGTAAACCATGATTTTTTTTTTTTTTTTTTTTTTTTTTTTTTTTTACTTTCAGGATTATTTGATGAGTAGTACACAAAAAAAGAGCATTTATTCAAAATTTAATCTTTTCTGTCTTTTTTTCATCAATTTAATGCATCCATGTGAATAACAGCATTCATTTCTTTAAAATAATAATGCTTTTATAGCTGCTGGATTTCTGATTTTAAAAAGTTGAATTTATGGACATCATCAAGGCCAACATCAGGGATTCATCAACATCTTGGCCTGCTGTCATAAAAATGGCAGTACAAACCATACTAGACTTGAAACCTATAAGTAAGCATTATTTTTTTATTTTTTTTTTTTCATTTTACAAGACCTTAGACAATCATAATAGTGCAATAATTTATTAATGCTGAAGTTGTGTTATAATCATTATCTTTCACTTTGACAGACTAGATTGTAGTTGTCCCATCATGCTTGATTTTTATGCATCAGTAAAATATTGTAATGCATTTTTAATATGTCTTTGATATCACACAATAAAAAGAATCATGTAGTGCCAAATGTGAGTCTAAAATCCGATGTTAAAGAAAAGCTTTCTATATGCGTAAACCCAACATGAAATCAAAAAAGAGAATGTGCAGATGATGAACTGGGGCAAAAGATCACCACAAATATTGCATTATGATTTCAGGACCACAAAGGCCACACACACATACAAAAAAAGGTGCAAAATATTTTCAGGGTCAACCCATGATAGCACTGATGAAGGGTTGATCCCAAAATACATTTTGCACCTTGCACTTTATTGCACTTTTGGTTTTTTGTGGCCTCTGTGAAATTACAATGACATATTTTTTGGTGAGCTTTTGCCCCAATTCTTCATGTGCGAATCCTTTTTTCTACTTTGATATCACAAGAATGTATGTGGAAAGAACCTTTTTTAGTCTTATCAAGCAATGTGTTGTGGGCTCTTGGTCTTTTCATGCCCTCACAACATGAAAGACAATTTTATTCATTATTTAATGAATAAAATTCGGTAACACTTTTTGATAGTCCACTTAAACATACTACTATATGTAACTTTGTAACTAGCTAACTTGTCAACTAGAAGTCATTAGAGTATTAGTAGATGTCTTAATATCTGCTGACACTTTATTTTGAATCTCCCCTAACAGACATTCAACTATAAGTAACTTTGCAATATGTCAACTAATCTAACAATCTGCTAATACTTGAATGAGAGTTAGTTGACTTGTAGTTCCAAATAAATGAGAGTTAGTTGACATGTAGTTGCAAAGTTACTTCTAGCTATTAGAATGTCTAAAGTGGACTTTCGAAATAACATGCAAGCTAAAATTTTGTAAATTATTCCACTGGACTACACTTGGAATATTAATAAATTGATCAAACTTTCAGTAATATTCATGTACAAATATTACAAATGAAGCTGTTCTTTTGATCTTTGTAAAAAAAAAAAAAAAAATTGTATCACAATTTCAGCAAAAATATTAAGCAGCACAACTGTTTTCAACATTAATAACAATAAGACATGTTTATTGAGCAGCAAATCAGCATATTAGAATGATTTCTGAAGGATCATGTGACACTGAAGACTGGAGTAATGATGCTGAAAATTCAGCTTTGCCATCACAGGAATAAATTACATTTTAATATTTAAAAAAAGAAAACAGTTACTTTAAATTGTAATAATATTTTACATTATTAATGCTTTTTACTGTATTTTTGATAAACAAACCAACCCAAACTTTTGAAATGATATTACATAGTGTATCATTAGGTATGTTCCAGTCACAGATCATTTTAGATGAATTAGTCATGGCCCTGACTCTAGACTAGGTTTGTAACTTACCAGGAGTGGCTGACTGTAATATGGCCAGACTTTTCCCCCCAGGAGCAGCACAGAGATCAAGCACATTTTCTCCTTCCTTTACATTCAAAGTCAGTACTGGGAGAAGAGAGGCTGCATTCAGGAGGTAATACTGTTTTAACCAGCCTGAGTGGTGGCCTTGGGTGGGAAGACGCACTGGATCCCGATGAATAAAACACTGCAGGGGGATGTGTGTCGTATGGGACTGGGATTCAGGACATGTCTGTGGAAGGAGGTTTGTGTATCCAAGCGCTGTGAGACACTGCTTGAGGTTTGTAAGGTCACTGAAGCGATTAAGCAGGACACTGTATTGCCATGAGAGTGGATTCAGAAGCACATCCCTGAAGACATCAAACATTTATGTGGGCTTAGATCAGAGATTGTTTAATATAATATAATATACTTCTGTAAATCAGGTAAAATCTTACATTTCCAGAAAGCTAATATTTACAAAAAAGTACTATAGAAGTATCATGGTTTGGCACCACTACAATAAGGTAAGGTCTCATTTGTTAATATTAGTTGCCTTAACTAACGTAAACTAACAATGAGCAATATATATATATATATATATATATATATATATATATATTTTTTTTTTTTTTTTTTTTTTTTTTTTCTTCCCAGCATTTATTAATCTTAGTTAATGTTCACCATGTTAATTTTAGTTCACATTGCATTAACTAATGTTGACAAACACAACTTTTGATTTTAATAATGTATTAGTAAATGCTGGGATTAACATAAACTAATAAATATTTTAGAGATATTGTTCATTGTTAGTTCATGTTGTATGTTAACAAATGAAACCTTATTGTACCAATTGTTTTAAATGTAAAACTATAATACCCTTTAGTTAGTGAAAGCATGCTAAAAATGAAGATTTTTTTAAAAAAGAAAACATTTTTACAGTATTTTACAGAATGATTATTTTGAAAAATCATATTGCCCACCTTGCACTACACCACTGCTCTCCAAGCTCTTCACTGTACTGTGCATCAAAATGCTTCAGTACAGTCTTACAAACTTGCCTCTGAGGTTTAGATTTACACTGTGCTGCAAGCTGATGAGGTGAAAAACAATTTAAACAATTAAAAATATTTTTAAAATGTTAAAATAATAATAAAAAAATAAGAATGACGATTATAACTAGATATTTGCTAATACATATGAAATATATTTATAAATTGCTGCCAGTGTTTGATTATTTTCATAGACATGTTCTACATACCTTCGTGTTTAGTCCGCTCACCGTGTCAGTGACTGTGCATTGACCATGAGACGAGTCGATCAGAACACACGTAAAAGACTTCAGAGCGAGAAGAGGACTGCTTGAAAATCCCTTAATACAGCATAATTTTGAAGAAAACATTGATATTGGTATACTGATATTTTAAAGTATTTATTGTCCGTCTTCTTAATGTTCCCCCAGAAACGTGGATTATGATATTAGTTCCGTGTTTCTGTGTTTACTTACAGGTCGGCTTAATTCTGCATTGCAATGTTTTTTTTTGTTGTTTGTTTGTTTGTTTTTTCCTTTTTCTTTTCTTTTTTTTTTTTTTTATGATTTGTGCATTGGATCAAAACAATCTGAGGTAGGCTGTGTGTTAAGAAGTTTGATGAAGGGCTGTAGAATACTCAAACAGGTATAAAGCTTCTGCAATGGCCATCCCAGTCCCCTGACCTGAACCCTATGAGTGGGGTGAACTGAAGAGAAGAAGCACCAACATGGATCTGGGAATCTGAAGGATCTGTAGAGGTTCTGTATGGAGGAATGGTCTCATTATAGCAGAAGTTATCTTGCTGTTATCTTGGCAAAAGGAGGTTGCAAAAAGTATTTAATAAAAGGGGGCAAATGATAATTGTGCCCAATGTGTTTTGGAGAAAAATGATTATTTCATAATGTGATATTATATATATATATATATATATATATATATATATATATATATATATATATATATATATATATGTGTATATATATGCATATATATATATAGTCCATTCGTGAAATTTCCTCACTACTAAATATTCCACGGTCAACTTTTTGTGGTATCATAAAGTGGAAGCAATTGGGAACAACAGCAACTCAGCCACGAAGTGGTAGGCCATGTAAAATCACAGAGTGGAGTCAGTGCATGCTGAAGCACACAGTGCGCAGAAGTCACCATCTTTCCGCAGAGTCAACAGCTACAGACCTCCAAACTTCGTGTGGCCTTCAGATTAGCTCAAGAACAGTGCGTAGAGAGCTTCATGGAATGGGTTTCCTTGGCCAAGCAGCTGCATCCACACCTTACATCACCAAGTGCAATGCAAAGCGTCGGATGCAGTGGTGTAAAGCACGCCACCACTGGACTCTAGAGCGGTGGAGACGTGTTCTCTGGAGTGTCGAATCACACTTCTCTGTCTGGCAATCCGATGGACAAGTCTGGGTTTGGCGGTTGCCAGGAGAACGGTACTTGCCTGACTGCATTGTGCCAAGTGTAAAGTTTGGAGGAGGGGGGATTATGGTGTGGGGTTGTTTTTCAGAGGTTGGGCTTGGCCCCTTAGTTCCAGTGAAAGGAACTCATAATGCTTCAGCATACCAAGACATTTTGGACAATTTAACGCTCCCAACTTTGTGGGAACAGTTTGGGGATGGCCCCTTCCTGTTCCAACATGACTGCGCACCAGTGCACAAAGCAAGGTCCATAAAGACATGGATGAGCGAGTTTGGTGTGGAGGAACTTGATTGGCCTGCACAGAGTCCTGACCTCAACCCGATAGAACACCTTTGGGTTGAATTAGAGTGGAGACGGCGAGCCAGGCCTTCTCGTCCAACATCAGTGCCTGACCTCACAAATGCGCTTCTAGAAGAATGGTCAAAAATTCCCATAAACACACCTTGTGGAAACCTTGTGGAAAGCCTTCCCAGAAGAGTTGAAACTGTTATAGCTGCAAAGGGTGGGCCAACTCCATATTAAACCCTACGGATTAAGAATGGGATGTCATTAAAGTTCATGTGCACGTAAAGGCAGGCGTCCCAAAACTTTTGGCAATATAGTGTATATATGCCTATATATATATATATATATGTGTGTGTGTACCGTTTATATACTTGACGTTTATATATAAACAGTACTTTTCCAAAACCCTGTTTAAAAGGAAACTGGCAAATGGTGAAACTCAACAAAGAGAATGGCTGCTTTATTCCCTCTCAAAAGGCACCGTGTTTTGTTTCGCATGTAAATTATTTGGGGACAGTGACATTCAGTCTGCACTGACAGCAGGCTATAGTGATTGGAAAAATGCAGCTGTGCACCTAGCTGAACATGAAGGATTAGAGAGCAACAGAAAGGCAATGCTCGCGTATGTTACGCACTGTGCTGATAATGGGCGGATAGATTCAGAACTGAAAAAACTATTTGACAATAAATGTGAATATTGGACCGAGGTTTTAAAGAGGGTGGTTGCGGTGGTGAAGTTTTTAGCAGAGTGAGGAATACCGCTTAGGGGACACAATGAAGTTTTTGGGCAACCGGATAATGGGAACTTTATGGGTGTGCTGGAAGTTATCAATGAGTTTGATCCCTTTTTGAAATCGCATATAGAAAAATATGGCAATGCTGGAAAGGGAATGCCATCATACCTCTCATCAACAACATGCCCAGAATTTACAGGTCCTTGCAGAGATAATCAGTCAAATTAAAGTGGCAAAGTACTTTTTGATTAGTGTTGATTCCACTCCTGACATTACACACACCGACCAGCTCACATTCATCACGCAATATGTGGCACCTGATGGCTGCATTGCAGAGCGTTTTATCAAGTTTCTGACAATCATTCAAGAGAGTCGCTTTGCCAGTCTGTCCTTAGTGTTTTATAAGACATGGGTATTGATATCAGTAACTGCAGAGGCCAATGTTATGATAACGCAACCAACATGTCTGGTGTTTACAGTGGCCTACAAGCACGCATTAAACAGGTAAACCCATTAATCGAGAGGGTACCGTGCACTGCACACACTCAATTTAGTGGGAGTTAATAGTGTTAACTGCTGCCTTGAGACGGATGGATTTTTTTAAAATTTGGTGCAGACAATTTTTAATTTTTCCTCCAAATCCACATCCTGTTGGCAGACAACTACAGCAGGTTTACAGCCAAATGACAACCAGAGGATTGAGACTTTGAAACGTCTTTCAGACACTAGATGGTCAGCTCACGCACAAGCAAAAAAAGCACTGGACCAGAATTACGCCAGGATCCAGGAGTCGCTGCACAAACCAATGTCTTACTGCACGGGATGAAGCCAGGACACTTTATGTGAAGATGGACAAGCTAGAGAATGCCATTCTGTGTAATATGTGGAATAACATACTGCAGCGTTTCCACAAGACTAGTACTGCTTTACAGGCAGTTTATGTACTGCTATTAATTTAGTCTGCTCCTTGAGGGATTATGTAGACTGTCTACAAGAAGATTTTGACAAGTTTGAGAGTGATGCAAAAAACATGTCTCCACCTTTGTCCCAACAAGTCTAAGTGGACATGCAGATACATGACACCAGAGTATAGATTCCCAGAGGTCTATATTTTAGTAAATATGAAATACCATGTCACTTCTGCAGGCTGCATATTACTTTGTCACTCTTTTCATAGCTTTTGCTGGCTCTGAGACACTTGCTTAATATTTCTCCTGCTCTTTGTCTAGCAAAAAAAAAAAAAAAATCACTCATGAAATCACTCAAATGAAAGCTTAAAATGAAGGCCTGATTGTTTCAAGGGCCTTGTCACACATCCATTGATTCATTAATCAAAAATTGCCTTAAACTTACACCAAAATTGTTTTTTTTATTTAGTTCTATTTAGTAACTGGGTGTACTCATTTTTGCAACACAACATTTTATCACTTTGATAAGAAAATAATTTTCCTGAATAATTTTGACATGCTTCTTTGGTAATTGATCAAGCAGACTTGCTGGAACATTATCTCTCTCTCTCTCTCTCTCTCTCTATATATATATATGGAACATGTTCGTAGGTCTGTACTGTATCATTTATCATTGCAGCCTTATTTAAGTTGATTTTTGGTATACCATATATTTATTCTGACAGTGGTTAATAAAGTCAAATAACTGTATGTGAGCGAGTCAGCTGTAATATCATTGCGTTCCTATTGGTCAGTGTTAGAGGAGCTCAGCTTAGCCTGACAGTTAGCCTGCCCCGGACCAGGTTAGTTTCCCAGCATAAGTTGCCAGAGTAACTGAGTTTGAACTAATTTAATTTTGCTTTATGAATTCACTGACAATAAGTCTAACTGAAATAAGCCTGGCTTGTATATCTTGTTTTATGAAAAAGCCCTCCGGACTAAAATGCATGTTTGAGCTGAAAGCAACTTGTACTGACATATCTTAAAATATGTCAGTGCCATTGTTTTGTCTCAAGATGTACACCAGTAATGTTTTTTTCTAGGGTAGGTTTATAAAAGCTACTTAAATGAAGGCCTAATCCTGGCTTAGTCTAAGCCCTGTCTGTGAAACTGGCCCTATATATAAGATTTGTAATGACACTGTAAAATAAAGTGTTACCATTTATTTTAAGTTGTAGTTACTTGTTAAAGTTTACTGAGTAATAATAATTAACATGTAGGCTACTTACTTTAGGTTTAGGGTTTGGTTTGGTTTAGGGTTAGTCTTGTAATTATGCTTCACTGTATGTAATTATGCTTAAGTCTCTTTGGGCAAAAGTAGGCCTATTTGTTAAATGTTAAAGAAATAATAGTTGAAAGAAGCTTTGCAGGACTTACAATTGCTGGCCTAACTGGAAGGCCAAATAATGGAGGAAGACCTGAAAGAAGTGTAATGGCGTTCTATGGAAGTAATAAATGTTAATATTTTAAAACGTAGTTAAAAAAAAAAAATAAAATAAGTATAAAAAATGAACTAAAACAAGTTATTTCAAACCTTTTACAGTTTGTTACACTTTCTGATTGCACTTTTGCCATGTAAGCTAATCTCAGATTTTTCAAGTTTCTCCAAATTGTACAGACTTTCCCTTTGAATTTTAATATCATCCTTGCAAATAATAAAACTGAAACTACAAGTGTAGGCATCTTTCCTTCTTTGTTGCCATGAATCATACAGTAAGCATCTCCACAGTTCAGCTCTTTTTAATAGTTTAAATGAACAAAACCATGATGATGTAGTTGCGGCACATACCAGCAGAGGGCGCCGCTAACAGTTGTGCAAATGTTTGTATGTGCATTG
Organism: Hypophthalmichthys nobilis; assembly: GCA_037950665.1. Taxonomy (NCBI): domain Eukaryota; kingdom Metazoa; phylum Chordata; class Actinopteri; order Cypriniformes; family Xenocyprididae; genus Hypophthalmichthys; species Hypophthalmichthys nobilis. Next base: position 23,743,973 of record CM075480.1, on the reverse strand, counting down.
TCAAACAGTTTGATGACACGGATATGTGTTGAATGACAGTGAACGTTAACGGAATAAAATTTCTCTTTTTTTTTAATTTGACATTCATATTAAATGTAAACTGGTTACAAAAGGCTTAGGTACTGAAAGCAGAGCAAACTGGATGATGGACAGAACTTCTCATTAACTAAATATTAGTGTGTGGGGTAAAATACAAAACAAAACATCCAACAACAATGTAAATTATAAAAATCGCAAAAGCATAAAATAAATACGAAAGCAGCGTTTACAGTATATGACGTGATACATTAATATATATATTTATATGGAGGTTGAGCATTGTTACACTAAAAGTGTAACACTTCATCTTTCAGATGACAAATGTGTTTTCCTCCCTGATAAAGTATGATGTACCATATGTAAGGAAAAAAAAAATGCTTTTTCAAACTCAATAACGAGCTTGTACAAACAAAATGTTTCAAATCATGTAAAAGTTAACTTTCTCAAGATATCTTTATCTGTTGCTGGTGCTATTTGAGAGTTTGAATGTCATTCTCAAAATTAAGACAGCGTAGTGTATAAACATATAGATGCTGCTGAAGAAAAAAGATATTTTCTAATATTTTAAAGGCAAACTGTGTCACAATTAACTGCACATTTTATATGCACAAGAGCTTAAGATATGCACATGAACCATAAGAACATGTTTGTACAATTTCAAGTACACAAATTTAAACTCTTTTATGTATTTACATATTTTTCAAGTCTCTTAAAAAATAGGTCTGTAATGTATTTTCCACAAAAAAGTCTCAATTAAGTTGCAAATGTCTGTTAATACTGATTTTAAGTATTTTGATAAAGAGAAACAAACGGCTCTACAGAAATCAAAATATTCAACCGTTCTAAATATAAGAACATTATAAGATAAGAATATGTCATACAGTGAATGTCCATGTCCTTTCATCTCATTCAAACACTGGCCAAGGAAACAGCGTCTGATGACCATCAGTCATTGGTTGCACGAGTTCATGTGATCCATCTGGGTGTGCCGATTGGGTATCAGTTCTTCGCTTATGGGCAATTACATCTGCGTAGATTGCTACACTGCCCGTGCTTGAAGATAAGAGCAAAAAAATACTTTGATTGGTTGGGACCCTTAAGAAGTGTGAACCAGCGAGGGGAAGCAAAGGTAGTGTTAGGAAATTACATCATGAGTATCGCTGTTCGGCCTCTGCCTAATTGCTACAGGCGGGAGAGGTTTGCCATAGAAATCTGCCAATAAAAGAGAGTCATGGAAAAGAACAAATTAGATCAGCAATTTTTTAAATCAAGGATCAACTCATTTCTACTGACTACAAGGTTAAAACTACATAAATAAATTCCTAGATCAAAATGTCACAGCCTGCGTTAACATTCAGAAGATGACACAGAACATTATATGCCGCATTCAAAATGTTTCCTGCAAGCATCAGGAAAATAAATAACACACATTAGTCACAGTGCAGGAAGCAAGTTGTTAAGGAGATTTTGCTAGTAGCATTTATTAGGTACAATATCAAGGTGGATGGCTGTGGTATTTCTGTTGGCTGATGATAGATGACTGTACAGGAAGGATGTGGCTGAGGCTTGCTGTGTGGATGGAGAGAAAACAGCTTTAAAGACAGAATTATGGGAGATGTTTACATGGTTAGGAAACAGAATGAGAAAAAAAGAATGTTAGTGATGCGCATGCTGGTCGACATGCTGGACATGGAAGAGATGCTATGAACCAACAATTACCAGAATGCCTTGTATCTCCAAGAGGCTCAAGTTTGGGGAGCCTAGAAACTTTGGGAGTAGCCCATCCAACTAAAACAAAGAACAATGTAAAATGATTACCTGTTAGGGTCATTAATATGAAGCAACAAAAGAGAAAACTAGGACAAATTAGTGGTTATTTTGCACGTAGCATTTGACTTTCCAGAAGTCTGTTGTAATGCTAAAAAACAGATTCACCACTGCGTTTTTTTTTTTTTACTCAGTTTATAATCAAAATGTCATAACTCAATCTTCCATTGACATGACAGACTTCTCTCTGGTGACATATGCTGGACTTATCCAATCACTTCTTACAATCAACTGCAAACTGGCATTCAGAACTGCTTCCATCTAATCCAAAACCGATGACTAGAACCCCACTCTACATTTTAACATTTTCAGTAATTCATTTCACTCTGATATATGCCACAATACAGACAAAGCTATGTTGTTACTTCTGTTAAAATGGCAACTTTAATGTTAATGAGCAAGTAAACTTGCTAAACTTACTTGTGTTATGTAGTGGATTATGGGTAATATAATTGAAATAAATGACCTAAACCTAAATTTGACATTCTGTATTTTCCAGAATACAAGTTGCATTTTTTCTTTACCTATAAAACATGCTGCAACTTAAATAATGCAATTAACGTCAAGTTCACAAAACATGGATTTGTGTCAAATGAGATTGAGTTTATTTGTATAGCGCATTTCCCACACGCCGGTAGTTTCAGTTTAGCTTTAAATAGATGTGTTTAGGCTTGGCGTTTATAATAAATGTTGTTTATAATGAATGCCACTATAATTTATATAATAGTGCTAATACTGCTTATATTATATTAATTTGTTTTATCCTTATATTTTTCATTCCTGTTCTGTATTAAATACTGTTAAATTTAAAGGATTTGTTGTGGAGTGAATGGAACTAAATACGTGATTATTGCAATTATAATGTTTGTAAACATTTGGTTTTATTTATCAGTGTTTTGCATTATTTCTGAATGTAATTTAAAAAAAAAAAAATGTGATCAATGCAACCAATGCACTGTCAAGTTCTGTTTGTTTAGTTTAATTTTTATGAACTGTTAGTTTTTTCTCTTCAGTTACCTGTTCCTTTGTTCTAGTTTCCCAACACCCATTAGTTACTATGGACATTCATCCCATTAACACACTTGTTCATCATTTAGTTCATTATCATTGTACATTTAAGTTCCTCCTTGTATTTAGTTGATTGTCAGGTATTGTCGTGTCTGTTTCGTTGCCTTCTTGCCAGTTGATTACCTAAGTTTTTTTTTTTTTAAATAAATCTTTTGTTTATTTGAACCATTTTGGGACTTTTTCTCATCATCATTTGGACAAAAAGTAACAACTTCTGTGTTTTTTTTTTTCTCAACAATGCAATTTTGACTTGGTACAACTTATAGCCAGAGGAGGTCCTTCCTCTGTTGCTTGTTTTCTGACATGCATGTGCACTACGTGAAGTATTTGAAGTATTTTTTTTTAAAGTTCAATAAACAGATGCAAGTATTTAAAGCAGTTTTACTGTGGCAAGCTTGCTGCAAGGACGAGTTGTTTTGCAAATAGAAATACTTACATTATCAGAATATAACAGTAAAATATAAGGAATGTCTTGGTGAAAACCTCTCAACCGCATTGAACAGAACAAGCACTTTGTCAAAGCACTTGGTATGGCAAACTGGCCACATGAAACTGTATTTACCACTGTACCATTGTAAACTGATTTTGATTACTTGTTCATTGTTCATAGCTGAGGAACTAGTTGTAAAAGAGGCATTCTTACCTGGTAGGGGAGGAGGGGTAGGGCTTTTGGCTGGTGCTTCTTCCACTCTAAGAGGGTCAACTCTATGCTTGCGTTTCAATCGTAATTTCCTAGTTTTCTTTTTGGTCTGGTCCACTGCTCCTGATTAAAGGTGACAGAGACATTACAATCACTTCATCCACTCCAAGAAACTGCAGAGGCAAATAGGTTCTTCATATGTCATAATAGCAAAAGCTTGTATTTGAAATGAACTGACAATACAAAAATAAAACTTTATTATTTTACTCTCAGTAAAATACTCTCAGCCCTTTTGAGGAATTAGAGGTCCTACCTGATTCTGTACTCTCCGGGGTCTGTCTCTCGCTCTCTTCATCCTCCTCCTCTTCCTCCTCCTCCTCATCTTGAAGGGCTGACTGTTCTTGCACACTGCTCTGTCTTTGCATCTCTTTCTCTTTGTTTAGTTTGTCTTCAAACTGGGATTTTTATATAAAGTAAGTATTTTTGCATCTTAATGATTTCATCCAACTTGTGCATTAAAAGAAACAATGTGACAACTAACCTCAGTAACAACATTGTTTATTGGCTGGAATGGGTTGGGCAAGTTGACATCATCTAGCTCATCCTCTTTCAGTGTCCTTCCTTCTCGCTCTGCCTCCTCTCGCTCCTGCTTGTCTCTGTCAGTGCAAAACATCTTCATCAAACTGTTGTTTGCAATTTGAACACTTTAAAGTCATGATAAAACACAAGTAGAGACAAAAATATTTTCCTCGGTATTGTGATGTACATCTGAGTGTAACAGATTATCAGATAAAAAAGGCCATTTAATAATGGGTGTTCCCCAGGGTTCTGTCCTGAACACTCTTCTATTCTCCCTTTTACACACACAGCTCTGTGGCCTTACGCAGTTTGAACTCAATTGTGATTTCTGCTGTAGACGCAGTTCTGATGGACCTGATCGCTAAGAGCAATAAAACGGCAGAGAATCTGACATGGTGCTGTTGGTATAATTCTCTTTTTTATGTAGGGTGGGGATTTGGTTCTATCCATTGGCTGTTAATTGGATTTTGAGGTCTAAAGGCCCCGATATACTTCAAGCGAAATCGAAGAACGAACTGATGTAGCATCATTTCAAACAAAGTCAGGCCAAAACAAACTTCGTTTGGAGATGTTCAAAGCGAACTTTCCAGAAAAGTTCACTACGGCTGGTGAACACCTTTGTACTACCATTGATCCGTGGCGATTACATAATAGGTTGGTGTGTGCGGAGGCACCGCCTTCTTTCACACTGAAATCTTTTCCAGTTAATTTCTCCTCATGAGTCGGTCGAGGTCAGATGTTCGTGAGTAAAAACATGAGCAAACTTGTCGAAAATGAAGTTGTACTTCTGATGAAATGAGACTAACACTGCTTTCCATGTTTAATACGGTAAAGCTACTTGGTTAAGCAATCTATTATATAAAGTGCTATATAAATAAACGTGATGTGATTTTACTAGAGTGCCGAATTGCAGAGGTCGAACAAACATATCCACGTTGCTATGATCAGATGCTTTTCTTATGCTTTATTAAAAAAAATGCTTTGTTTTCTCAATTTTGTTGTGTGCTAATTTTGTTATTGAGAGGAAAACGCACAGCACATATTTACATATTCATCTAACCATCACTCTCAGCAGTGTGGGCGGTGTCAGGTATTCACTAACAGTATATCACTGGTCACGTATTTCGAACTTCGTTTTACCCCTAACCGAAGAACGAAAAAACTTTGCAGTATATTGGGACCTTGAGTGTTGCATTCAAATGAATGAGATCTTGCAGACAACTGTTCAAGGGGCAGGGTTTAAGCAGGCTAAAAGTTTGGAAAAGTCTAGCATGTCACCAGAGAGAAGTCTGTCACTTGCATGGAGATTGAGTTTAGATTAAACATTACAACAACAAAAAAGAAACATATACATGGATGAATCATTCACAATATGTGAACATGCATGTTACGTGCATTCTCTGTCAGTGCAAAACATCTTCATCAAACTGTTGTTTGCAATTTGAACACTTTAAAGTCATGATAAAACACAAGTAGAGACAAAAATATTTTCTTAGGTATTGTGATGTACAATAAAAAAGGCCATTTAAAAATGGGTGTTCCCCAGAACATGCACATAACATGCATTTACTAAACAGGACCAATTTTGACTGACTTTAAAGTAGTTATTCTGCAGTAAAACAAAGAAAAATGCAGTAACTATGAATACATGTTTGATTATAAAAGCAAATAAAACCAGCTTAGATGATATGTACTCATTTCAGAACTAAACTACATCGTTTCAAACTATTCTTAATGAATGTCGCTCCTGATATATCTGGAAAAAAGGGGGATCAGCATGGCAATCCATGTAAAAAGTCTTGTTAGCTCACTGACCTCTCCTCTCTGATCCGCCGAACTCTCTCTGCTCTTTCCTTCTTGTCTTGTTCTTCCTGAGCCTTCTGCTCTGCTGTATCTCTTTGCACACGCTCTGAAATTGCCTCGTAGTCCTTGGCAATGTTATTCAGGAGCCAGTTAAGGCCATTCTTGATGGATTTGTCAACCTTCTTACCATAACCCAACACAGCAGAACAGGGCTCCTGAGAGTAGAGGGAACAACATTTAGCTCAGTTTTATATGATTGTTTTGCAACATTTCTGTCAAGTAATTAGATGAATTAAAATTATAAATATAAAAACAAAACAAATCTCACCACTCATTATTTCCACATTCCTTACAAACTCAGACTGGTGTCTGATTAATATAAACTGTTTAAATATTAACTCACAATCTGACAGAGGCATTTATTCTCGTTGACAAGCTTCTCTAATGACAAGGTCTCGATGATATCTGCTTCAGCCAATGCCCCATCTTGGTCCTGTTTATTAGCCAGTCTGAAATCCAACAAAAGCATATAAGCTGGTCACTAGGTGTGCAGGGTACTGGGTAAGCTGTCAGAAACAAATGTCCTGAGGTCTGCACTTGAGGTGGACTGAATGATTAGCCTTGTGTTATAGGGAACTCTTGACTTGTTAGCACACTTAACAAGCTATATTTAGTCAAAAACTTAATCTGCTGCTCACTCCCTCAGTTAATTGAACCCACAGCAGCTTGTCCAATGCTCCAACAGATATACAGATGATGCATTGCACATTTGCTGCACACCGCCCTGTTCCACTTGGACTAGAGGCAGGAATTATGTGAGTATGCTCTTCACTGATTACAGCTCGACATTCATCAAACCCTCCAAGCTCATCAGCAAACTCAAGGTCTTGGCTCTAAACACCTTCCTCTTTCTGTCAGGCATGCATGGTTGGTGAGGGAGGGCTGCAAACATCTAAAAATGGGTGTTCACCAGGGTTCTGTTCTGAGCCCTCTTCTATTCTCCCATTTACACACACAGCTCTGTGTCCTTACAAAGTTCCAACTCATCGTGATTTTTACTGTTGATGCAGTTTTGGTGAATCAGATCAATAAGAGCTATGAGATAGTAAAGAATCGACATGGTGGTTTGGTATAATTACCAAATACCAGCAAGGACAAGAAGCCAATCAAAGGATTCACATGAACCACACAGCTTGTTTAGGATCACATCAATACCTACAGTGCTCAGCGTAAATGAGTACACCCTTTGAAAAGTAACATTTTAAACAATATCTTAATGAACACAAAAACAATTTCCAAAATGTTGACAAGACTAAATTTAATATAACATCTGTTTAACTTATAACATGAAAGTAAGGTTAATAATATAAACTTAGATTACACATTTTTCAGTTTTACTCAAATTAGGGTGATGCAAAAATGAGCACACCTCAACAAAAACTACTACATCTAGTAGTTTGTATGGCCTCCATGATTTTTGATGACAGCACCAAGTCTTCTAGGCATGGAATGAACAAGTGGGAGACATTTTGCAATATCTATCTTCTTCCATTCTTCAAGAATGACCTCTTTTAGAGACTGGATGCTGGATTGAGAGTGATGCTCAACTTATCTCTTCAGAATTCCCCATAGGTGTTCGATTGGGTTCAGATCAGGAGCCACTGAATCACTTTCACCCTGTTCTTCTTCAGAAATCCAACAGTGGCCTTAGATGTGTGTTTAGGATCATTGTCATGTTGGAAAAGTGCACAACAACCAAGGGCATGGAGTGATGGTAGCATCTTCTCTTTCAGTATAGAGCAGTACATCTGTGAATTCATGATGCCATCAATGAAATGCAGCTCCCCGACACCAGCAGCACTCATGCAGCCCCACATAAGGACACTGCCACCACCATGATTCACTGTAGGCACCATGCATTTTTCTCTGTATTCCTCACCTTTGTGACGCCATACAGTTTTGAAGCCATCTGTTCTAAAAACATTTATCTTGGTCTCATCACTCCAGAGTATAGAGTCCCAGTAGTCTTCATCTTTGTCAGCATGGGCCCTGGCAAACTCTAGTCGGGCTTTTTTGTGCCTGGCCTTTAGGAGAGGCTTTCATGGACGGTACCCATGCATACCATTCCTCTGCAGTGTACGCTGTATTGTGTCACAGGAAATAGTCACCTAGGTTGGCTTTCTACTTCTTTAGATAACTGCAGTGAACTTGCATGCCAATTTTCTTCAACCCTTCTCATCAGAAGACGCTCCTGGCGAGGCGTTAACTTCCGTGGACGACCTGGACGTCTCTGAGAGATGGTTGCAGTTCCATCTTTTTTAAATTTTTGTACCACTTTTGCTACAGTATTCTGACTGATAAGTAAAGCTTTGCTGATCTTCTTGTAGCCTTCACCTTTCTTGTGTAAAGAAATTATTTTCTTTCTCAGGTCTTGTGACATTTTTCTTCTATGTGGTGCCATTGCTGACAGCATGAAATGGGAAGGCGTTTTAACACCCTTTTATAGTCAACTGTCTGCTGGACACCTGTGTAATGAATAATTAGACTCACCTGTGGTGGAATTCTTGTTAAATTTGTAAATTTGTTAAATTTGTAGTTTAAAATTTAGCTTTGCTCCAGAGACTAATTTTTGCATCACCCTAATTTGAGTAAAACTGAAAATTTTGTTCTCTAAGTTATATTATTAACCTTACTTTCATATTATAAGTTAAACAGATGTTATATAAAACTTAGTCTTGTCTTTTAAATACATAATGGCTATACATAAATGTCACATTCAGACACACCCATTTGGCAGCTGTGATGCCTGATTATTGGATTAAACTGGCCCAGGTTTCTTTTTTTTCTTCTTTTTTTTAAGATAATTTGGTCAGCACACCTTTATAGCTTTACTGAGTGATTGTCAATTAAGGTTATTACACAACAAACCAATTAGAACACGTTTTATAGATGGTTTATACATAGATCTTTGAAGGGCACTGAATATACATTTGTTGTATATTCAATTTGTCTAGTGCTTAATGTTTTGATTCTATTGACAGTCATCTAATCTTCTATGTATGATGATCTGTACTTCTAACGGCCATTAAGTCACGTTCAACGGCAAGAACATGTCAAGTTCTGAAAACTCACACTAATACGGGTTTGCCTGCAATACGAGGGTGCCGGAGAACCTCAGCCATCGTGTCTCTGGTTTCCTGGATCCTCTGGACATCACTGGAGTCCACAACAAACACCACTCCATAAGACTCAGAGTAGTAGTTTTTCCAAATGCCACGGATACGTTTACCGCCACCCAGGTCGAAGATTGTGACCTCGAACTTCCCCTGCTTCAGGTCCACCTTTGAGAAGCCCACTGTAGGTGCTACATCTAAAGGACTTTCTACAACAGAAATATACACATTATGAGAATGATCCTGGATCTTGAAAACACAAAACATAAAAAAATATTCAAGAAAATATTACGGTGAAGATTTACCTCCCTGGATTCCTCGGACTGTAGCGGTTTTTCCAGCATTGTCCAGTCCAACCATTACTAATGTCACCTTCCTGCAAGGACACAAATACAGCATTACTTCATTATACATCACCCACAGACCTCCCAAAGTTCAAGATGGCCCTTCTAATGAGAAATTATTTTCTGTAAAACATTTTGAGGTGCAGAGGAAAAATGTAGTTTAAAACACATGTGCCAATGAAGTACTTAGAAAAGTTTTGAAAATCTTTTATACCATTTTCAAAAAATATTTATTTAAAGTTTATAAAGGTTAAATGTAATAACTAAAAATGTAATGAGGTTTAACCATACAGTAAAAGATCAACTAAAGGTCTACAGGCCAGGGGTCTTATATATCTTAAATATACACTACCAGTCAAAAGTTTGGACACGGTAAGATTTTTAATGTTTTTACAAGAAGTTTCGTCTGCTCACCAAGGCTGCATTTATTTAATTAAAAATACAGTAAAAACAGCAATATTGTGAAATATTATTACAATTTAAAATAACTGTTTTCTGTTTGAATATATTTTATAAAGTAATTTATTGCTGTGATCAAAGCTGAATTTTCAGCATCATTACTCCAGTCTTCAGTGTAACATGATCCTTCAGAAATCATTCTAATATGCTGATTTGCTGCTCAAGAAACATTTATGATTATTATCAATGTTGAAAACAGCTGTGTACATTTTTTTTTCAGGATTCCTTGATGAATAGAAAGTTCAAAAGAACAGCATTTATCTGAAATACAAAGCTTTTGTAACATTATTCACTACCGTTCAAAAGTTTGGGGTCAGTAAGAATTTATTTTTGAAAAGAAATTAAAGAAATTAATACTTTTATTCAGCAAGGATGCATTAAATCGATCAATATTTTCCTGTTATTTGTCTATTTCTTATAGGTTTTGGTCTGAATGGTCACACCACATTAGTTTGATTTGGTAGAAAAAATAAAGTTTTTCAAATATCAATAAGAAATGAACATTTTTATTAATTTAAAATTAAGCCAAATCCCGTAATAACGTTTTCTTTTCAAGAATTTCATTATTTTAATTAAGCTTTTTCATTTTAATATCAGGACAACTGTATCATCCCATTACTTTATGTACCAAACAATATCACGATGAATTTTAATACAGAAAAATTAATAAAAAAAACATGCTAAACACAAAAGAGGTGCATTGAAGTCATCAAAAAAGTTCATGAAGACAACTTTAAACTTTTTGACATTTAAAAAAAACAATAAAAAAAGCACGACATTAAGTTATGAATTCACCCACAGCTGTGAGCTAAGACAAGCCTGTACGTTAATGCATCATCGCATGACTGGCAAAAGCACACAGGGATAAAGAGAATGATTCAGCATACTACGCACAAAAATACAAAGTAAATAATGTGGCCTTTCCGACACTAATGACGTCAAAAATATAAATTCAATGATAAGCTGTCCGGGGCTGAAGAGTCACAGCTGTATAAACTACAAGGCTTCCAGTGGAGGCTTAAGAGGAATAATAAGACATCTGTGGAGTAACACAAATATATCCTGAAGTGACATGTGTTTTCTGCTCATCATCATCAACCTATGCTTAATTCTGAAGAAACGCCAGACAAACACGGGCCAGGTGGCGTAAACAAACTTTGCAGCCTCCACTGATGCACACAGGAAAGCTAAAGTCCTTGGCTACCAAACACATACACACACAAACAGATACTTAACTGCGGCACTTGCGCCGCAGGGACATCAAGCGCACTATCCAGGTGACAGTTCTCTGCAACCAGGAGGCCTTCATCGAAACTGGGAATAGATCAAGATGACAGCTAGCTTTCCCTTGACTTCAGTTGTTTTTGTCGATACACACACTCTCTCTCTCTCTCTCTCGTCTCTCCTGGCCTTTGGTCAGCTCTGTATCTTAGGGATTAGCTGGGGATTTCTACTTAGCCCAACAAGATCAGTGACAGGGTGCTAGAGGACACGCTACGTTCAGCCAATAAAATTAAGACAATAACTTAGACAGTTAGTTGCCAGTGGAGAGTAAGAGACTCCATAACATCACTGGCACTTTTGGGGCCAGACATCTCCACTTTAAACGGACCGATTCTTAGGTGCAATCAACCATTTTACGCAGATTTAGGCTTGTCAAGCATCTTGTTTCAGGTACAGCAGGTGATGTGAGTAATCAGATATTTATCACTTGGATCTAAGCCTGTCTGATTGTGAGTCATGTTCAAACAAGTATAGTAAGAGGTGCATGTAGGGCCTCTAATCAGCATACAACATCTCTATGAAAGTGGACTTAAACACTGAAATTGAAAATGACACTAGGATTAATGCAACCTCATGACAAAAGATAAATCTACTGTGTAAAATAACTTGGTGAGTTGGTGTCACCAGAAAAAGTTTTGTTAATGTAAACTAAAACTGTTAAAACTTATTTTCATTAATTAAAATAAAGCTTATAAAATAAAATATATTAGATAAAAAAAAAACTAAACAAATAGAAATGTTGGCAACTAATTGAAATAAAATACAAAGTACAAGTACAAATAGTTTTTTTAAATGTCACAAAGTTGCCTTTTTTTTTGGCTTGACTTGAATGGACCTCTTCTGTGCACAAATTTTCAGCACCTCTTAAATTAATATAAAAAAAAATCATTTCTTATAAATATTTCAACAACTTTTTTCCCCCCTACCAAATCAAACTAATGTGGTGTGACCATGCAAAATACCAAACCCAGTGGCATATGTAAATAAATTATGATTGACCTTTTCTTAGAAATGTTGCTTTGTTACTTTTAACCAACTGGTCTCAAGGTCTTTTTAGTGGATGTATTAAGTCCACTAAAGATATATCACTCAAATATGAAAATTCTGTCATCATTTTCTGAAGCCCCATTTTGTTCCATCCAAACCATTCCATCCACCAAAGTATAGCCTACCTACAGGTCCCATAAGGATAAGTACATGATGACAAGTTTTGTTTTGCTTTACAATAAATGCCACTTGATTAGATAATTTATGTTATGTATAAATTATTAAATCACAGAGGGGGAAAAAAAAAAAATATTTCAAAAGTAGATCATCATTCCCAAACGTTTTTCCCTCAAATGATGCATTTTACACATTACACAAGTTACACAACTTCCCACTGCAAAATAAAATAACAGTAAAAAATTCACTTTCGTCAGCCATGTAATTTTTTGTTGCCATAAATAAAAACAATGACAAACAGTATAAAGAAGACAGTCGCATAGTTAAGAGTCAAAAACCACCCATGGCAATTTGGCTTACGTGTCCAAATACAAACTGGGAACACTGTACAAACATAATGTAAGATTACATATACACAGTTGCACATTACAAAAATTGACAGGTCTGCTTAGAAAAGTTAGTTAATGTATCTTACTATCTTTTTAAGCAATGAAGTTGCAGACACTCACCTTGCAGGTTCTCTCCATCGTTTCAACCAGTTGCAGCAGTTCGCCATCAGATTGAACATTTCACCCCAAGTGCTTGAACTGGGACTTATTTAATGACAGCCGTTTTGGCTGATTACTAATGTTCCTGCCTAATTTGTGTTTTAAAAATCAAACCGTTATCTGCTAGCACCCTTTTATCTGCCTATCTGGGCGACTCGTGATTTAATTAAAAAATACATTTTGTTATGTCATTCTAGCAGAGAATAAAGGCAAAATAAACTAAACATGGTCAACTAAGATATACTAATTATCAAACCGTCACTTAAGAAACTGACCATAGAGTTTAGTTTCATTTTGCTCACTACACGAATCAATGCACCCTCACTGAAGGCTAACCAGTTAGCTACTGCATACGATCCATAAAAACTACTGAATTACATTATTGTGTCTTTAGAAGGAAAATCTAATTAGACCATAACTGTACATACTGTTTAAACGTCCCTGGAAATGCTTTACTCTCAAATTCAGACCGTTTTTTGCAAAAACTGTAATGGGATAACGGTTAGCTTGCTAGCAGTCCGCTTTGTTTACCAAGCTGAATCTGGCTGCTATGGCTGCAGCCACGATTTCATCGAAGGTCTGGGTTGCCAAGTGTTTAAAAATTTTATGACAATGTTTGTATTAAAAACTAAACAAATATAAACTGTCTTTGTAAGCTTTCAACACGTGTTTGTACTCAGACAGCTTATAATCTTTACACAGATACCCTTATGATACCGTGTCGAACAAAGTGGCCGAAAAACATTCGTCTAGAACAAGTTGACTTGGCAACACTACTTGCCTATAAATAACGCAATCTAAAAAGTGAACAGTGCCTCCAGTGGACGGAGACGTAGCAAACTGTAGGTAATTATCACCACATAACATAAACGGGTAAATAAATTAAAACATCGTGGTGCCACAATTCTGTCTGCAAGACAGTAATATCTGGATTTTTTCTTCTTCTCTGGGCATGTGTAGAATGCCAACGATATACAATACAATGAATCCTGGCTGTTTACAATAAACCAACAAACCTGAATCCCCTTAAAATGTGTTTATTAATTAGGACAAAAAAGCTCTCAATATATAAACCCAGTCACCCAATCCAATCATAGACTATTTAAATTCTTCAAACATTTACAGAAGATACAAAACAAAACAAAAAAAAGAATAAATAAGACGGTTACTGCTCATAAATCGAACAGCTTTAAACATGCCTCTGTTTGAGACACAAATTGGTTCTCCCCTTACGATTTTCTTGAATTTAAAGAGAAGTCATTTAGAATATGCCATGATAATGTTCAGTGAGGCTTTGTGGCACATGTACACTCCTCCATTAACAGGAGCATCGTCTTAAAGACTAGGCCTTCCCAGCAGCACCAGCCTGCTGTTATAAGCCAACAGTTCTGATCTCAACAGAAGTCAGTCCATCATTTAAAGACTTGGTGTCTTTAATTCTTCCCAAGTGTCCACTGACTTAAACAGAAGCAACTTAATGACATTTGCAAAATAGCAATTAGTAACATTTTACAAAGGTTCACATATCAAGGTTTTTTTTTAAAATAATAACAGAACATGTTTATAGTGTGCTTGCAATACCTTGAGTGGCCTATGAGTTTCCATCCAGTACTTCTGCTCATAAAGCACCATGTAACACTGGTAGACACCTGACCTACTGTCACAAAACAGTAAAGTTAAACCTTCCAATAAACGCCAGACTGAGCACAATATTTTATGCTTTCTAGAGCAGGTATATACCCTGGCCAGAAAGACTGACCAAATCGTCTTGTAGTGTTATGGTCCTTGGTGGCCTCTCATTATAAGGAATTGAAAAGACAAGCAACAATGAGAGAACAGACTAAGCTCTGTGACAGAAAGTGGTGACAAGTGTCAAAAATCATCTGCTGTGCATTTTACAGAAAGACAAACGTACTTTTTTCTGAGAAAGCAGATGACGATTAAGTGGAAAAAAAAAAAAAAACTCCTAAGCCTCAAAAGGCTTTAAAAAAAACAAACTGTCAGATTTTCAACATCAGATCTTTTAACAAGAGATAACAGACCTTTGCTCTGAAATAAAAGCAGCAGATCGGTCATACAAGACTACAAAGAGGCAAAAGTTTCCCACGTAGATCTCAATATAGTTCAGTTTTGAGATGCTGACAAAGATGTTAAGCACACGTAAGAACACTGATTGCCTACAGCAGCATTTAACAGTTTTCTCAGTTCCTGCTTCTCCAAATTCAGGATGCACCTATGAAGACAAAAACAAAATATTTAACAAACTGCAAAACTTAAAATAACTTTAAAACTAACAAATAAAAAAAAAAAAGTTACTTACTCTCATCATCCGAATCAAAACCAAAGAGGGATGTGCATTTGTTCTTGTGTGTTTGCAGCTCTTCCTCACTGTTGAAAGACTCAAAACATCGAGAGCAACGCTGCCTGATAGGCAGTTTTACTGGCTTTGACACAGAGCCCAATATTTTTGAGCCCACCTGGGGTTCCTTCCAGCGTTTTGGCATGCTAATGTAAGACTCATCCAGATAAGCTGAGGGAAGAGGTCGAATGAATTGTTTAGCTGCGGGTTTTCCTGAAACGAGTGGTTCCTGCTCTTTAATGACTGGATCTGAAGGTTTGGGAGGAACTTCTTTGTCATTCTCGGTATGCCCATTGACAAGGCTATGGTTCTTGCTACTGTAGTTTACAGAACCTTTATTGAGTACCAAAGGTTTTCTATCATCATCATCTTGATTTGCAGATGTAGGGCCCTTCCACTTGGCTGCACCAAGCTGACCGACTGAAGAATTTGCTGCTGCCTCCATACTCTCTTCCATAATTTGAGGGGCTCCATGCCCTGTTGGTTCAGAATTTTTGGGCATTGATTTTATTTCCACATTTGTATCAAGTCGATAATGTGTTCTTTCATGCTTATACAGGAGCAAAACAGTCTCAGCTTGCATAGAGCAACCAGGAAAACAGCACATTGCTCTCAATGGATGATGGCCTAGCATGTGCTCACTCAGCTCCATACGTGTTTGGTACCTTTCCTTGCAGCCGTAATGGTAGCATGGGAACTTCAGCTCACCTCTGTGGCATATCACATGGTCAAAAAAATGCTGGGGGTTATATATCTTTCTGCAACAGAAAAGACATTTTTCCTTTCCAAAATTGAAAAAGAACAGTAGCGCCTTCTTGTCAGCATGGTGGTGTGACAGCACATGTGAAAGGACAAGGATTGACTTTGCAGTAAATGTACAAATCTCCACAGGACATCTAACATGCGTAGATGCACCAGTTCTTTTCCCCTGGAATGGTGTGGAAGGCTGTTTGGGCTTTGTTGGAGTCCCATTTTTATACCCCACTGCATTTATTTCCTTAAATTCTGTATTATTGTCTATGGGTTCCTGATTCTCAGAACTGTCTTTTGGACTATTTGTTATCTTCCTTCTTTTAATAGCTTCTCCATCCTCTTTTTGTTCTCCAGGAGTAATCTTCTTCTTTTTCAGCCCAGAGTTTTCATCTTTTTTCATTTTCACAATTTCATCTTTTCTTTTCGTTTTTGATTTGACCTTGTCTTTTGTTAGTCCTACATTCTCAGATTCAGGCTTGACATTGTCTTTCTGACTTTCCGCACATTCTACATTCTCAAGTTTCTCTTTGTTGTCTTGTGGTAATGTCTGATTTTTTTCATTTGAGGTATTAGTTTCAGGCACACTCTTAACTTTCTTTTTCTTTCTGATCACTCCATTTACCCTATGAGCCGAGTTGCCATTGGTATCAGAGTGGTTGTCCTCTGGAGTTAGTGCTTGCATAGTCTTTGCTCTCTTCCTTGCTAGTCTCATTCTGAAAAACTTTTTGTTCTCATCTGTGGACTGAGATCTCTTCGCTAAAACTCTCCTTAGACATTTCTTCTTCATCTTGCAAACCTTCTTCTTTTGTTCATCCGATGTACTTGGGGGATTTGAATTCTTGACTAACCTGGTCCGCAATCTAACCTTAGGCTCTGAACTTTGCCCTTCCTTGTGCAAATCTGTAATGTTCAAACTGCAGTTTAACCTCATTTTGATGTTTCTAAACTTCCGCTGCATGGCAGGATTAACACGTTTAAACAGTCTCTTGTGGGCACTTTGTGTGGCGGCCTCTGTGGCATTCTCACAAACAGTTTCACTAAAAAGCCCATTAGACTTTCTTAGTTCCTGAATGTGCACTTTAAAATGGACTGATGGGCTGCGCCCACGAGTGTAGCGTTTGTGACAGAACATGCACTTCCTGTCAATCCTGTGATGCCACATTGCATGTCGTAGAATGTATGGGTATTTGGTTTCTTTACTGCAAAGGCTGCAGTTAACTGAAAGCTGGTAACTTGTATCGGTTGGGTCAGAGACTACAACATCAACAGCAGCATGCATTTCCGGTGATGTTTCCTCAGGACTTGGTGGCACCTCCGTACTCTCAGGCACAATTTTAGTGTCAGGAGTGTCAATCTCAGTTTCACTCAAAGCAGCCACTGTTTCATCAGGGAGCATCGTCACTTCAGTAAGAACTGGAGGAGCATCCTCATGAAGAACTGTCATGTTTTCTGGCATACTTTGAGGTACAGGAATGGTGTCAGCTCTGGTGAGAGTTGACACTTCTGGTGGAAGATCAACATTAATATTTTCTGGAGGACTAATAGGACTGTAAGGACCATAAAGAACGTAGTCTGGATATTTGGTGTCTGCATCTTGGGGAACTGATAACTCGTTATTAACTTTTGGATCTTCAATTAATTCTTTAACTGGCTCAAAAATGGCTTCAACAGGAGTGGATGTTTCCTCATGTATAGCTGGGATTGGTGTAGCCGTGATTTCCATAACATTTTTATCCTGTGCAGCAGCAGCTCCAGGGATCTCTGCAGGTTCACACTGTTGCACAGCAGACTGTGGTTCTTGTTTGGATTCATTATGGTCCAGCTTAACCTCTTTATCTCGGTGTAAACTGTCAACTGATATTCCTTCTACTTCAGCTTGTCTTGAATACGTGTGGAATTTTCGAACTATGGAAAGGCCTTGTTCTCGGAAAACAAGCTCCTCCCACACCCTGAAGTCTTTTTTGGTACATGGAGTAGATTCTGCTGATAGTAACTTGATAAGAGACGTATTACTGTCAGGCCATTTCAAATTTTCTTGAGATTTGTTAGTACTGCTTTCAGTGATATGAGGGGTCTCTGTGGAAAACAGTGAGGCCTGAACATCAGAAGAGAGATCAACTTCATTATCAGGATATGAAAATTTCATTGTGACTTCACTGACTGCAGTCTCAACTGAAATCTCTGTCAAAATATTTGACTGTTTTGGTTTCCTTCCTGGTTTCTTGGCCTGTCGAGGTTCACTGTTTTCTGCTTCGGCAGCCAACTGGTCCAAAAGCCATTGTGGTTTCCTTCCCTTGCGTTTAAGAGTGTTCATCTCTGTCTGTCGGGAAAGGAGTCTCTGACGCCTGCTATTAAGTTGCCTGGCATGATTCTTTGCCAAGTCCAATTGCCTAAATGAACGTCGAACTGGACAGGCATCTGAATCTTTAACAAGATGTGTCCCTGGCTTCCTCCCCCGCTTTTTGCCTGGAGGTTTGGAGGGTGCTTCCCCTGAGGCAGAATTAACCCATGTTTTCAATGTCTCCACTTCCTGGCCATTTCGGTTTGTATCTTTCTCTGCTTTGTTAATAGTCCTGTCTGTGTTGTCTGCATGACACTGACAATATCCTTTCATACAGTAGCTTGGCATCCACTTGTCCTTTTGCATGATCTCACATAAGGCTGCTTTACCGACCTTATCACTCATTAGCTTCAGACAGTTTGTCTCGATGTTGAGAAGGCTCCAGAACTCAGGGTCAAAGTACAGGTCTTTTTTCAGGATCTGGAGAACCTCAAAACGTACACTGTTACCCACAAGACCGGTGTCTGCATGGTACTCTTGATCAGGGTGAGCATACAGGAGAAACACGTTCTTGTATGACTCAACAGTTCTCTCTAGGAAGAAAACTAGCAGCGCACAAGCCCTACAGACCTCAAGGTCATTAGGGAGTAGGTATGCAATGGTTTTGTAGATGAGGGACTTGGTGACTGGATCATTCTGGTCAGTCTGCAAAGCTTGTGCACAAAGCTCCACACAAAATCCCAGGCCATCTTTTCCAAGCTGAAAAATAAATATTGTATTGCCAATATAAGAAGACAGTTCCATAAACAGTGTCATACCATAAATATTGATGCGTGTATGTTTAAATTTATTAAAAAAAAAAAAAAAAAAAGTTGTGTTTAAATGTCTACAATTACATGTGTAATACAGCAAACTGATGGTAAAATAATATCTTACCTCTGCCAAAATCACCTTCATAAATGGGAAAATCGCTTTTATGTTGGTGGCTGACAAAATCATTACTTTGCATTCCTCTAGGAAGCCCTGTTTAGAGAGGTTCAACCGCAAGTAAAGTCTGCTCCATATGAAGACCAAATCCCTTAAGGAAAGAAAAAAAAAAAAACAGCAAAAAAAAAAATGAGAATGTGATTCTCTGCACCCTCAACACGATCTTCTGTTCAGGTTGTTGCAATAACTGTAAAATATAGAATGCTAAAAACAGGGGTAATACATTGAAAACAATTCCCTTTGTAAATGTTTATAGAGCTTGTGAGACCCACCAAAGGTAGTACATGTCTCCAATCTGGAGCTTCTGAGATAGGAAGCCTTTACTTAGCATCAAAACTGTCTCGTCTTTCTCTTCATTCTCCATCATGCAGACTATCTCTACAGCATCCTTCCCATCGATATCTGCCATCTTTAAAACAGAAAACAGTGTAATTTTTGACATTGCTCATCATGAAATATGGTGATCTTTCATTATGTTAAAACTAAAAACATCACACATATTTGGACATCTTTCATGTCACTATATTTCTATCTTCAGCTTTGTTTATATACAAACAACACAACTTTCCTACACCTTAACAGGCCACTAAAACTTAATGTCAATTATTTCATGTGATATGGCATTGATTTACAGTAAAGTACTTAATTAGCTCAAGACAATTGCATGCCCTATACTTGTGGACACTCAAAATAACTTTTTTTTTCTTACTTTTTTTCTGTGCCAGTTAAATGGCCAACTTAACATTAGCCCTCTTAGAAGCATTATTTAAAAAAAAAAAAAAAAAAAAAAAAAACACATTATACCAAATCTATAGATATACAAAGACGGTTAATTCCTATTACTAATGAATGGGAGAAAGTGCAACGTGCAATACGGCGGAATACATCCCGTCACTGATTGATAAAGACATTGAGTCACTAAAGCTGCCGTTACAAGCTACGGTTCCCATAGATACAACATTTATGGGACAGTTCATGTCAGATTTTGTTGCTGATTTGAAATATGTTATTTAGTTGTGTGTTTGGCAGTTTTTGAGACTTCAGGATTCCTCCATTCAAATAGACAGGACTTGGTCTTGGATGCCCGAAATAGCTGCCCAGAGGCACTGCAAAAATGACCGCAGCGTAAACAGACTTTCCTTGTAAGGGACTTCGATTATACACAGCAACACCTGACTGTTTCAGCCAAGCACAAGCTCACTGACTGTCCATGTGCAGAGTTCTGGACCCTCAAGAATACTGGCATTATATAAAGAATGCACAATAAGTCTCTTATTTGCACCACATCTATGCCTTGATTCTAAATGAGGCATTATTATTTTTCGCACAGCCCACTTGCAGTGCATATTGGATGGTACACTGTCCAGACACTGTAAGTGAGCAGAACATAATGTAATAAAATTCATTTAAAAGTGTATTTAACAAAAAATAAAATAAAAAATATATATATATTGAATTATACATATAATTCAACAACTATTCATAGAACTTTCAATCCCTGTTTTTATTATTATTATTATTATTATTATTATTATTTATTTTACTCTAGCTCAGTGGAAACAAAGCTACACCTGCCGGACATCATCCCGTTTGTCCAAGACAATATTCAAAGGCCCTCCTAAGTTAACTTCTTTGTACCTACATTTGTAATTTAAAAAAAAAAAAAAAAAAAAAAACTAAAATTATGTAAGTTTAATGTTCCATATCTTTATTTTCAGTGTTTTTAATAGGGATTTTTAATATAACTAAATGTAAATCATTTTACGACTTGGGCCTTTCTGGATGTTTGAGACCCCCTGGTTGAGAACCACTGAACTACATGATCTTGGTATTTGGAGAGGATATATTTACCATGCAAAAAAAATAAATAAATAAATAAATAAATATATATATATATATATATATATATATATATATATATATATATATATATATATATATATATATATATATATATATATATATATATATGAGTTGATGAATGTTTATGTGAATAAAAGCCTAAATTAAATCTGTTCATCATATAAAACAATTGTTTCTCTTCAGAAAATTTTGGACTAAACCGCTCAATTCATATGGATTAGTTTTACGATCTCTTTATGAACTTTTTGAAGTGTCAAAGTTACAGTTGCAAAGGCTGTCTATGGAGGGACAGAAAGCTTCAGATTTCATCAAAAAGATCTTAATTTGTGTTCGAAAGATGAGCGAAAGCCTTACGGGTTTGGAACGACATGAGGGTGAGTGATGACAGAATTTTCATTTTTGGGTGAACTAACTCTTTAATAACGGTAATTACAACATAGTGGGAACACAGCATTAGCTCGTTGTTTGGTTCTGTAAAAGGTGACTGCTGTCTGTTTGCGGAACTCGTGACTGTCTGTCTACAACTCTGCATAGCCTCATGGAAGACGCTGATGACGTGTGATGTTTACGTGAGCAGGGTGAACAGAGGTATGCAAATACATAGATTGACAGGCAGGTAGGACATCCTATCATTGCATTCGGACCAAATAAATTAAATTAAAATTTTAGAATCAAATCTAAAATCAAATCTGTGCATATATCAAATCGAAATTGGATTCTAAATCGAGAATTTAGTTTTTTTTGAAATCGAACTATGACCCCAAAAATTGATTTGAATTTAATCGTGACATTCTAAAATGCAATTATTTTTTGGTCATCCACAGAAGATATGTGTACATTTTTTGAATATTTAGACCACTTCTGTTATTGATTGCTATCTGGATGTAAAGACAGTTTCAAACAGTATAACAAAAAGTGTTAAATTGTTCTTTGTTTACATTAGTTCAAAGTTAATGTTTTTTTTTTTATCGAAAATAATGTAAATTAACTTGACAAACTATATATCATTAAAAAGGTCTAAGACTCGAGCTTCAATTTTTGACCTCTGTTTTACTCTAAAAATCTCATGGTGACAGCAATTTCTTAATTTGTGTCAGGAGTTATGAAATTGATAACAGAGTCGATAGCCTCAGTCGCATCCATTGAGAAAAGAAAAAAGAAAAAAAGAAAAAAACTCCAGTACCGAGGTCATGAAATAACTTGACTAAACAACGTCCCTCAGGGCTTTCAGTTCAAAAGCGTGCACATTTGTTGAAATATTGATGGATTCTCATAAGTTAACTTTAAAATTTATATAGAGAGAGGAGTAATATTGGAAGCTTTACTTAAATCCCTTATGTATAATGCATTATAAAAGGTATTCATAATGTATGTTGTAATGCATTATATCTTTTCATAAATAATTTCAACCAAAGTTACAATGCATTATAATATTTGCAGATTTTGAAATTGGTTGGTTGTTGTGTGTTTTAATGCATTATACTTTCTAAAGGTTTATTCAATGAATAGACAAGTATTATAATGTATTATAACTGTGGTTACAATTATTCATGAGACCATACAATCCATTGTTAGGTTCATTACAAGGTTAGGTTCATTATTTACTTTTATAATGCATTATACATAAAGGCTTTAAGTAAAGTGTTACCGTAATATTTATTCAATTTTTACTCAAAATGCGCCAAACACCCATGTATTGTCCATTTTGATTGTTTTATGACAAAGTTCATTGGAATGTTTCTTTTTTTTTTTATTTTAAGAAGGGCATTTGATACAAAGCCAGAGGTGAAGTGAGAAGTTTGATCAAAAAAGAGAGGAAATAATGTTAGAGGGATTTTTGTTAGAAATTAAGTGTAGGTTTAAAAATATACATGTAATGCAATTAATCATATTTATGAGAGCAGTAACAGTAAAGGCACTATATTTGGAAAAGCCCATTAATGTAATATAATTACTATGTTCAGACGAGTGAATGTCTATGTTCCTCATACCTCATACAAGTTAACATTATTTTGTGCTTTTTATTCATTTATCATTTATAATTTCTGCTTTAAAACACTAAGCAATCAAATGACACATTGTTTCGAGGACAGCATTGGGCAGGATGTGGAATTATTGTTTAATAATTTTTAGATTTTTCATCTGATTAATTGAAGAAAAAAACCCTGTCATATTAATCGACTAATCGTTAGTCGACTAGAAGAGGCTTAGTCGACCAAAATGTTATTTGTCAGTTAGTCGAAGAAAAAAAAAAAAAAACAAAGTCACGCAGTCCATGAGGGACAGATCGTTAATGGCGGGTCCTTGTGGTAATTACTGTAAAGGGTCTTCTTTTATTTGTGTAAACTCACAATAACAAGAAAACGTTGTGCATTTGTAAAATAAAGAAAACAAACAGGATGCACTTTCTGCTGTCTCAGTTTCCCTGAAATGAAGCGCACAACAAAACTGAAAAGAAACTCCGCGTATAGGCTACTAGCCTCACAGACAAGAGAAATATATCTATAGAAAGCTTAAAATGTCTACTTTTAAACGAACCAATTCAAACCGAAAAGAAAATGTATGTAATCCATACATATCCATATGTAATCCATATGAATTACGCATTTCTCTCTAAAGGCATGTTCACTATACTGCAGAGATGATGAGGCAGCATCATCAACTTTTTTGCAGCTGACACTGACTCAGAAAACACTAGTTTATTAATGAATAATTAAAATGTCTCCTTGCTATTTGACACATTCACAATCATTACTTTTTTTGGTGCTTTGCGGCAAGCTTTATGTGCATTTGAGGACAGAATAGGATATATTACACCTATATTTATTACAGGCTCATTATGGTTAAGTAATTAAAGTAATAAATGTGCGATTACTCAACTAATCGCTTAAATGTACGACTAACTGTCGACTAAAAGAATCTTTAGTTGGGGGCAGCCCTACTCTTCATTACACTAGTGTGCTGTTTAACCAGGAAGTTTGCTTTTATTTTGTACTAAATGGGAAAAAAAAGTCACATTTGTGGTACAAAAATTGCTTATAAATCTCTCGTTTTGCTATATTATCACCAAATATTGGAATCAACCTTTTTGTCAACTTTTTTTTCTGTCAATTAGGACAGGTTTTGTATTTATTTTTGAAACTGATTGATCGTAGGTCTCATTGATCTAAGGATAAAGTTCATCTCTGTAAAAAAAAATGAAAGCCTGTAATACTCAAAATAGTTTGTGTGTGTGAGTGCGCATGTACACACATGCACAGGTCTGAGGCCTTTATCTTTGCAAGCATACATGTATGTATGTAAACATCTATCCCTGTCTCATGCAGCATCATAGGATGCTGTACAAGATAAAAGCATTTCAAAACAAACTTCCTAAATATAAACAATAATGCACACTAGTGTGATAAACAGTGCAATTTCTTAATTTTTTTTGTATATTGACAAAATTACCACTACTGTATCTGACATACTTCTAACTGTACATTTTTCTTAATTGCTGAATGAGGTTCATTGCTGATATTACCCTACGGTACATACATTCTGGAGAGCAAAATTGTATCTTTTCTCAACAATTTTGAAACAACCACACATGTAACAAAATTATGCTGTCTGGGGAAGTCTAGAAAATGATGCTGTGAGGAAGTCTCACATTTTGCATCATTGTGAGTGGTCAAGTTAAGAGACCACAAAATGATTCATAGAAAGTGATTACAAATTCTAACCAGTGGCCAATCATTTTATGCATCCTTATCTCATACACTAAATAGGATGCGGTACCAAATTTTTTACTTTATTAATATGTGACCCAACAGAGCAAATCACTTCAAGGAAGGAATTTAATGCACAACTAGGAAACACAAAAATTTAACAAAGAGAATTCTTATAAAGCACAATGGGTAATCCAGACTGTGTATAAGGCCAGTTTCACACCAAGAATTGCACAACTATCAATTAAATAATTTCTCACTCACCTCCTTGTACAAGCGCTCATGAAGAGAAGCTTTCCAAAGGCAGATAAGGTAGGCTTGCTTGAAATAGAGATGCCTCCCTACAACAGAGTGCCGGATGCATCTCCTTGTCAGTGCCAAGGCCTCCGGAAACCTCTCACATGCCACCAGGTAACGCAAACGCAGCTCAAAGAAAATGGATACTTCTGAGCTCAGATATTTGTCCACTGCAAACAAAAACAGCAATTAAGAAATGTAGTAATCAACGCCGTTAACAGTTTAGAAAATTTAAGGTAAAGATTACTTGATCAAGACACACTGTTTTTAAACAAAAGCTTGATTGACTGACCATCTTCTTGTGGTAGCTCTGAATCCTTGAGAATGGCCTGAAGTATAGGGTTTGCCCAAGGCCCTCCATCTTTAATAATATGCCTAACCTGTAGAAGGTAAACATTCTGGTGCCTTACCAGGCTCGCATAGCAGTCCTAGGATAGACAAGAAAAAAATGAAACCATTATATATATATATATATATATATATATATATAACATATGAGTGACACAAGATAACCACTGAAAGGTTAGAGAGCAGAATTCTACATGATGCTCCACCAAGAATAATAGGATTGATGTAATGCAGTTACCTGGAATGAGTCTAGAATATCTTTTAAAGGATGCTCGACGAACTCATCTTTTCCAAAGAACAACAGCAGTTCAAAGATACTCCTGCAAATGAAAAAAAAAAAAAATGAGGTGATTCTGTAATTATTAACTTTTACAACCTGTTGTGCCAATAACCAATACTCTAAGCATTTTAACCACTTTTCTAACTTTCTAAGATTTCAGTCCTTTTTAGTCAGGATTAGTTTTATATGAGGAGGTGGGAAAATATAATAATTACCAGAGCCTCTTTGTGTGCCTCTATTTGCCTGCTGGTAAAGTTTATTGTACCTAGAGTTGTCAAAAGTAAAAATGAAATTTTAAAAACGTGACGTTTTGAGAGCTGTTGAGCGGATTCGCCAACACCTCTGATTGGCCATTGTTTGTTTTTTTTGCCCATTGTGTTGATGCGCTCATCAGATATGTCTGTGATTGGCTTCAATGATCAACGCTTCAAAAATGTTGTAAATAGTCAATGACTCTATTCACCGAGCACTTACGATACTCACGGGAGCAGTGTATCTGTGTCCGCTGATAGACGCCTGCTATCAAACGCTCCTGCTCGTGCTTTCAAAACGCTTTCAAATTCAAACGCTCATGTGCGTTGATCATTGTAGCCAATCGCAGACATATCCAATGAGCGTGAGAACAACGGCCAATCAGAGGTGTTTATGATTCTGCTCAACAGCACTCAAAGCGTCACATTTTTAAAATTTCAGTACCGAAGTTGGTACTTTTGACAACTGTACTTTAATCGTCCTACAAGTATTTGAATATTTTCAGACATATCATTATGTTTAATATCTCCCAATAATTACTTAAAGGGATAGTTTACCCAAAAATGAAAATTCTGAGGACTGTGAACGTCACGTGTGCGAGTTTGTGTATCAGACAAAACCATGCCGTTCTTACACACACAGAAAACACTTATTAGTGACATGACTGGCTGTTGTCTCGTTTATTTCTGCTGTGTGATAGGCTGTTAGATTAATCCATATTGAGTATAAAGATCCAGAGCTCATCACCATTATCAACGTACATTTTATCGCAACCTCGATATATTGTTTATTGCCCAGTCCTAATTCTGAGGAACCTAAGAGATATTTTGAGAAATATCAGTGTTTTTTTTAGTCCATACAATGGAAGCCAATGGAAACCAAAACTGTTTGGGTACTAACATTATTCAAAATATCTTTTGTGTTCCACAGAAGAGAGAAAAACATACAGGTTTAGAACAACATGAAATTAAGCAAATGATGATAGAGTGCTCAGTTTTAACAGACGTATGTTCTGCTTTCCAAAGTTTCCAAGTCGGCATAAAATGGAAGTTGCGATAGTCTTTTCTTCCCTATTGCGACATATCAGAGTGAAACTGCTTCTCAAACAAGAAAAAACAAAAATTGTAAGGTGGGACTTTTTTTGTCCATCGTTGTCATTTGTTATAAATTGGTACAGGGATGACGTACTTTTGTAGGCCAAAAACACAGCAACGAGTTTAGCACTTTGCATTCCATCGTCCTTGAGGTCAACAGGTTTTTTTTTAATAGGTTTTTGGTTAAATGCTTGAAATAAGGTCTTTGGAGAAAAACTCAAGATATTTTCACATTTTATTCTATGATATAAAATACATCAGTAACACCCTATTGACTACAGAGGCTGTCAGGGACATTAAACGTCATCAGCTGAACAGAAAAACATCCGTTAATAATCCGCTTTCACAGCCTCATTGTGTTTATTATCACTTTTGCAAACTATTACAAATCGAACTTTGAGGGAAAAAGTTTTTAAAAAGATTAAAAGAGTTGTCAGAAGCTTAGTGATGGTGACATTGAAGTCATGCGAACATGGTGTATTTCGTTTATAGCTTTTGACTTCTGCCGACTGTATTTTTGCTTCAAAATTCAAAAGTTGTGTTCAATTGTGAATATTATCATGATGAACAAAACATGTAAGAATCATAAGCTTTTGTTAGACACAGACTTTACTTTCTGCAATAATCCAAAAGCCAATGGAAAAATCCTATTGGGTTTTTGTTGAGGAAACCAGGGCAATTCAAACTTCCAGTTTGGCCTACAAAAATACGTCATCTCTGCACCACTCTACTGATGCGATCTCATGTGAGTGACAGGTTGTCCCGCCTTCACACCCGTAAACACATCATCAGAGTTGATGCAAAAGAGAGGAGAAGTTTTCGATTACAGATTACGAGAGCACATGAATTTAAAAAAATAAATGATGTGCACTGATAAATCGTTTAAAATAAGTACTGCAATATTCCATAAAAAAAAAAAAATTAAGAATTGTCTATTTTGAATTCATGGTGGCTTCTATTTTGATTCCATGGCAAAAGCAGAAGTGCATACTCACAAGGCCAGACTACTCAGTGTGTAGCGCACATGCTCGCACTCAGGAGGGAACGATGCCACACCCTGGACAAAAGAGCACAGGGCACTTCGCAACACCTGGAGCTGAGGAAGAGGCACTTGCCATCGTCCGGTTTGCTCCACCACCAACTAAAAAGAGAAATTTAACAGAGAAAGAGTAGAATGACTAAATATATTACTATCACTATGTGCTCCAAAAAACAGAAAGCATTACCGTAAAGCGACTTCTACTAGTCTAGTGTTTGTTTAGAATTATGGGAGTCACTAGCGTTCAATGACAGTACATGGACTTAGTGATACAAATTAGGAAACATCAATCAAACTTTCGTAAAACGACATAAAAAGTTTATTTTTAGAGAAAGAAGGCTGGATTCATTAATTTAGCAGCCATTGCATTCGAAATTAAAAGCTGTTTAGTAACTGTTGGGAACAAACCAGCGGTTTAAAGCCAACCTTTTCAGGGACTGGTAAACAGGACATCAACCACTGCTAACACTGACAGCATCGAGTTATTCTATCATTTAACACCTTTCAGTCGTGCATAATGATTTATCAGGCTAGGTTTACCCGTTGAATGTTTCATAAAATCGCTGGTAAATAAAATATTATGAAGACTACAGACGCTTAATTATTTCGCAGCCTGCTTGTTTTGGAATGCAACTTAGGAATGCTAACCGTTAGCCACTTAACAGGCTAATGGAGCTAACTGAAAGAAAGTGACAGTACGTCCTCTATAAATCGTGTTCGGAAATGAACTATCGCTGTATTGAGATCTACTCCTGCAGTATTTTGAAAACACCCGTAGTTAGAGAGGTAAAATACTGTGTGATTGTTGGCTCACGGTGGCTGTACACTGGGGGAGGGGAATCTGCTGACATGCTGCTAACACTGGTTAGCACATCTCTGTTTGCTTTTTTAAAAAAAGCTTGCAAACGCTTTCGTCCATTTCAGTGTCATCTTACCTCGCAAAACCTTTCACAGTACGTCTTGCTCTGAAGTCCGCGTTCGTCGTTTGCACTAGTATTTAACAAAGTCTCCAGTTCTTTCTTAAACCTGTCTAACTCCAATTCACTCTCTTCTTCCGCCATACTGCTTGTCTAAACCAGCGCGTACAACAGAGACCACGAATGTTACAGTGAGTGTAAGGACAGCCCATCGGAAGCATTTGATTGGTGGAATACCCTGTCAGTTGCTACTAAGCGATAAATGTCTGCTTTGTGATTGGACGATGACCCCTTCGATCAAACGATAGTCCAAATGTACCCTCACTCTGAAAATTTGATTGGTTAGACAGGGACGTTAATATTTTTTTTTTTTTTTTGTCTTGTAATAAACACCCCCAAAACAAATAAGTTGTCAAAATGACTTTAATCGTCTCTTTAATTAACTAAGTTTTCCTAACACGCTTACTCCCAACTTTTAGCCCTAATACCTCCAACATGTTTAACCATCATTCATCTTAGTTTTATGAAATATAAGATCTGTAAAATTGTCGGACGAACTGTAAGTAACTGAGTAATTAAATCTTTTTTATGGGTAACGTGATAATGAATAATAATTACCAGTACAGCGTGCTAAACTACAAACCAGCGATTCAACTGATTGATAATCAGCCAAACACTGATGGATGGTCATTAACAACAGAAAACAGCGTCTTCAAGCGATCGGCACAATATAATTTAAAGGGACACACATAAGTTCTTTTTAACATATCTCGAGGCTTTTAAAAGTATTGCTTTCTTGAATATAAACATATTTTGTGCTTGATTCAGGACTTTTTAAACAAAATCACTGTGATTTGTTTGGTGTGGGTGCAAATCTACAGCATTGGAATTTCTCCGGTAAGGTTTATTGTGGAGATTTTAAATGTTACAGACTGGTAAAAACACTTCTCTCTATAACAGTTTTGTAACTTGCTTAATTTTACAATAAATCAGTAGAAGTTGTATTTCCAACAGTTTTGCAGTAGGGAGCAGTAAAGGTATGGTCACATTAGCAAAATTTCAGTGAAATCTTCCAGGCGAAAAAGGTCTATTGTCGGTATATTGTTAATATAGTGTAGTACTCTTAGGCCTGGTTTCACAGACAGGGCTTAGCCTAAGCCTGGATTAAACCTTAGTTCAATTAGAATATTTAAGTAACTTTTATAAACATACACTAGAAAAAAACACTTACTGGTGTGCATCTTGAGACAAAACAATGGCACTGACATATTTTGAGAGATGGCAGTACAAGTTCCTTTCAGTTAAAACAGCTCAAACATGCATTTTATTCTGGGACTTGTCTGTGAAACTGGGGGTTCGTGCCATACTGTGCTCTCATTAATCACTTTCAAATTTATTTATTTTCTTTCTTTTAAATGTCCACCCTGTTGGGGTAGAAAGACTCAAATCCTTGGCAGGTCTTTGCTGGTTTAAGCTGAATGTAGCTGCTTTAAGCTGGTGTTCAACTGTTTTAGCTGGTTGGTTAACATGGTCCCCAGCCAGACCAGGAAAAGAAGTGGTTGAAACTCCTCTAAAACCAACCTGCTAAACCAGCTATGACCAGGCTGGAAGATCAGCAAAAGCCAGTCAACCAGTTTAGGCCCCCCAGCAGGGTAAAAATGTGACCAGCCAAAATAAAGGCTTTTTAACCTACTGGAGGTGCGCTGGACCACTTCTCCTAACAAAAAACACGTTTTAGTGATTTATTTCACAAGGTCCTTCCATTCCAAGAGGTTTCCCTCTTATTATTTTCAAACCAATCTGCTTTCTGTTGTTAAACATGGTGAAACAGCATGACTGACTTGAATTTGTTGTGAAATCTGCATGAGGAAGTCTTGTGCATCACGTGAAATTCTCAGTTGCTTGAAATGAAAGGATTTTGCCCTTGACAATACACTGAATGGAATGTAAAGTTGGTGTGACACTCAAGTTGCAATTTAGTCTTCGTCTAAGTGTACCTCAAACTGTTTTACAAACACTTGCCTGCTGGCTGAGAGATATATATATATATATATATATATATATATATATATATATATATATATATATATATATATATATATATATATATATATATATATATATATATATATATATATATATATATATATATATATATATATATATATATTATATTGCATTGCATATTTATTATATACTGTAGCATATTTCCAGTGCTCCGTACTTTTGGTTTATTGGCTTTTTTTTTTTTTTTTTGCAGACATGTCTACTGGACTACAGCTTCTTGGAACCACACTAGGCATTCTTGGCTGGCTGGGCATCATTATATCGTGTGCGATTCCTCTTTGGCGTGTGACTGCTTTTATTGGAAACAACATTGTGACTGCGCAAATAATGTGGGAGGGACTGTGGATGAGCTGTGTGGTGCAGAGCACTGGTCAAATGCAGTGTAAAGTGTACGACTCCATGCTGGCTCTTCCCCAAGACCTACAAGCTTCTCGAGCTATCCTTATCATTGCTGCCCTTTTTGGTCTAATTGGCATATTTGCCAGTTTTGCAGGTGGTAAATGTACTAACTGCTTGGCAGATGGTTTTGCAAAGGCTCGGGTTGCTGCAGTAGGAGGGGCCTTCTTCGTCACTGCAGGAGTCTTGGGTTTGGTGCCATCTAGTTGGACTGCCCATAAGGTCATTGGGGACTTCTACAATCCTCTAGTGGCTCAAGCTCAGAAGAGGGAGTTGGGAGCAGCCATCTTTATCTGCTGGGGGGCAGCAGTTCTCATGCTGATTGGTGGTGGCCTTCTCTGCAGTTCTTGCCCAAAAGGAAGAGCGTCCAGAGGGGGTCGGTATATGCCGGCTTCTCAAAATGGAAGGGAGCGCTTGGAGTATGTGTGACTGCAGGATGTTTGACTATTCTGAGAACTTGCGTGTGGATGTTTTACCTCTTTTAAATGTCTGTTTGTGTGACCTTCTGTAAACTATGAATTTTAACCTGTTGCTCAATTACTGTCTATTGAGCTAATACAATAAAGTTTTTATCCAACAGAGGGCAGTATTGTTTTTGTAATTTTTTTTTTTTTTTTTTTTGTGTGTACTCTACCAATGACTGCTGAGTTCCTCTTTATTTATAAAAAAAAAAAAAGCCCTAAA
This sequence comes from Hypophthalmichthys nobilis, assembly GCA_037950665.1. NCBI lineage: Eukaryota > Metazoa > Chordata > Actinopteri > Cypriniformes > Xenocyprididae > Hypophthalmichthys > Hypophthalmichthys nobilis. The sequence continues at coordinate 23,711,721 of CM075480.1, read as the reverse complement.
GTGTTTTCTTTTGCAAAATGACAAATAAAATTGCCATGTGTACTATACCTAAACAATCATTAGTGTTCCTATTCTCCGTGTCAGTTGCTCTGCAGGACCCACCAGATGAGTGATTCAGAGATTCTTATTAAAAGAGGAGATGGCAACCTCCATCTGTTTTAAGAGAAAGTAATTTCTCAAGAAGGCTGTACTCTGATTATGTTTTCTGTTCTGAAAATTCACCCAACTATAGTTATACTCCTAATGTAGTTCTTCCTAAAGCAGACAGCAAATGTAGCACACTCCAAAATGAGCGTGTTGAAAATTAGCAGTCAGTCGATTATGTGACAAGCTGTTTTCAAGCATAAGCTGTTTATTTAGCATACTGATTTCCATCTTCCATTCAAACGGAACAGCCTCTTGTCTTTCTCCTGGGATTTTGCTGCATTATGCATTTTGAGCTAACCTTGAATACTGCCCTGGGGAGAAGGGCTGTGTCTGCCATCTTTGCACATGGGTGCTCTGTTCCACAACTTTTTTTTTTTTTTTGCACTAATCACTTAAGCTGTTGGTTCCATGTGAATAATGCTCCCTTCAAGAGCACCTGGGAAACTCATACCTCCGAGTCGGGCATTTATTATTACGAACATGCCACATTCAAGTTGAAAACAACTCTTAAGTAGACTAAACAAAATAATTATATTGTGAACGATAAACCCATTTTTTAATGAAAATGATTTCTATTTTACTTTTATTTCTATTAAAAGCACTTATTTATACATAGTATCAAAACTAAATGTTTGCATTACACAAACCATTAAGTTATTACACTTGTTGTCTATCAGCTGATCTATATTTAAAATGACTGAAATACACCATGTACAATAAAAAGACCTGTAAAATCATAACTTGCTAGCATCTATAGTATAGATCAGTGTTTCTGCGATGTTTCAAATAGGCACGGCTCTTCCAATGCCACAACTTATGTATCATCTAGAATTCAGAATTTTTAGACTTTGGTCATTCATGTGCTTTGAACTCATAATTCTGATATTTCCAACACTTGAAGGGCACAAATAATCAATAGCCATAATCATGTGGCTGATCCCACCACATGAATATGTAATCCCAAGCCCTCATTCACACTTTTCACACTTTTGAGAGCCCTCCAAAAAAAAAAAAAATTTGTCACTAGCAAAATAATTATAATATACTAAAAATATTGAACATTTATATTTTCAAAAAAACAATTATTTCACCAGTATACACAGCAACATTTGAATGGCTGTTAATGAAGAAAAATTATTTTGGGATCCAGATGGCGTAGTTTAGCAGGGGCTAACTGGGCCATGCTAACCAGTCAAACTTTTACCCCTTGGTGTAAACTTGACCAGAGTCGATTTACATAACATTGTGCACCAGACACTTTTAAATTTTGTATAAAATTCTCTATTTCAAAATACTGAAATCTTTAAGTGGAGCAAATGGTTTTTTTTTTTAATACATGCATTCATGTACCAAAGTATTTACAGGCACTATATAAACAATATGAAATGTGTCTGAGAGATGTGTAATCCTTGCAGAAGTCAATTCATCTACAGTATGACAGGATTGTCATTGTAACTTGCAGCTTTCAACTGAAAAGTTTGTCAGATGAAACCTTGTGTTTTTTCTTTTCCTCCATGTCAATTTCAAAGCACATTGCTGCAACAGAGGGGCAGAAGTTTTTTAAATGCTTTCTTAAAGTCCTCGTTAAAGATGGTGTATATTAGCGGATTGATGAGGGAATTGAGATACCCAAGCCAGGTGAGGAAATCTGCAAGCACAGCAGAGGTGCTGCAGGTCGGGCAAATATTCACTATCACCTCCTTCAGGAAGAACGGTAGCCAACACACCACAAAGGCTCCCAGGATTAGTCCTAATGTCAAAGCTGCCCGTCTCTCCCTAGCCCCTGGGTTCCTGCGGACCTTGATGAGATTACCTGACGAGGAAGTGATGCGCACCCTTTCCCCATCTGTTGATGGATCGGAAAATGACTTCTCGATTGGGCAGAATGTGTCGGGACTGAGGGCGATGTCTTTATCAGAGCTCATTCCAGGAAGCATGACGCTGCTCACTGTCTGTTTGACTAATCGACTGCTCCCTCGACGGTTACGCAGTGTCTCTGCCGCCTTGTAGATCTTGTAGTAAAGAACCAAAATGAGAGCCAGTGGAATATAGAATGCTCCAAAAGTGGAGTAGACAGTGAAGGCCACGTGGTCGTGCTCAATCCAGCAGTCCATGACTTCCCTCTTCCCATCCTTGTGTTCCACACTAGAGGATTTCCTCCACACTAAAGGTGGTAGAGACACCAACACAGACAGTGTCCACAGGGCAAAAATGGTTATGATTGCTCTTTTATACGTGCGTTTCTGGGAATATGCCACAGCATCTGTGATGGCGCGGTATCGATCAAGCGCTATTGCGGCCAGGTGTAAAATTGAACAGGTGCAGCATGTAACATCGACACCCAACCACAGGTGGCATACTATCGGACCGAGAACCCATCTCTCTTCTGCGATGTACACAATGCTGACGGGCATCACTAGAACAGCTACCAGGAGGTCTGTCACGGCTAGAGAGCAGATGAGGTAGTTGGCGGGTTGGTGGAGTTTGCGGGTGATCAGGATAGCAGTGATGACCAGGGAGTTGATGGCGGTGGTCGCCACAGCCAGGAAGGAGAGAGTCAGGGAGAGGAGGATCTTACTAGGACTCATCCGGCTGGCCAGAACATCAGAAAGATCCACAGTTGAGCAATTGATGGGGTCCATGGTGAAATTATTCGACATACGGTTGTGACCTGTAAGAGTTGGATAAAAGAAAAAGTATAAGCAAGAGCAAAACCCATTCCCATTTGAAAAATAAAATACATTGACTTTTCAGTTTACACTGATATCAGGAAGTGTGAAATTAAAAGAAGTCTTAAATCAGACAAACCATGACTCCAGTGAATTGGTGTTAAAGGGTTAGTTCACCCAAAAATGAAAATTATTTCAATAAGTACTCACCCTCATGTCGTTCCAGACCCGTAAGACCTTCGTTCATCTTCAGAACACAAATTAAGATATTTTTGATGAAATCCGAGAGGTTTGCAACATTCAAGGTCCAGAGAAATAGTAGACATTGTTAAAATAGTCAACTTAACTGCAGTGGTTCAACTTTAATGTTATGAAGCGACGAAAATACTTGTTGTGCACAAATACTCAGATAAAAATGTATAGTATAATGCAATGTAAGTCGCTTTGGATAAAAGCGTCTGCCAAATGCATAAATGTAAATGTAAATGTAAATACAAAACAAAATAACAACTTTATTCAACTATTTTTGAGCATGCGTGTGATGCTGACGCAGGAGCCGGCCAATACAGAGTCGGTGTTCTGACGTAGAACATGGAAGCACTGAATTGCATGAACTGGATAGGAGACTGACAGTGAAGAGGAAAAATTGTTGAATAAAGTCGTTATTTTTGTTTTGTTTTTGAGCACAAAAAGTATTCTCGTCGCTTCATAACATTAAGATTGAACCACTGTAGTCACGTTGACTATTTTAACAAAGTCTTTACTACTTCTCTGGACTTTGAATGTGGCAATTTCGTTGCTTTCTATGGGAGATAAAAAACCTCTTGGATTTCATCAAAAATATCTTAATTTGTGTTCTGAAGATGAACGAAGGTCTTTCGGGTGTGGAACAACATGAGGGTGAGTACTTAATGACACAAATTTCATTTTTGGGTGTTTCTTCAACTTTTGTACCAGGTGTTTATTTTTATTAAAACCATCACAGACATGCCTTCATTTATTTATTTATTTATTTTATTTTTATTATTATATAAGAAAAGCACATACAATAAACAATATTCAATGCATTATTTCTTTGATTAAACAAGTACATTAATGGTTACAAAATTGTAACAAGATTTGCACGTCATCAATCCTGTAAATAAACGCCACTTTGGAATTATAAGGTTCTGTCTGCATTCTGAGCAATTTTGAGATATTCAGCTTCAAAGTTTTTGCATTCCATACTCCTATGTAGATAGAACCTTTTTGTTTTCTAAAAAAGTCCCAAAAACACAACTTTAAAAAAATCACATAATGTAAATAAGTTGTCACAGAATAAGAATATGTGAATAACTCAATTTTAACAAAAATGTCAGATAGAACCTTATTCCCAGGTGACGTAAAATTCTTTAATTTTTCAAATGTTTTGTATTTCCCCCCTTTCTTAATAGTAACTATGTGCTAACATGGGGAGCTTTATCTTTTTCTTTTATTTTTAAATGCCTTAAATGCATATATTTTATTGTTATTGTTAACTCCCAATCTTAAAATCCATCATAAAAAATACGAATTAATACATTTAAAACTATGATCTAAACCAAGAATATTAATTAACAAAGAATTTCAACATTCACTGTGTGAAAAGTATTTTTTCCTACATTACAACTGTCCTTCATTTGTAGTGTTTTTGTGGCTAGCCATTAAATTAGCTTTAGCAAGACAAAGGAGTTTTATTTCAAAATGTTGTTTCCATCACAGAATGCTATAAAACACAATACATCATTTCAATGAGCTCAGAAAAAAGACAGAATTCCCCTGTAATATTCACTGTTAGTGGACAAATTATATAATCTACTGAGAGTATGAAAAGCTTATTTTAAGAGCACTTACTTACTAAAATTTCACAGGCTTAGATCAAATGCCAATTGTAATATATATATATATATATATATATATATATATGTTATTTACAATACAATATATATATGTTATTTTCAAATGTAAACTCAAGCATTCAACTGAAACTCAACTCAAGCAATATTTGGATAAGTCTGCTATGCAGTTTTCAAGGTGGTGAATTTGTTTGCTCACCCCCTTGTCCAAATTTACCACCTCATATGAGCACAAGATTGTTTTCATGGCACGTTTAAAAATATGCTGGGTACATTACTTAAAAGGTACTTATCACTTTTTAGTTTTCTGTTTTGGGGCATAGGATTTATGCTTATACATGCCAAGCTAGATGAAAGCATCTTAAAATGTTTACTATTTGTGTCACTACTGGTGAAGCTTTAATCTGGCCTGCAGTAGATGCTGATAACACTGAGAGACGTTGGCGCCGCCCTGTCAATCTAATATTCTCCACACAAATTTGTTGATTAATTTTTCACAGTGCAGTGGAAACACACCAGTGAGCACATCGACTGCTTAAAAGCAGGGAATAGATGGCCAACCCTGTCTTTATTAACGCCAAGCCATGCTAGTCAGTTTGATCATATTAAGACCATCCCAGCTATTTTCTCCTGCCAACCACACTTCTCACTTCCAGCTTTTGGTTAGAGCAGGATCAGACTGTTCTAATCAGGCTGTTTAAAAACACTAATAGCACTCTGCTCTCTAATGATATTTTTAAGAATCAAACTTTTATTGGCACTATAAACACAGCTTTACATTGCATTAGGCTTTGTACCAAAACCTATAGGTGGTGAGCTGCCTTGCTGTCTGTTTTTTTTTTTTTTTGTTGTTGTTGTTGTTTTGTTTTTTGACAAATTTAAAATGCTCTTCATGTATCATAAAGCTAATCCTCCTCTGAAATGTGCTTAAAAGCCTTGATTCAAAACTGATTCCAATAGACTCTAAGCATATTGCTAAGCTAGTGCTTTACGCTAAGGTTGCTTTCACACTTGGTTTAAGCAAATCATCCAAACGAACCGAACTCTGATGTCAAACGAACCTGGGCCGGGTGCACACCAAAAGTGCTGGTGACCAGTGTTGGGGAAAGTTACTTTTAAAAGTAATGCATTACAATATTGCGTTACTCCCTAAAAAAAAGTAACTAATTGCATTACATTACTAACTGCATTTTAGTTTTAGTCACTTTAGGCGTTGATAGTGGTGCCATAGAAACTCATAATTCCCAGTCCGAGGACGTGAACAGCTCCGAATATAACGTCACGTGTTGTCATCTCAAGATTACGGTAATTACATGGTGGCGTGAATGCAGCATTATTTTCACCTGGGCTGGGCTTGCTTGTTTAATTTAATATATTTAATTATTACAGGTAATGCGTACAATTCTGAGACTGTTTTAATTCATTTTGAGGAATACTGAATGTTTCTGTGCAAGTAAGATGAGTAAATGCATGTTCACATTTAGTCTAGAACTACAATAGCCATCATGTTTACACAGCGCACACAACACCTCCAGAACAGGAGAGCTGTCAGTCAATAAATGTGAAAACAAAGTAATTTGCATTACTTATTTGAAGAAGTAACTTAGATATTTTGTTGTAAATTGAAAAAGTAATGTGTTACTTTACTGGTTACTTGAAAAAAAGTAATCTGATTACATAACTCAAGTCACTTGTAATGTGTTACCCCAAACACTACTGGTGATAGCAAGTACAGGTATAAAAGTAATAAAAATACATAGCACACACAAGTACTGAGTAAAATAGTGAACTTTTAATTAGGGCCCGAGCACTGATGGTGTGAGGACCCTATTTTAATTGCTCAGTCAATTATTCTTCTTTTCCGAAATGAATCGCATTTTTGAGGGCCTAAACATGCTCGAAAACCCATGAAACTTTGCACACATGTCAGAAGTGGTGAAAATCTAAATCAGGTATGGGTTTCAGAATTAGGTGTGGCAAAATGGCTCGATAGCGCCACCTACAAAATTTCAGTTAAGCACCCTTCGCTCTACATTTCACGCACATGTATGAAATTCAGTAGACAGATGTAACAGCCCAATACCTACAAAAAAGTCCAGGGTGCAAAATCTGTAAACCCAACAGGAAGTGAGATATTTTGAATTTTCTCTGCAAAATGTTTGCAGTTTTTGCTATTTCCAGACGTTGTACTTTAACAAACTCATCCTAGAGCTTTAATCAGATCCATATAACATCATATTTAATCTAATCTAAAGGCCTTTGCAACGTTAAATTGCGAAGAACTTGAGTTTGAAGATCTTCTGAAGGGCGTGTCCGTGGCGGCCTGATGAAGTTCGATGTTTCGCCATGAAACAGGAAGCTGTTGTAACTCGGACATGCAGTGTCCAATCTACCCCAAACTTCAAATGTTTTATTAGAGTCCTGGCCTGAAGACGTCTACATGACAATATTCAGTTACAATCATAGCGCCACCTGCGGGCAACAGGAAATGACATGTTTTACACTGTGATTAACTCCTCATTGAGATTTAACCAGATCAACATCATATTTGGTCTGTCTAATCTTAAAGTCTTAGCGATGTTAAATTACGAAGATCTTGAGTTTTCGTTGAAGGACGTGTCTGTGACAGCCTGACAAAGTTTGATGTTTCACAATGTGAGAGGGGAAGCTGCTGTAACTCAGGCATACAGTGTCCGATCTGCCACAAACTTCACATGTGTGATGAGAGTCCTGGCCTGAAGACATCTATATGCCAATATGCAGTTAGTCATAGCGCCACCTGCTGGCAACAGGAAATGACATGCTTTGCACTGTAATTCACTCCCAGTAACACATTTGTATATGCCATGATGAAAGTATGTGATTAATGCCACGAAACAGGAAGTTGTTGTAACTCAGGCATACAATGTCCGATCTGCTCCAGACTTCACATGTTTGATAATAGTCCTGGTCTAAATACATCTACATGGCAAGTTATAGTCAAAGTGCCACCTGCTGGCAGCAGGAACTGTGGTGCATCAAAATGACTTTGCCATATTTCTCCTCTATTTATTCGCTTATATGACTATCACTCACTGTTCACAGTTTTTCTAAGGCCACCGGATGGCAGTGAGGCCGGGTGCGAGGGCCCTTTCATCGCTGCTTGCAGCTTTAATTTATTTTGTAACCACTATTTTTTTTTTTGTATTGAATAAATTATATTCATAATTGGCATTCATCAATTGTTTTTTTTTGTTGCTTGCTGCAGTGTATTCTGTGATTGTCTTCTCTGGAAAAGGCACATGCAATGCTGCCTTGAAATGTTGCCAAATTACAAAATTACAAAATCTACCTTTTGGAACAGCCTTTGCATTATGAGCACACCATTTGACTCTGTTCAGAAATGTGGTTCTGCATATGCATCCTAACTGAAATGGAACATCATAAGTGACTTATCTGAAACGTTCTACATAGACAGCAACAAAGTTGAGCCACACAATTGCACTCTTCATGTGAAGTGTGCAGAATGCTCAATTCACAATTGATTTTGTGTTAGCATGTTGCAAAGCTAATCTTAGAGGTACAAGATTTAGAATCTGCCATCTTTCCTAATGGCGATTTACGGTGCTCATTTCTGCTGCCAGGTTCTCTGCCAATCACCTCAACCTAAATGCCATGTGACTAATCGCTGATTGACTGATGGCACCTCAACAACACACACAGTCAGACCAGCAGCTAATTTGAGCTGTCATGTCAAAAGGCTGCAGACAGGGAGATATCAAGCCCTCCAAAAATAATCAGTCAATGGTAAAACATCTACTTTAATGAAATTAAATATTGGCAATATGTTGCTTGGGAAAAAAAAAAAAGTCAAAATACATAAAATGGTGTGTGTAGTTAGAACATCAACCAACAGGGGCTAGCGGGCACATTATGACCAGCAAAACCTAGTGCTAAACTGGAGTGCATTTCCCATACAATGACGTAAGTCACAGCTTAACTACCATAGTACGATGCATCGTTAGAGAAATTAGCTGGTCATTACTGTTTCCTGAATTTGTAGTAGCAAACATCCATCATTTGAACCACGCTGGTTCAACAAACTGTTACAGAGGCGGTAAAATAATGAGTTCTGCTAATTAATCGGTTCAAGATCGAATTAATGTCTGATTATTGCTGTAAATAATGAGCATGTCATTTGAAAAGTAGGCTACTTTGCTATTTTTTGTTCTTGTCATTTTGCTTAATTTAGAGATGTTTGATTCCAACTAAACACACAAACTAAAAAAATGTAGAATTTGTATATTAATAAAATGAAAAATATAGATTACTATATGTTAGATATAGCTTATTTTGCTCAAGAACACAATCTGTTTAAGTTCACATCATACGAACAAGAAACTAGAGCTGTAGTTCTCAACAAGTCCTTGTTCATATCTCCAACCACACAACTTTGCAATATTGTTTGCGAGTGTTGACTGGTTTCGGGAAACACCAAATCATTTAACTATGCTGCTAACAACAGAAATAATTGCAATCTTAGTTGGCTAGCAATGCTGTTTTAGGAAACACACCATAAGCATTATTACTTGTTTTTTAACTGGCGTCACAATGCATTCTGGAATTGCATATAAAGCTGCCTTAGAATCCGGCCAAAATAACGTTATCTTAGGAGGAGGCATAGGCGAATTATGCTGCCTACCTTTTGGAATAATCTTTGTGCACTTTTAATGCTTGAAGTGCTGCCACCAGAGACAGCTCAGTCGGTTTTTAAACAAAGCGTAGGATAAGCTGAATATCAGATTGGCAGTAATAGTGTGTTTTAAAGTATTTAACCATATACAAATTCAATTTCATTTAATCTTTACTCAACTTTCATCACTTTCATGTATTTAAAGACCTTTCACTCACAGTAATATTAAACATGGTTTTCTGGATTATGCAAAACAAGACATCAAATCTCATTTCAGAAACGTATTCTTTCTCTAAAATTAATATGCAAGATAAAAGCCATATTCTACTAAAGAAAACAAATCACAGGATCCATTCTGTGTGTGCAGGCAATAGGGACTTTGTATCTCACACCAATAATTTCTTGATTTACACTCTATTAAAAGTATTTGCATATGTGATATGTCTTGAAGACTTTTAAATCCCTGCCTGGGTTGCCTGCTAGATGGCAATTTCCCTCCTCAGGGAAGACCAAAGGTAATTGCGAGAAATTTCAGAGAATATATCAAAGTCGGAAGGTCTCGCAGTTCCCTCCCAAATGACCTACTCTATTCATTCACGGAGCACTAATATGGGACGGCAGATTCGTCAGCTTTTGTTAGTGCTGTGGCATCTTCAGCTCTGACACATGTTCCCAGAGTAAATTAGCGAATCAAACACAAGTAAACAAATATGGTGATTCAGAAAACACTAAGTGATGTGTGAAAATTTAGGAAATTATTAGTTTTGACTGTTAGTGATGGTTGGATAGAGAATGTGTGGAATTTGGTGGGGATTTTTTTCACTGTTTCAAATGTGGATGCTCTAAATGAAACATTTAATGTGAAACCATGTGACTTATTTCCTAGTGAAATAGGATATTTAATGAGAAAAATGTAAGGCAAGACTTCATTCTATCCATTTTTGATTGGATTGGATCATGAGAAATGGTTGTTATACAAACCAAAATAAAGTCAGAAATGGTCAGAGGGGAGGGGTTGAAAAGTAAGAGGGATTAAAGACACCCAAAAAGGAAAGTAATTTCAGAGCAGGAGCAAGTTATTTCATTTTGATAAAAGATTACGAAGCAATTTTTTTTCTATAATGTGCACCAATCTATGAATCATGGACAATAACACCAGCGATGTAGTTGACTTATTATGCCCCTTTTTACAAGATGTACTCTTATAAGTCTCAGGTGTCTCCAGAATGTGTCTGTGAAGTTTCAGCTCAAAATACCCCATGGATTATATCATGTTTTAACTGCCTATTTTTGGGTGGGAGAAAAAATGCACTGATTTGGTGTGTGTACCTTTAAATGCAAATGAGAAATGGATATGAGGAAAGGATGTTTCTCAGAAGTGGAAGTCGTCATATTTGGGTAAACTTTTATAGAGGTTTCCATTTGCACAAATAGCAAAAGAAAAACTCAATAGTGTTTTCACAACTTTCAAAAAGAGGAAAAAAATAGAGAGCAATTGACAACAGCAGTCAGAAGAGAGAAAGATGTAACTTTTACCGTTACTCCCATAGCTGCTGTATTAGAAACACCCTCACAGCAGCATTAACTAGTTTTTTGTAATTTGATGCAAAGGTAATATAATACAATGTATAGTGTTATAAATGTACATACATTTTTTAAAATGAAAATATAAAAACCTTTTATAGGATTTAGATAGTGATGACCGTTAAAGAGTTAGTTCACCCAAAAATGAAAATAATGTCATTTATTACTCACCCTCATGCCGTTCCACACCCGTAAGACCTTCATTCATCTTCGGAACACAAATTAAGATATTTTTGTTGAAATCCGATGGCTCAGTGAGGCCTCCATAGCCAGCAATGACATTTCCTCTCTCAAGATCCATTAATGTACTAAAAACATATTTAAATCAGTTCATGTGAGTACAGTGGTTCAATATTAATATTATAAAGCGACAAGAATATTTTTGGTGCGCCAAAAAAAACAAAATAACGACTTATATAGTGCTGGCCGATTTCAAAACACTGCTTCATTAAGCTTCGGAGCGTTATGAATCAGCGTGTCGAATCATGATTCGGATCGCATGTCAAACCGCCAAACTGCTGAAATCACGTGACTTTGGCGTTCTGAACCGCTGATTCGATACAAAAGATTCATAACACTCCGAAGCTTCCTGAAGCAGTGTTTTGAAATCGCCCATCACTATCTAAGTCGTTATTTTGTTTTCTTGGTGCACAATTCTCGTCGCTTTATAATATTAATACTGAACCACTGTACTCAAATGAACTGATTTAAATATGTTTTTAGTACGTATCTTGAGAGAGGAAATGTCATTGCTGGCTATGCAGGCCTCACTGAGCCATCGGATTTCAAAAAAATATCTCAATTTGCGTTCCGAAGATTAACAAAGGTCTTACGGGTGTGGAACGACATGAGGGTGAGTAATAAATGACATTATTTTCATTTTTGGGTGAACTAACCCTTTAAAATGCATCATCACACTCTGTGATAAGGGTCTATACACTGAGGCATGAATTTATCTGGACACATTACCTAATTACACCACTTCATCCTTAGTGGCTCAGATGCCAGGAGTTTACAATTATAGCCGTTAACAGATCTGCGATAATGTTTACATAGCTGAGACATATCACAAGCTCAGGGATGGTCTTGAGGTTCTTGAGTGCTGCTGTCCTGCAGAGTTTTGCTCTGACACAACTCACCATCCTTCACGTAGCTTTTGTAATCCTGAAGACATTCAAGTGTGTTTGATCAGGGTTGTAGCTAAACTGTGAAGGACAGCTGCACTCCAGGTCCAGTGTTACTGACACCGTTGTCGCTTGTGAAAACAAAATGGTGGAATGGGTGGAAACATACATATTCAGGAGGCGATAATATTATAATAAGATCCTCTTCCTACATCACAAGGTGAGCGAAATCTAATTGGCTCATGCTTGCAGAGAAAGACTTACCAAAACAAAGTTATTGGGTAGTCCTTTTTCACGTTTTGTGGTATGGTAGATGCAGTCAGATTTTCATGATATGTCCCCTTTAAAAAAGTAAATAGGATCAATTTTAATTACATGCTGGCACCCCACCACTTCTAATCCCCTTTTGAAGTCAGAATAATGCAAATGGATGACATCTGACTACCTGACTATTGGTTATTAGTTACTACACTGTAACAAAATTTTAGGCTATTACGTTTAATTAGTGCAAATAAAGTACTTTTTTTTTTGCTATTTAAATAGTAGTTAGATGCCATTTGCACTAAGTGTAAGTAGTGTTAGATGCTTACCCAGATAGCATGGTGACATTGATACAATGTTGAGTTTTTTAGTTGAGATTGACTTTTTGATGTTTAATGTATGTTGGATCAGCATTGAAATTTTAATGTAAGTCAACAGCACACATGGGTGAAGACAGTGACATAGTGTCTTGTAATACATTATAAAACAGTATACAACAATAACAACAGTGCATATTTATTAAAATCATAAATGGATGTTGCCTTATTGGGTACTAATTCCTAAATTTCACCCCTACACCTACCCCCCAACCCTAACCTTATTGAATCTTAATCAGTAAGTGTATCCTCAAAGGTCCAGGAAGGGTGCCAAGTTTTTAAGCATGGTAACAATATGAGCTGCACACGTTGTGGTTGATATGTCAGCTCACCCAATCAATGCAAGGGCGTCCTTGCACCACATCCAATTTCAATTATGCACCTATTAAATATTTGTTTATCATGGTTTTGAGCAATTTATTTCCACTTTTTTGAATATTTTCTTTAGTGTGTTCCATTTAGTTCCATATTTTAAATTTTTTTATTTACAATAAATGTCACTTAGCTGATGGAATCGTGCGAATTTGGGTCTGTGGTGTCAAGTGTCGGGTCTGTGTTCACCATGTTGTAATTACCATAAAAAACTCTTTATGTTTTTGTCTGCACACCTTGGCTGCATCTGCTGCCTTATTAAGCAATGACTTTGCAGGCAGCGTTTGCACTCGAAGGTACCTCACGAAACTGATTTCCACAGACTTTTTAGGCAGCGTAACGGTTTAACAATCTTTAAGATTGTTCTGATAAGCAGCCCTTAAATCTGCAGTGGTCAGGTGGTGCAGGGGCCATGTTGTAGAAGTTGTAGCTCTCAGAAAATGATGAGTTTGCACGTTGTAATTACAAGTTCTACATGCATGTGAAGGCATGGCATGAATGCACCTTTAATAGTGCAAGAGAAATGTATACGTCCGAATCCAAGGACTTGAACAGCTTCAAGTACAGCGTCACATGTAGTTGTCTCTTATTTACGGTAATTACACCATGGCATGAACGCAGCATTACTGTCCGAGACTGTCCTCCTCCAAAAAGGTTGTTTTTTCAAGCACCTAATTACGACCTATATTTTTGTTTAAAGTCATGCGCCCTCTAGCTGGCGTAAAAATAATGACAGTGTCGTGTTACGCCTGTCGTCATGAAATGACGTATGGCCGTCGTTACCAATCAAAATGCGTGTTCATTTAAATGCAATGTGTGGACATTTTACACGGTCCCTTACCCGCCATTTGTCCTATTTCCATTTAGCAAAACTCATTTTTTTTATTAACGACTACACCTACCCCATCCCTAAACCTACCCTTAGTGATTTATAGAGCATATACACTTTATGAGCACATGCGTTCCCTAGGATCAAACCCACAATCGTATGATTGCATAAAGTTGTATGTAGCAATGCTCTACCAATTGAGCTATGCGAAACCCGAAATATGACACAGATAATAGTTAAAATGAAAGTGTCCTGTTGTCAATAGGGGTGCAACTTTAGTAAACGCTCCTATGGGTTGTATTTCAGGGAAGTGACAAACAACCTATATGGGCGTATTGGTTGGAGGACATGTTGGAGAGTCCACACTACAATTTTTTTTTTTTTTTTTGACTCAACCAGACAATGGTAGGTGGAGTTAGTGTAAATAGCGATTGCCAACTGGCTATTTGCACTCAGTGTAAATAGACACTTTTACTAAATGAGCACAGAAAGCACAATATTTAATTTAATTAATTAATAAACCAATACAATAGTAGTTAACAATAAACAGCAATATTTACCTACATATGACACATGAAATATGCCAGGTAGTAAACCCCCAAATGCAAAAAAATCAATCCAGCAGGCCTATAACCATAGTTTGGGATTAGGGAACAGGTTATTTGGACAGATACAACTAAAATACAACTTTCTTAGTGGCCTAGTGGCACTAGTTTCATGTGGTGGTCGCAGCTAGCAGTAGACAGGTAGTTAAAGGGGAGTGGTTAAAACTCTTTTGTCTATTCACATTGACTTCAATAGAAAAGGAAGGTCATTTCACAGGAAGACCAAGTTATTACATTTTGATTAAAGATTACAGAGACATTTCTTTTTTCTTTTTTTGGTTAGCGTGCACCAATGAATTATTCACTATAATTCAGAACCGTGCTATTATATGCAATTTTTTAATTAGTTCATTGTAAGTTTGAATTTTGTCTCTGTTTGCACTTAAAGGAACCTACCTGAAACCTTTTAGCCTTGACAAAGGCCTGTGTGTCGAAACGTGTTGGCAAAATAAAGTTTTGATTTTTAGCTCCATTTTTTTGTATATTTCTGATCCCTCCACGCCACAAGTGTTGCTGGTTTTGTTCCAAAATAACTCATCTTTTATGCCATGCACCTTGTTGGATGTGTGAAGTTGCACCAGACTAATTATATTACATTTCTCTTAGGAGAAAGTTTAACGCATTAAGTTTCATTCATCCTACATGGTGTAACAACTTCCTGGATGTTGGAATTTCACTCAGGAAATGTGAGATTTTCACTTAAGAACTGTGCCTTGGAGTAGGCTACATAAATCTTATGCAACACGTCTCATGAGGTTATGCGATTTTTCGCAATCTCTGCTTCAGAGAGCAAACAACAACAGACTGTCACAGAGAGATATCAGAACACATTGCCAAATGCAGAATGACTGAAGATCCGTCCTACTCAAACTTTCAACATCGGCTGTGCCAAAAAGCCCTCTGGGTGTTGGACTGGTGACGGCACTTCAGGCTGGAGGCAGCCTGGTCGTGACATTCCCTTTAATACTGTTCAAGGCTCTAGGACTCCTATCCAAATTCATGTCTTGGGAATAAAGAACAAAGAACACGGGACTAGACTCAGCCCGGTGCAGTGGGACTGTCTCTAAATGAAGCCAAAGTGTGGATGTTTGTACACAGAGGGCCACCTGGGCTGCCTACAGGTGTCAACAGATGGGATGCTTCTGGGCACTAAAATCTTTATGGGCACAATCACAAGATCATTACAGGCTGTCTGACCACATGGCCTCAATCAATAACACCGCACTCTTCTGAAATGAGTTGGAAGAGCATCAAAAACACTCTTGTCCTTCACCTTCAGAAACAAAGCAGACGTAATTGCCTCAATTTGCGTAGCTGACAGTTCTCAGCAACATCCAATTAGCTGGAGTGTTTGAGGTGCTAAAAAAGATTTGTTGATGTTAAGTTTTGGTTACATTAACTCATGGTTAGTGGATTTTTTCCTGGATAAAAATTCAGAGCTAACCATATTCATTAGTTATTCAGATGTTTATGATACATATAGCAGGTTTTTTTTTTTTTTTTTTTATGTCCAAGCTCATTTACATACCCTGAGTTCAAAGCACACTCAAAACAGCCCCAGCCAACTATTTTTAACAGATGAAAATAAGATGAAGAAAATAAATAAAATAGACACACAAAAGCAATTAAATATTTCATTTTAAGTCTCCAAATATTTAATGCAAAATTAGAAGATATCCACTCATAACAAATTAAATAAATAAAAAGAAACAAATCCAAATTATTCAAATTAAATTATTTTGCTTCTTAGAAGGAATTTCATTTTGTTTTATTTTCACTGTTTACGTGGCTCACAGGATATTTCATACTCCACTACATGCACACAGTCACACTATCAAAACTCTATTCTTCATCCAGTAATTGAATCTCCATTGGGTGTGCATTCAGAGAACTAATGAGAACTAAATGTCAATCATGTCGTGCAAATACAGTGTCTGGTGGCGATGGATAGAAAGCAAGTGAAAGGAGTTGGTGTTCGACCATTCTGAAATTAGAAATCAATAAATCATGATTCAATGATTCCTGGTCAGAATGATACCTACCGCCATGCCCCATTTTATCAGCCCTGTGAATATCTGTATGACATTTTGTAAATACCTGTTATATCACTCCACCAGCTGTGATGTGCCATGCTTAGCAAACTACCATAAATGAACATCTTGTTAATGAAGGGATATTATATTATATTATATACTATTTTGAACAGTAAGACAAATTACCATCAGTATCTTTCACAATTGGCATCTTCAAAACCTAAAAAGAAACATCTGAGGCAGATTAGTAATCATAATTTGTACTCTTGTGTACTACAGATATAGGTCTTTTTGGTCCCACTTTATATTAGGTGGCCTTAACTACTATCTACTTATATCCAAAAATAAGTACAAAGTACTTATTGTGTTCATACTGTATTGCAAAATACCTTTGCTGCTATTGAGGTGGGACACAGGTAAGGTTCGAGACAGTTTTGGTGATATGGGTAGGTTTAAGGGTGGGTTAAGATGTAAGGGATGGGTCAACAGTATAATTATAAATGTAATTACAGAAATTAATTACAGATTTAATTACATGGAGGTATTTTAAAAATATAAGTACATTGTGAAAACATACACAATAAGTGCATTAGTAGTTAAGGCCATCTAATATAAAGTGGGACTGTTTTTTTTTGTTTGTTTGTTTTTTTTAAGAAGTTCTGAAACAATATTGTAATTCATCATGTATTCTGCCCCAGAGCTGTTGTTTTTGCATCACAGAGTCACAGCGCAGCTCTGGAATAACTTTGCGGGGACCACCAAAACATTGTTAGCCCTGTTGTTTTTTAAAGACATGAATGATGAATAAGTCTGTCTCTATATTGCATTTATTGATTTCTGGGGGAGTATTTTCACTGCCTGATCTGCAAGCATTTCCATGTGCTCTAAATATATACAAGTTGATATTTTTAACCCATTTTGGTAACACTTTATAATAACTTTCATTAATACATAATTAATAAACATTATATAATGCTTAACGGATCATTAGTTAATATATATTCAAATAGCTATGAGATAATGTGCTTGCGAATGTTTACTAATGAACTTATGAAACATTACATAATGAATAACAGATCATTATTTAATGTAAATGGATTTCCTTATGCTTAAATGTTATTAAACTTTCAATTCATATGATTATGCAGTTCCTAAAAATCTACAAATGATTTTAACAAATGATATACAATGATTAAAAGCTTATTTGTTAATATACATTTGAATGCTAACACGTGTCATTAAACTTCAATTCATAAATTAATGCACTTTTTTATAACTAATAATCTGGTAAGCATTATAAAATGTTTGTTAATGATTTATTGAAAGTTGTAATAAAGTGTTACCAATATTTTTATATTTCCTTCTCCTGCAGATAAAATGTCAGATTTGTTGGTTCCCTTACTTACATTTATTTTAATAAAAGTTAACTGATCGCATCCTTTAGCTGAATTAACTTTTTTTTCATGGAACATAGAAACTTCCATCCATCCATCCATCCATCCATCCATCCACCCATCCATCCATCCACCCATCCTTTTATTTATTTATTTAATATTACAATACAACAATATATTATACAATATGTATTTTATAAATATATGTCATACATATTATTTAAGGGTAAAAAGTTTATAAATAGACCTATGACCAGACGTTTCATGACAGTCAAAATAATTAAATATACACAAAAGAACAGAGCATTTGTAAAGTGAGACCATTTGGACATTTGCGATTATATGTTATACCAATTTTTAAATGGGACTAGAATTCATTTGGCAAGAAGATGTACAACAGCTACAAGAACTCAACTGAATTATAGAAGCTACATAAAGAAACTAAAGAAGAAGACAGAAGCTAAATAATTCCTTGTTATCATTTTCGTTTCTTTTGGACCAAAACCTTTAGGGAATTGTGGATCCCTGCAGTGCTATAGTGCTTTCGTTGTCTGTTTTGGTTGGAGCAAGATATTCTCATGAATTCATCTAGCCTACTAAATGAGATTTTCTTGAAGAGTACGTTTAAAAATAAATAAATACAAAAATGGTTAATTGAACAGATTACTTAAAATGTTTGTCTATATCATGTGTATGTGACTACACACACACATACACTTCGACAAACAGGTGGTCAAAACCTTATTTGGTAATTTAGCTAATTTAAAAATTGACTTACGGTTAGTGATTCCAAAGAGGAAGTCTTCGATTCAGAACGGTTTCCCTGGATAAAAATTCCCTACAACTGACGGAACTGTGAGAGTGGCGGAATGTCGGAGCTGCGTGAGACTGCTATACTTTACTGCTCCTGATGAGAGCGCGTGCGATTCATCTAGTGCGTGGGAGCCGCGCGCAGTGGTGCGCCTGACAGGTGCTTAATGAAAGGGAAGCACTGCTTTATAATCGAGTAAAGAATTACTCAGCAATTGCATTGATTATGTCCAGTTAACGTGAACTCGCTTCAAGATTTTTAAGTGTCATTTTCCTATACTACTAAATAAATGAACAAAAAGATCAATCAGGGGAAATGACTTTCCTAAGAATTTCCCAAATACATTTTACAGTGTATGTGAAGATAGTGTGGTGTAAGATATATGTGTTGTAGTGATTATTAGGTCGAGTGGATGATGCTATCCAAGGTCCTCCAGGGTGGTTCAATAGGCTATATGATTCATTTTCAGCGAGGAAACCTTCTGCAATCTGGCTGTTATGTAACCAGTAAAGATTAGATTGTCAGACCTCAACAAGCAGAACAGATCCCACCAAATATAAGCACACTCAATAAATGATAGGGTTCATGCTTCATGACAGCCAGTGGTGCATTTTATAAAAATAAACTCTGGAAGGACTAGAGTAGCTACATGGAGGTAATGCATTCTAATATATGTGCATATTTACCCAAGAGTGAGATGGAGGGAAGATTGCGGCTTAATAGAGTCAGACAAAACCCTGATTGGTCAGGATGTTTTGCTCACATCAAAAGTTTTGCAGCAAATGTTGAAAGAGGAAATGTAGAGGATGAGAGGTCAGAGAGGCAGGGAATTGGATTTCTAATAAGGCAGGGACAGAGATTGGGATCTGAACAGGAAGAGTGTCTGTAACAAGGCCAGGGCTTGCTTGAAAGACAGGGAAAAATGAGAGCGAGACACAAAGACGAGAAAGCGAAGGATATAAACCACGAACAGGTGGGCTATACTGAGGGAGGAGGGATGGGAAGCCTTTGTGATGATGCTCTCACACGGCTTGTCACTTTCCTCTCATTCTGTCAGTCTTTCCCTGGAGCAGAGATTTGTCATTATAGCTTATCTTGGATATAAAAACCCTATTCATCTGAACCCCATATGAAAGCCAAAGCTAAAATTCCTCCTGTGGAACACCAGTTTCTGTAGGCTTTGTTTACAGCAGATGTCAAGTCATTTCATTTAACCTGTGGAGAATTAACTGTTTACGTCAGAAAAAATATTGTAGGTTCTGCTTTGCCTCCAGGTTGAATGCAAACATTCCCACATGGATAAATTATTTATGTTTGCTAGAAAGGATGCCTTTTAAAAGTTTAAACTATAGGGAATGTTCTTAAAGTAATTGCTGACCCCAAAAAAGAAAATTGTCTCATTATTTACTCACAGGGTTCACTGTCATTTGAACACTGTTAGCTGTTATTTTTGTTTTGCAGAACACAAAGTAAACATTTTTGAAGAACTTCCATGCAGCACTTTTCCACGCAGAGATAGTTTTCAAACTTCTCATTTCTCTTTATGCTGCACCACATTAGCCTGCAGCCCCATTATTTGTTTGTGGAGTTGGAAGATTTCACTTAAGGATTAAATATATACCAAAAAAGTGAGCCAAACTCATGTGGCTTTCTTTCTTCTCTGGAACACAAGAAGATATTTTGAAGAATGTTTCATGAATGAAGTCAGTGGGGTTCAAAATGAAAAAAAGGCAGGTGTCCCAAAACTTTTGGCAATATAGTGTATGTTATGATGTTATGATGAACTATTTGCCTTTCTCCACTGACGTTCTGAGTTGTTAAAGCATTTGTAAGGATGCTGATTTTCAGAAGGCAGCTCTCTGACTCAGACATGGCAAACAGGAACATGGTTTGTGTAACATTAGCAACACAATTATTAGCTGTTTGATAACATAGTCAAGCAAAAGGCTAATCATGTTAATTTCTGTTATGTGTCCGATGTTGTAAAGAGTGATACCTCAGTAAGTTGACCGAGTGGATCTCTGAGCTGGCAAGTGAGTAGAGGCGGGGCTAATTTGCATATTCATTGATCCATTGCCATGCATTATAATCCTGACAGACTGCAACGGTTGGAGTTAAAAATCATCATTTGAGTTCTAATGAAGAAACAAAGTCACCTACATCTTGGATGCCCTGGGGGTAAGCAGATAAAATTAAATAAGGCAAAGGTGTAGAGTTACATCCAAGCTATTTTAAGGCATGAAGAATTTTTATTTTTATTTTTTTCACAGGAAACTTTTAAAAATGTTATTCATTGTATGGACAAAAACAGTTGAAAATTTCTTCAGTATATCAAAATCTTTTATTTTGTTCCACCGAAGAAATAACACCATAGAAGGTTAGAATGACATGATTAAATGAATTCTTCCTTTACATCTAGTCTCAGAGAAACATTGGCATGAAATATAATTAACTTGGAAACTACTCATTTAGACAGGAATGTGTGTGATCTATACAGTGTAGGGTTAAGCAGACTGAAACACAAATATGTTCTACAAACCTGGTGCAATCTGGGCTTAAGTGTCTTTTCAAGAGGCTTATTTCACAGGTCACTTCTATCTTGAACCAAACCTGTGATATTTGCATCACAGGCCCAGGAGGGCACTTTATACAACATTTATCATCTTGTCAGTACTGAGACGAAATGACAAATAACCTATACACATCTTAACCATAAGGCAGCATGGTCGGATAGCACAGCAATGCATCACACTTTTGTTACACCACATGGAACTGAAAATAAATGTTGTAACAGAAGTAAAATTCCCAATGGATATTTTGTGTGTGTGTGTGTGTCAGGATGTCTTCCTTTTTGGGTGACACCATTTGACGTGTTGATCAGAGATAAAAGTTGGATCTGACATCCATCTCTGAATTTTAACTTCACCTCATTTTAACTTTTTTTAACCACTTCTCATTGTTGTAATGAGTTCACAAAATTGATTCTTCAGACAGACCACTATTTAAATTTACCCTGCCATTGTCATTTGTCTCTTTTCATTATTCTTTGTCTTTCACTCTCAAGTAAACTAAATGTGAAGTTATAACCTTGTTGATATATTTTATTTTATTATTATTATTTTTTTTTTTTTTTTTTTGTCACACAACCCAGACAGAGATCCAGACACCACACCTCCATCTTCTCTGAACTTGCTTTCTCTGTCTCTCATACGCACACCAACACATGCACACAACTTCCTTGGGAAATATTCCCTCTGAGCTGCAAGTGTGTTGCTGTGCTTTGATGTTGCTCCTGCGCAGACAGAAAAAAAAAAAAAAAACTGCAAGGAAAAAATACTCAAAAATGTGTGGGGGAAAAAATGTTTTCTTGAGCTAACTGAATGGGCATCATACACTGCATTATACACATACACAATATTATACACATGTTTGTAAGTTTAAAAATATGTACATGCACTATAAAAAGATGGTTCTTTAAAGGTTCTTTAAACATAGTAACAGTTCTATTTAGAACCACATAATCCTGAAGAACCCTTTAGAGTTTTCGGGTTCTCTATTCCCGCCTTTTTGGTTTTCAAATCTGTAACTGTCAAAGTCACCTCATTACTGATTTTCTGGAGCTCAGCCATCCAATTACAGTCACAAAAACATTAAAGCTATCCCATGGCAGTTTTGCTAATTTTGGCCTTCATAGACATCATTGTTTTTATATAAATGGAAGAGATACAACTCTAAACTCAATTGTGTATTTCAGATGCTGTCCCCATCATCTACAGAGAGAAACTGCCACTCAAAACATACATAATAATGGATCATGGACATAAAGACATCATAGAGGATTGTGAAGATTTCACAGGAACTTGGTCTTCATTAGCCTACATCTATATCATGTTCAATGTCAATTGCTATTTTATTTATTAATATTTATTAATGTATTCAGCAAATAACTGTTGTTAGAGCACTGTCAGTTTTACTACAATTTGCCATGCATGACAATAAAAAGTAAAGATACTCACTAATATTAATGAAAGCTAAATGTTATTTATAATACCATTCAGGTTCTACATACAGTAGCACATATAAAGCATGGTTGGAACCTTATAAATAGGGTTCTGCTATTGTTACAAACCGAAAAAAACCCTAATTTGGTACTATTTAGAACCATTTTGCTCAGCAAAAACACAAATTAGAGGGACCATTGGTGTATTAAATCAATTTAAATGCAATAGCCAGCATCTGCTACCCCTCTTTAATAAATGCTGGCAGAAGAACATAGATGCCCTTGTGCTGGACTGAAAATGCTACTGCTCTGATCACAGCTGTATAGTACAATCATGAGCATTGTGTGTCTCAAAACAACATACAGAAATGCCCATACTTGACATTAGACCTATACAACCCTCACACATAAGTGCTTGTTGAGTTTATGATTGGATAAGGAACCCATAATCCATGACAAGATGGAACTGTCCATAGCTCATGAAAGATAATGATAGGCCTATACGGCCATTTTAGGCATTGTTGCCATCAGGCGATGTTGAAGCAAATGGAAGCAGGCATGACAGACATTTGATTATTGAATTGCTTGGTCCCTCCCTACCAACCAGCAACATTGCCTTTGAGATTGTGGTGTATTGTTACAAAATAGCTGTAATGACATTTTAGCTCATTAATCTTGTTAATACCATAATTACAAGACACTTCAAAGCTGGTTTAAAGCAAAAGTGATCGAACATGGTGAATGACAGTTTCATTAAAAAGTGATGTGTTTAATATGTTCTCCTATAGCTAAATGTTATAGACAATTTCTTGGGGTATCCAGGCTAGAACAATACAGCAAAACTGGCTCATGTAACAGGGTGAGTTTGAGAAATGCATACTGTCTATGGACTGTCAGTTTTTACAATGTTATAAAATGTAGCTCAGACACAAAACATTGGCTGCGCTGTCTGCCGAGTTATTTATGAGATCAAACAAGGATTTCAAGCTCAAGTTGTTGCCAAAAAGGTATTAGCAGTATATGTTGGTCATATTTCAACATCATAGCTGTTCATAGTTTTAGGGTAAAATGTTCCCACTTAGTCAACAGGAGTAACATGCCAGTTATTGATGCTTTCTTGTTTCAAAAGGGAAATGGCTATTATCCTACACAAATTGTTTAAATTACCCATCTGTCTCGGAGAAGAAAAAAAAAAATGTTAATTAAAAATTCCTAGAACTTGCATGCAAAACAGCATAAATTACTTCCTTTCAAAATGTAAATAAATTCAGAGGAACAAAAACACGGTTGCTGTTCTGCAGCAGTGTAATTTAACCATTATCCATTCCCATGAATAAGTTGAGGTGACTGCAGTAAGTGAATTATAAGGAGTGTTTTGTTCAACATTAATTACTTTTTTCCCCACTAGGCTTTTTCTCCGTTACTTAGTGGCACCACAAGTGCACACCCCCTCGCAGCCCTCATTGAAATTCTTGTGATGACATGATCTATTATAATTAACTGTTTAACACTGAAGATGTCTGATCCATGTGACCCCATGATGCATAATTTACTGCCTGTTATTTGGCAGAAGTTTTAGCTGCTGCAAACGAAATATATTATATATAAGACATATACACCGATCAGCCATGACATTGTGACCACTGACAGGTGAAGTGAGTAACACTGATTATCTCTTCATCACGGCACCTGTTAGTGGGTGGGATATATTAGGCAGCAAGTGAACATTTTGTCCTCAGAGTTGATGTGTTAGAAGCAGGAAAAAGAATTTGAGCGAGTTTGACAAGGGACTGGGTCAGAGCATCTCCAAAACCGCAGCTCTTGTGGGGTGTTCCTGGTCTGCAGTGGTCAGTATCTATCAAAAGTGGTCCAAGGAAGGAACAGTGGTGAACCGGCGACAGGGTCATGGGCAGCCAAGGCTCATGGGGGGATGCACATGGGGAGCGAAGGCTAGCCCGTGTGGTCCGATCCATCAGACGAGCTACTGTTGCTCAAATTGCTCAAGAAGTTAATGCTGGTTCAGAAAGGTGTCAGAATACACAGTGCATCGCAGTTTGTTGTGTATGGGGCTGCATAGCTGCAGACCAGTCAGGGTGCCCATGCTGACCCCTGTCCACCGCTGAAAGCATCAACAGTGGGCATGTGAGCATCAGAACTGGACCACGGAGCATTGGAAGAAGGTGGCCTGGTCTGATGAATCATGCTTTACTGAGTGGTTGCCCTGCTCGCTTGATAAACAAACTACAGCTGGTCCAAAATGCAGCAGCTAGAGTTCTTACTAGAACCAGGAAGTATGACCATATTAGCCCGGTTCTGTCAACACTGCATTGGCTCCCTATTAAGCATTGTATAGATTTAAAAATTTTTTGCTAATCACTTACAAAGCACTGAATGGCTCCCCAGTATCTGAGCGAGCTCTTAACGCATTATAGTCCTTCCCATCTATTGCAATATCAGATTTCAGGCCAATTGATAATACTTAGAATATCAAAATAAACTGCAGGCGGTAGATCCTTCTCCTATTTGGCACCTAAACTCTGGAACAAATTTCCTAGCATTGTTCGGAAAGCAGACACACTCTGTCAGTTTAAATCTAGACTAAAAACGCATCTCTTTAACCTGGCATACACATAACACATTAGCAATTTATGTTTTCAAATGTGTTAAAGGATTGTTAGGCTGCATAAATTACAACAACAGATGTACTCGTTACATCAGAAGAAGAATGGCATCTACACTAATATTAGTCTCTTTGTTTATCCCGAGGTTTACTGTAGTCAGTCGGATCCGGGCCGAATCCAGGTGAGATTGAGGACCTGCGCCTAGACACGACGACAACGCAGCCCTGAAGTATCAGCAGAGATTGTGTCAACTAGATCATTCCCTGTGAAGGCCTCTTCGACACAACAGCCAGTGACACAGATTCCCACCAAACCGTCCCATACCAGCGTGATGAATACAATCTTCAACTACATGGAACTGGATTAAATATTTTGACTGTTGCAATCCCAATCAGTCTATGATCTGTAAAGCTGCCTGAATCATAATCACGCACTGTTTGCTGTTGGCCAGAGGAGGACTGGTCCCCCGACTGAGCCTGGTTTCTCCCAAGGTTTTTTTCTCCATTTTTATCAAGTGTTTGTCACCTGATGTCACCTGTTGGAGTTTGCGTTCCTTGCCGCTGTCGCTGTTGGCTTGCTTAGTTTAGCAAGTGGGCGGAGCTAAAGAGTCACGAGCGCGCGCAGCTTTTGTGTAGAGATCGTTTGCTAGCTGATGAATAAAAAGGGAACAAAAACATTCTGTTATTTAAATTATATACACTTGCGCGCCGATTGCCAACAAAACACAGACATCTGATGCAGCTTACTCACCACCCGCGATCTGCAAATCCAGCGCCAAACTGGGACTTGTTTACAAAGTATTCGTCACCGAAATCCCGGGAACAAACAAACATACATGCACAATTCCGTTGCTGCCTCAGAAAAACAAACTTCATCCTCTGTTCTCTTAACGCTGGGTTCTTTGAGAAGCTGAAAAAGGTAATCTTTCCCTCACAACCAAAAACACGTCCTCCGGAGGTCGCATTTGAAGGCTGCATATGTCATCAAGGATGTCATATTTAAGAAAAGTAAGTATAATAAAATTGACTGATACTCATTGTGAGGTGTAAAATACTGTAATTTCTTTCTTACGTTGCAATCTATCAGTTATTTTTCTTAAATGAGAATGCCTCGATGATGTATGCAGCCTTTAAAGGGTGCAGCCCCTGAATTGGACACAGCCATTGTTGAAAAATCTCTCGGCTTCCGTATCTCGAACGAAGCACGATGATGGCCGTGCTCTTGCTCTTGCTCTGGGTGATGTGTGTGTGCAAGCTTATCAGGGAGAAGTGCCTAAACAAGGAATTCCGCTCTCTTTTTTGACGTCATGCAGCACACATTCGAAAAAAACTCTCTGAATCCTGTACTGAAACCGGAAGTAGTGTATTTGGCACAGAAGCACTCCGTCATACGTCCAACTTGTGTTTTGAAACTTTGGCCATGTTTAGCATGAGAATGCAACTCTTTAACAGTGTAAATAAGTCAGAATGCATGAAATAGCATTACCCCACCCCCCTTTAATAACTATTGATTTTTACAATGGAATGAATCAATATAGAATTTACTTAAGCTGGACAATGACACCATTTTCTTTAAAAGCTGCTGTGCAGACAAGATTATTTACCTGTTATCACTGTAAAGCTGCTTTGACACAATCTGCATTGTAAAAAGCGCTATATAAATAAAGGTGACTTGACTTGACTTGTTGCAGACCATGTACACCCTTTCATGGAAACAGTAATCCCTGGTGGCTGTGGCCTCTTTCAGCAGGATAATGAGCCCTGCCTTAAAACAAAAATGGTTCAGGAATGGTTTGAGGAGCACAGCAACGAGTTTGAGGTGTTGACTTGGCCTCTAATTTCCCCATATCTCAATCCAGTCGAGTATCTGTGGAATATGATGAACAAACAGTTCCGATCCATGGAGGCCCCACCTCGCAACTTACAGGACTTAAAGGATCTGCTGCTAACATCTTGGTGCCAGATACCACAGCACACCTTCATGGGTCTAGTGGAGTCCATGCCTCGACAGTCAGGGCTGTTTTGGCAGCAAAAGAGGGGACCAACACAATATTAGGAAGTAATGTTATGCCTGATCAGTTTATATAATATATAAGACAATTTAAATAAAAAGTTTTTTTTTATTATTATTATTTATTTTACACTATCATTGATCTTGTCTTGTCTATAAGAACATTTACTGCAAATTTAAGATTTATACAAATAAATGTAATGACCTGCTGTAGACTAGAGGGTAAGTAATTTAAAATAATTAATAATAATAATAATAATAAACTAAATTAGCATAGAGTTTTATTATTATAGCAGGCATTCATTTCCATAAATTCAAGTGTTTTATCTTTTAGTCTTTTAAATACAGAAGCTGTTATAAAATACTTTAGAGATTAGAGATTAAGAAATGCCAGAAAGTTATGAAAATCATTTTAATTAATGTTAATATTAAAAATATTTACATTACACTTTGGGACTATAGTTAAAAACACATTTTTCTTCCCCTTTGGGTCTGTTGCCAGATTGAATTCATGAATTTTGAATAGTTTTCAATGCGAGTCAAATTTGATTCAAGCACCACAAGTGGGTGCAGTTTTTCTTTTTCTTGTAAAAATGTATAAAGCAGATATGGGACAACTAAACTCTTAATTGCAGCTGAAAGCATGGATCAAGTTACGCCAAAATATTTAACAAACAATAATGCAAAAGGCAAAGGGCTTTGTGAGTTTCTCAGATTCTGTATAGCCATATTCATGACAAAAGATGGACTTTCATCTCTTCATATTGACCCACAAACAAAATCTCCCCGTCATATCCTTCTACCGACTGATTGTTATTTGGGATGAAGAACCTACCACCTACAGTGTCTGAGTAAATGATATAGACAGAAATAAAAATGTCAACTTCTAAAGAAAAGTCAATATGATTTGCTTCTGCCAAACGCATGCCTGCAGAATCATTTCTAGCCTTGGGCCTGTCTGACCATGGCTGACCAGAAGCTGTAGTTAAACTTCACACAGTCTTTTGGCGACATCTGTTACTTTGTTTATACTGCAAAATAAATAAATTAAAAAAACCTGTAAAAGACAGAGGGAAAATGTTCAAATGTTAAAGTTAAGATACCTTTGGACTTTGAGTTGGATTCTTCTTCATGGCTAGTCTGGCATGACCTGACTGGGATGGAATATTCAAGTATTTGCGAGTGGGAGGCCAGCATTTGCCACTGAGTCATGCACACTTGCGTCTCCAGACGTTCAAGGAGGCCAGAAGGATTTTACTATGTGCATCTTCTGTCTCTCTGTGAAATGAAGTGAAAATGTGAGGGTGACACATTTTTCAGTAATCCTCAAAGGACTCCTACACTAGTGGCAGTTTCTGGGTTTGAAGTCAGTAAGCTGTTAAATTGAGATAAATGCTTCCGAACGACCGTAACCAAAAAGGTTTGTATTATCTCAGACTCAAGTCTTCCAACTACTTTACTTTTTGAAAAACAGGATTAAGGTCAGAGAAACAGTCTGGCTTTTAAAACATTTCAAGCAATATGAGACTCTCTCTTTCTTTAAAGAGGCCATTTTAATTTTGATTCCGATATTCTGGAAACTTTCATTAACAATCACTGGAAATCTGTTAACATCAGATTGATAATTACTATTATCACAAACATATTTTAAGACATTCTCCAAAAATAAATCTAGATAAAATTACTGTTGAAGGCAATACTGGTCTTAAACGTGGGACTAATGGCCAAGAAAACAGATACATTTTAATTTGCAAATCAAAGTACAATTAAGAGTTTGGGGTCTGTATGATTTTTTTTTTTTTATTATGCATTTAGAAGAAGACTCTTATGCTTACCAAGGCAGCATTTATTTGATCAAAATAGTTTTTTTATTTTAATATGTTTTAAAATGTAATTTATTCCTGTGATAGTAGAGCTGAATTTTCAGCAGCCATTATTTCTTCAGTATGTCTTCAGAGTCACATGATTCCTCTGAAATAATATGCTGATTTGGGGCTAAAGAAACATTTATTATTATTATTATAAATATTGAAAACAGTTGTGCTGCTTTGATAATTGTTTTCAAGATTCTTTGATAATTAAAAAGAACATGTATTAAAAATGTAATTTTTGTTACATTATAAATATGAATTGAATTACAGTCAATTTTGACCAATTTAATTGATCGTTGCTAAATAAAAGAATTCATTTCTTTAAAAAAAAAAATGTACATCTTATGCACTTGTTAACAAATGTAAATATTTAAGCATGTTTATCTGCCCTCTAGTGGTAAATGGCTATTTAAGCAAATAACTTCCCACATGTCTATAAAAACTAAACACAAACAAGTCACATATTATTACAAATTTTATTTATGGTTAAATAGGGCATATAATCCCCTTAAATTTGAACAATACCTGTCAGTGAACAAATGTTAAGAAAGGAAAGTCATCACCCATATTTCAAAACTCTCACTGTAGATTAAACAATAAACTCTAAACTAATTAACCTTTCATGCTTACATTATTTACATCCTTAAGATATATTGCAGTGCATAACTATTGTCAACCTAAAACCCATTTCTGTGCATAAAGATCAAGCTCAGTATGCCGCTTTCACGTGTGACTCAAAATAACAACCCTTACTTTGGTCACACCCCGATTTAAATTGACAGGAAACAGGAACCCTTCGAGTGTCTCTGAAGTCAGAATAACTGACTTGATTGATACACCTATACAACCGCAAGAGAAAACCACACACACTGTCAACCTGAGACCTCAGGCACATGAGAAATCAAGGAGAGCTACCATCTTCAGACATCACAGGAGGATAAATAATGTGCTCAACAGGAACACACTTCTTATAGTTTGGCATCACCCCTGAATAAAATATGAGCACTCAAAATATCCAAGCAAGATCTGAACCCAGAAGACAAACTCAGTCATTTCCAATTCATAAATGGAGCGAAGGTGAGAACAGGAAACTAAAGATGTGACTCACACAAGTGTTTTGTCATGCACCTGGAGAACAGCAAGGTAAAGTAAGGACAAGACAAAACACTGCGCGACTAAAGAGCCAGTCCTGTCACTTCTTATGTTTACAGAGGTAGAGTTCTCCTGTCAAACTTATTTACACCAATGCGATTTTCAGAGTTATGGATCAAAGAGACTGAAGTTGTAGATTTCAGGGGAACACAATCGCCTTGTTCTAGAAGGCATAGTGTATTCATTTACAACATGTGTATTCAAACTTTTTTTGTCCTTCTAAAGCCAGATGAATCAGAGTCCTAAACAACTTCTATAGTCATCTCTCATTGTCATAAATAAATAATAATATTTAAAAAATTGCATTTGCCATCTGTGGCACAGTTATCCCAGAGAAGGCAGGTCTTGTGACTGAATTTTCAGAATGTCCATTTATCAGCAACGGTGTGTATATGTATTAGTATTCGGTATGGATGTATCCTAATGCGTGTCTGTGAATCTGAGTGGAGTGTGTTGTTGCCTCCTGTTGCCAGGCAATAATCAGGTGTTTGTGTGCGTGTGTGCATGAGCACTAGTCCACTCCAAGGGCTTTGAGCTGTCTCTCAATCTCCTCATCTGATATCCCATCTGCTTTGGATGTGGCGGCGCTTGGTTGCTTTCGGCCAGCTGAAGGGGCATGAGCCATCTGCAAGGGAAACAAAAAATCCATTACGGATCAAAATACGATATGATGGATAGTGCTGCTGCAATCAAAGACTCAATAATTATGACACTGCACTGCGTAAGCCGTAGGGTACAGAAAAACAATATTTAATTCTCTAAAATATATAAAAAATATATATATCTATATAAAATATATAATATGTGTGAATTCTTTCACAGAAATGGATTCATTCAAGTTTCAAATTCAAGTTTGCACTGAAAGTGCCCCTGTACTTTTTCGGACATTACCTTTCATGTAGTGTGATCAGTAGCTACCTTTGCTATGTTTCACCCGTTTCACTTGAAACGGGCCTCGCAACAGAAAGGGCCTCTGCTTATGCTCGAAAAAGAGCGCACACACATCAGGGTCGGAAATTAACGGGGGCTTGAGGCAAAAATGCCACAAAAAGCAATAAAAAAAATACCCCCAAATCCAATTTATGGTGCAAAAAAATCTATAAGCAATACCACATATATAAGCAAGAGTGCTGTTTTCCCGAATATCAGCACGTTTGAAAATGTGATATTGATTTTAGTTCAATAAACAAGAAGTCAATATTAGATGACTTACATTTTAGACTCAGAATATTGTTTTGCTCTATTTTGCCAACAAAAATAGCTCCACACTAATCCACATTATATCTCTGAGCAACACAATGATGATTTGTTACTGAATGAATCCGCGTCTTTGAATGAATCGGCCTAATGAATGAATGAATAAATGACTAATGCATAAAGACAGGTGCATCCCAATTCATGTACTTAAAGTATGCACTATTCTATGCCATTTTGTAGTATAAATAGTCTGAGTAGTTCACTTTAAATACCCAGATGATGCACAACCAAAAAACGAAGTGTGGAATGTTAGACCCTACATGCACTCAACTGTCGCAGCTTTAGTTATGTATAAGAGCAATCAGATGCTGAATGACAAAATAACCTTATGAAGTTCGGTAACACTTTATTTTACAGTGTCCTTGTTACACATGTTACATGTAGTTACTATAGTAATAACTACAGATTATGCATAATTACATGCAACTAACCCTACACCAAACCTAAACCTAACCATAACCCTATAGTAAGTACACATAGTTAATTAATATTACTCAGTACTTACCGGTTAATGCATAATCATGCTTTAACAAGGACATGTTAAAATAAAGTGTAACCTACAGTTCATACACTTCATGGCTGTGCATAAGTACATAGTGAATAAGTGCTTAGTGTATAATGCGTCAACTGCGATTGTAGGTGATGAGGACTCGGGCTCGAATTGATAAGGTAAAACCAAACGGCATCCTTACTGTTTGTATCACATATGTATACATGTGCTGAGTACTGGTTTTCGGTAGCAAGTAATTACTAAATTTAAAAAAAAAAAAAAAGTAGCTGATAGATTTCACACTGCTTTCAAATGCTGTTGTGTGTTCCAATGCATCATTTACATATAATAATTCATTAATAATTAACTTTTCATTTATCTATTTTTTATTTATTTATTTTCAAACAGTTAAAATATTTTTTGCTATGGTACAGAATGCGAGACCTAGAATGGCAAAAATGTGGTACTATCTACTTAAATTTTGGTATCATGACAACACTACTTATATAATAAAAAAAGTATTTCAGAGTAAAAATGCAGCTGTTCACATGTAGTCTAGGCTTATATGAAAAGGTGTTTATGGGCAGTTTTCACATTTCTGGAGTTTACAGAAGCAGAAGTTGTCACAGATGGGTTAACATCAATAGTGATAATTGGGAGACTATAGCAAATCTGTTTACTCAAAGATCTTGCTGCATGTGCACTCAGGATACTTTTTGAAAGAGTGATGAATGGCTGTGCAGGTGATGTTGTGTGGAATACTCTGGACATATGGGTGTTTTTTGTGCAAATTTAAGAAATCTATGCACATAAACAACGGTAATTTTACATGAAAAACTTGTATTGAAGAACTTGTACAAGAACACTTGTATGCAATTATCATTAAATGAAACCCACTGTGATATAAAATTCTCTACTGGCATTTGAAAATATGGATTTTATAGTTGCATAGTCAAATGCAAAACCTAAAAAAGGCTTAAATGCATAGGGTTCAATTATTTCTATGCTAAATGTAATGTAGAACTTCGAGATCAACAAATTATGGGAGGCTCAGCGCTTTGACACTCCATTTTCCACATGTGATCTTTTCTCATATTGCTTCTTTACATATAGTTATATGTGAAAAAACAGGCCTTTTAAACAAAGGGTATGCTTAAATAGATCAAAACTTGAACCTATGGAAGAAGGTTAGCGCTATTAATGTTTGCGTGCTTAGACAGAATGAAGTTTGTCATATTTCTACTCTGAATAGCAAATGTGGTCTACAGGTTTTATTATAACCACGTCTGACTGAGCATGGTCATCAAATTTAAAACCAAAATACTCCCACACAGCCAAGGTGCTTCCTCATTTTGGCCTTGTTTGAGTGCAAAAACATTTGTAAATTCAGTTAAAGATTCTCTGTACCACACTGGCATCACTGCTGCTTGGCTGTTGCATATGACACATATATGCATAATCATAAATATGCCAGTATCTGAATCTCCATAAAGTCTATGGATTAATGCATTGAAATCATATCGCAATGCATAGGATTTTTTATTCAATATATTATGCAGCCCTAATGGGCACAAATGGATTTCAACACTAATCCACAACAGTGATAAGACAGTTTATTGAATATAGTGCCTTAACATGATTTGACTTTCAGTTCTTACCTTTCCTGAGATCTCAATTCCAATTTCATCCAACACCTGATTCACGATGTCCTGAGTTTCTTCCTCATCACCAGAATCATCAAAGATCTCATCCAGAGTGTCGTTCACTGTAAACAGACACAAACAGAGGGAAAAACAAAGGTCTAAAAACACATCTAACTCAAGTTGGCTACAGGTGCAGAACACAATGTAAGAAAGGTGAAACTAAAACCAAAATGTCAAAAAGTTGCATTTCGTACTACACTTGTAAGTCTCTTATGCTTACCAAGGATGCATTTATACAGTAAATTGTGAAACATTATTACAATTACAAAAACAGTTTGTGGGATTCTTTGATGAAAAGAAAGTTCAAAAGAACAGCATTTAATTAAAAAAGAAATATTAACTGACAAATCTTAACTGACACATTTTTAGTAATGTAATATATCCTTCCTAAATAAATGTATTAATTTCTTTTCAAAAAAAGAAAAATGAATAGTGGTGTATACATTTTATGAGCAATAATATTAGTGTGCAGTCATTTACTTTCTGGCCCCGTTTCCACCTGGTATTAAGATGCGTTTTGGTCGATCAGATCACAAGTGGACAAGGGAGACACATATCCATTTACACCTGGTATTTTAATCTTTTTTGTCCACTTTCAACCACTTCTGTCCTGATTTCTTCAAGGGGAGGGTCTATGGGTGGGTAAATATATGTTTTTTCCCAATCTTTTGATCTAATGGACAAAATAAGCTTGTGCAATTTACATATGAACGCACCCATGACGATGGAAAAACATACGGAGATCAGCAGCTTTCTTTTCTGCTATGATAGCTGCAAGACCGGCCGAACGCGGTAAGTGTGTGTTAGAAATCAGGAATGGTGAGAGAACATTGTGCTTGGTACATTTTTCGTCTCCAAACCAAACTTGGGTCTTCAGCTGACAAAGTTTAAATCCCGTCTGACTAGCGCGCTTTCCATAATGTTTACACATTAAGTCAATAGGCAGAGAGTAGGCGCTCTTTAGTCGCTGTTCGAACACATACCACCACATGAGTGTCTACACTATGAAAGCAATCCGGTCAAATGTAATTTCGACTACCTCTGAAAGTGATCGAAAGTGGACAAGCTCAAAACGTTTTAGACCCCGTTTACATCTGTATTTAGCGTCGTCCACTTGTGATCCGATCGACCAAAACCCATCTTAATACCAGGAAGAAACAGGGCCTCTTTTTTCACTCATTCATTTTGGAAACAACATCATAGGAGCGGCAAAAAACAAGGATGTCAAACAAATTCCTTTAGGATTTCTATAACATTAATTATCAAAATCCACTTACAAAAACACCCACAATAACAATAAATAAAAACGCATCTTACTCATCTCTTCTGTCATATCCATCTTTGCTGTTTCTTTCTGGAAGTTCTGCAGGGTCTGCATGGTCTTCTTTGGATCCATCTTTTTGTTGACAGCTTGCATTGTCTGTAAGTTGTTTTGAGAAAGGCAGAGACACAAACAACAGAGTCACTCTTTGATTCATGTCCATTTTAAAATGTGCACTTTAGGCTACTTATGCAATTAGAATGATGGCTGTGTATCAGCATCCCACTACACTGTGCCAGTTATGCATTAACAGACCAATATATAGGCCCAAATTAGAACAAATACTAATAAAACCAAAACAATTTGCCTACATTATTAATAGAGTTAAGTCTTGCACAACATCAGTTTGCAGCCCTAGCTGGAAGCAAATTAGCATTTTCGAGCCATGAGATCCCTTGGGAATTTATAATGGGGGTTTTGAATATTGCTTTTCCATTTGAGTAAAATAAGGTTAACATTACTTTAATATCCTTTCACATTAAAAGATAATTTTATAAACAAAATATCAAAGTTGCTTACAGTAATGTTTACCACAATCCTTATTTTACTCCTGAATCCTAATCCATAAACCCATTAGAAATTCCAGAGGAAAGCCATGGCTCTAAAATGCTCATTCTCTTTGGGTTTTAGGACTACAAAATGACTTAAATGTGAAATCATAGTAGATCTGAATTGCCTAAATGGAACTGAGCTTAAATTCCTGGGGTTTAGAGCAGACTTTTATCAAAGTTATCATGAGTTCAAAAGGGTCTTACTTTGGTGGTTGTGGCCATGGCACCAGCCATCTTCATCTGGGAGTTCATAAGCTTGGTTTGTGTGGACATGGAGGTGACCTTAGAGCTGACAGCATATGTACGCGTTTTCTGTTTCCTCACTTGCACAAGCTGCTTGGCTAAAACTTTACAGGCATCTCTGTTCCCTGTTTTAGCCATTTTCTTGATTTCCATCTCCTGTGATAAGAAAACAGATAGTAGGAAACGGTTAAGGTTAGATGGCATTATAACTGCATTACACAGTTCACAGTCAAGCTAAAATGAGGCTTAGACAGCGTAATAGTAAGATAATTAGAACATTTAGAAGTAAGATAATTAGATAAATAGAAGATAAGGTGTATAATTATGACGTATATATAAATACACACACATACATGTATATATTTAAGAAATATATGCATGTATCTATAATTTATATAATATATAAATATAAATATTTTATATATAAATAAAACATGTTTTTCTTAAATGTATACATGTGTTATATACACACACATACATACATATATAATGTAAACACAGACTTTCATTTTGGACACGATTAATCAGGATTATTTGTTGAACAGCCCTATACCTTACCATATATGGTGAAAAACAAATTTGGTTTTTCATATTTTATTTATTACTACTGTAAAACACAGTCAAATTTATTTAATTTTGTTTCTAGTTTTGGTTTTAATAATGTACATTAGGGTTTTTGTGTTACTTTTTCTGTTATATTTATATTTATTCACATTATTTTAGTGCCATACATGTTACCCTGATGGTGTTTTTGTGTGTGTGTGTGTGTGTTTGTGAACCAGCCTATATATGGGTATTGGCCATGTTTTAAGGCCACAACCACTTAGGATGAACTCAATTCATCATGTGGCTTTATGTTTTACCACATGTATTATTATAATGGCTATGGGTAGTACTTTTAAAAAGTGAAAAGCAAAGCAGATTATGATAGATCAAGTAAATTAATACATTATATCACTTAATGAAATATATGGTTATAAGTTCTAAAATATACAGGCACCAATACACCATTCTGTAATTCCTGAAACACTGTCACAGAACTTTTTACTGTGAATTTCTGGCAACTACAGTAAAGGTGATGATACACTGGGCAACTTTTTAAACAGTGTTGCTGGGCACTTTCCCATTGAGAATGGGCAACAAATTTCTATCTGGATACTTTAGATAGAAATTTGTTGCCCATTCTCAATGGGTAAGTGCCCAAGCAAAATCGTTTGGCAAAACCGCCCGGCAGAATTGCTCAAAAAAAAGTTGCCCTGTGTATCATCACCTTTACTGTTCTTATGTTTACACTGGTTTTAAAATATAGCCACTGAAGTATGACGAGCAGCTATGAGAAAACTATAAAAGATTCCACCAGCAACTTCTGAAAGATACACAAAAACATCCCTTATCTCATCTTGAACAGAATCATGAGCTGAGTCATAATCTGGTGACACACTAAGGCCCTCTGTGACATTAATGACATAACCTCGTGATCTCACACACCTCACTGCTGAGAAAGGGGAACATTTGGCATCATATTCACGTCACATTTATGGGTGGGGATTCTCACCAGCTGTTTTTCCTGTCTTTCCAGTGCTGTCCGGTCTCTTGTAATCTGCCTCTGCGTTCCCCGCAGCTCTTTGTTTTGTTCTTTAATAACATCTGTAGTATGACAGGAGACATAGTTATCGATTACTCTTTAAATTAGTAATACTGAAATTTCTGAATCAGTCATAACAAATTAATATATAGGTATACTACTTCTTTCATAAGACATTTTAGAACCCTTAACGATACAGTAGTGGCCCAGTGATTTCATAAACTATTAGTTTGTTTGTTAAGTAGTATTAGTCCTTAGACTCGAGTCAGATCAGCTTCCCCAAACACGTTTTAGAATAAAAAACACTTCTGTTAGATCGACCCTAAATCAGGGTAAATGTATTAAACAAATTAACAATGAGCAACGAAACCAGACGATGATTGACGTGAGAGTGTTGCTGAGCGGCTTTGACAAACAAACAAGCCCTTAGAGCAGCAGCAAAAAAACTTACCATCAACGGTCTTTTTCTTGAATAACGATGCCATAACTGCAACAAACTCTGTCGACCACGAAACTAACAGAAAAGTAAGTGTTTCACAATGACTACTATCAATTGAGAGTCGTCTATCAAAATATCATGACTATTTCCTGGTTCTTGGCAAGTAGGCGGAAAACTTGAGCTCTTCTGCAGAGATTATTTCATTTTGATTGGTGTACATTGCCGTGACGTTGCATTCAAGTCATCCAATCGTAACCTCATATTGGAAAGGACCGCCCACAGATCTGGCTGCAGAAACAAAGGACTCCTTTTTGTCGGTTTTATGGGTCTCATAAACAAAATACGGGTTGGATTTTTTCCTTGTACTTTTGAAACATTGTACAGAGCCGGACAGGGGTTTTCAAACTTGGGTCCACAAGGGAGTGCTGGTGGAAATGTTTAGAGGAAAACAATGTAAAAAAATAAAATAAATAAATATGATTAAAATAAATAAATAAATAACGAAAAGTTTTATTTAAAATAAATCAATATATTGATTTATTAAACTTATTTTAATATAAATTAAAATAATACAGTTATGTATACATTAATTAATAATAAAAATAAAACATTAAGTTAAATTATTAAAAATAAAAATTGATTAACATACGTAAATAAGAAACTAGATTACAATAAAGAAAGAATACAAATGATTAAAATACATAAATAATAAATAAATACATAAATAACAGTACAGTATTATAGTGAGCAGAAAAAAAAAAAACGTAATAATGTAACTAAATATTTTCCAAATAATATTTTACACATATTCATAATATTATACTATTCTACATGAAAATATATAGCTGCCGTAAAAGTTTCCTTGCATGAGGATGATTAGGATGGTTCATGGCTGTCACGACTGAAAACCCCCTAGTCTAGTACCTTTGAACGTGAGCTTCATATTTATTACGACAAAGGGCAGCCAATCATAGCGCAATGATTTGACGCATGCGCAGCCAATTATAGCGCAATGATTTGACGCATGCTCTTGTGAGTAGACATGGAGCGAGAGCTCGTGTGAATCCGACTCTGTTCGTTAGCTGTTCGTTTATCTTCGTACACCATTCGGCATGTTCCGCCCACACCTCGGATTCTGTCGATCGTGAATTAGGGCTGTATTTCGTCCCCCTCGATCTCTGTGTTGTTGTCCTCGGTGACGCGACGGAGGTGTAGCCTGACGCGGTCTCTTACGTGTCGGACTAAATAAAAGTGGAGCTCCGGAGGCCTGGGAGTGACGAGGCGAGTCTGTGTCGGGTAAGAAGAGACGCATTCGTGGGGGAAAGAGATAATGCACTTGCTGGTTTAGTGGACATGTCGCAATGCTCGATCCGTGTGTAACAAAGAGATCATGGCGGCGGTGGGCATGTTTCTCAATAGCTCAGACTTGCTTGCAGACAATGAGTCAGTCAGGCAGTCGAAGGAGGAAAGCGCGACGGTTCTACGAAGTACGTGTGTTTGTGGAAAGGATAAGAGATGCATAGTGTTATGAATGCGATCGCTCGTCCATGGCACCTTTTGATGGAAATACAGCACATGAAATGATTTTTTCTTGACTCCAGCATTGGTTTATCGAGCAGTCGAAGCTTTCCGTGTTACATTAAAGATCTTTACTGCATTCTCGTCCATGGAAAGGTCTTTCTGTACCACAAAAACAGTTACCTTCTGTAATAAATTGTGGATTTAATTGGTAAATAAAATCAGAGAGAAAATGTATTCCTCTCGAGTGTTATTCCCTTCAAATTACACCATAAAACTGATTTTGAGTTGCATACTTGCTTCATTCAAACTGAAACACTATTTTACAAGTCGAAACATGCCTAAAAATGCAAGCGCTTATATTTATTGAATTGTTTTACTTTAAATATTCATAAATAGGCACTCGTAAAAATGAATTTATTTCGCTTGCACTCTTTTTATTATTCTTTTGCTATATTCAAAAATCCTTAAACATCAAAGCTCAAATCTGACTGACAGCTGTATACGGAAGTAAAAAAAGGCGGCAAATGGAGTCAGCCTGGTTTGTTGAGCACGATGATTTAAGTCTCAGTTTTAACATTATTAAAAATAGTCATGGGCTCCTCAAAGTGTAT
This sequence comes from Hypophthalmichthys nobilis, assembly GCA_037950665.1. Lineage (NCBI taxonomy): Eukaryota > Metazoa > Chordata > Actinopteri > Cypriniformes > Xenocyprididae > Hypophthalmichthys > Hypophthalmichthys nobilis. The sequence goes on along the minus strand of CM075480.1, from coordinate 23,671,594 downwards.
TTCGTTAATATTAATTATACATATTCTCATTCATGTGTTAACCCTTGGTGGCTACATTTGTTTCTGTATCCATTACAATCTATTTTTCATGTTAACTATGTAATGCCATACATTATTTTTGCCATCTGAAACTAAATTTAGACTATATAAATGCAAACATTTTACCCCTCTAAGAATGTCAACAAATGAATTTATATGATATATCGCATCGTTTTATATATTATATGTGATTAATTTATTCATTTTCTTTTAATTTATTGCATTTATTTTATAAGACAACCATTCAGGCTACACGTTAATTAATACTCAAAATGAAACTGACAAACCCAGTCTGTGGGCAGAGTGATTTTGTGGTCACATCCTTTCAGATACATTTACATCGATAAAGCGTCCTCTTTTCAGGGGACTTACCCTATCTTTTCATGTTGACCTACCCTATATATATTCATAGTATATTGTATATTCATGGTATCCTTAATATTGGCCAAAATAAAATATTTGAATTGCATGTCCAGGCTATCTAAATGACCATGGAGGCAGGAGCAGATGTCCAGCAGGGCGGTGACACTGCGGTCTCAGAGACAGACACTCAGCAGATTGCCACTTTGGCACAGGTAAGTTTCTCGCATTGCAGGCCCTTGGAAACACATTTTCTAGCATGGCAAGACTGATTATAATTCAACAGTTAGAGTAATTATGCATGTAGATGTGGGTCGATATTTTAATTCAGTCCAGTTTTAGCTTAGTTTAGTCTCTGTGTCTCACCCTGTTTTACCTCCCTGACGCAGGTTTCGATGGCTGCAGCACAGGCATCAGCTACTGCGCCCACAGTGACCTTAGTTCAGCTGCCCAATGGGCAAACAGTGCAAGTTCACGGGGTCATCCAGGCAGCCCAGCCCTCCGTCATACAATCCCCACAGGTGCAAACTGTACAGGTAAGCCTGACGTGATGGTTCATTTAAGAGAGAACCGTAAAATTGTAAAACTCTCATTACATAATTTTGTGTGAGCCAGAGGTCGTGAATATTTTCTGAATATTTTTTGTCATTGACATTGAATTTTTTTTAGCAGTGACGGAAAAATCTGAAGGTTGTCCGTCATTTTAACAGATTACACTGAGGGTGATTTATTGTCACTTGTAACTGGAATTCCCATCCCTGTCCAGTTGGTGGTGAGTGTCGCGGGCAGTGTTACCAGATTGGGCGGATTTGAATTTGATTGTGCGGGTAAAAATTGGTTTGGGTGGGTGGACAAAATTTGGGTGGGTTTGGGGTCAGTTTGTCGTTTTTCAAACATTTATATTTTATTAATTGGTAAAAAAAACAAAACCCAAGTGTGCATGTCATCCATCCAATCAGTCGTCATGATGTTAGTAAACACACAGCGATCAACGATTAATTAGTTTTGACTGTGCAAAGTTCTGCATTATGTTCTTCAATGTGTACTTCAAGAAAGATGTGTACTTCTGTTTGAAGTTAAAGCACAACACAAAGCGCATATTTATTGTCTTTCATTTTTTGAACACGAATGACACATTTTCGGGTTTTATGGTGTGTGAGAGGGGTAAAATGTGTTAATGTCATTTGCAAATAGGCTATTTAATAGTTTCTGTTTGAGTAGAAACGTTTTTGTCATATTTGCTAATTTTCTTTTACTGTATTTTCCATGTTTTGATTCGTTTTCCCGTTGTAATGATCTCCTGGCAGAGAAATGTATTCATTTTATTCATAATTTTATTTTGTCATCATTTAGTTTTAAGAAGGTATTAGGTAAATGGTCCTTTTAAACCTTGGTTGTCGTGACACTATAATTCTATCGCATTCTTTTGGTAGTGAATGTTTTGGGTGGGATTTGGAGAGCTTTTGGGCTGGAAATTGTCGACCCAATCTGGCAACACTGAGCAAGGGTTCAGCCTCCAGAACAAAATTAAAACTGCCATGAGAAGTCGTCTCTCTGAGGAAAATATGCAAAATCTAATGACAGTTGCCTCTGTGTTAGTCTCCCTTGATGCATTCGATTGCACGCAGGCGAGCATCCAGTTTAACCCTTTTTGTTATGTGTAAATTTCAGCAGTGTTTTGTGAGGGGTCAAATGCCCCCAGACATCACAGACTGGATAAAAATCTGTACAGGCATTTTGAAAACTCTGTAACACAAGATGTGTTTATGAATTTTTCTAATGATTACAATTAGCATATTTTTCAGAGATGTCAAAGTTGCATTGGGGTCAATTTGACCCGAGACATTACAGGAGGGTTAAGTCGATGTGGACCCGAAGGATGATTTGAGTTGAGGCAGATACAGAGCATCAGTTGAGTTTAGCTCAGTTCGTTTTTTTTATCGGAATTGGAATCGGAATTGTATTTTTAAAATATTGCATTGTTCATATTTTCCTGTTCAGGCCCAAAAGCTTGTGTTTTAGTGGCCTCCACTGTCACTAAAGGAAAAAAAAAATAATAATAATTCATATGTTCGTCTGTTCTCTTCCTAAATAAATAAATGCATAATCTAGCCCTTGTGCTCGACCTGTAAGTTTATGATTAAAAATGAAAATGTGAATGAAAACAAAAGCGATTTAAAATCTTATTTTCATTAAAATATGAAAATTAAAATGATTGATAATAATAGATTATGATGGAATTTTACGACCCTGCCCGTCAAAATGACAGACAATGAGAAAGTCTACCGCGGCCTCTGGTTTGAGCTGTCCTTGCAGACTCCATATTGTATGCAGGTAGCACATAGGATTAAATAACTGTAATTCCGTATGTATTCCCTGTTGTTTGTTAATCTAAGAAGATTTGATAGATTAGAAATAATAACTTTTTTTAGGGAATGATGGGGTATTTTAGTATTTATGGGTTCTTGTTTTGTCTTAGATTTCAACCATTGCTGAGAGTGATGATTCTCAGGAGTCAGTGGACAGTGTGACAGATTCCCAGAAGAGGAGAGAGATCCTGTCTAGACGGCCATCATACAGGTACTTGAATGTATTTGTAGTTTCATCTCAAGGTTTTAAAGTCACCATGAACTCAAAATGGGCAATTCTTATTTTTTATGGAATATTGCAGCATTTATTATAAACGATTTATATATGCACATCATTATTTATTTATTTTTTTAAATTCATGTTCCCTTATAATCTTCAATCAAAGTAACTTCCCGTCCCTCTTGCGGTGACATCTCTTCTCTAATGATGTGTTCGCTGGTGCAAGGGCAGGACAAGCTGTCACTCACTTGCAGTAGACAACCACAACAAACCAACAATCCAATAAATTTTCAGTGGAGGCCCTCCCTAAATTTTTTTCTTGTTTAAGAAGCCATTTAACTCTGATATACATCACAATAGGGAAGAAAAGACTATCGCAATTTCCATTTCATCCTGATTTTAACTCTTGCAAATGAAGAAATTAAGACCAAAATTACTAACAAAAGTATTGTAATTTTATTAGTAAAAAAAAAAAAAATTATATACTTAATATTAAATATTAATTTACATTTATTTTACAATGCAGTTATATTACAATAGAAATGTATTACTGTCTTAAGCAGGGCTTGACATTAACTTTTTTTGCTCAGCAGACACTGTAGCTAGTGTTTTTCCAAAATTAACGGCCACTCAACATTTTCACTGGTCACAATTTTGTTGTTGGGAAATTACATGTTAGGGGTGTGACGATATTTCAACACTCTTTTTAAGATATCTTCAACAACAAAATATATGACTGGAAAAATAGTCTTTTGTTTGACTGAAAGTGACAAAATTCAAAACATTTTTAAATGTTTTAAGTAATCTAGGGCTGTCACTAACATTTAGTTTGGTAATCGAATAATCAGTTGACAATTAGTCAAGTAATTGGATAATATTTTTTGTGGTAATAAATATAGACCTAAGTGAACAATAGCCTTTAAATGACTTAAAATGCATATATAATAACAATGAGGCAATAATAATGGTTTCAAATAAAATATCAAAAGCAAGTAATCATGTGGTTTTATTGAACAACAATGTTAAAATACATAATGCAATATAGATAATATAAACATAATCAACTTAAAGGTGCCATAGAATTGAAAATTGAATTTACCTTGGCATAGTTGAATAATAAGATTTCTGTACATGGAAATGAAATACCGTGAGCCTCAAACACCATTGTATCCTCCTTCATATGTAAATCTCGTGCGTAAAAAAACACCACGGAAAAAAAGTGGAAAAATTATTTACGCCCCCAAAATTTGCATATACCAGCCCACGTTCAAGGCAAGCCAGTATTAACGTCTGGAGCTGCACAGCCGAATCATCAGACGTTCTGCAGGTATTGTGAAGCAAGCAAGGACAATAGCGACAATGGCAGATGGATCGATAATAACTTTCATGATCCATGATATATTTAGTGATATTTGTAAATTGTCTTTCTAAATGTTTTGTTAGCATGTTGCTAATGTACTGTTAAATGTGGTTAAAGTTACCATTGTTTCTTACTGTATTCACGGAGACCAGAGCCATGTCGTTATTTTCATTTTTAACCTGAAAATGCTTGCAGTCTCTATAATTCATAAACGCAAGAGTGTGTAGCTTTAGCCACATTAGCCGTGCTATCAAACTCATTCAGAATCGAATTTTAGCAAACATCCACACAATATATGCCATACTTGCGTGATCTGATATGCTGCATTACAAACAGTTTGTAAAGATCCATTTTGAGAGTTATATTTGCTGTGTGAACAAATTCTGTATTATTTATGCAATGTTTAATGGAGTCGCGAGCTTGGGGGCGGGGAGCACGAGCATTTAAAGGTGTACACACACCAAATCAGCGCATTTTTAATCCCACCCCAAAATAGGCAGTTAAAACATGGTATAATAAAAAATATATTTGGTATTTTGAGCTGAAACTTCAGACACATTCTGGGGACACCTTAGACTTATTTTACATCTTGTGAAATGGACATTCTATGGCACCTTTAAGTACCTTTAAGTAATGTATTATAACAAATGCCTGCAGAGGGCATCAAATCCTTGTTTAATATTGGCCAACAACATTTAATTGAAATGTCCATTGAATCTTTAATATTTGGTCACGGCTTTATGATAGAAATACAGCCACAGCGACTGTAATTTCTTGAACAAAACATGCAAACTCACAGCAAGGTCTAAAACTATTATTTTGAAATTGTGGTGAACAACAATTTGCATATTTAGAAACATTGATGTATTCTTCTGTGTTGGCATTGGTTAATAAATGATTTCTGTTACAAATCTGGTGAAATGTCGAACATTGTGTTCCCAGAAGAATGCTATTAGCAACCCAAACTCACAGCATATGCAGAGATGGAGTTTGTTAACTGAGCTGCTGAGATGCGCTCCACACATGTAAATAATAACAGTACAACACTTCGCTATGAAACACAAAGCAGGTCAGACTTTATATCCATTCCCAAATGCACATTATTAGAAACCCAAACAAAGAGCACATGCAGAGACTGAGTTTGTGTGGAGCAGCGTTTGCTGTGAACCGCTCTGCTGGAAGAAACAAGTAACCTGCAAACATGTAAATAAAGCGTCCCACTTCACTCTGAAACCCACAGCGTATTTATTTAATTGAATATAAAATTCAACCCGCCAAAGTGGCTAGATCATTCACGATCCATTGTTCACAAGCTTGATTTGATATTTTGAAATGCAGAAAGATCCTGAATGACCTTTCATCCGATGCTCCAGCGGTCCCACGGATAGAAGAAGAGAAATCAGAAGAGGATTCCACTCCAGCCATAACAACCGTTACCGTGCCAACGCCTATCTACCAGACAAGTAGTGGGCAGTACAGTAAGTCGTTTGCTTCTCTAGTACAAATACATTACTACTACTACTACTATTTTCCAACTTTTAAAATAGTAACTTGACACTTTTTGAGCCTGCTAAATACATAAAGAAATGCAAACATTGTCAATATTTCAGATAACTTCATGAATATACTGGTTGCATTTAAATCAACCTCATGCCATTTGTTTTCTCTCAGTTGCTATTACTCAGGGTGGAGCGATCCAGTTAGCCAATAATGGAACAGATGGAGTTCAAGGGCTACAAACCCTGACCATGACGAACGCAGCAGGCGCTCAGCCCGGCACCACCATCCTGCAATATGCACAGACCAGCGACGGACAGCAGATACTGGTGCCCAGTAATCAAGTGGTTGTGCAAGGTGAGATTTCGCAAAAATAGAAGATATTTCAGGTTTAAGCAAGTACATACAACCATGAATAAAAGATGGCAACAGATAGAGAGATAAGAGTAAGTGTGCTGGTCTAGTTTCTCAGAGGTAGATTAAATCTAGGCTTATAGGCTTAATCTATGTTCAGGACGCCAGCCACACAAGGCATCTAAATGTCTTCTTGTCAAACCATAAATCTGTGCTGCTTGTGTTTTTCAGCGGCCTCAGGAGACGTTCAGGCATATCAGATCCGCACCGCAGCTGCTAGCACCATTGCTCCAGGTGTGGTCATGGCCTCGTCTCCTGCACTGCCCAGCCAGGGAGGAGCTGAGGAGGCCACTCGCAAGCGGGAGGTTCGGCTAATGAAGAACAGGTATGATTAAAAACTTATCTGCATGATTAATTGCACATGCTCATTTTGGACTGTAAATAATGCACTGATACCAGTGAAAAAATTGAACAGGTATGTGTATTGTTGCGTATTTAAATGCATTTAAAATAAAAATGTCTGCAGAATAAATAAGATAAAATTAAGATAAAATAATAATAATAAATAATTTAATAGGAACAAATTACAATACTTATAAAATATAAGATAATATATTATAGAATAAAAGATAATTTGAAATCATTATTGTGTAAAGCATCAAATTGTCATTACAAAAAGTAGCTTCAGAAAGAAACATTTTATTTGATTCAACATAAAATTTATTACACAGACTTTTGGACCATGAAAATGAGTAAATGATGACTACATTTTCATTTTTGGGTGAACTATACATTTAATGATTTTTTTTTTTTTTTTTTTTTTTTTTTTTGGAAATATGAAATTATTTTTAATTAAACTGTATTCTAAATAAGAAACTTAAACTACCAGTAGGTGGTAGCGAATCCGCCATGGCGTGAGCGCAGCTGGCTTTTAAAGGCAATGGGAGATGAGACTCTGATTGGTTTATTGCACAGTATGTCCAAAACACACCCATTACTCATTAAGAGAATAGGGACAACCCTTTTAGATCATGCACCAGGTACACAGACCATTTTTCCTGTCCTTAAACTAGCAAAAGTGGATTCGGACATGCCCTAAGTGCACTTGCGCCATGCACTTTAGACCATGCACTTAGATCTTTAAAATAGGGCCCTTCGTCATTGAGTCATTCATCATTTCGATTCATTTGATTGATTCATTCATTCATTCGATTTGTTCAAATGGCTGATTCATTCAGGAATGAAGTAAATTCTCTTTATGATTGATTAATTGAATCATTGGTTCACCCAATTCGTTCAAAACACATATTCAGAAATGTAATGCTGTTGTGTGTTGCTCTGAGACTAGTTCTGCTTTCTTTATATTTTTGTTGGCAAAATTTAGCAAAACAATATTGTGTCTAAAATAAAAATCTAATATTAACTTTTTTATATATATTGAACTGTTGTATAAAATCAGTATCACATTTGCACTCGTGCTATTCTGAATAGAAAAACAGCACTCCTGTGATATAGCTTAACTATATCATATGATGTAAATATGAAACTCAAACGGAACATTTTTGCCCTCCATATCTTGAATTTTAGAGACATTCTAACTACATTATATAGCTAGGCTTCATCACGCAATGAGTTGTTGCCCTGCATCATATTCATCATCAATCAACTGTATGAAATGACAGATGACCTACATAGGTCTGGGGTGGGGCGAGTGCATTAAATGTGTTAATAATTTTAATGCGTTTTTACTGTAATTAATTAATCTTAATTAATAACTATCTAATTAACGCATTAAATCGTATATCATAAATCATATATATATATATATATATATATATATATATATATATATATATATATATATATATATTAGTACTGTAATTTGTTCCTATTAAATTATTATAATTATTTTTATTTTACGGTACAATAATATTATTGTAATAGTAATATATTACTTTATTGTTCTGTTTACTTTTATATAATTTAAATATAAAATAAAAATGTGATTTTGAATTACTGTTATTAACAATAATGTAGCAGTTATTGTAGTTATATTGAATTAGGGGAAAAAACAGATTTTCCTTCTTTTTTTTTTTTGTTCTTAGCTGATCATGCCTGATTAAAATGCCTGATTTATCTGTGTCATGATTTTGTTTATAGATATTTTCTTCTTGTAATTTTACTTTTGCTATGACTATATATCACCCTTTATGTCGTGGTCTCCCTTAGAAACGTAACTTAATGGTTTTGACTGTATTTTTAGTTGGAGTGACTAATTTGGTGTCCTCTATAACAACCTGACTGTAATAATCTGTTTCCACCACAGGGAGGCAGCACGGGAGTGCCGCAGGAAAAAGAAAGAGTACGTTAAATGTCTGGAAAACAGAGTGGCCGTGTTGGAGAATCAGAACAAAACGCTCATTGAGGAGCTCAAAGCGCTTAAGGACCTTTATTGTCACAAATCTGAATAATTGGCCTCACGCATACGTGTTGAACGAATCTCTTCTGGTGCCTCAAGAGACAGAGACTCTAAACATACTACAGGCACCTGCACAGCATCTGTCTTTTTCATTTCTTTTTTTTTTTTTTTTTTTTTTTTTTGAAATATTCTCTTCTGTAAAAATCCAGTTATCAGGAATACATTGTAAGTTTGTAAGTGTAAACTTTTTATTTCCCTTTTCTCTTCAAAAGAAAGAGAGTCGGTTTCGAAGAAAAAAACAAAATGCAGGGTACAGTTTTGTTATTAAACATGTTGCCCTACTTGAGGAGCGTTCTGAACCATAAAGAGCACCTTTCAGCTTCAGCCGTGACAGGGAATGAATGTTTGTGTGGGTTTATCATGAAAACAGCCCAGGGTGCTGCTTCTGAGACCTGCGCCTGTCACTCTGAGGTTCCCATTTGAAAGACTTTCCCACAATGCACCAGTCGTTGATGGCGCTGCTTGCGAGCATGATTAAAGAGGGATGGATTTTTCACTTTTGCAGCATGGGTCTTTAATGATTGAGATTAAATCAGCTGTGCCCTCTCCTGTTGTTTAACTGCTTCTGTTACTAATACATATACTCATATTTTTGTTCTTATCAAGACATGGAGATTATATATATATATATATATATATATATATATATAATGTCTCTGTTATGACTTGGATTGATATGTAATGCACCATCGTCTATTTTTTTTTTTTTTTTTATAAACAGTGTTTCTTTTGTTACAAAATTAAGTGCTATAAGGAGAAACTCAGTCACATTTGTTAACAGGAAATAGCGGACCCTTTGAAACCTGGAATGATAACGTTGGAAAAAGTGTTGTAAAGTAAATGATATATACTATGTGATTTTCAGTGAGAATTTGATAGCCCATTATCAGAAAATCATTTTTTAAACTTGTAAGTGTGCTTATATTGTAATATATTGGATTTCTTCATCTATGCTAGACTTTACAGGTCATTCTGGTGCCATCTACACTGATCAGAGTCTAATTGTGTTGATTCCCTTATATTTTGGGCAAAGATTTTGATATATAATAACTGATCTCTGATCAATGGAAAAGGATTTTTTTTATGTTCCACATTGCAATGAAATTCTGTTCTTATTCTCTTCTGTGTTTTGCCACATGTAAACATGTACCTATCCACAACAACAGAACATACATGTTAATTTTACATCTTTTTTTTTTTTCCTGTTAAAACATTTCTGATTTATTTTTATTATTTTTATTATGAAATGTATTTTTAAGATATGTTGCTTATGTGTAACCTAAATCAGTTATAAAGCATTCTTGTGCAGTCTTTCATCAACAATTATATATTTGGCAGCTGTTCGTAATCTGATGTGTTGAGGAAGTTATTTTCAGAGTTTATCTGTAATGTTTGTGAAGATTAAATATCATTATTTAATCTTCCAGGGTTGTTCAGACCAGCAAATTTCAGTTGAAACCTACTTCACACCTGTCTATAATTCTTGGTTAATTCATTTCAGAGTTGGAAAAAATCTTTGCAGAAAGGTCTGATCAACCTTAAAGCCGCAAAATGGGTTGTGTTCAGAATACTCTAACTTTACTACTGTTTTATCAGTATGATATTATTCAGTAATCATTCAGTTTTTTAAAGAAAATACTTTTATTCAGCAAGGATGCTTGATCAAATGTGACAGTAAATACTACAAAAGATTTCTATTTCAAATAAATGTTGTTCTTTTTACATTTATTCATCAAATAATCCTGGAAAAAAATATAGTTTCCACAAAAATATTAAGCAGCACATCAACACTGAAATTAAGGTAATGCTTTACAACAAGGTTTCATTAGCTAACAACATTAGTTAACATGAACTAACAATGAACAATACTTCTGTAGCATTTATTAATCTTAGTCAATGTTAATCTCAGCATTTACTAATACATTTTTAAGATCCAAAGTTGTATCTGTTAATATTAGCTAATGCACAGTGAACTAACATGAACATTTTTAACTAAAATTAACAAACGTTAATAAATGCTGTAAAAATATATTGCTCATTGTTATTTATGTTAGTTAATGCAACTCATGTTAACAAATGAGACCTTATTGTAGTGTTATGAGATAAATTATGAGAAAGACTGGAGTAATGGCTGCTGGAAAGCTTTTCCATCACAGGAATAAAATAATTGTTTAAAATATATTAAAATAGAAAACAATTATTTTAAATTGTAGGATACTATGCACATTTTCTACGCATGTAATTCCTGGGTGGCCTATTATATTTGCTCCAAAATAAAAGAACAGACTGCAAAGAGATTGTATCCCACAATGGAATGTGCTCACCTTCACACAGTGTGTTGAAAGAACTGGAAGTAACAAATACTGACTGACAAGACATTTTGGTAACACTTTATTTTAGGGTCTTTTAACTAGTTGCTTATTAGCATGCATATTAATAGAATATTGACTATTTATTAGAACCTAAGCACATATTAATGCCTTATTCTGCATGACCTTATTCTACATTCTTAATCCTACCCAATACCTAAACTTAACAACTAAATTACTAACTATTAATAAGCAGTAAATTAGGAGTTTATTGAGGGAAAAGTCGTAGTTAATAGTTTATATGTGTTCCCTATACTAAAGTGTTACCGACATGTTTACACAAAATTGGGTCACACTTTATATAAGGTGTCTGTACTTACATTAAAAAGAATAATTGGTAGGTACAATATTTATTGTGTTCATGTTGTATTGTAAAACACATTTGCTGTTATTGAGGTGGGATGCAGGTAAGTTTAGGGACAGGTTTGATGGTATGGGTAGGTTTATGGGTTAAGGTGTAAGGAAAGGGTCAACTGTGTAATTATTGATATAATTAAATGCAGTTTTTTAAGAAATACAAGTACAATGTAAAAACGTATGTACACAATAAGTGCATTAAATTATTAATTTAAAAGTTAGACAATATAAAGAAAAAAAATGATTAAAATAATATAAATAACCATGTTTATGAATAGATTTTTGAATTAAAATACATTGATATGCACATGCAACGCTATGCCATTTCACATTTGCCAGACTGTACATTTTAGAAAAATCTCAAAATGCAATTTTCAGGCCGTTTATCGTTCAGCTAGTAGCTGAATAGATTGAAAGAGTGAAATGCCTTGAAATGATGAAGGTTACTTGATCGAATCAGGTGGGCACTGCTTCAGTCATTCATTCGCCTACAGATTGTGAAAATGAAAAACAGATGTAGTGTAAATTGTCTGTGATGCCTAAACTGCCTAATATTAAAGGATTTTAAGAGACATGGAAATCTCAATTTTCTGCTTAAAGAACAACAGATTTTTTTTTTTTTGCAGCAGCAGCAGCAGCAGAACAGCACAGAGCTCCCTGATTGCTTGTATTTTGTTACTCAGAGCATTTTACCTTCACGGTCGGTGATCAAGGTCTCCAGCAGTCTTTGATAGGGGCCACAGGCAAACTTATTCATAAAACACACTAGGGTAGTATATGGTGCTAAATGTACCCTCTGTGTCTCACACCCTTGTCTATGAATCTGTGGGTTTGATGAAGCAGAATGCAGGCTTAGATTAGAATGTTCTTTGATCAGTGATTATAGATTCTAGTTATTAGCACTGATTTGTATTAGCAATACCTCAAATGATTAAAAATGATCATTTGTGTTTTATAGAGCTTTTTCATGCAGTCTATCATTTAATGATCTAAAGATTTATTCAATTAAGTTATTCATCATCTGTTAAGAGTTTTTTGTTGTTGTTGTTCTTTGCTCTGGAAGAAAAGACAGTGGTAACACTACAATAAGGTTTCATTAGTTAACAATAGTTAACTACTTCAGTTAACATGAACTAAGAATTAACAATACTTCTACAGCATTTATTAATCTTAGGTATATGACTCGTCCATATACAGCAATATAATCCCCACTTTCAAGGTCCAGAAAGGTACTAAAGACATCGTTAAAACAGTCGACATGACTACAATGGTTCAACCTTAATTTTATGAAGCGACAAGAAAACTTTTTGTGCACAAAAACAAAACAAAAATAAATGTATTTAATACTATCTACTCTTCTGTGTCATTTTTATACGTTGTTTATGTTCAGCGCTTCCAGGTTCTACGTCAGAACGTCGACTCATTATTGGCCGGCTCCTGCGTCAGCAACGCATGCATGTGTCGTGCTGCTCACGTCTGCAGCTTTGGCCAATACTGAGCTGGCATTCGGACGTAAACGCGGAAACCTTCAATGTGCTTACTGCGGCAACTGCGTTAGGATAATAACAAGGAAGAGAAGATATTGTTGAATAAAGTCGTTATTTTTGTTTTGTTTTTGCGTGCAAAAAGTATTCTCGTCGCTTCATAAAATTAAGGTTGAACAACATCAGTCACGTCAACTGTTTTAACGATGTCTTTAGTTCCTTTCTGGACCTTGAAAGTGTTGATTATATTGCTGTTTATGGATGAGTCATATATCTCTCGGATTTCATGAAAAATATCTTAATTTGTGTTCTGAACATGAACAAAGGTCTTACGGGTGTGGAACGACATGAGGGGGAGTAATTAATGACAGAAATTTCATTTTTGGGTGAACTAACCCTTTAATGCACTGTGAACTAACACGAACAATCAATGAACAGCTGGATTTGTATTAACTAACATGAACAAAGATGAATAAATACTGTAACAAATGTATTGCTCATTAGTTCATGTTAGTTAATACACTATATTAACAAATTGTAAAGTGTTACCAAGACATTTCTATCTAGGGAATTGATGGAGAGGGTATACAATAGGAATATGAATGCCTTATCTTAACTTACTCCATTTGACAGTTCCTCTAGCATGTCCTCCAATCAAATGCATGTTTTTTTTTTTTTTTTTTCTCAAAAGTTTATGTCTGTGGGTTCATTCAAACTTTAAAAAAAATTCCCTCTGTAAATGTAGTAAGCAGAAAACATTACAATCAGATTGCTTTTAAAAGAAAGAGAAATATATTTAAGTTCTCTCGAAAATGAAAATTCTGCCATCAATTACCCTCATATCATTTTAAACCCACTTACTTGATCTTCAAAACACAAAATGAAGCCTTTTTTTAATGAAAACTAAGATATTTCTGTTCCTAAATTGAAAGTCCATTCCACCAAGACTTGCTTCAAAAAGAAACACAATTGCTGTATATGATGAACAGATTTATTTTAGGCTTAATTATTCACACATAAACATTGATCAACGCACAAACATAGAGCACATCAAATATGGTCAACAAGCATAAATACTCGATTCTTATGGATAACTTTTATGATATATGGATGAACTTTTTTGTGGAGGTGTGAAAGTTTTAGTGGATTTTCAGTGGTGGTACAAGCTCTCAGAAATCTCAGGTTTTAAACATGATAGAAAGTCTTAGGGGTTTGAACGACATGAAGGTGAGTAAATGATCACAGAATTTTCGTTTATGGGTGAACTACCCCTTTAAGAGAAATATACAGTATTTCAAAAGTTTGGCCACTTTAAATTCTTTTAGTGCATGTTTCAAAATATTGTAAGGTGAATATCAGATTATGAAAATTAATCTGGAAAAATGGATAGATTCAAAAGCAAAATACTGATTCCCCCAACTACTGATGACCTAAACAAAAGAAAATTCTGAAATCCAAAGCACAAAATGGACAATCTGCGAAAAGCCACAGAAGGTATGTATTTGCATTCATATACTAAACACATTAAAACAACAATTTGCCCTTCATTTGTTTCACCACCTGGGCATTTGTTAATCAGATTTGATTAAGCATTATTGAAATGCACGATGTGATTGCTTTTGCACTCATACAGCTGTGTCCTGATGCTCTGATGAAGGATTTTTACAGTAGTCATGGTATGAACTCCCCTCTCATACACTCTATGCTATTTAACTTCATGACCCTGTCGGTTTGATTTCTGTTCTGGATTTTATTGTTTTTCTTAGCTGGTGAGGTCCTTCAGACTGATTTTAATGTGCGACGATTTGAAATAAATTAAACAGTAAATGAAGTGTGAACCCAGCTGCCAGTTCAGGCTGATGGCCTGATATTGCATTTTCTAATCTAAGCCCATTTTGTCCTTATGATGTATGTCTGTGTTTTTCTACATGTATAACCATTGATATATAACCTGTTTGATTAGTACAACACACTTATTGATACATTTTAATCAATTTCATTCAATAAAATTAAAATTCATAAGCTGATACCAGTCCTCACCTTGTTTGTTTTCTATTTCAACTCTACGTAAAGAATTATACAAATTTGCATGACATATTGCACTATTTTCTGATCAAAGAGCATGTACGGACATGATCTAATTATTTGTGTCCCTACTGTTGCATTGACTAAGGGGCATGTATTGCCAAATTGAAATGAGACCTCCCAGGATGGCAGTTTCACCCATTCACAAAAATCAATTCATCACTCAATAAGAGAGGAACAAGCTTAGCAGGTACGTCTACCCAAAGCCTTTTTTCGCTTTCAATATGTTTCAATTATTCATCCAAAGAAAGCTAACAAAAATGGCTATGAACGGGGACAGTGCAATAGATTTGATGACTTGGTTCCTTTGGGCATTTCACTGTGGTACAATTACAATCTAATTACACAGAGGCAGGGCAGAGGGAATGGGTCGCTCCAGTGGCATTACTCATCTACCATTCGTTTCTGGAGCAAATCACTGAAAACTTGCTTATTTTCTGTTGTCAGGCGCCGCTCTTTTTGCTATGCTGAGACGATTTTGTTTTTATTCCAAGTATAGAGAAGGCAGAGCAGAATGGTGAATGGATTTGTGGCAAATTAAATACTTTGAAGATAAAAACATGTCTCATTATAATGCATTTTGAAGGGAAGAAGTGTCTTGATGATTGTCTTTATCTAAACTCAGAATTAATCAGCATCTAAGAAAATTGCAAAAAAAGAAAAAAAAAAAAAGTCTTTGACAGATTTATGTCAAACTGAATATTTATAATAAAAGTTGAGCATAGGCACAAGCTTCTCATTCTCCAACTAGAAACTAAGCAACTCAAAGAACCTGGATAAACCAGGTTCCATGGTGAGGCCGGTGGAACAGAGAGAGAGAGAGAGAGAGAGAGAGTACAGAGAGTTCAGAGAAGACTTTAGTGGCTGTGACAGGGAACAAAGAGGATCCACAAATGGCCTCCGTGGCAATGAGAGGGCAGGCAGAGGGTCAAAAATGGTGTCCTTGGCCGTGACAGGGCAGGGTGAGGGTTCAGTGACGGCCTCCTTGGCCGTGATTGGAGGAGCTGCAGTGGACACAGCCACCTCGGGAGGAACTGCCGATGTGTGTGCATCCTAAACACACAAGATAGTGGTAGCCATCACAAGCAGCACAGATGACAGCGGAAGCACCTCAGAGTACGCTGTCTTCCCCCCATCCCCCCAATAAAAGGAGTTCCTTCTCCACCACGTCCACCATCAAGGGGGATCCACTTAGCTGAAGGGCTAGCACCACAAATTCTCGAAAAGTCCCTTGAGTACCAGCACAGGAAAGTTTAGTTCTGAGTGGCTGGTTGCGTCCAGTACGTGAATTGTCCGGAAAGTGGGTCTGAAATGCTAAGTCTAAAAACTCATGGGTGTGAGTTTAATAAGCTGAACCTCTGCTAGATGTATTTGTGGTCAGTCGATCTGTAATCAGGGCAGAAATGAAAGAGAGAGTGGATCTGTGTAAGGGGTTTATTGAGCAAACAATAAACATAAACTGAAACTAACAAGGAAAACACACGGGTGTAGTGTCTGGACCAGTCAGACACACAATTATTCATTATATTTAATGAATAATCCAGAAAACTCACTCTCCCAACAAAGTTCTGTGAACCGATCCCTCCAAAACTGCAAAGTAACTCCCCAGCTAACACCAGGTCTCTGGTTATAGGACACATGAGGACTGATAAGGTTTATGACACAAAGGAATTTGCAGAGAGCTATGACTCACTTAATTCTTGTTGAAAAGGACAAATAAACCCTTTTAATCCTATATATTCTATATGTATAATCACTTGAGAAATGTACTATAAACCTGTATCCAATTTTCGCATTTTATGATTTTCCTATCATATGAATATAGATTTTTCCTTTTCTATGCATTAATTCAAACTCTTTTGGATTAATGTTTCAGAATATGGTTAACTAAGTTCGCATGGGTCGCATGTTTGCTATCTTTGGACTCCTATTTGTTAATTTATGTTACATGTTGCTAACTCTGTGACACATTAGTATTATAAGAATCTTGAAAGTTCTTCTCTTGAACACCTAATCAAATTACATATGCAAATGCCCTGCTAGAAGGACAAAGGATCGTAAAATTTCCCTCCGAAAGCTTACGTGACCATTGGCTCACTGAGGTGGGACCTCCACACAGAGTTAAAGTGCAACTTCACAGTGACCTCCTCTCTTCTTCCTTCTTCTTGCTGCTTCTACTGATTGCTGTTCACGTGAGAACTCACCCGGAAAACAACACAGCCGCACTGGCAGGCCTCATTCACTTCAAACCATGTGCAACTTCCTCGACCACAGAGTTAAATTAACAATGCGAGGCTGTCGTTATTTCTTCATTCAACGCAGAAGATATTGATTACAACTTCAACACCCTCGGACCGAACCATCATGAATTTCTCCCGAGACTGTATATCCAGACGCTCTTCAATAGCTAAGGCATTTGCAAGTATTGTAGATTTGAACATTAAACAGCGATTTAGTATTAAGTTGTGAACCCCTTTGTTAACAAAGGTGCTTTATAGTGAGAAACTGATGCTTCTTCCAGCTTGTTAAATGACTCTTTTCATTGCTCTATTCCTCTGTTATGCTACGGTTTCATTCACTTCCACTTTCTCATTTCCCGCGTATGAGTGATTTGTATGTCTGTGTTTGTTTAGTTTAGTTACGTGTTAGTGAGTTAGTTAAATAAAACTTTTGTGCACATTATTGCAAGTTGATTCTGATCTGCTTATTAACCAATGTGAATTTAACGATTATGATCACAGCTACATGCTAAGAAAGTGTTATTTTTCTGTGGCCATGGAAAATATCCTTTCTGAAGAGTTGATAGATGATCAATACTTAGTGTTCGCTGGCCGCACAGATTAATTGATTGTAATATTAATTCAGCTACATGAAGTTCTGATCCAAATATTAATAATAAATTATAAAGAGTTATGATTAACTATTCATATTTCCTTTTTGAGCTAATTTGCTACAAGGGAAACACAAGGGCTATGTATACACAGGGGGTTAATTGGCTAACAAGACACACCTGGGAACAATGAAGACTAATCAATAAGAAAACCACAAAGAACTACAAACATGACACTTGAGACAGGAAGCAACCTTAAAGTCCAAACACAACACAGGGAAGTAACACATCCCTCCAATTCATAACTGTGGCAAGCAGGGCAGGGCCGGGAGCCGAGGGAACTGAGCGAGGCCAGTGGCGTGAGTGCTAATGAGCATCACCTGCGTGACATACCAGTCTCGAGTCTCACGGAGGAGCTCCGGAAGGATAAAAGTAGAAGTGACGATGGTGCAAGACGAGAAACGACCTTGGATTGGACTTTATGTTGTTCTGTTTTATTATGTTTATGCAGCAGTCGTCCGTGGCTCTCAAATGTTTTTATTTTTTATTTTTATCAGCTGGAAAAAAAAAAATCATACTGAAAATGATTCCAACGATATTTTTCCTCTTTGTCGTTATCGCTATAGTTGTGGTGTGAACAATCCCCTATTAAAATGATTATTAAAACTTTATAGTTATTTATCATTAGATATCATCCATGGTGTGAACTGTTAGGGCTATTTGATCTACACAGATTCTTGTAACATGTTTTTATGACATCCAATCTACAATTCCTTAAACGTTTATCAGAATTTGAGGTAATTTTGTAGATGGTAGCTACAAAAAAGACAAATCACTCACATACAGAGTGAAAAGCAAGACATCCAAAAATAGTGCAAAGCTTGTTAATTCACAAAATCAAAAATTATCCAAATTCTGGATTACCATTTTGGCAGCAGGGAGAACTAAGACCTTATTACAGGCCTACCGATAATTCTCAGTGTTTCCGTGGCTCACACATGGATGAAGCTGGCTCGACCTGTTACACCCTAATATGTGTTTCTACACCCCAATGAGACTGTGACAGTCAGCCAGCGATGATGAATATATCTATTCCCTCAACACTGACAAATCCCATTTTCACCGTACAGAGTCCAGCCTTCAAATATGTGTCCAGACACATTCCATTTTCTCACAATAAGGAGCTACAATCCTCTGTAATGGGTGATTTTTGTGGATCATCTTTTTGCGATCACCATGCAGCGGTGCAAGACAATGAGGGCCGAGCCATTGCTGTTCATTGTGCACCTAATTTAGTGCTCCCACATCCCTATATATCACTGTCTCATAGAGATAAGCCATAAGCAGTTGATTCTGAATAAGATTTTGGTTGTTTACATGCTAGCAAGAGTGCTGTTGTTACAAATATCAGCATGACCAAACCATCTAATATGCTTGATTGACATTGCTTTTACCAGTTAAATTAACAAAAAAACAAAACAAAACAAAACAAAAAACAAACATTCCATGTAGTTACTGTAGTAATAAATATAAATTATGCATAATTGCATTGCAACTAACCCTAAACCAAACCCTAATCCTAACCCTGTAGTAAATAGTTATTATTACTCAGTACTTAAATATAGTAGTCAACATTTGAAGTGGATCAAAAAAGTTAATCAAAGTTGTCCTTTTTTAGGTTTTAGGACAACTTTGATGAAAGGTTTTGATCCATAAAGGGTTACATTTTATTTTAAGGTGTCTTTGTTACACTGTAATTATACATTTAAGTGCTGGGTAATATTAAGTAAATAAATGTACTTACTATAGGGTTTGGTTTAGGGTTAGCTGCATGTAATTATGCATAATATATAGTTATTACTACATGTAACATATGTAACAATGACACTGTAAAAATAGTGTTCCCAAATAAAGTATAACCATAAATATTGAGTAACTTAAATTTTAGACATAATATTGCCAATTACTTTGTGAATCTTTACTCCGAAACACTTAAAAACACTCAAAGCAGAACCTCAGAGCAACATGCAGCAAAAGTGTTTCATTCCTGAATGAATCAGTGTATTTGAACAAATCATTTCGGTTGATTGGATGACTGAACAAACTCATGAAGACAGTCACATATTGCAAACTACTGGAGTATTGATCACATTTACCATTGCTCTTTGAAAGTTGCAGGGCAAAATTCAGTCATTCTAATAGGAATCTGAGTAATTGGGAGTTTTGTGTGAGAGCAAAAAAGTTCCCCAAGCAGATTTCGCTCAAGTTCAAGCTGGTCATGTAATTTTGCTTTGCTGACCAACAGAAAGCTGCTTGGTTTGACTACTGTGTAAGCTGAGCTTTATACATATCTATAATTTTGACAATGGACAACTGAACTTTTTGAACGCAAAATTTTGTTATTGTGACTACAAATTCCAAAAAGCGTTTTGTACCCTTGAAAGGCACTGAAGAGGTGTTCACACGAAAGAGAGCAATTTAACCCCACTACTATATCTTCATGCGATGGTCCCTTCAAAGGAAGTTATTTTACCATTTATGATCACATAACCCAGCGTGGCAAGTCTTTGTAATTAATTTTAACTCTCAAATGCATACCTCAGGTCTTTATCAACCCGGGACATCATTCACTACCCTCCTCCTCATTCATTTTTTAAAGATAGACATCCACCTTCTTAGTATTCCTTAATCAATTCATTATAAAGAATATAACAAGAAAAAAATCATAAAATTATAAAAGAATGCCTGTTTTCCCATTAATTTTTTGTAAAAATTGTATAGGGTCGCTAACGACCTGAGGTGTGTATCAGTGTATGTAGGCGAATGGGCTCATATTCGCGATCTCAAACATATTCTCAAAACGATCATTTGCTGAATGTACTGGGAAATGAGCTCTGACGAGGACAGTGGTGATGGCATAAAACATTAGCTCAAACTGATCCCTTTCAAGCTCCAAAAAGTAACAAAATATGCTTTATTTTATTCTTCTGTAATTGTTGCTCTAATATCAGAGGAGTTTTATATGATCGCGACAGGTAAAGATCCATCCGTGTATAGATCGGGGTCTCTATAAAGACCCGAATGATTGACGAAACATTAATGCGTTTAAGGGTTAAAGCTAGATGGCTTGTAGTATTATAATTATAGTATATTATTATTATAATATATTTTAAAATGTAATTTTTTTTTTGATGGCAAAGCTGAATTTTCAACAGTCATTACTGCAGTCTTCAGTGTCACGTGATTCTTCAGAAATCATTCTAACATGCTGACACTTCCTCTTGTTATCAATGTTGAAAACAGTTTGTTGAAAACAACATTTTTATGGAAACTGATTATTTTTCAGGATTCTTTCAGAAAGGTCAAAGAACAGCATATATTTGAATGTTTCTGTAGCAGTTCAAAAGTCTTTAGTGTCACTTTTGATCAATTTAGTGCACCCTAGCTGAATAAAAGTTGTCTTTCTAAATAAATTAATGTTGCTAACCCCAGAATAGAATTATTCAAGTTGTTTTGTTGTAATATATTACACGTTTCCATCACCCATAAAAAATATTTTCATAGGCACCTACCTGCTCCTTCCAGAGTTCCCACGTCAAGGACTCTGTCCTTTGGAGTGAGCAGCGATGCATAGGGATGTACATTTCCTTTTGTAATTCACCCCATATCAGCAATGTAATGTTGCTCAAACAATCAAATTCAAGGACTGTAACAAACAATTGTATGAATACGAATTAGTGAATGAGACGTGAACAGCAGTCAACACACAGAGATTGGAAATAGGTTATACTACAAAGCAATCATGCGGCAAATCAAAGACCTCAGCCTATTTCCACTTCTCTCAAAATGTTTGTGAGTATGTGTGTGTCTTTTAAGGCAAGGTCACAGAATGTGACCACAACGTTTTCAACACTTGCTCAGTCGCCCCTCAATCCACTCGTGTTTGCAGTGGTGCAATCTTTGCAATTCCCATTTCGAGAAGGTAATAGTGATCTTCTCCATTCTACTGAAAAAAACGCAGATGCTGATCACCTCTTTTATTTTCTCTCTGCTGTCTCCCACTGTGGACTCGGTTATTAGAGAAACGAATAATAGCTTGAGCGCTGATTATTTTGCTCAAATGTTATTGCTTTTTTATTGGGTTGACCTTATAAAAGCAGAAAAAGTAAGGCAATTTCTATCAACAGCGTAATTTCAGCAACTTCAAATTGGTTATTGATGCCTTTAGCATACACTTTTCCTTTAAACCCTCAGAGGAAACATATCAGCAGTCACGTGAGGCATCAACAGTCATCATGACATCATCATAATCAATGCAAATCCTTTTTACTTCTGAAAGGAAGTCTAATCAAGAATGCGTGTTGTAGCAGACCACATTGACAACATACATTTTTAAAATTTGTTTTAAAATAATTAATTTGGTGGTTAAAGGAATAGTGGAAAATTTTGTCAGTAATGTACCAAACCTGTATGCTGTTACTTGTTTCGATGGAACACAAAAGAAGACATTTTGAAGAATCTTCAAACTGGTATTTTCCATACCAAGACATTTCACAGTGACCATATATGTCAAGGAGGGGGGAAAAAAAACAAAACATAAAAGATCATCTGACTCATGTTTTATATTCTGCTTCTTCTGAAGCCATACAATACTGTTGTGTAAGTTATTTTCTGAAAATCTTGATAACTGCTGTGACCGAATTATTAAACCAGTAAACTGAACTTGAGAACTGAATCAATGTGATTTGTGAACAAGTTGTTCTTCTGAGCTAGTTCTTGAATTGGTGTTCAAGCCAGTTCACAAATTGGATTGAACGATTCATTCAGAAATTGGATTGATATAATATTTGTCATTAATCAGACTGAATCAGATTTTTTTTTCAGAATAAAAACTGTTACTATTTCTTGATTGTTCTGCTGAGAAAAAGAGTCAATTACGACATAGAAAACCATCTGTCTAAAGAGTGCAAAAAAAGAAATAAAAAAAGAAAGAGAAATAAATACTTTTATTCAGCAACGACATATTAAATTGATCAAAAGTGACAGTACAGACTTTTACATTGAAAAAAAAATACATTTTAATGGTGTTCTTATCAGCATTCTGTTCATCAAACAGTTCTGAAAAAAAAAAAAAATGGATCATGGTTTCCACAAAATATTTAGCTGCACAACTGTTTTCAACATAAATAATAAGAAATATTGAGCATCAAATCAGCATATTAGATTTCTGAAGGATCAATGTCTAGCAAATGTTTATGCTATCCATTAAATTAATACTGAAGTCCACTGAGACCCCTTTTACAGCCAGCAAATAACCGTGTGAAATGTGAGAAACCATAGTGAAATCAAAATAGCATGGTATATTGCCATAGACAGTGGTGAAATATACAGTTTAGCAGTTACAACCCAAATTCCAGAAATGTTGGGACGTTTTTTTAAAATTTGAATAAAATGAAAACTAAAAGACTTTTAAATCACATGAGCCAATATTTTATTCACAATAGGACATAGATAACATAACAAATGTTTAAACCGAGAAATTTTACACTTTTATCCACTAATTGAGCTCATTTCAAATTTGATGCCTGATACAGGTCTCAAAAAAGTTGGCATGGGGGCAACAAATGGCTGAAAAAGCAAGAAATTTTGAAAAGATTCAGCTAGGAGAACATCTAGCAACTAATTAAGTTAATCAGGTCTGTAATATGATTAGCTATAAAAGGGATGTCTTAGAGAGGCAGAGTCTCTCTGAAGTAAAGATGGGCAGAGCTGTGAAAGAGTGCGTAAAAGATTGTGGAATACTTTAAAAACAATGTTTCTCAACGTCAAATTGCACTCATCATCTCATCATCTACAGTGCATAACATAATCAAAAGAATTAAAGAATCTGGAGAAATCTCTGTGCGGTAGGGACAAGTCCGAAGACCTTTATTGGATGCCCGTGGTCTTCTGGCCCTCAGACGACACTGCATTACTCATCGGCATGATTGTGTCAATGACATTACTAAATGGGCCCAGTGTCAGTAAACACAATCCGCTGTGCCATCTGCAGATGCCAACTAAAGCTCTACCATGCAAAAAGGAAGCCATATGTGAACATGGTCCAGAAGCGCTGTGGTGTCCTGTGGGCCAAGGCTCATTTAAAATGGACTGTTTCAAAGTGGAAAAGTGTTCTATGGTCAGACGAGTACAAATTTGACATTCTTGTTGGAAATCATGGACGCCGTGTCCTCTGGGCTAAAGAGGATGGAGACCTTCCAGCGTGTTATCAGCGTTCAGTTCAAAAGCCAGCATCTCTGATGGTATAAGTGCATACAGTATGGGCAGCTTGCATGTTTTGGAAGGCACTATGAATGCTGAAAGTTATATAAGGGTTTTAGAGCAACATATGCTCCCCTCCAGACAACGTCTATTTCAGGGAAGGCCTTGTGTATTTCAGCAGGACAATGGAAAACCACATACTGCAGCTATTACAACAGCACAGCTTTGTCTTAGAAGAGTCTGGGTGCTGAATTGGCCTGCTTGCAGTCCAGATCTTTCACCTGTAGAGAAAAATACGTCAAAGACGACCACAAACTCTTCAGCAGCTGGAAACCTCTATCAGCCAAGAATGGGACCAAATTCCAACACCAAAACTCCAGAAACTCATAACCTCGATGCCCAGACGTCTTGAAAAGAAGAGGAGATGGTAAAAATGCCCCCGTCCCAACTATTTTGAGACCTGTAGCAGGCATCAAATTTGATATGAGCTCAATTTGAGCATAAAATTATAAAATTTCTCAGTTTAAACATTTGTTATGTTATCTATGTTCTATTGTGAATAAAATATTGGATCATGTGATTTGAAAGTCTTTTGGTTTTCATTTTATTCAAATTTAAAAAATGTCCCAACATTTCTTGAATTCAGGTTGTATTTTACCAATTTTTTTTTTTTTTTTTTTTTGTATTTATCATTACGTTACATATATTTTTATATATATTTTGTATTTATGATTGTATTTATTATTATATCATTTTTGGGGGTTTATATTATATGCCTTAATATAATCCAAAGCCTTTAGCTTTGCCAACGTCTGAGCACATAACTCTCTCCAGGGCCGGAAAACAAAATAAACAATGCTAAATTTTTATTTTTATTTCTTAAATTTTTAAACAGTGTTGTCAAAGTTGATATTGTATCTTGGATCATATAGTTGCATGTGTCATATTATTAACAAAATCAAGCTCAAATTAAGTTACAAAGTTTTAGTGGCTATGATGGAGCAATGGAGCCTTTATATATATATATATATATATATATATATATATAGTTCTTTATGTACCTTTGCATTGCAAGCAGAGATGGTCCAAACTGCGGCACTTCAATCAAGATTCACAGTATGTAAAGTTTTTAAAATATCGATAAGCCCAAAGAAATGTAGGCTTATCTCTACTAAATGAATTTTGTTTTTGTTTGTGATGCCCTTTAAGTTCAAGTTTTTGTTTCTTTTTATTTAAATTATTGTTGTTTCAATTTATACTTATAAAATGTGAAAATGTGTGAAATGAGTCAAGAACTTATTGAATTCTTTAATTTTGAAAGTTCAAGTCACAAGCTGTTTTTATTACTTTTCATTGGTTAAATAATTATAAAATCCACAGACAGACGTAAAGGGTGACCAATAGAAATGATTTATGAATAAAATATAAATAATGACGAAATATGGAGATACCATTTCTGCCCGACAGGGACGATATTTAAATGTTATTAATTCATAAAGTAATTATCTTACAGAGTTTTAGCATTAGAATGAAATAATAATAATAATAATAATTTAAAAAAAAAATTATTTCTCCTCATTATAATCGGGCCCCCCCCTCCGGACATGCGAGCATGGCGCGTGGCTAGAATGCCTAAGCATAAATCTAGCCTTGCCTCTCTCTCTCTCTCTCTCTCTCTCTCTGCTCCCTTTCTACCAATCTGTAATTACACTGTGTGAAACACATTATTTTTAATTGTTAGCGTGAAGTGGAGATTCAGAGGTCAGAGAGCAGTGTTTCTGATTACAGTGGGACTCACTTGTGTCTATGTATGTGTGTTTGTGTGTAGTGGTGCGTACCTCCTCTATATCCTGTGATTAATAGCTGCAGTACTGTGCTGTTGACCTTGAGAGCTCCGTCATTACAGGTGGTGGCTTAAAGGGTGGGAGGGAGAACAGATGGGACATATTACCTCTGAATATCCACAGATAGGGAATATCGCACGGGCCAGTGCACCCACCTAAATCAAAGTTTGGAATATGGAGAGGGGAAGTTGATAGATACTGATACATAGGAGGACAGTGTGCTTTTCACTGTGCTCTTTCATGCGAACTAAGGACAGCCCAGTGATTGGTTACACTGCTTAGCTGGAAAAAAAAATATGCCAAAGGGGTAGACTTAAATAGAATGCTGAAATCATTGGGTTTCACAATCACAGCAACCATAATAGTAATATCTTTTTTCGATTAAATTGGTCAGCCCTAGATGATGTTTTATGATTCATTTTCCATCTATATATGAACATTTTTTTAAGCTTATGTTCAGCCTCATAAAATGAGCTAAAGAAGACTTTTGAATTATAAAGCAAGGCTTTTCACAGTTTTCACAAAAATATTAAGCAGCACTATTTTCATCACTGATAATGATAAGAAATGTTTCTTAATTAGCAAATCAGCATATTGAAATGATTTCTGAGGGATCATGTGACACTGAGATAAGACTGAACTAATGATGCTGAAAATTCCGCTTTAACATCACAGAAACAAATTACATTTCTAAATTAAAATAGAAAACAGCCATTTTGAATGGTAATAATATTTTATAATATTACAGTTTTACTGTATTTTTGATTAAATAAATGCAGCCTTGTTAAGCAAGAGATTTCTTTCAAAGACATTAAAAAATCTTACTGAATTGAAGTTGTAAATAAAACAAAGATTATTGGAGAGAAAATACTATTGCAGTCTTTTTTTTCAAAATTTCACTTTTAATTCAATGTGTTTGTTTAATTGTGACATTTAGCAAGTTCTGCATGCAACACAGGGTGAAAATTGTTTCAAAGTAAATCTTAAACCATTTTTTCAGAGTGGGTGAGGGGATTCACGTCACAGCCATAACACATACTATAAATTAAATATATATATATATATATATATATATATATATAAATAAATGAAACAACAACAACAAACATTTACACCAACCAAACAACTTTTCAAACACAATGGCACTGTATACAACAAATCATGATCAACTTTGCGCAGTTGGAAGGAAAGACTTTCTGTACCTCTGTTGAGCAACGTGTATAAATAAGTCTGTTGCTAAATGAACTAAACAAAGCCCGCACTGTTTCATAGAAGGG
Organism: Hypophthalmichthys nobilis; assembly: GCA_037950665.1. NCBI lineage: Eukaryota > Metazoa > Chordata > Actinopteri > Cypriniformes > Xenocyprididae > Hypophthalmichthys > Hypophthalmichthys nobilis. The sequence goes on along the minus strand of CM075480.1, from coordinate 23,644,409 downwards.
GGTGAGATTTATGAATCATAATGAAAGACAGCTTCCTTACTATCCTTTCTTGCCCAATTTCATCTGCAGAGGGCAGAGGGCACCCCAATTCTGAACTGGACCTCCGTCCTAATCAGTTTGTTGAGTCTTTTTTCCCTCTCAGAAATTCCAACATACCACAACATAAAAAATCACATGTAGCAAAAAAAGTCCTTAACAATACCCAGCACACACAAAACAATCTCAGTCGACTCTGACACTTCTTATACAAGTATTCATGTGATTCCACCAGTCCAGCTTGGGTATTTATATAATTTCACAATTTCAACATCCACCCCTTGAATATTTACAGAGACATCTGATCAGTTTTATTTCAGAAATCTATTAAGATTTCTTTAGTTTTACTTGCATTCAACTTGCACCAATCTACAAAAAAAACGTAATCAGCTCTCTTTATATTCATCCACATTATTATCAGTGATATATCCGACAACCGCAGTGTCATAATTTCTGAAGATGACAACTAGCAGAATTGTACTTTGAAGTCATGCCTACCATCAAATCCTCACCCCTGAAATAGTTACTTTATTCGTTGTACAGCCTGAAATAAAAACCTATTCCCAAAAAAACAAAAACAAACAAACAAACAAACAAACAAAAAAACTTTTCCAGCTTTATTTACAAGCTTTGCCTTACAACATCAAAGTAATGAAAGAAAAATTGACCTTTTGATACTGAAGTCCAAGCCCTATGTTTTTGGCGAAAAGCAAACACATCACCCCACCCAAAACACACCACATACCTACTGTGAAACATGGTGGTGGCAGCATTATGTTTTGGGAGTTTTTCTCTTCAGCGGGGACTGGGCAGTTGGTCAGGACTGCAGGATAAATGGATGCTGCCAAGTACAGCAAAATTCTTGAGGACAATATGTGTGCCTCTGCTAGAGCTGAAGATTGGCAGGTCATTCGCCTACCAACACGACAATGATCCTAAACATACTGCCAAAAGAAAAACTCAATGGCTCAAGGATAGGAAGGTGAATGTCCTTGAGTGGCCAAGTCAAAGCCCTGACTTAAAGCTGCAGTCCGTAAGTTTTGCCTCTTTGTCGCCTTTTCTGTTTGAAACCTGCAATCGCAGTTATTTGCAGAATTATTATCTTTACGTGGGTTGCACGGCTCCTCAGCGCAGATGAATCTAATGTTTAGTCACCGCACCAGTGTGGATACTATACTTTGGAATCACAGATTGTAGTTTTGAAGTATGACCAAAGTAAGAATTTTCACCAGAAAATGTCATCTGATCAAGTAAGTAACATGTCTGCCACTTTTGTTCTGACTAACTGAGGGAAAAAAAGGCATTGCAATAAATCGCACTGCCAATGGTGATTAAATCTAATGATTGCTTAGCTCGGATCACGTCAAACTGTGAAAATTATTATTATTGTTATACTTTGTTGTCAAATTGTTAATGTTAACAACATCAGCATTGCATGATTATGTGTATATAGTGTGCATTAGCGTTACCTGTAGATTTCAATTTCTGTACAGTCTAATCTCTAACGTTAATTTGTCATACCATACAATCCGCCATCCAAATGATAAGTTTAATTATTGCAGCTGCTGTGAGAAAGGGCTATAAATGATCCACCTCACATGCGATATAGCCTACTAGCTGGGACTCGTTCTTTATGTAAACAGACGTGACGCAATGACGCAAAGACAAACGGCGACAAACATGCTCGATATAAAACATTATTATAAGCTCAATGTTGTGAATCAGGCTAAGGTAAGGTGATAGTTTTGAACACTGGCTGGTTATGTACTTGCTCAAAAATTGATTCTGGATCATTTTTAACTAAAAAAAAGTTACGGACAGCAGCTTTAAATCCAGTAGAAAAACTTTGAATGGACTTGAAGAGAGCAGTCCATTGCCACTCACCACTGAATTTGACTGAACTTGAGCAATTCTGCAAGGAAGAATGGGCAAATATTCCCCAATCTAGGTGTGCAAAGCTAGTACAGACATGTCCAAAAAGATTAATGGCTATAATTAAAGCAAAAGGTTTCAGGCAGTACGACAAATAAAGTAACTATTTCAAAGGGGTATGATGATTTTCTATAAGACCAAAGTAAGAGAAAATTGTATTTCATTTGGTGTGTTGCTTTGTAAAAATTTAACATGGTACAGGAAAGATGTGTATGTGAAAATATCTGGAAATATCTGTGAAATCAGTGGCAAAAAAGAGTGAGTATGTGTGCAATGCACATTTTAAGGTTGCATCCAAAACCTGTCTTGTTTGTTTAGCAATCACATTAAATTCAGATGATAATGTTTACTCTAATCATGTTAGCTGTTTATTTTCTGCCTAACTGCCCCCAAAGATACGTTTAACCTTTAGATCAGTTGCAGCCACAAAAAAAAAAACACACTTTTTGCTGCACAGCCTCTTATCCGTGTTTTTATACTGAGACTTGCTGGTCCTGCAAACCTCATCCTTCTCCTGCACTGCAAACTCCATTTGAAATGCAAATCAAAGCTTGAAGATTATCGAGAGTAACCCAGCCTCCTTCTGTTCTGTGTGCTGAATGCTTATATTTGTGTATGCTCAGGCACAAAGACATGTATGCTCACACACACACCAACTAGAGATACGCCGCTGTTCTCCAGTGTGCTCAGGACAGAGCAGGATTTATGGGAACACGTCTAAATTAACAGCACTGCGCCAGCTGTACATCAATCTAGATAATATTTTACCAACACATCACCATTTCACATTAAATAAGGTCATTTATCACTGAGCGTGATGTGTGGTTCCAAAAGCATTTGTTGATTTAAAAAAGGATCGAAAAAGCTGGTTTATGGAGCTACTGTACAGCTTGTAGTGTCGTTTACTTACACTCACACTCACTCATTCCAAAACCTGTATGACTTTCTTTCTTCTGCTTAGCACAAAAGGAGATAGTTTAATGAATTTCCTTTTGGGTGAATTCAATACAATGGCATTATGCCGTGACTGTACTTCTATGATTAATAAAGCACCCATGAATGTCAGCAAAATAGTCCAGTGCGGCATGCTAATCATTTTCCATGTGCTCTTTTTGGGTGTGATGAAAAAAAAAAAAAAAAAACCCTGATATTTAAGTAATTTCGCAGCAAGAACTGAGTGTGTTTTCTCTAGCTCCATGTTCTCTCTAAACAGGTTTCTCAGGAAATTGAGAAACAACTAGCAGAATCCAGAGAACCAGGAATTTAATTGGAACCAAGTGATCAGAACAATAGAACAAATCTCTGTCACTCCACTCACATATGCTGATCCAGACCAGCTTTCTGTCTGTGCATTGCTTGGTGACATGTAAAGCTTGATGCTTGGCTTCTTTATGTTAGCAGGGAACACACTGCCAGACACGTATAGCAAATCACTGGGGCAGAACCCTTAAGGGGCTCGTTCACACAGAACGCGTCTTAGCATCTAAAAACGCGAGACGCAGCGCTCAGAAATGGGTTTTAAAAAAGCGAAGCGCAGAACGCGAGAGGGTGTCGAGACGTACTTTTGAGATGTGATGCAATTAACGGCAATAACTTGCTACAGTAAACAGAAGCTCACAGCGCTTGCCCCGCCTCCAAGTTCTTCTGATTGGTCCACTGATTTGGAACTGATATTTTTACTGCGTGTAAAACTTGAAATTGACACGGCATCTTAAAAATGCAGCGCTCATGTGCGAAGTGCTGCAAAAGACGGGAGACGCGAGTGTAACGGTCATACACGTCCTTCTAGCGTGTGTTTACATAGAAAAACAATGGAAAAGTAGAGCATTGGAATAGAAAAATGCGTTCTGTGTAAACGGTCCCTTAGGCCGTGTGTCCACCAAAGCATTTTTCTAGCAGCTAGCGTACTTTTCCAATTGTTTTAAATGGGAACACTGCGTTTTTGAGCCTGGTCTCATTAGCAAAACGTACCTGTAGGAATGTTTTCGCGTGTCGCAAAATACGTACCAATACGTACATATCACTGCAGTTTCAATGTGAAATGTCCACTGGGTGGCGCTAAAAGCATGTTAATTTTTTTGCTGGAACAGATAAACGTGAATATGATACGTTTTTATGACGTTGGTTTTTATACAAATCACCGCAGTTCTGATTTGAAATATTGTCCGGCGCTAAAAGTCTAGTGCTCCATTATTTTTTTAAATAACGTACCACCAACACTACACCTAAACCTACCCAATAGTGTTAACAAAAGCAAATGTGACATAAAAAGCATCCATAATCGTGCCGTTTTAGCTTGTTTTGATCTTTTTTACCGTGACTCGTTTTTCCCCAGATTCGTACCCAATACTTCTTTGTTCTAAGTCCAACTCAGAATCAGCTAAGGTACCGAAGCTCGTTATGGCAGAAAAGCGAAATATATGGAGCTGGTTAACCGATGCAACGTCCAAAATATATTCGTTTACAAATCGTGCATTTTGGTAAAAAGTGTTTTGAAGTCATAACATAATATTGTGCTAGGAGACAAAAAACAAGTCTTTATTAATCCATAATCTGACCCTGTAATCGTAATTGTGTATGAAAACGATTAAAAGCGCTTCCTGTTTTACTGCCTAGTGTTCAATTTCTGTTGGAAACTGCAGTGATATGTAGCCTACGTATTTGTACGTATTTTTGCGACTCGCGAAAACGTTCTCACAGGTACATCTTTCCATGGTTGGCGTTTTTTAAACGCCAGGAGCATAACAAGGCGTTGAGCGTCTTTTTCGCGCTCAAGCGCTGAGTGCTCAGCGTTTTTTACCGGTTGCCTTGATTTAAAGAACGTTCAACTTTGAGTAAAACCAAAGACTATAGAATAACACAAGACGTGTCACTCGTATTGTTTTGAATGGGAGAAAGTGCAACGCGCAATATGGCGGAATTAGTCTCGCCTTCTAAATAAGAGCCAATCGCCGACTGGTAAAGTCACTTGGATGCCTGAGAGGCATTTCAAAGATGGCCGCTGAGTGAAATGACTTGTCTTAAAGGGACTTTGGTAAAACACTGCTCCTCAGTATCACTTTTTAGCCAGCCGTCCAATCAGAGTGGAGGAGGGGCAGGACAAATACAACACAGACCAACTGTCACAAAATTCTTGCTGTACAATGACATCAACAAGCAGAGAATGGAATACAATGGATGACAAATTAATATTGCTGGTCTCCGAACATACATAGAAAGTAAATCAGTTACAAGTAACAGTGCCGCAGATATTTCGTATCATAAAAAACAAAACAAAAAAAACAAAAAAATAAAAAAATAAAATAAAATGCTGCGATGCCAAAGTGCTCTCAAGCACTCACAGATATAGCCTAGGCATTTTCAGTAGAGTTTTCAGTTGGCTAAAACTCTTTGGTGGACACACGGCCTTAGTATCTGTCACAAATGTGGCTTCCACGCCTCCTCCTCCGTACCATCGGAGGGAGCCGTCACCCGAGTATTGACTGTTTCCCATTTGGACTACATTTCCCATAGGCCCTCATTCCTGGGACTGATTACGCACACACCTGCACCCCATCACACTCACACTATTTAAGCCACTCTCACACGCACTCACATCGCGAAGTCTTGATTTGCCCTGGTGATCATTTCTGAGCGTTTTCTTGTGGACTGTTAATTACCCTGCGATTCTCTGCTGCCTGCCCTGATCTCTGCCTGTGTACTGGACTGTGTTTGTTTTCCGCCTGCCCTGATCCTTGCCTGTGACTCGATCCTGTTTGTCTGCCGCCTGCCTCGACCATTGCCTGTCCCTGTTTATGCTTCTGCCTTTGCCCTGTTACTGTTGGTGACTATATCAATAAAGCTGCAAATGGATCCCCACTCTGTTGACCCATCATTACAGAAGACTTCGCCAACTAGCGATCCAGCAGCATTCATGCAGATCTCCACCGAGCTGTCTGCCCAGGCCAACCAGCTCGCGGTTCACCAGCATCAACTGAATCGCTTGACTTCTCTTACCGAAGAGCTGGTGAAAACCCTGCAGAGTCTTCGCTTCACCGCCGCCGAGGCCGCCACACCTCCACCCGCGGCTCCCGTCAGTCAGGCCTTCCTTGCTGCTCCCGCAGTCAATCCACGTCTCGCTCTCCCGGAGAAGTTTGATGGTAACCCCGCGAAATGTAAGGGATTCCTACTCCAATGTTCCCTCTTTGTCAACCAGCAACCATCTCTCTATCCCACCGAAACCAGTCGGATTTCCTTCGTTTGCTCTTTGTTGACTGGTAAGGCGCTGGATTGGGCAACGGCTGTGTGGAGAGAGGACAGTTCTGTGTTCCCCACCTTTTCTGCCTTTCTTCAGAGCTTCAAGGAGGTCTTCGAACACCCGGAAGGTGGCAAAAGCGCTGGGGATCAACTACTGTCGCTAAGCCAAGGTAAAACCTCAGCGGCTGAGTATGCATTACATTTCCGAACCCTCGCTGCTCAAACGAACTGGGTTGAGGACACACTGAAACTACTGTTTCGTAGAGGACTATCTCTGGAACTACAAGCTGAGCTCGCATGCCGTGACGAGGGAAGATCGCTTAGTGAGTACATCGAATTAACCATCCACATCGACAATCTTCTTCGTTCACGGCGACCCGTCCATCTACCCTCTCTCACCAATACCACAATGGAACCCATGCAACTCGGATACACCCCACTTCATCCAGAGGAGAGAGAGAGAGAAGACGACAACTTCACTTATGTCTGTACTGTGGTCAAGCTGGTCACATCAAGCTCAACTGCCCCGTCCGACCTAACCCAGCCAACCCGAAGGCGGTGAGTTCCCATTATTCCACTAACTGCCTCAAGATCCCCATACAAATAACTGTAAATGACCGACATATAACCACGTATGCTTTACTGGACTCTGGGGCAGCGGGCAACTTCATGTCAGATACATTTATCAAGGAACACGATATTACACTAATGGACTGCAACTCTCCATTGACAGTGGAGGCGCTAGATGGGAGGCCCATTGGAGGAGGAAAAGTGGCACACATCACCTCTGAGCTCGCCCTGCAAGTCGGAGTTCTTCATCAAGAACGCATCCGCTTCTACGTGATCCATTCACCCAATAATCCAGTCATCCTTGGTCTCCCGTGGCTCAGAACCCACAATCCGCTCATTTCATGGAAAGAGGGTCAGATTGTTCAGTGGGATGCCGCTTGTCACGGACTATGCCTAAAACAGGTCACCCCCTTACCAGTACAAACCGTCTCAATTCACGAACCCAACATCGATGCACCCAATATACCCGCTGAATATGCTGATCTGGCGATCGCTTTTAGTAAGAGTAAATCCACTGAATTACCTCCTCATCGACCCAGTGACTGTGCTATTGACCTCTTGCCAGGTACCACGACCCCCAAGGGCAGAATATTTCCCCTGTCACAGCCGGAATCTGCAGCCATGAAGACATACATTGAGGAGGAACTAGCCAAAGGGTTCATTCGACCATCTACATCTCCGGCGGCATCCAGCTTCTTCTTCGTCAAAAAGAAAGACGGCAGTCTTCGACCCTGTATAGATTACCGTGGTCTAAACGACATAACAGTCAAATTCCGCTACCCACTACCGTTGGTCCCCGCAGCTCTAGAACAACTAAGGCAAGCCAAATTTTTCACCAAGTTGGACCTTCGATGTGCCTATAATCTGATCCGAATCAGAGAGGGTGATGAGTGGAAGACGGCTTTCTCTACTGCTACTGGCCACTACGAGACCCTTGTTATGCCGTTCGGGCTATCCAATAGTCCCTCTGTCTTTCAATCGTTTATCAACGACGTCTTTCGGGACATGCTCAATCGCTGGGTCATAGTCTACATTGACGATATCCTCATATATTCCAAAAACTCTGAAGAACACATCCAACATGTCAGGTCCGTACTACAACGCCTCATTCAACACAAGCTATATGCCAAGGCGGAGAAATGTGAATTCCACCGCACTTCGACAGCATTCCTGGGCTATGTCATCAGTCAGGAGGGAGTGGCCATGGACGACAGCAAGGTGAAGGCAGTGCTTGAATGGCCCCAGCCCCGCACATTGAAAGAACTACAGCGATTTCTGGGTTTCGCTAACTTCTACAGGCGCTTTATTAGAAACTTCAGTGGCGTTGCAGCACCTTTAACCTCCATGACTAAACGACAATCGACACACCTTCACTGGTCTCCTGAGGCGTTGCACGCCTTTCAAGAATTGAAGGAACGATTCATTACAGCACCCATTCTCCGTCACCCAGACCCAGAACTCCCCTTCATAGTCGAGGTCGATGCTTCCAGTACTGGCATTGGGGCCATTCTCTCTCAGCGTCAAGGTAGTCCTGCTAAAATGTTCCCATGTGCTTTCTACTCACGGAAGTTGTCAGCAGCTGAACGCAACTACGACGTAGGCAATCGTGAACTACTGGCTATGAAAGCGGCGTTGGAGGAGTGGTGCCATTGGCTAGAGGGAGCACAACACCCGTTCACGATTCTCACTGATCATAAAAATCTGGAATACCTTCGTTCAGCAAAACGTTTAAATCCCCGGCAAGCAAGATGGGCCATGTTCTTCACACGCTTCCAGTTCACGGTAACCTACAGACCCGGTTCAAGGAATGTCAAAGCAGATGCTCTATCCCGCCAGTCTGAGGAAGTGGAATGGTCAACGAATGAGGAGAGTATTCTTCCTGCCAAACTGCTACTCGCTCCGGTTCAGTGGGACGTTATGACAGAAATCACCCAAGCCAACGAACAAACCACCCTGCCACCAGACTGCCCACCTAATCGCACTTTCGTTCCCGATCACCTTCGCAACAAGTTACTTCATCAAGTTCATGACTTTCCCAGCTCAGGTCACCCAGGCATTACGGCCACACAACACCTTCTGCAAAATCGGTTCTGGTGGAACACCATGGTCGCGGATACCGCCTAATTCATTAACAACTGCACATTCTGTCAAACCTCCAAATCATCTCATCTTGTCCCAGCGGGGCTGTTGCAGCCGTTACCCATTCCTCAACGTCTCTGGTCACATATAGCCATTGATTTCGTCACTGATCTCCCCGAATCCCGTGGTCACACCACCATCCTCACAGTGATTGACCGATTCTCCAAAACATGTCGTCTCATCCCACTACCCAAATTACCCACAGCATTTGAAACGGCAGAAATTCTGTGCAACAACGTATTCCGTTTCTATGGCCTACCGGAGGATATTGTGTCAGACAGAGGACCTCAATTCACGTCTCGAGTGTGGTCAGCATTCTTCAAGCAACTAAATGTCAACGTCAGCCTCTCTTCTGGGTACCATCCCGAATCCAATGGTCAGACCGAACGCATGAACCAAGAACTCACCAGATTCCTACGCACATACTGCCAACAGAACCAATCGGAATGGAGTCGCTACCTGATGTGGGCTGAATATGCCCAAAACTACTTCAGAAACCTGCCACTGGGCTCACACCCTTCCAATGCGTCCTGGGGTTTCAACCACCTCTATTCCCTGGTCCGGGAACCATCTAATCTGCCTTCGGTAACCGAGTGGATGCAGTGAAGTGAGGAGACTTGGGATTTGGCCCATCATCATCTGCAGCGGGCTGTAAGAAGACAGGAAACTCAAGCCAATCGACATCGTCGCCCCAATCCTGAATATGCTGTGGGTCAATGGGTCTGGCTATCCACAAGGGACCTACGTCTCAGACTTCCCTGCAGAAAACTCAGTCCCAGGTTTGTAGGGCCTTTCCAAATTCTCAAACAAATCACACCTGTATCATTCCGCTTTAAACTTACCTGCTAATTACCGTGTCTCTCCCACTTTCCATGTGTCGTTGCTGAAACCCTCTGGTGGTCCGAGAGGAGACGCGGAGGAGCCGTGGCCCGCAACCCCACCCTTGATGATTGAAGGCGAGGAAGCCTATCAGGTTCGAGAACTACTCGATTCCAGGCGCCGGGGTAGGAGGCTACAATATCTGGTCGACTGGGAGGGGTACGGCCCGGAGGAGCGATCCTGGGTTAACGCGGATGATATCCTGGACCTATCTCTCTTAGAGGAGTTTCATCGGACGCATCCGGAGAGGCCGGCCTCGACCCGTGGTAGACCCCGGCGCCCGCTTCCTCGCGTCAGGAGCCGCTCGCAGGGGGGGGGCTCTGTCACAAATGTGGCTTCCACGCCTCCTCCTCCGTACCATTGGAGGGAGCCGTCACCCGAGTATTGACTGTTTCCCATTTGGACTACATTTCCCATAGGCCCTCATTCCTGGGACTGATTACGCACACACCTGCACCCCATCACACTCACACTATTTAAGCCACTCTCACGCACTCACATCGCGAAGTCTTGATTTGCCCTGGTGATCATTTCTGAGCGTTTTCTTGTGGACTGTTACCCTGTTACCGTTGGACTGTTTATTACCCTGCGATTCTCTGCTGCCTGCCCTGATCTCTGCCTGTGTACTGGACTGTGTTTGTTTGCCGCCTGCCCTGATCCTTGCCTGTGACTCGATCCTGTTTGTCTGCCGCCTGCCTCGACCATTGCCTGTCCCTGTTTATGCTTCTGCCTTTGCCCTGTTACTGTTGGTGACTATATCAATAAAGCTGCAAATGGATCCCCACTCTGTTGACCCATCATTACAGTATCATGTGACACTAAAGACTGGAGTAATGGCTGCTGAAAGTTCTGCTTTGTTATCACTAGAATAAATTATGAAATATTTTAAATAATATTTCACAATATTACTGTATTTTTTATCAAATACATGCAGCCTTGAAGAACATAAGAGACTTCTTTCAAAAATCTTTCAAAAATCATACCGACCCCAAACTTCTGAATGGTAATGTTTTTAAGGCTGACAGCTGTAATAAACAACTGCTCATTTATCATTGTCCTCAGCATGAATGAACATTAAATAGTGGATCTAGGTGGAAAAAAATAAGCAATGTCCTCTTGGAGCACTGTGACCTTCTCTTCAGATTCTCAGTTCGCTCTCTCAGCCTAAACAAATGCTGTCAAGACCCTGACAGATCTCATCTGGGATGTAATTGAAAACAGTCTTACCACAAAAGGGGCCATATTGATTATATTCAGAGCTCCCTCTGTCACCTGTCATTCAGCTACAAACATATCTGAGCAGTGCCCTATAGAGATTTGTTGATGACATTAATGGGTAAATTCGGTACATTTGGAATTGTCAGAAGAATGAAAGAAGGATGAAGCATATTCCTGGGGTAAGGACTGGTTATGTATGTATGCAATCATTGCACGACTTTGATGAAAATGAATGCTGAAACCATGAAATTTAGTGTCTATCAAATTAAAACCTCTGCATATAAAAATGTCATAGCAAAATGAAGCAGTATCAATCTCATACATACAGACATCCAGAGTTATCTGCATACATCTCTGTTTGGTTGGTTTATTAGTTTCAGCATGAAATTGCATGGCATTCGTTTCTACGATATACCTGACCATATTTAGTAACATATAAATGAATACATGTGATGGTTTTAGGAGTATTACTGTTATTGATATTATATTTGGTTCTCAAGGATTCAGCAGGAATGCAGATTATACTGCTGAAGGAAATGATCACAGTGTAAGTAATGAGAGTACTTCCTGCTTGAATGGTTTAGATGTTTTGATCTACAAATACCCTGAAGCTTGTGATGTTCAGATGTGTGCCCTGCACTTATCTGTGTTTGAGACACCTAGTACACTCCCATGGCACAATATTTCTTTCATAATCCCTTATCAGCCTGTCAATGTTTTTCAGTCATACATATGCATATGAAATATTAGTGCACAAAAATGTATAAAAACATTATTATTAAGCCTTAGGCTAACAGCATTTAACTCTAACAAATGCACAGAATGAGGATATAATGGAAGAAATATTAGCTAAGTGGCAAAAAAAAAATGCATTTTTATTTTGTTGTGGCATTTGTTATAAATGCTTATTTGGGATTTATGAGTACTGACATACTGCATCAGCTAATTTGGCAGTGATGTAACCGTGTTATTTTCTTGTTATATTCATAATAATACCTGTGGCAAGCAGACAGAGCTGAACAGTGGAGTCTCAAGAGTTTTATAGTTTTTCATCAGTTGTTAAGACACAATTCCAAAAAATATAAATAAATAAATCTCTGTAACTTATTTCTCAAAACAATGAGCACAAACCTACAATCTCAACCGTGCAATTGCCATTAAAGCCATCAAATACACCATACACTTAACACTTATTAAAAAAAAAAAAAAAATGACCATATCACTACTGTAATGTATCACCCTAAGGATTATTTTGCCATTATACCTGTTTGACTGTACACTTTCCTGCTTATTACATGACTATTCACCAAATAAATAAATAAATAAGGTTACAATTTATTTTAAGTTCCCCTTATAGTGTAACTATACATTGAAGTACTGAGTAATATTAATTAACAACATGTACTTTTTATATAATTAAGGTTAGGACTAGGGTTATGTTTGGGGTTAGTTGCATGTAATTATGCATAATTTAGTGTTATTACTATAGTAACTACATGTAAAATGTGTAACAAGGACATTGTAAAAGACAAACAATAACTAAACAAATATATGGCCTACATGGTCATGAAATAACCATATGAGATTTTATAATTTTATCTGTATATTATCTTGAAGCTTACACTTTAAGGTAAAATACATAATACAATAAAATAGACTTAAAACGTACAAGATTAACATTAACTAACAATGATGAGTACATTAGTTCAATTAGTATTCAATTATTAAATAATAATATAAATAACAGATACAACTAACAGATACAACTAAATGTTGATCATCGACTAAGATTAATAAATGCTTTAGAAGTATTTTTCTTTGTTAGTTCATGTTAACTAATGTAGTTAACTAATGTTAACAAATGAAACCTTTTTGTAAAGTGCCACCAAAAATATTATTATATTTAAAGACTATGAATGGCAAATGGAATGGATTTTAGTTTCTTAAAAATTGAGAACTGTGTGTATGACCTCTGACCTGGGGTTCAACATGCCCAAGGGTAAGCAAGTCTGCTAATTCAGATTCTAAGCACATGCTCTCCTCCTCCCTCTCCCTGCAAAAAAAAAAAAAAAAAAAAAAAAAGCCCAGAGGGGGCAAGATACTGTTCCACTGAGACTACCTTGTCACCTCATATTTTCATTACGGTAACGGCTTATTACTCCAGTATTGCTAATCTGAAAGCTTACACAAAGGGTAAACAACCACTGCAACAGTTGTGTCAAAATTCATAGTGGCCTCAAGCATTTCTTTAAGACTTACTGGAGACCTTGAATTTTTTTTTTATTCTATCACCATAAACCAGCTTGAAATGTTGGGTAAAAAGGAATTCATGCATTCAGAAAAATGCAAAGCACAAAAGTGTTTTTTATGATGTTACAGAGCTGAATATAAACTCTGGTTAGCTATAAGCTCCTCTGAAAATGTCAAATTGGAAGATTAAATACATACATACATATAGGCTTTACATATATATATATATATATATATATATATATATATATATATATACTCTACCAGTCAAAAGTTTGGAAACATTACTATTTTTAATGTTTTTGAACGAAGCATTTATTTCATAATAAATACAGAAAAAAACAATAATATTGTGAAATATTATTACAATTTAAAATTATGGTTTTCTATTTTAATATACTTTAAAATATAATTTATCTCTGTGATGCAAAGCTGAATTGTCAGCATTATTACTCCAGTCTTCAGTGTCACATGATCCTTCAGAAATCATTGTTATAATGCTGATTTATTATCAATGTTGGAAACAGTGGTGCTGCTTAATATTATTTTATAAGCTGTGTGTTACAGTTCCCGTGTTCCCCGGACTCCATTTCCCATGATCCTCTTGTTTCCACACCTGCACTCACTTCCTCGTCATCTCCCCATCATCACTGATCACCTGCACCTGGACTTCATCATCATCACTCCCTATATAATGGACACTTTCCCTTCACTCCTTGTCTGTTCTATTGTTTGTCAAAGTGTGTAAAGCTGTTCCTTCTCTTTCCCTGGATTAAATAAAGCCCGTATGATTGTGGATTTCCGTATTCGCCTCGTCTCTACAGCACACACCGTAACACTGTGATACTTTTTCAGGATTCTTTGATGAATAAAAAGTTAAAAAAATATCCGCATTTATTTAAAATAGAAATCTTTTGTAACAATATACACTACTGTTCAAAAGTTTGGGGTCAGTAATTTTTTTTCTTTCTTTCTTTTTTTTTTTGAAAGAAATTAATACTTTAATTCAGCATGGATGTGTTACATTGATAAAAAGTGATAGTAAAGATTGATATTGTTAGAAAATATATATATATATGTACACTACCAGTCAAAAGTTTGGACACGGTAAGATTTTTAATGTTTTTAAAAGAAGTTTCGTCTGCTCACCAAGGCTGCATTTATTTAATTAAAAATACAGTAAAAACAGTAATATTGTGAAATATTATTACAATTTAAAATAACTGTTTTCTGTTTGAATATATTTTATAAAAATAATTAATTCCTGTGATCAAAGCTGAATTTTCAGCATCATTACTCCAGTCTTCAGTGTCACATGATCATTTGTAACACAAATTGTAATAATATTTCACAATATTACTGTTTTTACTGTATTTTTAATTAAAGAAATGCAGCCTTGCTGAGCAGACGAAACTTCTTTTAAAAACATTAAAAATCTTAAAACATACTAGCATAGGGTTTTTGGCATGACATGAGGGACACAAAATATTGACACCGTTTTAATTTTTTTGGAGTATTTTTAAAGAAAAAAGTTTTTTTTTTTTTTTTTTTTTCACTGACCCCCATCCAGGCAGACAAAAAAAAATTTCTCAAAAGATCTCTTTGTATTAGCAGCACTAATGCTTCTGATTATATCACAAGGACACTTACCTGCTCTGTCAGCCATTAGCCAGTCTGTAAACCTGTGTTGCCTGCACTCTAATAAAGCTGATACAAAGAGATTGTGGAAGCCAATCTTGGATCAGAAATTACATGTTGTCTGCCTGAGACTAGTGGTTTGGTACCTGTTAAAAATGATTGACAGCTCAAACAAATTAGGCAATATTTTGATAGCATCAAAGAGCAGCAGTGTTTACAGTTTTTGAAGAACTCAGTTGTGTGGAAATAGAAGTTCTGTGTAGTGACATACAGAGAAACGGTATGGTTTATCAAAAATGAAAAAAAAAAAAAAAAAAAAAAATTGCAAAATGAAAGCTAAATGCAGTTGATTGTAATCGGGTGAATAAACGGACTAAGTAATTGGAGAAGTTTGGCATACATCACCAGAGAGAAGTCCATTGTTTCACTGAAAGATTGAGTTATGAAATTTTGATTAAAAATTACAAGGTAAAAAAAATTAATTTTGAGAATGTATGCTTATAGCTTGTAGCTGTACTTGTAGCTGTCTCTGAATATTCAGCTGGTAGAGAACAAGTATTCTAACATAAATTAATCCTCTAATGTAATCTAGTTTTTGAACATTTAAAATGATTTTCTGGTTTCTATGCATTTTATTTTGCAATGCGGAAATAATGTGTGAGACTTCCGATTCATTACCAGCTACAGATAAATAACTTAAAGAATAACAGTGGTTATACACTAGTTATAGTTTAAACTGTACAACTATTTGTGCTACAAACGAGTGTGCTTAGGATTAATATGTTAACAAATACCAGTTTGCAATATCAAGCAGCATAAAGGACTGTTTTTGACAACTAAAATAACTGGAAGCGGGTGAAACCAGAAGCCTCACACACTGAGCCTCACAAATGGCCGCACCCACTCTTATGTTAAAAATAAGGTGGATATTTGCATGTACAGTGGAGTTCTCTTATTTTACTAAATTATATTTAGATTTTTTTTTTTTTTTTAAATGCTGAAACTGAAAATTAAACCATATTATAAATTGTCATATTAGAATAATTATTAGTTTGAGTGCTCTAGAATAAAAATATCACAGAGAACAAAAGGTCATTATAGGATTTTTCTTCAGTGAAATGAGAGAATAATTGGTAATGCCGTCGTATCTCTATTTGTGAGATCAGGGTTGGACTCTTAAGAGATGTTAAATATGGATGATGGCTGTGCTTTGGTTGGGACGGGCGAGGGAAAGAGCGAGAGTCTGAATGTTGAGGCTTATCGAGACAGCATTACCAAGGTTTAAGCAGGCCTGCTGGTTTGTGAAGATAAGGCCTTTCCACAGAGCCTGCTAAGGGGGCACAGGAGCTATTAGCAGTGAGCTAACAGCTCTTAAAATTGCTCTTTTATATGGATCTAGGGCCAGTTGCACTTACCTCAGTTCTAACCAGAAACCAGGAAAAGCAGATCTTAGATCAGGTGTGACACCGTTGATTGTTGTGTCTCTCAGGCTGTGAGGGATAAGTAGTGGAGAGTTGGCAGAGGATTTGTATGATTAATGACACAAAGTTCAGCGGCCAGTACACAGAAAGCTTTCTGGAGGACATATAATTACAAAGACCTATTTAGAGAGCCCATTAGAGCCCGATCTGTCTTGACAGGCCAAATTGCCTTTTTTTTTTTTTAACTACAAATTATTCAGTGTTGCTCCTATCCTTTTGAGAAGCCCTCAGCAAAATTTGCGTAGGGGCCACCGTCAGTGTGTTTGTAACCTCCAAAACAGAAGTTATCTAGCTCACCGTGATTTCTATCTGAACAACATTTCTGTCTGAAAATTTAGTCCTAACCCTATCACTATCACTACCTCTAAACCTAACCCTTCCCATAACTTATGCCTTAAACCAGAGAAAAATGATAGCTGAATAACACTGATGTAGAAGCACCTACCCCTGGTTTTAAGCCTAAACTTGACATAAACTTTAAACTTGTCTTGCACATCTGATTGGTTGATTGGAATGTTGATCCAGAAACATGTTGTACTTGGTGAAATCACGTTAGAATATAACATTTCATTAAACAACAACAACAACAACAAAAAGTTAAACTCTTACTGTTCCCGGTCAAAAATGACAGAGAACAGCAAAAGTGTGACCCTTTTTCAAAAAGCTTAGGTAGGTTAAGGCAAATATTGGCAGCAACTCTTTAGTATTTATTACTTTTTATTTACTGACAATAGGCCATAACACTTCATTGAAACATTGACATTATATATTCAGAAAAGCTTGCTTGACTGAAAAGTATGTGCTTCATTACATGTCATGTTGTGATATGCATGCTTTAAATTGGACTCTTAACATATTAAATATTATTATTATCATTATTATTTTTTTTTTTTTTTGAATTTGGCATTTTTGTTGTAAAACATTGGTCTAATATCCTGGAGACCTAGAGAATTATTTAATATTGCAATATGCTTAAAATGAATATTTACATATTAAATATTTAATATAAATTTTATACATTTGAGTTTATAGTTTCTCACTTTTTTTTTTTTTTTTTTTCCATTATGTTTGCATGGCAAGAAATACCAGTACTAGGCTGCTTATAAGAACAGCATGCTGGTTCAGGGGCCCCATGTGTATTTTGAGTATAGAGAGGACCGGCAATGAAAGAATTGGGTTATTGGGAAACACTATGTACCAGCTGATCACATGTTGACAAGGTGACGTTCCACCAATTGATTAGATTCAGCAGCGGCTACTTACTTGCCTATGTGTATGTCTTTTATCAAGCAGATAAAATGTACATATTAGATGGAAAAAAAAACAGGGTCAGATTCGGATCAGAACAGTGAGGCTAAAAGCTGGATTCCAGATGCTGTGGGGCACCAACCGGAGCACCACAGAGGCCATCGAGTGACGGGCAAATTGTGACAAGCCCTAGCAAGCCTGTGACAGTGATAAATTAGAGATAGCCATCCTTTTCTGGAAAACAAACCACAGGGGAACATGGATCAGGTCAAGCACATATACTCTTTACACACTAATGTGGCTTGTGGAGACTAATCAGAGATTTATGGATACGACAACGGCTCTCTGCACATATCACATATCCATCCCATTAAGAGTGAAATAAAGCAGGAAGATTGATCGAGGACAAATCTGATAGATGACTGATAGAGTTAAAGAAATACTGATTACCCTGCTGGTCACCTCTAAGGTGAGTCTGTGGAATAATTTCATTATCTGTATTGGTTTCAGAATGATGTTCTTATCAAATAAGCATTGTTCTAACCCCACACCTAAAATCTGAGAAAAATGATAGGCTGATTAGAACGTAGTTCATGCTACTAACAGGTCACAACCCTTTGTGGAGACTTCATAGATGCAAATACAGTCAAACCAAAAATTATTCAGACATTTTTGATATATTTTTACTAGTGGGTGCAGGACACTATATTTCATTTATGTAAGTAAGGATAGCAAAATAAAGTATTAATTACAAATTAAATAACAAATTAAATAAACTTGTTTTTCAGATACAGTGGTCATTATTTACCATGTATACATTTATTTTACATCTTTTGTTATTTTATTAACATTAATGACAAATATAGGCTACGGTCTTAAAGGGACCAAATCCAAAATATAGCTGCAAACAGCAATTATCGAGGCCAAGCACCACAGAGGCAGAACGAGGAGCTAAAAATCAAGGCAGCGAGCATCAGTCCAACTTCAAAAATGAATAAAGACATTTGGAGATGGTTTTAAGCAGAATGGTTGAAGGCCCATAGATACAATCACTAATGTGGCATAATTACTTATTACTTTTGACCAACAGGTGGCACTGACACCAAATTTATCTGGTTTAGATTTTTTGGGTGAGATTTTTTCAGACGTTTTAAATTCTATTTAATTCTATTTTACTATTTCGTGACCACTAGGTGGCACTGTGCCAAAACTGTACAGGTACCCTCAGGTCATGGTTGTCATAGCACACACCAAGTTTGGTCAAAATTTGCTAAAGTGCTGCGGAGATATAGCCTCACGTCCATTTTGTTCGTACAATTTGCTCTCATGTTAAACGAGAATGGTTTGACAAATTAATTTGAATTCCATGTTTGTTTGTTTTTTGTCGGCATGGTCAGAAGATGATCCATTTCAATTTTAGTAAAAAAAAAAAAAATCGGATGAACAGTCTAGGAGGAGTTTGAAAAAGTAGGTTTTCCGGAAAATTCAAAATGGCAGAAAAATTTTCATGATGGAAAATAACGTCATTTGAATCGGCTTGAGCCATGGAATCAGAGGAAAAGCTCTTACGGCTCTTACTGCAAGAGTGAGCATCAGTAGCCATGAGTCGCATTGAAGTGATGTCATCTCCCTCTCTGTCAATCTAGAACTAGTGGACCAATGGTGACGCTTAAGCCCGGCCTAATTTACATGAAACTCGAACTGCAACATTTGGAAACGCAAGAGTGGAACATGGAAAGAAGAGCAAAGGGAAAAACAGCATAAGCGTACAAAAGAGTAAAATATGAGCAGAAAATGTAAGAGAGCACAAAGTACAGAGTAATAAAAGCAAGGAAAACTTGTGCAATATAATTTTTAATGTGTTTAAAGTTTTGATCCATGCTCGTTATTTTTTTAAATGCGCTTTTAATTTTTCGATTCACGCTTATTATATTTTGATCTGTGACCACGTTCTTTGCCATTCTGATCATTTTGCATTCTTTTTTAAAGTTTGTGTTATATATTTTTTACATGTGTTTTTAAATGTTTGATTCACGCTTATTATTTTTTGATCCTTGACCGCAATACTATTGGCGGGAATCTAACCCCATACACAGCATGCAACACAAGCCAATCCACAAGGTGAATTCTTGTTACAAACGTAATAAAAATTGACTAAATTGGAAATTTTATTGTTATTCTTACATGAACATACAGTACATTTGCAGTTATCTAAATATGCCTGTGAGATTCTACTGTCTACAGTTTATATTATACCTCTGTGACATGGATAGGAGTGGGGAAAGCACCTTTTAGAACCTAAAATATATGATGCTAACCAAATTACAACACCTAAGCACTAAAATATATTCTTTGCAAGTACACGAATGCAGACATTTCTAGCTACACTATGCAAACATGATTTTTTCCTCGCTTTCCAAAATAGACGCAAAGCAAATACATGTTGCGTTCTCAGCATTGCTGCAAACAACACTATGGCAGATATATTACCAGTTTGCTCTATCAGGTCCACTACTGTCATGGCAGGGCAACAGTTTGAAGACAATCTTGTTAAACTAGTTAGCTAAAGTTAATGGTTGCCACCTAATATGCTTACTTCCCTACTATATAGTAAGTAAAAAAAAAAAAAAAAAGGATACAAAAAAGTAGTATGTCCGAAATTCACAACATTCATAAAGCAATATGCAAAAAGTACACAAATGGCCTACTACTTCTGGTTAGATTCTAAAGTGCTCATTCAATGGACACTTTACTATCCCATTAGGCCATGAGAGACAGCAGTGAAGTGACACCGTAGGTCAGATGACAATGACAACATGATCGATGTAGTATGTCCGAAGTACATTCATACTACACACATTCATAATATAGAAAATGTCACAAAGAAACTTGCTTATGCAATTTTGGACACCGTGAATGTTTATTTTGCTTATGTTCTTCTATTTCATGTCGCTATGGATAAAAAGCCTCTGCTATATACATAAATAAAAATGTGTTTATAGCAACTTACCTAAATAATAACATGTTTGGTTTAATGGCACAGTCATCTGAAGGTAAAGGCCCCAGTATACTCATAGCGAAGTTCTTTTTCATTTTTTTTTTTTTTTTTGGTTCACACACCAAAAATGACAGCATCTGATCAAGAAAGCATCTGATTGATCATAGTGATGTGGGTATGTTTGCATCAGCTCTGCAATTCGGCACTCCAGTCAAGCCACGTCATGTTTATTTATATAACATTTTATACAAATTGCCTTACAATATAAAAAATAACAGTGTCAGCTTTATATTAGAATTACAACTTAAATTTTTACTATAAAGGCAGTAGGATCCATGGTCCACAGATCAATCAGGTCCCGGTCTGCTCCTGGCTCTTGGGTGGACTGATCAGTGTGCTTCGTCTCCGGAGATGGAATGGTATCTAGCTCTGGGACGCGGACGACTTTGGTGGTGGCCTCGGGCTCGCAGGTGGTGAGAGAGAGGATGCTATGTTTCACCATCCAGCCCAAGTACCCCAGAAGACTCTCCTAACCCAGAGAAGAATCTGTATCGCCGGTAAGTTCATATCTGATTTTTTTTTTTTTTTTGTACTTATTCTCAAGGGTTGGTTATTCTATCACAACATCAAGGCTTTGAAGAAGAAGCTCACACGATGAAGATGAATAAAAAGGAACCCACTTTAATAATAAACTCAACAACAACACCTTAACGTATAAACGTAACGAGAACCAACAACAGAATGAACATAACGGGATATTTATACACACAGTAAACGAGGAACTAAATCACAAACACCTGAACGTGATGAATAACAAATGAGTTACCATAGAAACAAGTGTGAATTAATACAGACATGACAAAAACTGAACAAAACTGAACATAACCGTGACAATCGGGGCCTAAACTCAATCGCCCCCTTGAGTTCTGAAGTGTGTTACAGCTTTTCTCAGTAGCTTTGGTACATTTCTTGAATCATCCTTAAGATTTGCAAACCAGTAAGTGCATTTCTCAAAACAATTCATACAAACAGCACCACACAATGTATTTACCTGCAAAAGCCTGTAACTTGCTCAAAACCCTTATTTAAAGGGTTAGTTCACCCAAAAATGAAAATAATGTCATTAATTACTCACCCTCATGTCGTTCCACACCTGTAAGACCTTCGTTCATCTTCAGAACACAAATATTTTTGATAAAATCCGATGGCTCAGTGAGGTCTCTATTGCCAGCAAAACAATTAACACTTTCAGATGCCCAAAAAGGTACTAAAAACATATTTAATATTAATAAATATCCTGACGCATCCAAGCTTTATAATGGCAGTGAGCGAGGATCAACAAGTATGAGCTGAAGAAAGTGTCTCCATCCACATCCATCCATCATAAACACGGCTCCGGGGGGTTAATAAAGACCTTCTGAAGCGAAGCGTATATATATATATAAAAAAAAAATTAAGTTATGAAGTAAAATATCTAGCTTTCGCCAGTCCGCCTCCCGTATTCTACTTATGAAGAAAGTGTAAATCTCTCACAGTTTAAAACGCTTACGCTACGTCCTTTTCCCGATTCAACTTACGGAAAAAACTTAACTGACATGGCGCCAGTTTACACTTTCTTCGCACATTGAATACGGGAGGCGGTCTGGTGGAAGCTAGATATTTTACTTCATAACTTGTTAAATATGGATTTTTTTTACACAAATGCATTGCTTCGCTTCAGAAGGCCTTTATTAACCCCCCAGAGCCATGTTTATGATGGATGGAGACACTTTCTTCAGCTCATACTCGTTGATCCCACTCACTGACAAAGAAAATATACTTGACACATTATGACAACTAGTTCAACCATTTTGCATTTAACGACTTATGCAAAGAACTAATGCCTAGATGTTTTTTTGGGGGTAAGACTATTCAACAGAGAACCAGTGTAATACATTTTGATCAACATGACATAAGCAATTGATAATGTAGGAAACAGCAGACCTTTGTACATAATCAACTGCATGAATGTACCAAAGCATTTGCAATTTGTTCAAAAGAATGAGGAATTGTTTTTATGATGTGTACAAGAATATGATGTGGAGGTTGAACAAGTAGTTTCAGTTGTGATCTGAGAAATGTAGCAAAGCGACTGAGAAAAACTGTAATGCCAGACCAAAGAAAGACAGCACATTAAATACGTTCAAACAATGTGTTGACCAAGTGTTTGCTTCCGGGTTCTTGAGTGAAGTACGTTTGTGGCCTAACTCTTATTTTATAATCTTAATCAAAAAATGAATCCTTACTTAATCCCTAAATAGATTATATGGAATAAAAGTCAAATGAATCATTAACGCTTGAAGTAATGCAGGTAATGCAGGAATAGGTGCAAAATTAGAAGTCTACATCTGATCATCAAGTGCTCGCATTCAAAAGTATCACTCAAAATGCAATCAAATGTGTTAGTATTAAATATGTGAGCGAGGTGAGTCTTGCATATCGTTGCGTGTGCTTGAGAGTGGGTGATAGGATGTGCTTTAAGATGGATGTCCTACAAACTGCCAAAGGCATTCATAACAGAAAAACCTAAAATTAGTCATCCTCTCCTGTAGAGGATTTCAGGTCACAACACATACACTTTGGATTTCCATGATTTATGGGGACTTTCCATAGACATAATGATTTTTATACTGTACAAACTGTAGCTTTATTCTATCCCCTAAATCTTACCCTATCTCTAAACACAGCACTCACAGAAAACTTTTTGCAAAACAGGTAAAAAAAAAAAAAAAAAAAACATACTTTCACATATTACATGTGAATATGCATGACAGAACTTGTTTAAGTATTAGCAAAAGTTAAAGGGTTAATTCACCTTAAAATTAAAATAATGTCATTAATTACTCACCCTCATGTCGTTCTACACCCGTAAGACCTTTGTTCATCTTCTGAACGCAAATTAAGATATTTTTGATCAAATCCGATGGCTCAGTGAGGCCTCCATTGACAGCAAGACAATTAACACTTTTTTAGATGCCCAGAAAGCTACTAAAAATGTGCGCCAAAAAAAACAAAAAAACAACAACAAAAAAAAAAAAAAAACGACTTTATTCAGCAATATCTAGTGATGGGCGATTTCAAAACACTGCTTTACGAATATTTTGTCTCGAATCAGTGGTATCAGACTGCCAAAGTCACGTGATTTCAGTAAACGAGACTTCGTCACGTCATAAGTGTTTTGAAATTCCAATAGTTCACCACTGGGGGGCGTGACTTTGGCAGTTTGATTGATTCGACCACTGATTCGAAACAAAAGATTCGTAAAGCTTCGAAGCTTCATGAAGCAGTGTTTTGAAATCGCCCATCACTAGATATTGTTGAATAAAGTCGTTATTTTGTTTTTTTGCCGCACAAAAAGTATTCTCGTCGCTTCATAACATTAAGGTTGAACCAATGTAGTCACATTAACTGTTTTAAATATATCTTTAGTAGCTTTCTGGGCATCTGAAAGTGTTAATTATCTTGCTATCAATGGAGGCCTCACGGATTTTATCAAAAATATCTTAATTTGTGTTCTGAAGATGAACGAAGGTCTTACGGGTGTGTAATGACATGAGGGTGAGTAATTAATGACAGAATTTTCATTTTTGGGTGAACTAACCCTTTAAATAATTTTCAGTGAAATGCCTGACAGAAAGGATAAATGTAGCCCTTTTTTATTATATTCAAGTTAACAGAGCACGTGGATCGTATGGCTTCTGCTCTGTGTCCTTGAAACGGCAATTGACCGACCCTGCACAATTTTTAAAACCCACACAACATAAATTGGATTTGACATCCCATATTTTCATTTACACTTCACCATTAGCAGAACATTAGCAAAAGAAAAAAAAAGCTACTGCAATAGGGAAATCAGTGTTTTTATTTAGACAAGAGCCTTAGAAGAGAAACTCATTCACTCTGTTTTCTACAAGAGCTGAAGATGAGACACTTCAGAGTCTCCTGGCAAGATAATGCTGCACTCTCTTCTCCGTCTTTATCCCTCTCTTTCACACACACAAATGACAGAAACATTGGGCTCATTCACAGTGCATGTGGCTGAGGAGCTAAGTATGCAAAATCCTCTTTGCACATTTTGTACTAAGACTGTTTCTCGATTTATTTATCATCAACCATTTGGTGCCTCCAAATATTGTTATTAATTCATTTCTCGCA
Organism: Hypophthalmichthys nobilis; assembly: GCA_037950665.1. Classification (NCBI taxonomy): domain Eukaryota; kingdom Metazoa; phylum Chordata; class Actinopteri; order Cypriniformes; family Xenocyprididae; genus Hypophthalmichthys; species Hypophthalmichthys nobilis. The sequence goes on along the minus strand of CM075480.1, from coordinate 23,619,590 downwards.
TCACAACCATATAATTAATCTATTGGATCATTATTATCTGTGCATGGAAGTTAATTACACTTCCTATAATGATAAAAACATTATAATACAGCAGCACTTCCATTAGTGCATAATTACAGTAACATGAGCAAAACCAGGATGATGATGATAAAAGCAAATTCTCAAAAGCAATTGTCTCTCATTGACCCAAAAGCTTCATATCCCATTCATTGTACAATAAAGAAAAGGAACAGAATTAGTTAGGAGATGCTTAAATGTCTGCATGGGAACGCATTTGGTCAACTGCATGACTGACGCCACATAAAACACACAAATGACAGGCACATTTTAACACCAGTACATTTAAATTAGAATTTAACAGGTCAAAGTAGCACTTTATCCAAAGCAGCCAAAGTCGAGACAACACCTCCAAGTTGTTACAGACACCAGCAGGTAGAAAGTAACTCATTTTACAGTACTTTTATATATTGATATTTATGAAGCGACATCTCCTATTGGAAAACTTTTTCCATTATTTCAAGACTCAATCAGCTGTTTTGCTATTGCACACTGACCTTGGATAAATATATATTAAAAAAATAATAATATTAAAGATAGCTGGAATATATCAAGACTCAACATCTCAAAAAAGTGCACATATTTTAAAAGTTTCTGTTTCAATATCTGCTCAGAAGCAAGAATAAAATGAAAAAAAGAACACCACAACCACATTATTACACATTGGAATCACAAATTCTAAGCACATCACAGTCACAAACAGAACATTTGGGTGAAATATTCCCCTCAGGGAGAAAGAAGGTGGATGAAGGTGAGGCACCTGGCATGAGGGTAGCAGTCTCTTTTGTGGAAGATTCAAAACACAGTATTGCAAATTCCACAGTGGAAGAATGAAAAATGAAGGGCTTAGCCAGACAAATGTCCTTAGCCTTTCTGCAGTTTGTGTTTAGAGAATTAGATGCGGTAGGCAGAGGCGGGAATGACACTGACTGATGGATGGAATAACCCAATGTAGGAGCCACTGAAGATATACAACTATACTAACAAAGAAAGACGTAAAATCCCAGCGCAGCAACGAAGAGAATCAACAGAGATAGGCTGGTATTTGCCCAGTTTAGAGAGCTTGAGATTTCACATATAATCATTTTATCCTTCGTTTGTCTTTAGTCTGTTGACAAATTCCAAAGGAAAATTAGTGGAACAGCCATTGCGACGGTCCTGATTCATTAAGCACTCAAAAAGGCTTAGCAGAGTACAAGATAGTAGATTATTAGACAAAATCATTGTTTTATTAGCTTAGTTCAGGAAAACAAAACTGTTCAGAAAGTTCCCAAGTCAGAAGAAGTGGAGGAAGAGAGAGGTTTTAGGTTGGAAAACAGTGCACTTGTTAGTATTGGTCATGTATTGTTGAGGTAAAGTCTTCAAGACTTTAAAGGATGGCTTGTGTGAACACTAAAATGGTAATGAGGGACGGTTTCAGAGAATGAAAATTTGGCAAATAGGGACACTAACTTAACTTAAGGCAGGAGGTTGAATTTTTTTCAGGTGGACGTTTTATGAACTATAAGTTGAGAGCCAAGGTCTCGGTGATCAGGAGCTCAGTGCTCTCAGGTCTTTTGGAGACCCACTAGAGCACAGCTTTCTTTCCACAACTTGGTTTGCAGCCGTTTATTGCAAGAGAGCGCTGAAGACTCCGTCTTACGACCGTTGTACAGATACAGTCCTCCGATCCCCTCGAGCTCAGAGGCAGCTGCAGCGTAGATAGCTGTGGATGCTCCTTCTGCAGGCGTCTGTGGATGGACAGGAATCAGAGATGAAGTCAACACAGCTGTGGACACGTTAAGAATATTTAATCAGAGATGGATATATGACATATCAAAGAAGGGCAGAAAAGATGTTCCCGATTCCTGGAACAAAAATCCTAATTTTGCATTTCTGCTAGTCTCGTTGACTTCACTCGTCCTTGTACATGACAGCCATTACAACATTCCTCCTGGTGCGTGTTTGCAGTTGCGTTCTTGTATTTGTGCTGTAGTGCTCTTCTTGGCACTTGAAGTCTAACCCTAGCACTTGACATATATCCTTAGCTGCAAGCTCTGGTAATTGCCACTTATATGTGCACTTTTTTGTAAGTTGCTTTGGTAAATATACTGGTTGAAAAAAAATTGTATTGTATCTGTATTAAATTTCAACTTGTCATTTGGTAACACTTTAGAATAAGGTTAAATTTGTTATCATTAGTTAGTGCATTAGGTATCATGAATTAACTTTTTTTTTTTTTCTCAGCATTTATTAGGTCAGGGGTGTCAAATCCCGCTTCTGGAGAGTCAACGTCCTGTAGAGTTTAGCTCCAAGCCTCCAACCTGCCTAAACACACTTGCCTGGAAGTTTCTAGCAATTGATTAGCTGGTTCAGGAGTGTTTAATTGCGATTGGTGCTAAACTGCAGGATAGTGACCCTTCAAGAACAGGATGGAAGACCTCTAATGTAGGTTAATTTACAAATTTACTCCTATTGATTGTTAATTAATATTTGTACACAATACATTAGAGGCTATAATATGCCCTTTTACGAAGTCTTTTGTTTTTGGGGCCTACTTGAATAGGTTTTCATGCTTGAATGTTCAAAAAACATTCAAAACAAAACAATATTTTACATTAATTATTGTTGCAGCACCTCTCTTCTCAGTTTGTCAGTAACACTCTGTGTGTGTTTCAGAAATGTCTAACCGCGAGTTTCAACACTACTAACGTAACTAGGCTTCGCCCTCCCTCCCTTTTTTTGCATGTGCCTTGCCCTTGGGCAGGAATTATTTAAATGAGGAATACTGTGATGTCTACATTCCTGGAGGAAAAATCAAGACTACAATAGAGGCATTTCGGGGAATTCAGAAACATTGCTTACTGGTATGAAAAATAACTCCATTATTACAGAGTAACTCCGATTAATTCAATTCAATTAATTAAATTAAATTAATTTAAATAAAGTGCAATTAATAATAAAAAAAAAAAAAAACTATGCCTCATGACCTGGGCATAAATTCCCCACTTAAATGAAGTTTTTGCAAGCCAGGGAATGAGAAGGTGTCCCATTCACACAGGACACATTCAAAAACAGCAACATGGAAAACACTTGAATGAAACAGAGGAATAGGTGTTCTTAAAAGCTGAAAGAGATAGTTGATGACAGAATTTTCATGTCATTCCAAACCTGCATAACTTTTCTTCTTAATAAAAGAAATAAGAGGATATTTTGAGAAAATGTATATTATGTATATATATATATATATATATATATATATATATATATATATATATATATATATAAACAAACATTCTTTAAAATTATTTTGTATTCCACAGAAGAAAGAAAGTTTTTAAATTAGGGTGATGAAATAATAACAGAATGTTCATTTTTAGGTGAACTATCCCATGACACAGTGGCGTGCACAGGGGGTGGGGTGTGCAGGGGGGCTTGAGCCCCTGCCCCTTTGATCGCGAAAGTGAAAGTGCCCTTTGTGGTCGAATCACGGTGCCCCCGCGTTCCCATTTCTCCCCACCTGGAACGCGATTTCGGCCGAGGGAGAACCCCCACCCCCATGACACAATGGCCAAAGATGTCAATCTAGTGCATGTTAAAACAAATCAACAACAATTATAAAACAAGTGTAGATGGGTTGCAAGAACATGTTAATCAACTTGAATGGATTATACTGATTTTTTGTAATGGCTAGTGAATGCATTACTGGTAACACTTTACAATAAGGTTCATTTGTTAACATTAGTAACATGAACTCAATACATTTGTTACTGTATTTGTCAGTCTTTGTTAATGTTAGTTAATAAAAATACAGCAGTTCATTGTTTGTTCATGTTAGTTCACAGTGCATTAACTAATGTTAACAAGATTTTAATAATGTATTAGTAAATGTTGAAATTAACATTAACAAAGCATTAATAAATGTTGTAGAAGTGCAGTTCATTATTAGTTCATGTTAACTAATGTAGTTAACTAATGTTAACTAATGAACCTTGTTGTAAAGTGTTACCGCATTACTTGCCTGCCACAATACTGTTAAATTATCTTTATTTTTTTTTTATTTTTCTTTTTGCAAATATTCATATACTGTATTTATAGCAATTAATTTGAATTAATAGCTAATCATGTAATTCAATTTAAATTATTTGTTGTCGGTCCTAATTCGTACACTTGACTCTTGCCTCATGTTTACACACGTGATGCTTTCCAACTGCCATGGCAGATTATTCAAATTAGCCTTCTAATTGCAAATGTTATGGCTCGCTTCCACATCAGAAGATCTAAAAGTTGGGCTGCACAGTTGGTGAGATTGATATGCAGACGGTCAGTTGGACTATGACCTCCAGACGGATCAATTACACAGAACAGCCGATCTTCTCTAACACTGGTGCCAGTTTCTCCACTTCAAACGGCTCTCTTTGAGGCCAGGCAATTGGGGCTGAGCACTGTTTTTCTCTTTTCTAGATCTCTTTCGTCTGAGGGAATTTGGATTAAACTACAGGAGCCACAAGGTTTCTCTATACTGAGCTGAATCAATACATCACAAAGAGTGTGAGAAAAGCTTCTCTCTTAAAGTTGTTAGTATTGGGCCATACGGGGACTGTGTGCTTAAGGGGAAATGGAGCAACAGCTGCACTTTAGAAAGACTTAACATTTTTATACACTGTTTTATAGGGCTGGGCGCAAAATTTACAATGGTAGAAATGTGTCAACCAGTAGATTTTGCAGTAGTATCTGCATGGTTATGCTTATGTGAGTGATAGTACACTGCATGTGCAAGATTTTTCGAAGAAAGATTATTGGAGTACATTTTACAAGAAAATGCTGCCAAGTCTTTCCACTTCAAATGTTCACATTTAAAGGGTTAGTTCACCCAAAAATGAAATTTCTGTCACTAATTATTCACCTTCATGTCGTTCCACACCCGTAAGACCTTCGTTCATCTTTGGAACACAAATTAAGATATTTTTGATGAAATCCGAGGGTATCTGATCCACACATAGGCAGCAACGTCAAATTGTTGAATAAAGTCAAATCATTGAATAAAGTCGTTATTTATGCGCACAAAAAGTAATTCTCGTCGCTTCATAACATTAAGGTTGAACCACTGTAGTCACGTTGACTATTTTAACCATGTTTTTAACTACCTTTCTGGACGTCAAAAGGTGCAATGACGTTGCTGCCTATGTGTGAATCAGATACTCTTGGATTTTATAAAAAATATCTTAATTTGTGTTTCAAAGATGAACAAAGGTCTTACAGGTGTGGACCGTCATGAGGGTGAGTACTTAATGACAGAAATTTCATTTTTGGGTGAACTAACCCTTTAAGCCAATGTGTTACTTGCCGTTTCTTTACAATTATTTGTAAAATTTACTAGCAATTTCTGTGTGAAAATTGTTACAAAGTAAATCCTACACCAAATTGTTTTCAGTGAAGACAGAGTGAAGTAAAAAGAAATAATGCGAAATTGCACACCATGCCATTTCCCAAACAAATCAAGATAAGGAACAAAGTGAATTTAGTCGTTTATGGTTGACAAGCTACATCACAGATGACGCATATAAAATTAATATAGAATTCAATCGATATTTGCATAAGTCGGCTATTTTACAACCGTTTTAAATGTGGCTCAACCAATTAGAACATAAAGCAAGAACCCACAGTTTGCAGAGATTTTATAAAATTTAGCTTCGTTTGCAGTTGCTTTGTTTGCAGCTCAGCCAATCATAATCAAAGACTGGAACTATTCATATTATATTAGTAGTTTTACTATTTAGAGTCTTTTGTATTTAACTGTTCCAAAATTTAAAGTTGTTTTTGCATGGCATTTATCATGCATATCATATTTTATGACAATCTAATAACCCTTCAAACTTTAAGGTTTTATACATTAACATTAGTTTAGATAACATGACATAACAAAGATCAATACCTTTACAGTATTTATTAATCTAGATTAATGTCGTTGTTTAATTTATAAATGTGTTAGTATAAACTATATTCAAGTCTAAATGAACATTAGTATTATAAACAAACACATTTACAATAAATTTGTAAAATGACATTAATCTAGATTAATAAATTCAGTAAAAATGCAATATTTAATGAATTACCAAATGAACTGAAACGTAATTGTTACTTATTAAAAAAACACAAGTATTTTTTTCATCCATCAAGTTCCAAATAAAAATGGGAAATAATCAACTGAGATGAAGTACCTTGGATTTGTACATAATAATTAACTTGATTATCTAAAAATAGACATTACCACATGGCTATTTAATATGTAAAGCATTATTTTGTTGAATTTACAATGAAAATGAACAAGTGAAAAACAATGAGTGAATGTCAAATATGTTTAAAAGTATGTGTCATATTATATCGTATGTGTTTAAAAGATGTCATATCTCCCTCATTCGTTGAAAACACAGTTCCAAAAATAAACTTCAGAAATTGTATTCGCATTCAGTGTTCAGACCGTGCACAGCAAGCAATCCTTTTCAGGGAAGAAAACCTATTTAAACACATCATTATCTTTTTTTTATTTATTTATTTTTTTTATTTATATTTTCTGCTCTTGGTTAAACCTTCCCTATCACAGTTTCTTTTTGCCAAGTGCCAAAAAATTGCATTCTCTATAGCGGGTGTGCTTTTCTATTTTAAAAGTCTTCAGCTGTCTAGTCATAACAACATTTCCCCTCAAGACATTCATAATTTGTCATCTTTTCTTTTAAACACGTAAAGCACACAGTCCTCGCTGAGCTCCGTAATTTCTGGGTTTTCTACAGCAATTTCTGTGCCGCATACATAATGGACGCCGTGAACCGTGACTCAACCTGCCTCATAAATAAGCACCCTGCAAAAGGATATTGCTGTGCTGATAACTATCACAATAAATCAATATCAACACACCTCACCTCAACAAGGGTACAAGATTCATGGATATTACATTTGTATTCAGCAGATTACACATTGAATTATCCTTTGTAGTACAAATAATTCCCCTTGAGAAGAGGCAAAGGTCACTGCCCATTGTTGTGGTTTTCATGTTATCTAATGCACATAACCAAAGAGAGTTGTTCACACACAAAAATGAAATATATAATGTTCTGACAGAGTATTCAACACAGTCATATGCTGCAGTTTGCTATAGATGTTTGCTCATCTCTAAAGCTCTTTTAGCACAAGCTCAGCTGAATTTTATGGGCCAGAGAGAAAGTCTATGATTGGCTGAGGGATGACAACTGTAAAACAGCCTGCAGAAAAATGGTAGCAATTTTGATCATTTTGAGACAACACATCACTGAGCAGAAACAGATGGGTAGTTATTGTTTAGGTGGCATATAACATATACCATAAACAGTGAGGTCCAAAAGGCTGAAACCACATTAAAAGCCTAGAAATACTATATACATATTTGTAATTGTATACTGTATATTACTTTATTTTTCCTTTCTCACGCTTGCCTCCATTTTCTTTCGCTGATCTGAAATTCAAGAGGTGTTAACATATTCTAAAAGAAGATAAAAGAATCATGTCTGATTAACACACACGCACACACACACACACCCACCCACACACACACCTTTGAAGCAAAGAGACAAGATAAATCCAATTATTGTTCACCCTGACATAGCGGCTCCAAACCTTTAGATTTCAAGACAAAATCCAAGAGATTGGTTGAGACAGACAGATGGAGAAGAAGAAAAGAGAGAGTGAAAACAGTGTCTTCCAGGATACACCACACTGTCACAATACCTTATTGCAACATATTGGGGCAGGTGGGGTTTGTCATAAAGTGTTGTCATTCAACAGAGCACCTTTCACAACAACCTTGTCCCTGATTCCAAAGTGTGTGTTACACACACACACACACACACTGTATCTAAAGGAGAATATTCATGAACTCATGAAATTAAATGCGTTTTAGATGCAAAAGCAGGAAATTTCATATTGGACCTAGAAGTAATAACAGTTCTCAGGGATATTAGTTATTATTTAATTTATCAGTATCATTCTATATAGGACATTTATCAGCTGATATTTAATTGTGGTTGCTTGCTTCTGCCTATTTTTAGATTTTAGATTACTTTTGCAATTATATAGCACTTACTTAATTGGAAAGATTAGGCAAAATTAAAAGTGCTTTCCTTTAAATAGGGCTCCCACCCAGGGTTATTATTTATAAAAAAAAAAAAAAAAAAAAAATCCAATACTTGAATTGAAAACTGAAATAAAATAAAATACATAAAAAATCTTAAACTTGTTTTATTTCAGCTTATAGCCAAGGCAACATTTCTTATTTTCATTTAGTTACTTCATTTAGTAACTTGATGTACTAAAATAACTAAAACTAGAGCTGAAATATAAATTAATAAAAACTACATAAACATACATACAAAACAAAAACTAATAAAAATAATAAAAACAACAACAACAACAAAATAGTAAAACTAAAATGAAAATGTATAAAAACAAAATATTAAGAAAAACTACAATAGTATCTCAATACTGGTCCAAACTCTATGATAGGGACTTTCTCATCAACTATCCATCTCAAAATAATAGAATTTATATATTTCATACTTTGCATTATCACAAAATCATGTATTTATTTAGCCATATCAGCATCAATGGCTATTTTAACATTAATTTAATCTTGATAAAAATATTGATTTTAGTTTCTAGTGCATTTTATTTATTTTTTTAGACAAAATAGCAGATTTTAAATATTGTTCTATTAGCAGTTATCACCCATAATATGAAAATAATTGCTGTCTTATTTCTATAGAATTTTTTTTAAATTCAACCACTTGAAAGCTGTAAACTCGCTCAAGCCTAGTTCCCTCATTTCCTGTCCTAGCTCTGTCCAGTCAATAAAAGTGGCAAAAAAAGCCAAAAATAAAATAAAATGAACCCAAACATGAGTGAAACTGAAGCCTTACACCTCAAGAATTCTGTGCCAAGCACAGACACGTGCCTGAATAAACCATCACACCAGTGACTCAGACCTGGTTTGACGAAGTTTGGCAAGTTCTTTAAATAACATATAAGACAGTCTAAATATGTACAGGCAATTATTATCCTTCAGTAAACTTGACTAATGAGATTTTATAGAGGGCAATATGATTTGCCTTACCCTGAAGAGCAGTTTAGCAAAAGGCTTCTTGGCCAGCTGGGCCGGACTACACAGATTGTCATACAGGGCTGTGTCCACCATGCCTGGGTCCACTGCATTAACTGTTACATTGTCTCCTTTGGTCCACAACTGGTCCTGCAGGTGGTAGGAGAACAGCAGCAGGGCCAGTTTACTCTGGGCATATGCACCATGGGAACTATAACACATCCTGAGGAAGAGAGACAGTGGGGGGAAAAAAAGAAAGACGCCTTGAGCATAGTTATGCAGCTATTTTGGTGTCAACAGCCATTAATGTGTTGTTTACTGTAATTTGTGTTTGCAAACCCATTTTGACAAGAATGTGCATGCTGATGTGTAGTTGCTTCAAGTCGGATCATTCAGAACAACAGTGAATCTTGAAGTCAACATGAAACCAGTGTTATTTAGTATTACTTATATACTTTTACAGTATTTATTAGTATTTTGAATTAGCTTTTAATTTTATATTTTCAGTTTTCATTTTCATATTAAAAGATTTAGTCATTTTTTGTTATATGCTTTTTGTCAGTTTTATTAGTTATTGTTTTCTAATATTTCTATATAGCTTTTTTTAATCTAATATTTTTGTTTCATTTTATTTCAGCACCATTTCAATTACAAAACAAGATTTTTTTTTAATAGTTTTAGTTTTAATTAACAATAACAACACTGCACGAAACAAAATTTGCAACTCATTTTACAGTACTTCCGTCATGTGAAACATTTCTAAATAAAACAGGATATTCAATGAGGGAAAAAAACAAAAAAACAAAACAAACAAAAAAAAACTGTAGGGCAAGACTTGATTTTATTCACCAGAAATGAATTGGATTCTTAAAAATAAACTTTCCATACTAGAAAAGGAACAGAGGAGTTTGTGATCTCTATACAACAGGTGGTTGATGGGAAGCTGAAAAATAAGAAAGCTTCGTGACGTCAGGTTAAAAGGAAAGTTGCTTCAGAGCTGCACGATTTATTGCACGATATGAAAAATAACATTGAACTTAAACACGATTATCGCTTAAACGTGATTCTTAGTGCGATTATGAAATCGCAAAGGCTGCGATTATTTTTTTTATGCGCAGCTTGTCAATGAATTATGATGTATAATGTACATTTGAAAAAGCAACATGCGTCAAACATCTTTCCAGACATGAGAAGCATTTATTAACATCTTGTCCAACAAAAGACAACATTTAATAACATGTTTTTACTCCAATCTCACTTCATAACGACAGTTGAGCATCCTTCTGTGAGATGATGTGGATTCTTACATAGAATAAGGCAGTCGTGTGTTTATTAGTCATGTCTAATCAATCAAAGCGTTTCAATCTTCTGTTTATTCAACTACAGCGATATGATGCGTGTTATCTTCTTCTGTGGCAGGGCATATTTAGAGTTTCTGATGGAGATGGAGAAGCATTTACTACTGCACTAACACAAACCTGGATTTCAGAGCAGCTAAAAGAGTGGTTTGGATTTGGTTTATCATGCATTTTTTTTACGTTCAGACTGCAAAACATTAATCAGATTTCAGCAGTGGAAGAAAAAAAACACCTACCTACCTAACTATATTTATTTGTTCTATTGTTTTAGGCTATTTGTTCTATTATAATTAGTTTATTAGTTCTTCTTCTTCTTCTTTTTACTATTTACTTGAATAATTCACTTGAAATGTTTAATTGACTGACAAATACTTATCACAGCATTTCACAGTTTTAATTTAATTTGTTAATAAGTATTTTTAACATTTAACTTATAAAAAAATTTGTTCAACAGCATAATAGTTTTAGTTGTGGTGTTGAAATTAGCATCAAGAATTGTGAAATTTCACCAGCATTGGACCATAATTGCTATATTCACATTAAAAAAACATAAATTGATTAAAAAAAACCTTTCCTTTCTATGCACGTTTCGAAGTCCTAGAATGCCCTAGAATGAAGAATCCATGTCTAATCATTCAGCTGACTCATTTATCCGTTATTTATACCAGCAGATGTCTTTGCACCCACCCACCCCTTCCTCTCTCTCTCTCTCACCTTGAAGGACATATTTATTAGGAATCTTCTGTGCCAAACCACAGCATGAGCCCCCCCCACACACTTAACATACAGCGTGACAAGAAGTCATCACCAGTGGAAGCAGGCACCTTGTTTGCTGTATTAGATTTGTTGTTTGTCAGTATTTTATTGTAACACTCATAACCGCCCCTTTTCTGCCTCCCAGGAAGCATTGCAGCATTCAATCAATCAATAGACACATGGTGCTCTGAATCACGCTGCATGTTATAGCGACTGTGTCCTTGAGCCGTCGCGAGTCTCTGCAGTACATGACTGCAGTAACGGATGAGGACTCTCAAGACTGAAAAGCAATAAACGCAGACCTGAGAAATATAGGTTAGAACAGTGGCAATATTTTGCGGAGTAAAGCAGATGTCAACAGGATGGACTGATCTGCACTACAGGAAGATCTGTGTTTAATACGAGACGCAAAGAGATGTTTCGCCTTTTAAGAATGCTAGGGATGCACCAATATTAAAATTCTGGCTAATACAGATAAGTCTATATTATTTTCACTGATAAATGGCCAAATTCTAAACTTGGTTATAAATGGTTAAAATTCTATAGTTTTTTTGTTTGTTTGTTTTTCTTAAAGGATTAGTTCACTTCTGAATTAATCACACCCATGTCTTTCTTCAGTCGAAAAGAAATTAAGGTTTTTGAGGAAAACATTCCAGGATTCTTCTCCATATAGTGGACTTCAGTGGGGTCCAAATTGCAGTTTCAGTGCAGCTTCAAAGGGCTCTACGTGATCCCAGACGAGGAATAAGGGGTGTTATCTAGCGAAAACGATCCGTAATTTTCTAAAAAAATAAACATTTATATACCTTTCTAACCACAAATGCTCATCTTGCACTAGCTCTGCGATCCGCCACGCATTACGTAATCATGTTACAAAGGTCATGCGTGACATAGGCGGAAGTACCGATCCAGTGTCTACAAAGCGAACATGAAAAACATCTTGGATGACATGGAGGTGAGTAAACTGACTATATGCACGGAGCGTTCTTTAGAACTTCCGCAATAATATAAGCCACCTGGAAAACTTCCGGTGAGATTTCACTTGCTGGTGTGTTCAGCATCAGTAGTGTAATACTTAGTTTATAATCAGAATATAGTCACTTAAATAGTCAGGCATAGCATTCATTTAGTTATTCAAACGTAAGACGACATAAAAATAAAAAAATAAATAAAGACGTACCTCACTGTTCCTCCTCGGCTAAATTCAATTCGACCATCAGTTTTCACACTGTCGTCAAAATTTAAATATTTATTGTGCACTTTAGTTAGATTCATTGAATAAAATGTGTTTTCACAAGTGTGCCAAAATCATTGATCTTGCGCAGCACTGACTGACAGCTGCTGTGATTACAAAGGGAAAGTGCAATGCTTGCTTTCTGTGTAATTCATTCACAAGAAAAGTTTTTGTGAGTACTTCATACTTCACATTGACAAAATGTATTTTTAAACATAGTTATTTTATAATGTTTAATATTTAGTCAAAAATGAAACTAAGTGAAAAACTATTAGAGGAAATGGCTGATATACTATACGCAAATAAATGCTACTCAGCCGCCACCTGCTGGTTATAGTGGTAATTATTGTATTTTTTATTTTTAAATAAGTGTTTTCTAAGATTTTTAATGTTTTTAAAAGAAGTTTCGTCTGCTCACCAAGGCTGCATTTATTTAATTAAAAATACAGTAAAAACAGTAATATTGTGAAATATTATTACAATTTAAAATAACTGTTTTCTGTTTGAATATATTTTATAAAGTAATTTATTCCTGTGATCAAAGCTGAATTTTAAGCATCATTACTCCAGTCTTCAGTGTCACATGATCCTTCAGAAATCATTCTAATATGATGATCTGCTGCTCAAGAAACATTTATTGTTTACAATTGTACAAAATATTTGTGTACAATATTTTTTTTTTCAGGATTCTTTGATGAATAGAAAGTTCAAAAGAACAGCATTTATTTGAAATATAATCTTTTGTAACATTATAAATGTCTTTACTGTCACTTTTGATCGATTTAATGCATCCTTGCTGAATAAAAGTATTAATTTCTTTAATTTCTTTTCAAAAAAATAAAAATAAAAATTCTTACTGACCCCAAACTTTTAAACGGTAGTATATAATGTTACAAAAGCTTTGTATTTCAGATAAATGCTGTTCTTTTGAACTTTCTATTCATCAAAAAATCCTGAAAAAGAAATATTGTACACAAATATGTTGTACTATTGTACACAATAAATGTTTCTTGAGCATCAAATCATCATATTAGAATGATTTCTGAAGGATCATGTGACACTGAAGACTGGAGTAATGATGCTGAAAATTCAGCTTTGCCATCACAGGAATAAATTACTTTATAAAATATATTTAAACAGAAAACACTTATTTTAAATTGTAATAATATTTCACAATATTACTGTTTTTATTGTATTTTTAATTAAATAAATGCAGCCTTGGTGAGCAGATGAAACTTCTTTTAAAAACATTAAAAATCTTACCGTGTCCAAACTTTTGACTGGTAGTGTACATGTAACTATAGAGTCAGTAGTGGTGCCGAACCATATGGAAAGAAAAAAAAAAGATGTTAAATACAAGTAGGAAGATTAAATCTTTATCTTTAAGACTCTGTTCATCCCTTCCATTCACAAAAAGGCTTAAGGCAAGAATCTCAAGTGTAATACAGTAAAGCTTCTAACCTTCCCTGCAAGTCATCCAGAGTTAATCTTCCTCCATAATGGGTAGCTGAAGACATAATAACTATTCGGGAACATTTCCCAGGTTTGCCTGACTTCCTCAGGACATCTAGCAACAAGTTGGTCAACAGGAAATGGCCCAGGTAGTTTAGCCCAAAGTGCAGCTCAAATCCATCCTCTGTTCTCCTCTCCGGAACAAGCATAACGCCAGCTGCAGACATAAAGGAACATCATTGCTGATATATTATGAACAGACAGAATATGCAGGACACAGGGAAGAATCCTACTACGCTTGATCAAGTATTCACACCTTAAAAATGACTCATGAGTCATTTCTGAGTCACTGAAAAGCAATGAACTTCATGCGCTCAGAGAACATTGTACCGCATGCAGCTCTCTGAATACCGTGGATTGAGTATTGCTGGTTTATTGATTCGCATCTTTTTGAACGGCTTTTAACACACACAGAGAAGGATATCAGAGATGTCTTCATATGAAACTGAACTAGCGAATAACCATTTCCGCCACTAATGTTCTTAATGCGTCTCTTTCTGCTTAATTCATGTTCTTGCTGAGAAGAAATAATGTCTCAAATGAAAAGATGTGAAGATCATCATGCGTCACATTCACAGATAAACATACCCTTCTACAAAAAAACATTTCTATGTCTTTACAAAGAGCGACCACAAGATAATTAAAGTTGGTGAATCCCAATATTAAATGGATGTAATCTGGTTTAAAACCCTGACTGAGACGGAGCACTAGCATTCATGCGGGAATAAGCCTCTGCTCTTGAAAACATGTTTCATCGTTATTTTGCTCTTAACAGAATTACAGCTCAGTTCGCAGGAGAAAACAGTAATCAGGATTATAAAGATGTCCTAAGCATATTAAATGAACATTAAACAGTATGTTTTTAATTAAACTCACACTGGAAAGTTGAACCTAATGAATCCTAATTTTATCGATCCATGCTCTCTGAAGAGAGAATAAATGTCCCTCGACTCTTCCTCAGACACATGCAGTGTCTTGTCCAGCCAGAGCACTAGAGGGGTCAAGCGTTGACCTTTCTCCATTAGACCCTCAATGGGGTGGCACAAATGCGTTGGCCCATCAGCTGGTATCAGAGAGGATGGGTGTGTGCCATAGAGAACAAACGGGAAAAGGGGAGCGTGAATTATTAATTCTCTCTGTTAGGGAGAGGACAGTGTGTGACTGTTCCTGTCATTTTGAGACATTCCCTGGGGCAGGCTTCTAAATAAAAGTCATTCAGTTAAAACAAACAACCTCCAAGGCCCTCAGGACACAGACCAGACATGTCCAACAGAGCGAGTTTAGGAGGACGCAAGAGATTAGAAGTTGAGAGAAAACCTATAAATGATAAATACGTAACACTTTACACTTTACAAGTTAATGCATTAGGTATCATGAACTAAGAATGAACAGCAATTTTGCAGCTTTTATTGTTCATTATACATTAATTTTAATTTATAAAATGTAATATCTATTATTTATACAATTTAGAAATTAATATTAACTTTTAAATTAATAAATGCAGTAAAAAAATATAAATTTTTTTGTTAATAAGAATGCTTTAAATCATTAAAGCTGCAGTCTGTAAGTTTTGCCTCTTTGTCGCCATCTCTGTTTGAAACCTGCAATTGCAGTTATTTGCGGAATTATCGTCTTTACGTGGGTTGTGCGTCGGCACGGCTCCTCAGCGCGGATGAATCTAATGTTTTGAGGGAATGTGTGGCTGTCAGTCACCACACCGGTGGATACTGTACTTCGGAATCACAGATTGTAGTCTTGGAAGTATGACCAAAATAAGAATTTTCACCGGAAAATGCCATGTGAACAAATAAGTAACAAATATGCCACTTTTGTTCTGACCAACTGAGAAAAAAAAAGCATTACAATAAATCATGCTACCAATGGTGATTAAATCTAATGATCACTTATCACGTCAAACCGTGCTAATTATTATTATTGTTATACTTTGTTCTCAAATTGTTAATGTTAACAACATCAGCATTGCGTGACTATGTGTATTTAGTGTGTATTAGCGTTACCTGTAGATTTCATTTTCTGAACACTCTAATCTCTAACGTTAATTTGTCATACCATCAAAATGATAAGTTTAATTATTCCAGCTGCTGTGAGAAAAGGCTATAAATGATCCGCCACCTGCAATATCCTCACATGTGATATAGCCTACTAGATGGGAATCCTTCTTTATGTAAACAGACCTGATGTAATGACGCAAAGACGAATGGCGGCATGCTCGAACTTCCCATGGAAACCTACCAGTACCACTCAGATTAGAACACATTAGTACAAGCTTAACGTTGTGAATCGGGCTAAGGTAAGGAGTTAGTTTTAAACACTGGCTGGTTATGTACTTCCTCAAAAATTGATTTTGGATAATTTTTAACCAAAAAAAGTTACAGACAGCAGCTTTAAATAAATAAAACTTAAAATGTTAGACACTGCAAATATGACAAATATGACAAAATATTAAAATACAAGCACAATACACAAGCACAATTTCTGTAATCTAATGATGCATTTACAGTGGGAAAATTGCCTAATGTTAAGAGGAATTCAGAAATTTACATACCATTATTGACAAGGACATGTAGTGGCAAACCTGTGGCTTTATATCTCTGGACAAACTGCCGCACAGATGTCAAAGAGGCCAAATCCAGGTACATGAACTCCACTGAAAGCAAACAGATTACAAAATCAGTACTAAAGCAGCACCTAATAGAGCTAATGCTAAAAATTAATGTAGGAATTCTGAATCGAAATGAATTTACTGAACTGCAATTCAAACAAATTAAACAATATAATCCTTCAAACTTAAAGCGACAGTTCACCCAAAAAAAGAAGAAAAAAAAAATCCTATTATATACTCACATATGTCTTTCTTTCTTCTGCGAAACACAAAATAAGTTGTTGGTAACCAAACAGATTTGGTTAATATTGACTTCCATTGTATGGAGAAAAAACAAAACAAAAAAACAAACAAACAAACAAACAAAACAAAATAGAGACATTTCTCAAAATATCTTCTTTTTTTCCACAGAAGAAAGAAAGTCATACAGGTTTAGAATCGACATGAGGGTGAGTAAATAATGCCAGAATTTTTATTTTTTGGTGAACTAACCTTTAAAGACTTTCTTCAAAACTCATTAAATTTGTTTTGAAAAAGTTAGCTTTTCTTGTTAAAAACAAACAAAAAGGAGATATTTCCTTGTTTCTTTGTTTCCTTGAAGTTCACTTCAATTCTACTGCTTTACATTCAAACCTGAACTTCACTTATGCATCTTGTTTGCTACCAATGCAAACTCAGTAATTGAATTGGAATTTAAAAGGCATTTTCAATTCAATCCTGAATAGCATACAACCCTGGTAAGCACACATAATGAATTGCTCAAGGACGGCACAAGCATGCGAATGGCAATAATACTGAATTATCCAATAATATGAGGCCTCTAAGAAAGCTTCTGATCAGCTGAGCAGGTCATTTTCTGGATACAAATCAGTTCAAGCACTTACACCATCACAGCAATGAAGTATTCAATACAACAACAGCATTACTCCACAAATGGCATACTGAATGAAGTATATTTTCATATGCAGCTCATAATAGTCAAAGGTAATAAAAAATTAAAAGCTTGTTTTACAGGGGTTGGTTTCAAATAGTTAGAGGCTAAATTCTCTGTTGATTCATCCAGTGTTCTCATGCTGTAGTTCATTTAATAACCTTTTTCTGTTGGTCTGTACATCAAAGAACGTCCAATTAGTCTCATTTCAAAGCATGCAAATTATTCCACTCACTAACGCTCACGTAAGGTCAAAAGGACATTTTTCCCATCATCCCAAATGACCTGGCAGTTTCAATGATCGCCTCTTTAAAGATAAACAAAAACAAATCACTATAATTGCCATAAAAATTAGCTCCAAGCTTACTTACAAAATTACCAAAATACAATAATATCTAGCTGAACCATGAGTGTAGCTAAATTTGAATGCTACTGAATTGAAGACTAATATAGCTCTCTTAATCAATAAAGTCTTGACAATACAGCTCACTACAAAGTAGGGTTGGGCGATTAATCGAAAAGTAATCAAAACCGAAATTCAGAACCTTTAACCAACGTAATTTTCCCATGTTGGTTATTTCCTGTTAATACTTCTCCCTTAAAAACATACTACCGTGTGTGTAGCCACATGACTCTGCCCCGTCCAGTCAGTGGCATGAAAGCAACATGGAGGTGAACGCCGGTTCAACACATAGTGATGGTGCGTGATCGGTGAGCCTTGCGTCTTCACTAAACTTTGTCAGTTGTATTTGTAATAAGGTTTGCCAGTTTGGACATTCAAGCGATTGTAGACGATCGGATGTGTATTATATCGAGCTACCGTGCTCGCGCAGCTGCATTGTGGCACGAACAGTAGCTGCGCAAAACGTGAAGATCGCGCATACAGAGAGGAACGCAGAAACTAGTTGTCAACGCTGTCCTGTGATTTATCACTAAAGTAGCTTAGAAACTCAAAACGTATTATAGCATATATTTTTCTACTTTTGAAGGAACTATTTATAACCCACAGCTTCACAATTAATAGAGAGACGGTATGACTAATTCACACACGCAACCGCTCTCATTACGTACTGGTACTGTGCTAATTTATCTTTATCTGATTTACAACGAGCAGAAATCTGTAAGAAATGTTGTGAAACCTAGATAAAATAACTGCTGAAAGTGAGCTGTTATGTCAGATCACTCTTTCAATAGGAAAAAATATCCCACCTTTAATAGTCAATCATATTTACTGTACAAACCTTGTCAGTGAACTATGAGGGCAAAAAAAAACAAACAAACAAACCAACAAAATAATCGTTCATTAATCGTAATCGAGGTAAAATGTTCAGTTAATCGAGGTTTTGATTTTAGGCCAATCATCCAGCCCTACTACAAAGTACACCTTAAACCTAAAAACAAGTTCTGCCTATTTTAAATGTATATCATTTATGTTACTAATCTTGAAAAGTATCCATTAACTATCAATCTGTCATGTTTCTTTGATGTAACATTAATAAACTCTCTTTAAATTTGACATCTAGTCCATTTTGAATGAACAGACTCATATGGAACACCTAATCTAAATAATTTGATGGGTCTTCATATCTCTGTATAAAGGGGGTCACAATCCTAATTGTGGAAACAGAAGCTGGAGTTTTGCCTACTCATCATTCCTGTTCTTGTTCTCCATCAACTTTAATTAGGCTTATCATTCATTCAGTCTGACAGAACTAACCTTTGAGCTAATAATGGCTCCCAAGTGAGAATTAGACCATTACATGCCTGCTGGGGTGGACAGCAGGAAATGTACACAGGAGGCCTTATAAAAGAGCAGTGATAAAGCTAATGCAGTTCAAGGATGTCTTTTAAACAGATGAATGTGCCAGACAGAACATGTCCAATTTTAGTGTAGAAATTTGACATGACAAAGTCAGGGTTTTTTGGCATTTTGTTGATAGACAAAGTAAACCTATAAGCCTTGAAACCTAAGCTTTTAGCTGCTCTAATGTGAATCAGAATGCTGTTGTGTTTATTTTAATAAGCCCTTTGGGCTTTCGGCTTATTAAAATGAGAAACTACATTAAAATACTCCAGTCATATGCACATCACTGCTTCAATCAGCTTTCGTTGTCATGTTATGCAAATCCTGGTATTTTGTTCATTTTTCCCCCCTCCCTGCATAACAGTGAGGTGAGGCAAGGTCAACTTTGACAAAGTGTTCACCTTTACTGTCCTATCAAAACAGAGTCACCTAGAGTTAGACGTGACCCATGGTCATCTAGCAGACGTGAGCAAAATTAGTTTAAAAAAAAAAAAAAAGCCAAAGGAATGGTGATAATCTTAAAATAACTGTAACTCCAATTAGATCCTTACATTTGAGTTTTTATTCATCATTTCATTCGTTTGTAAAAACATTCAATGATTTAAATTAAATTCCAGCTGAAATTCCACTAAATTGAAACAACCTTTGGACTAAAAGAACTACATTAAATCAACAATTAATTTTTTTTTTTTTTTTTTTTTCCAAACAAAAATTTGTTAATTTGAATGAATCTGTTTTGGTCTTGTTGTATGAACCTAAATTTAAATAAATTTCAAATTAAAGGACTAAATGTTTCAAATTTTGCCATCACTCACACACCACTGCAACATATTAGATGAATATGAATTGAGAAATCAAATTTTCCTTGATCTTTTGTCATATAAGAGGTCTTTGTACTATTAAAACATCCTGTAAGTTTCAGAACTCAAAACTTCCTTGTTAGTTCAAACAGCTTTTATTGAAACCAAGCTCCCAAAATGACTCATTTCGGATTTTGTCACATTATGACATCATAGTGTGACTAAAGACCGCCTCTGCTTCTTCATCATTGTATCTTTGGCCCCGCCCACTGGCACTTTAGTGAGATGAGAAGGAGAGAAGAGAGATACAGGATCACTGGACTAAAAATAACATTACCTTCCAAAGGATCCTAATGCTAGGAAAGTGGTTATTTATTTTCAGCTATGTGAATGTCTCAGTAGAGTATTATTTGTTCGGTACATTTTACTGTGGATTCTTTGATAAATCAGTCGCAATTTTGGCACAGCCTTTGCAAACAGACTTTTACTGTAAGATATGGACCTGACAGTAATGCCACAATATGCTGTTATTAGAATTGTGATTAAAATATATACAGAAAACGATCAAAGAATGCTCCCTTAATAATCGCTGGAGCTGTCAATCACACAGCACGAGTTTATCGGTGACTCTCGCCAAAACCCCCGCTATAATCAATGACGCTGCCTACACTGCACAATGAATCTCTTATTTACATCATGTTTGCACTGTTAGTTATGATGAAGACATTTGTGAGAGTGCAGAAATAGAGTTGTCATCAGCTACAATGCTCATCGCTGCAAACTTTCATCTAAATATAATGCTATAATCAACACTTTTCACGATTAGTTATCTCCACCGCTGTAATAGTAAAAATGGAGTAAAAGTTTTCAAGAGAGTTTCACATGTAATACTTATTTCATATGCAAAGATGTTAGCATATCATAGCAGTGGGCATTTACATTAAAAGTCTCACCACGGACACGCCCCTTCCAACACAGCGGTCAAATCAATGACAATATTTAATGTAACAATCATACTAACATTATAAGTGAACCTCAGGAAACATAATAAAATAATGATTAAAAAAATGCTGTTCATAACTCCTTTAATAAAGTAATAAAATAAAAAATGGGTTCACTCAAAAATTAAAGTGATGTCTTAATTTAATCAACTATGGTTGAGCTTTCATTTACCAAATTTGATGTGTTCTATGTATTTGCATTGATCAGTGTTTGTACATGAATAAATATGTGTAAAATAAATCTGTTCATTATATAAAGCAATGGTGTCTCTTTAGAAGACTTAGATTAAACCGCTTAATTCATGGATTACTTTTACAATCTCTTTATGAAAATTTTGAAGCTTTAAAATGGTGGTCTTTCAATGGATGGATAAAATTGATGAGAGTATATTAAAAGTTATATTCGAGTTGAACGTAAGTCTTATGTGTTTGGAATGAATTTATGGTAATGACAGAATTTTCATCTATTGGGTGAACCAATTAAATAAATAGGGCCTGATGCAGAAAATGCAAACAGAATCATGGAATCCAGCCATTAAATCTGAATTTACTGTATAACGTGAAATGTCTTGGAAACTATCGTCAGATACACACAGAAACTCAACGGTCTTCACTACAACCTGCCAGAATAAAAGTTCACTTTAACTTGAATGAATTATGACATAAATATTATTATTAATGACAAAAATATACTTTAATATAATATATAAAATATATATATATATATATATATATATATATATATATATATATATATATATATATAAAATATCACACAATATTCGTTCATGTTTTAATTTAGAGTAAACCTCTATTGTGAAACTCTATTTAGCAGCACTTTGTTTTCCAAAAAAATAAAGGAATTTTTGACATTCCATTTGATTATTTCTAATAAATTTGATTAAATAATTAAACAGGGATTCCAGAAAAATAAAAGTAAGAAATAAAACAAGATTTGGGGGGGGGAAATAAAATGGATTTCACAGGGCCCTAAATAAACTACATTAAATGATGATGTTAGAAACAATAATTAGAAAAAGGAAAGATAGAAAAATCCTCCAATCAGTTTCTAATGTGTCTATGTCAGTCTGCATCTCTGCATATCCAGTTATGGCAATAAATAAATAAATAAAATAAAAAATTCATCTGATATAATAGAACCCAGAACTTAGCAAGGTGGTATTTCTCTAACAAAAAGTTAAGCAGTTAATCTAATCCTGCCTCATGAAAGCCTCTCTGATCCTCAAGGCATCTTCATTTCTGAGATTTACTGTGATAAACAGCACAACTCCTTCAAGGTTTATAGCCCATCTCTGGCTGATTGAAACTGGCTGTAAGGATGGAATGGCCTCTGGTCCCCTTACAGTGCACTTGACCCAAATGCTATCAATCCATGAGATCAGCCCAGAAAAAATAATGAAGGGAAGAGAGAAAATGGGATGGCAGGAGGGATGAGAAAACCAGGTGCAATGAACAGAGATTCTGATGGCAGTGTGGAAACCACAGATGAAAACAGTAGATAATAGGCCCTTGCTGCATCAGATCTATTTATCATACAAACAGAAAAATATTGTCTATCTGGCCCTCCCATTAAGACTTACAATTACATACTATTTCAATGGTGACTTAGAAGCTAAGCTCTCATACCAGTAATAAAATCTGAGTATCTGTTCCTTTCAGCTCTTTGGCACAGACTGCACCTTTCCAGCGCTGAGTACTCAACCGCATAATTAAACTAATTATAGTTACACAATTACAGCAATTACCCACTACATTACATTAATCGTTCAACACTACCCCAGTTTAGAGTGTGAAATGCCATTCTGACCAGCAACCCTTGATTACAAAAACCACTCATTCATCCCCAAATAACAGAATGTTCTCAGACAACTTGTCAAGAGCAAAAGTGACAATTTATAGTAGACTAGTCTTAATCGTGACAAGGTTTGGGTGAATATATTGTTACATTGAGATGAAAATTCAACGCATCTTTTTTCTAAATCGTGTTACTTATTTTATTGTGAACAATTCATTAATGCATACATTTTATTCTTT
The DNA here is from genome assembly GCA_037950665.1 of Hypophthalmichthys nobilis. Lineage (NCBI taxonomy): Eukaryota > Metazoa > Chordata > Actinopteri > Cypriniformes > Xenocyprididae > Hypophthalmichthys > Hypophthalmichthys nobilis. The sequence goes on along the minus strand of CM075480.1, from coordinate 23,596,353 downwards.
AACATTTTTGTCAGCATAATAATATCAGCATTCCTGTGAAACAACAGATTTTTCCAATCATTTCATCCATTTTACAATTGACTGCAAGCTCACACTCAGATCTGCCTCCATCCAATCAACAACTAGTGGATTGAAACAAGACCCTGTCTACATTTTTTTTTTTCCCTTTTCGATCTGTTTCACTTGGATGTAGGGCTGCACAACGATTAATCGCGATTAATCGTTTGCAAAATAAAAGTCTGTGTTTACGTAATATATGTGTGTGTTCAGTGTATAATAATTATGTATATATAAATACACACACATACATGTATATATTTAAGAAAAAAAATTATATTTATATATAAAATATTTATATGCAATATAAAATATATATAAATATATATATGTATTTATACATGCAATTAAATGTATACATGTATGTGCGTGTATTTATATATACATAATTATTATACACCGAACACACACATACATTACGTAAACACAGACTTTTATTTTGCAAACGATTAATTGCAATTACTCCCTACTTGGATGTATGTTACAATATGGCAGGGGCATCTATCGCGCGGGGTCGGGGGGGGCGTCGGTGGGGTGACCCCCCACTTCAAAAATATTCCAATAAAAAAATGGTTTTGAAGAAGAATATTTGTCAATTTAGTCAGTTTTTTCATTGAACCAAAGAGAAACATTGAACATTAATGGTACAGTCTCCATGCTACACTAATAATAGTAGTAAGGTTTTCTTCTGTGTAACACTACATATATCCTTTATAAGTAAAATGTTGGCTGTATTATTTGTGTCCTCTTCAAAGATTGCTCTTGAAGATTGCCCCCCCAACTGTCAGATGAAATTTACGCCCCTGTAATATGGAAGAAAAGATCTGTTGTTACTACTGTTACATTGCATCATTGACTTTGATAGTTGCTTTTCTTATTTTTATGGAATATTGCAGTGTTTATTGTAAATGATTTATCTGTGCAAATTATTATTTCTTTAAAATTCATGTGCCCATGTAATCTTTAATCAATATAACTTCCTTTCCCTCTTGCAATGACATCTCTTCCCTTCTCTGATGACGTGTTGGGCGGGACAAGCTCTCACTCACATGAGATCACAGCAATAGCAAACAACAATGATCCAATCAACAATGGACAAAATCAAGTTCTGCCAAACATTTTTCCTTGGTTGAGAAGCTGTTTCAATCAGATATATGTGACAATAGGAAAGAAATGACTATCACAACTTCTATTTCATGCTGACTTTAACATGTTGTGATTCAAGAAGCACTATAACGGTTACAATTGTAGTCCACTTAATGAGAAAATCTAGGGAGTGCACAGGGTTTTAATTGTAACAGCTAGTAAGATTTTATATTATTTAATGGCTTAATTAAACTATTGGGGAAAATGTTGTTTAAAATATTAAACTTTAATGAAACCATGTAGTAATTATAGCCTTACCAAGTCATAAAATGTCCATTTGTACCACATTACATAGTCTAGCTTCACGAGAATGCTGTAAAAACCATAGACTTTTCTAGATGCACCCTTCACACACATTAAATTATTTGAATTTATGAGACTGGGCTAATAGAGTATTAAACAGAGGAATGTAAACAGGAAGAGTGAAGTCTCTCAGTGGTGACAATGTGTATCATGACTCATGGAATGAAAGGGCAGTGGGATGAGATACAGCTGAGTGTGTACGAATGAGTCTGTGTGTGTGTGGGTACATCAGGACATGTTCAAGGGGCAGAACCCTAATGATGTATTTTGTACTCCCTTAGGTTTCTCTCTCTGTGTTGTGCATATATAAGAGGCAGTTTATGGTGTGAGGCAAAAAGGATGACTAAAGCCTGCGTAGCAGTCCCATGTATGATAGCTCTATATTGTCTCCCTCACATTATTTGCTGTGCTTCAGGCCTTTTCCACTACAATATTGTCAATATGGATAATCTAAAGGGTGTTTTCACACTTGGTTAGTTTCCGATTTCTTATAACAATTGGCATGAGCTGACATGTGAACATGCCAAAGCAAACCTCATTAAGGTGAACCAAATTGAGACAATCTCAAGAGGAGATACTGGACAAGGATACTGCAGCACAAAAAAAAGAATTACTTTTCTTTTTAGCAGCACAGCCTAAAATGCATCAAACACAACACATAATCAAGCATCATATGTAAGTACAATTTTAAAACTATTTAAACACACATAGAATAAAAAGAACAGTTACATTTCCTATCAGTAGCACAACCTGAAATGCGTCAAGACATCACAAGTCAATGCATCATATACAGTATCATATATATAGGGCTTCCCCTTAATAGTCGACTAAACATTAATCAACGAGAGGAGGCTTAGTCAAACCCCAACAATTATTCGGTTAGTCACAGAAAAAAAAGAAAAAACTCCACATGAAGTGGCGAAATCATGCAGTCCGTGAAGGGCAGATCATTAATGGCGGGTCCTTGTGGTACAATGTATGTCAGGGAAGGAAATCCAAACGTTCGCCTATTATCCATCGACCTTAAATATGGCTTATCGTTTGAAGCATGTAAGAAGTAGCAACTTTACTTGGCCCACGCTCTTACGTTACCCTAGATAAATGTGCCCTATTATCATGTCTTACTGCAAGACATGGGCCCTGTTTCCACCTGGTATTAAGATGCATTTTGGTCAATCGGATCACAAGTGGACGACGCTAAATACAGGTGTAAACGCGTCTAAAACTTTTTGAGCTTGTCCACTTTCGACCACTCTGAGAGGTAGTCGAAAACGCATTTGACCGGATTGCTTTCGTAGTGTAGACACTTATGGGGTCGAATGTGTTTGGACAGCCAAAAACGACTGCCTACTCTCCGCCAACCTAATGCGTAAACATTATGAGAAGCACGCTAGTCAGATGGGATTTAAACTTTGTTGGCTAAAGACCCAAGTTTGGTAAAGAAAAACGTACCATGCACAATGTTCTCTCACCATTCCTGATTTATAACATGCACTCATAGCATTCAGTGTGGTCTTTCAGAGCAGAAATAAAAGCTGTTGCTCCATATGTTTTTCCGTCATCTCTGGGCGCATTCATAAGTAAATTGCGCGAGCTTATTTTGTCTATTAGATCAAAACATCTAAAAAAAAAAACAACAACAAAAAAAAACAAATATATACCAGATATATTTACCAAACCCTCCCCTAGAAGAAAGTGTTCTGACATAGAACCCGGAAGCACTGCACTGTGTTTACTACGTCAACTGCGTAGGAGACTGGCATGGAAGAGAAAAAACTGTTGAATAAAGTCATTATTTTTGTTTGGTTTTTGCATACAAAAAAGTATTCTTGTCACTGCATAATTTTGGCGGTAATCTGCTGGAAAACTGGGCTTTGCTTTTTTAGGAACAGCTTTGACCATAGCCTTCTTCCATTATTTTGCAAAAAAATATTATGTTGAATGTATGTGTTAAAGATATCACATAACACAGGTACCAGTTCTTCAAGAAAGGTCTTTAAGACCCAAGGATGAATACAGACAGGACCAGCAGCCTTCGCTGCATTCATTATGCAAAGTCTAGCTTTAACTTGCCCAATACTCAGGGGAGGTATTCTACCATTTGACAGCTTATTAAATAACATCATCTTCAGAGGGAGAAGTGTGGATCACTTGATCCCACACGGAAGCAAAATGCTTAGCCAAGGTATCACACTCATGTTGCAAGATGTTAAAATCCTGAGACACCACATCTCTTTCCATCCCCATTAATGTCTTCAAAGACTCAAACCACTATTTTGTCTTAGTACAGCACAGTTCTTCCACTTTGTTCTTGTAGTATTGTTTCTTTTTATTCTTAATTTTAGATTTCTATTGCAAATTTTATTTCCAGAGCAAAAAAGCATGCTGCCTCTCTTTTACCAGATCTTTAATTTGTATAGTCATCCAAGGCTTGTCATTATTTGTAATAGACACTTTTCTTTAATGAAACAGTTTTGCCCAAGGTAGACCTGTTAGTGGAAGTAAAGGCACTAATCTTAGCCTCAAGGTCAGTAGCCTCGTAAATGTGAGACAAATAATAGTATTCATGGGAGGGCCCAATTGCCTATTTGTCTCAGAGGTAAGTTTTCTGCAAAAGATTTACCAACATTCAACATGAGCCAACAGGGGGCAAATGCTCAGGTGACTCATACATGGGAGCAATGTTGGTAAAGATTGAATCAAGTTGACTGGCCTTTCTTGTTGCTCCAGACACTACTTGTTTCAATCTATGTCTGCTACAGATGGTTTCAGACTTTGTGTCTCCAAGTATGACAATTGCTGCTTGCTGGTAGTTGCATTTAATGTTGCCAAGGCAGCGATCCAAGTATTGTGTAGTAAGCATATCAGGTTGGGCCACTGCCGAAGAACGCGGTCGAATGTACAGCACAGCAACAGCAATATAACTTAACCCTCGGGGAAGACAACTGGGTTGTAACCAGACCCATAGAGCTTCATGTTCATCTGCTTCTGAGTCAGTTAGTTTTGTGTGATGTTGTTAGACATACAGTGCAGACCTTGCGATCCTGCTGAATAACAGCTAAATTATTGTTCACTGGTATACTGTGCAGCCATTTGTGGAGTAGGGAACGCACATTAGAAAGGAGAAAACCAGGCATAGATGGCTTTGATTTGCGTAGGTTTATACTTCTGTGCATTAAGTTTTCAGGGAAATAGCAACATGCAGATCTTCACAACAAGCAATCTTCACTCAGTCAGCTGTGTTTCAGTGTCTGCTAAAGTTTCACATAAAGTGGGGCAATTAAAAACAAATGTACGTACTGCAAGAATAAAGTTCTTCCCAGCTTTCTTACCCCTATGGTGGGATCTGAGGAAAAAGATTCTTAAAAAAGATTGTAAAAAGTTTTAAAGGAAACTACCATCCAGATCTACTATAAACGATTTGGCCGCATTTCCTAGAATCCAAAATCTCCAAAAGTTGATACCATCTACATATCTCCAAACTGAACATATTGTCACTCAAAAATGTAGTTTGAATGTGCATTTCCATGCCGTACTCAGTTAAAAAGGATTAAAAACTCATATTTTTCTAAATATCTTCTATGTTCCATAAAATAAGGAAAGTCATACAGGTTTGAGTGAACTATTAAGTGAAAATGTACTTTGCTCAGCTGCGTACTGAAACATCTTAATCTTCACAATAACATCAATAATTTAACAGCTCCAAATATACTCAAATATTTAATATAATATTGAATGTCCATTTAAAGGCGTCTTGAAAAAGAGAACTAAATGTAAAAACACCCTATTTTCGATATTGTGCCGGAACCTGAAGATAGACCAGAACCAACAATCATGCTGTTCTCCCAAAATCACAACCTCTAAAAACTCTACAATGACAAGTTTTGTCCATGTATTTCCACTCTGTGCTTTTCATTCGAGACTTTCTCAAAGCTCTTCAGTCATGGTCTATCTGTCCTGGCATGATTGATCGTTGGCATGTCTCTCGGAGAGCTGCTGGACAGGGATGCCTGCAGATGTTCTGTTCTGATTAAGAATCTGAGCTGCAGTAATGAGCACAACAGCCCATGCAGAACTCCTGAGTGCTGTTTCCTGATGGCACCGGACCAACAGGTCTGCTTTATAAGAGGTGAGTTAATCTGGGCATATACGGCCCGCCATGGAATATACCCGTCTCATCCTTATTTCCTCTTTCTATTATCATTTTCAGTTTGAATGTGCCAAAGAGTGAGGTAATGAGGTAGTCTTGGCACCAGAGGTACAGTGCCAGCTGGAGGACATGGTGATTGGCATACCGCCATTTTCAAGTACCAACAAAGACATTCCCCCCTTCTCCATCTTCAAAGGCTGCCAGTAAATCAGACACGGGCTCCTGAGAGAGGAAGACTGATAGAGAATAACTCCTGGGTAAGTGACAGCTCCCGACAAACGCGGGGTTTTGTCAGTCGGGGTGGTCTCCAACAGGTCTCTGAAAATGTAGATGGAAGACGCAGATTGGACAGTACACCTTAGAAGGGATGATAAGATTTATCTCTTCGTATCAAGACAGGAAGAGACAGAGCAGATCAATAAAGGACAGAGAAAAGGGAATGGGCTGTTTTTTTTTTCCATTGATGTCATAATTGCAATGTCACACTGCTATTATAATGAAGACGCAGAAGATAAAATGTATGACTGTTATATTATAAATATGCAAAACAGATGATAACACAGTTATATGCACAAACACTATCAACTGCTCTGTATTTGACACCTCACAGATGTATGAACCTCCTGTTTGGTGCATATGCGCCATTGTCTCTATAACAAAATATTTTACAACTTTTGTGAACCTCTGACACACAGTATGTGTTGTGGCCATATGCTGGGGCGTCTGTCTAATTACATCAGGCGGTAGGGTGCCATCATCCCTACAATGAGCCCTCGAGTACACATTTTACTAAACACTGACTCCACTGGTGAGGATCCAGAAGGTTCTGTGCAGGTTCTGGCTGTGCAGACGTCTGCTGTTCACATCAACTGCCAGCTGGCTTTCAACAGGTACCACAATAAACTCTCACCATGTCCTATTGACAATTACATACAGGTTTATAGGCAGTTTATTGTAAACCGTTCAGTTTGCACTATCCTCGAGTACCTTATTACTTTTATAAAACGGTTACCACACAATACAAATATTAAAGCCTAAAATATGTATCAATGCAACTTTCATGAAGTAAACTTTCACTAAAGCATTCCTTCCGCCAGAAAAAATAGTCCCTGACTGTGAACAGCAACAGAAGTTACATTATTACGCCATTAGATGGCGGCAAAGACTGTCTTTATGAGTGCGTCAGTCAGTATAGCAAAGACTTTTACATTGAAAAGACTGAATTGTTGTGAACACGGAACAAGACGCAACTGACAAATGTTTTGACTAGCGCTGTCAGTCACGGGAAAACCCCTTAACTGTTAAAAGGACAGGATAATACATCAGACATTTAAACAGATTTTTTATTATGAACATAGGACTGACCTGAAGGAAAATGCTAAATCTGAATGCAGGCCATAAACTCGCTCACTCAATCTTTTTCTCACAATTCTCTTCTACATAATACAGTAAGCTTCAATGAACAATATCAATTGAGAACATACAGTTTACGTTGCTAAGAGTGGTTGCTAAGGGTGTAGTGATGCACAGAACCGTTGGGTAAAGCAGTCATAGCCGTGTTTTATCGTGAATAAAACACAGCTATTGACCAATCAGAATCAAGAATCAGCTAACCGTTTTATAACAGTTTACATACACTACCATTCAAAAAGTCTGAGGTCAGTAACATTTTTTGTTAAAGAAATTAATGCTTTTATTAAGCAAGGATGCATTGAATTGATTAAAAGTTACAGTAAATACAAGTATAAATGTTACAAAGATTTATATTTCAAATAAATGCTGTTCTTTTGAACGTTTTTCGCAGTTGATATACTTTTTTTTCAGGATTTCAAATTTCAAAAGTACATCATTGAAATAGAAATCTTTTGTATCATCACAAGTCTTTACTGTCACTTTTGATCAATTTAATGCATCCTTGAGTAAAATTATTAACTTTGAAAAGAAAATAAAAACTTGCTGACCCCAAACTTTTGAAATGCATTGTAAATTTACATCAAAATGTACTTTGTTGAGTTGTAAAAGATGTTTTATTGATGCTGAAACATGTTTAATTAATGTCATTGATACCAATAAATTAACTGCCGTAATAATACTCAAATATTCAATAATCTATTGGAATCAGGTGATGAGAATCGAATTAGTGAGTCTGAAAGTAACATTTTGATGAACAGATTCAAAAGACTCAAGTCACTGGGATGAACTAAAATTTCCTACCACTAGTCAGATCAATGAACCACAATCAGAGCAATGTCATCCAAATGGAGAACATTTGAAATAGTTGCCAGTCCAGTAAGTCACAAAGAACACCAGAGCAGCATCCAAAAATTGCTCAGCATGACTAACATCAGAAAGACACTGGGCAAAAATAGTATCCTTGGCAGAGTAGCAAGGATGACCCACCAAGAAGAACACGAAAGCTCGCCTCATGTTTGCTAAGAAGAACTTGGATGATCCTCAAGAATTCTGGATCAAGTTTTTATAAAGACATGAATCAAAAGTGGAACTTTGGGCTTGTTATGTCTGGTGAAAAACACTGCATTTCATAAGAAGAACCACATTCCTTAACATGTTTATGCAATTAGAAAAGCCAAAAGAGAACAATGGTAAAACCATATCTGTTTTTTTTTTGCAGTATAATCGTAATCTTGCATACTTTTTTAAACAGACAGTATGTAAATTGAGATGCAATCTATCTGTGCAAAGCAGAAGAAGAGACATTTAAACAGACATTCGATGACCATACAATATATATGTCACATATTGGTCGGACAACTAAAGTAAACTCTGAAAGTGCATGTCATTATGGCAGGCTCCATGACCACATCTAACATGTGACACACAGTCACATTCTGAAAACCATTGTGATGAGCTACAAAGGCCTTGTCACTCAAAAATCACACCAAAGATCCAGAGCTGCGGCAGCTGCGCAGAGAAAGAGACAAGCGGAGGATGGGTGGAAAACAGCCTTGGGAACATAACTGTCCGCCCATCCAGAGTGACTGAATCCATAACGTGTTGACAGGGTGTATTGCCGCCTGCCACGGCTCAGCTCTGCACGTCTGCCTCGTGTTGTCAGGGCAAGAGAGAGGAGAGCGGATCAGCGTGGGACGAGTGTGTCTGCCAGCAGCGCTTTGCCCTGAATCAGTCACTCAGCACTATCTGTCTAAGACCGACATTATCTTGGAGCTGCAGAGTAAAGGGTCAGTGTGACCCCGTGATGAGCTTGGCCTGTACCATTTTGGGTGGTTACATTCAATTGAACTTGGGTACATTCAACTAAAGCCATCTAAACTCAATACATTTAAGGCTTCACAGTAAGCATTTTTTCCCCCTGGTGCCCTAGTTAGGCAAATACTTGAGATTTTAGCTTGCCCTGCCAACACTTTGACTGGTATACTACAGTTCAAAGGTTTGTGGTTGTTAAGAAAATTAGCATCTTAGGCTCACCAAGACTACATTTATTTGATCAAAAAATACAGTACAACAGTAAAACGAAGCTTTACGAATCTTTTGTTTTGAATCAGTGGTTCGGAGCGCGTATCAAACTGCCAAAGTCACGCCCCCCAGCGGTAAAACATTGAAATTTCGAAACACTTATGACGTAACAAAGCCTCGTTTACTGAAATCACGTGACTTTGGCAGTTTGATACGCACTCCAAACCACTGATTCGAAACAAAAGATTCATAAAGCTTCGAAGCTTCATGAAGCGGTGTTTTGAAATCGACCATCACTAGATATTGTTGAATAAAGTCGTTATTTTGTTTTTTTCCCGCACAAAAAGCAACTGTTGTCATATGAACTGTTTTAAATACGTCTTTAGCTTTCTGAGCATTGAAAGTGTTAATTATCTTGCTGGCAATGCAGGCCTCACTGAGCCATCGGATTTCATCAATAATATCTTAATTTCCTCTCTCAAGATCCATTAATGTACTAAAAACATATTTAAATCAGTTCATTTGAGTACAGTGGTTTAATATTAATATTATAAAGCGACGAGAATATTTTTGGTGCGCCAAAAAAACAAAATAACGACTTATGTAGTGATGGCCGATTTCAAAACACTGCTTCAGTAAGCTTCGGAGCGTTATGAATCTTGTGTCGAATCATGATTCAGATCGCGTGTCAAACCGCCAAACTGCTGAAATCACGTGACTTTGGCGCTCCGAACCACTGATTCGACACAAAAGATTCATATTGCTCCGAAGCTTCCTGAAGCAGTGTTTTGAAATCGGCCATCACTATAGAAGTCGTTATTTATTTTTTATTTTTTTTGGTGCACAAAAAATATTCTTGTAGCTTTATAATACTAATATTGAACCACTGTACTCACATGAACTGATTTAAATATGTTTTTAGTACATTTATGGATCTTGTGAGAGGAAATGTCATTGCTGGCTATGCAGGCCACACTGAGCCATCGGACTTCAACAAAAATATCTTAATTTGCGTTCCAAAGTAATAAATGACATTATTTGCATTTTTGGGTGAACTAACCCTTTAATTTCTTAACAGTTTATCTGGCATATTATTCAAAACATTAGGCATTTTGTATCATATTCAACCAAATATAACTAATTCGTCTACAACCAACACAAGTCACTCACACAATTTTGACAAAACATCATGTTGCCAGTTAGAAAACTGTACCATAGTGAGCAGAATTTGCAACAACAAATATACAAAAAATTAAATCAATTTTTAAAAACACGTAAAATAAACGAATGTAAGATGTAGTGTCAATGCAACAATAGTCTAATGGGGGTTCAAAAATGGCTCCTTAATATGTTCTTTGATATTGTAATGGCGATTCATTTTTTTATATATTATAATATAATTTATATTAAAATACTTTTGTGTAAGGCAGCTGCATTTCAAAACAGGCTACACTATCAAAACAAGCCAAGAACTGTGTTCCTAAATCAATTTATTGCCATTTTAATTCACACTGGTCCACTTAGCAGCATGAAACAAAATTATTATTCTAAATTTTAATAAATAATGCATATGTAGCGAGCAATACAACAATACTTGAAGGAAATGCTGCAGGTTTACACATCTTCAGTTACAGAAGTGAAACACACAGGACCTGTTGTCATTAATAGTGACAAAGATTCAATACTTTTCATGATTTGTTAATTGTGGTAACAATAATCGTAATCTTGATTACTTTTTCAAATAATTGTACACCCTAAGGTAAATTTAATTCACATTTAATTACAGTTTAATTCAGCACTTAATGGACATTAGCATGTGTCATCATAATGATGCTTGTGTTGAATCAACACATTCCTGGCAATTTTAGTGCAATTAGGGTGATTCAGGAGCAAAAGAAATGAGAAAATGTTGGAAATAGAGACAAGCATTGAAGTAAACACTTTCAAGTGTGACCTCTTTGACCCCACTAGCTGCTTTTATGCCAGCAACATTCACATGGCACAGCATTCATTTAATAACCCATCCACAGCAAAATTCAGACTGTCCAATTGAGCAGCAGTAAACATCTTAAATAAGACGGCTGCTCGACACTAAAGTTCCCATACAGCAATCTGAGCCCATTATAATTACATGTCTTATCTTTGTCAGCTCAGTCCATCTTGTTTTCCTAAATCAACTCCTCTGTTTAACTGGATGTGATGTCTAACCCTCATTAGGTGATTGTAGACATATAAAGAGAGATCATGTGTCATTATTAGACCAGCTTAAAGAAGTACAGTGACAGATCAAGCTGAGCGCAAAGCCTCACACACACATATGAACACGACCAGACCTCCAGCCAAGCCTTTGCTTGTTTTGAAAGACTCATTTCTTGTTAGCACATCTGACATCTTCGCAGTATTGCTTTTTTTTGCCTCTGAACCAAAGGCCAATTTCAAAACTGGTATTTAAGGTTACAGTTTCAGACAAACTGACCCTAGATGAGGGCAGAAGCACAGCTTTCCTTCAGTGCATTATTTCTCAACTTCAACAGGCCAATGATAAAAGCTAGAGGTAAAAACGGATGGGCCTGTTCTCGTCTAGCAGTTAAAAATCCACGTGGGGGAGGGGTGGATACCGCAGGGAAGCGAGCGTGCCTTCATCCAAACTGCAGCTCTCGATATCCCATCTGCATTACAATGAGGTTATGGTTCTTCAGCGAACACAATCATCAAACATCTCTCTATTGGTATTCTTCTGCTTGCTTTCACACATTCTTCCAGTAAACACACCAGTCCAAACATGGCAAGAAAAATGATCCCGTTTAGCTGCAAGTTAAGAGGTATCAGGGGCCTGTTTCAGAAAGGAGGTTAAGTGAAAACGAGTATGTTAACCCTGAAATGAGGGAAACTCTGGGTTTTCCGTTTCAGAACGGGAGGTATGTCAAACCCGAGAAAGCAGGGTAAGTCAAGCCCGTTTCTGAAAGAGAGGTAACTTACTCTGTGAACCTAACCTGGTCGGGAGCAGGTTTTCTTCGGTAAACCCAGAGTTTCTTTCGGTCTCCTCCCCCTTTTTAAAGTACAAGTGATGTTTAAATAGTTCATTCATTCATTCACGCTGCAAAAATGCTTTTCTTACAGAGTATTTTTTGTCCTATTTCAAGTACAAATATCTAAAAATTCTTAAATCAAGATGGATTTTCTATATAAGAAAATGATATAAGATATAGTCTTGTTTCCTGGGGGGGATCATGCATTTTACTTAAATTGTAAAATTATCAATATCTACCAGTGTGGTAATAAAAATAATCTTAATGCAAACGGAAAACAAGATTATTCAGAGTGTCTATTACTAAGTGCAAATTTACAGTAGTCCCATGTGAATAATGGCTTCAGTGGTGTAGGCAGTAGCGTGTTGGGGCGCGCACGTCCTGATATTGCTGAGTTAGATGCGTTCCTGGGTCAACATATTTTGTTGATCCTGGAACAACATTCTAGTCTGAAAATTTAGTCTTAACCCTATTCCTACCCCTAAACCTAACCCTACCCATAAGTTATCCCAAAAATCAGAGGGAAATGATAGATGAATAACACTGATGTAGAAGCACCAATTCATGATTTTAAGCCTAAACTTGACATAATCTGTAAACTTGTCCCTCAAATCTGATTGGTTGATTTAAATGTTGTTCCAGGATCAACAAAAATGTTGACCCAGGAACATGTTGAACTCAGCAATATCAGGTTATGCGTTGGGGCGCGGAGAACTAACTTGTGATGCGATTGACAGGGTTCAAATCCACCTTTCGCCGAGCTCGCTCTTCTCCCTTTTCCCATCACATATCACATCAGAAAGGCATTTACTTTCAATAAAAATGAAGAAAATTATCTAAAAGTGGAAGTAAATGGCCTAACCAGTGTTTAATAGTGATAAAATAATTTACACTTTGTTATTACTGCATCCTGTTAATGTTCAACAATACTGACATGCAAATAGTATGTATCTGCCAGTATAAAATATAAATAGCATCTAATTACTATTTACACTTATTGCAAAGAACTGCTACTTTTAGCCTACATGATAAATAGAACATAATTTGCAAAATAAAAAAAAATGCACTTAAATTATTTTTTTTATTTTTATTTTTCTGCATGTGAGATACCATGAAAATGAATATTAGTTCAATAACTTACCGTTCTGCCAGTTTTCACCTTTGATATTATAACAGTGATAAGAATTAAACTTGCATTGACTCAGAAGTATGCAGACGTCATTTTGTCACGTGCTGTTGCCATGGTGAATCGTAATATCTGAGCTCCATTGATAATGGCTTTTTTCATAGTCGTGGTGCACGTGCTTAACTCAGAGTCAACCTACTCAGAGCTGATTGAACGAACTCAATTCAGCTGTTCTGAAAAATCGAAAACTCAGAGTTTCCCATTTCACGGTAAGTCAACTCAGAGTTCAAGTTTTAACTCAGAGTTGGTTGAACCTCCTTATTGAAATGGGCCCCAGGTCATGGTGGAGTGAGTAAATCACTTCAAGGAGAACGTAAAAGTCAGGATCACCGATGGAAGAGGGTGTAGACATGATGATGCTCATGAATGCACAAAGCCTTTCTTACAAAGCAGACCAGCTAAAAGCCCCAAGCCCTCCAAAACCATTTCATTTAGCAAGAATTTTACCTTTTCCCTGATTCAACTCCTGAATCTTCTTCACTGCTGCCAGACCCTCCTCTTCCTCATTCCCAGCTGAAGAAGAGAAAGAAAAGAAAGGGAAGGAAGGTGTTAAATATACTAATTATTAAGTTCTCATTGCATCAATGGCACATGAAGAATTTAAATCAGCAAATCGGTTTTAAAAAAAAAAAAAAAAAAAAAAAAAAAAAATCAAACAAACAATATCAAGATAAATGTGTATTCTAAGTTGATTCACCTTTACTTGCTCATGGTAAAATTAAAGGTGCATTCAGTAGTTTGGTTCTAATTTAAAAAGGTTTTATACTAAGAAATAAATTGTGAATTTTGTAAAAAGAATGTTTTTCTCTTTTCTATATGAGGGTTGTCCCCTTCAAAATGTATTTGGCCATGTTGAAATGACGTGATCTACGGTACAAACGTCGGAAAGAATCCTCATGCTCACTGGCTGCCCTCTTTGTTGATACACTAGTAGCCTAGTGTTGTTTCGTGATGTGAAACGTGAAAATTAGACAATAGCAGAGACCAGAAATTTTACCAGCAGAGACAATTGGAGAATCAGTACCTGTATTGCCAAAGAAGCAGAAAGGCCAGAAGACAGAAAGACAGACAAAGACAAAAAAACAAGCGTAAACATTGGTGGCGTGTACACAAGTTGGAAATGATGATGGAGAAAATCCTCAGAAGTTATCGCCAAGTTGCTTTTTTTGTTGGACATGCATGGGAATTAATTATTGTGTAGACTGCTCCCTAAAACTCGCTAGTATCAGTCTAATTTACATAAAAGTCAGAGACGATTATGCTGATCCATGTCGATAGAAGGCAGTGTAGTGGCTAACAGCATTGTGGGATCGGTACTTAAAGGCCCACTGAAGTGCCTTGGAACGCACAGCATTATTCAATGTGTTGACGTAATTTCAACTGAAACTGGAAGACAGGGCGTGACATATCAAACAGGCCCTCCCCTTTTTTAAAATAGCCAATAGCATTTTGTTTGTATCACAGCTTGGCCAGAGCCATTGAGCTAGTTAAAATATCAGTTTCCTTCTAATGAAGAACAGTGACGCTAACGCTACCTGAAAAAATACTAAATGCACCTTTAAACAAAATTTCACCAATATTCTCAAAACAGCCAGTACATATAAAAACTTCTGCCAAAGTCAAGTCCTGTTCCTGCATATACAGTACCCGAAGAACCCTGTCCTGCATTTGAATGAACATGTGAGGAGAGGTACTCTTGCATAAGCCCTTCTTATTGCCTTTAATGTGTCACTATACTCCAGGCAAAAAGCTCTTATTGATAATGCACACTGACAAAGAGGAGTAAGAAGAGAAAATTGTTGAAACAGGAAGACAAGGAATAAGAAGAAGGTGGGTTGGAGCTTCTTCAGCATACTAATAACACTGTACATGGTACGGACAATATTAAAAAGTATCACAAGTAGCAGGAAACCAATTAAGAGGTTACATAACCACATGAACTGCTCTGTCAAGACACCAGTGGAATACTGATCTGATCTGAAATCAGGTGTGAGATGATACTATACCAATGATCACATGCATGTCCAGGCTGACCAGATGTCTGGAAATCTCATATCCCATTCCTCTGGTTCCCCCTGTAACTATGGCAACCTTTCCATTCTGCTTTGGCAAATCTGAGCAAGACAGGAAGCAAGAAAATTTTGAAAAACATTTTAATGCATAATATTTCAAAAACGAGAGGAGGGAAGGGGGCGTGGGGGCACAGACTAACTTTGTTTGGGACATATTGTGAAATCCCTCTGTTCTTGGATGTGCAGTGGCCTCAGGGATCATTACATGTAGAAACTGCATGACCTGATTTTGTGATAAGCCTACTAATGGTGCCATTCCTTCACTCTTTTGCTTAATGAGCATTATTTATTAACACTAATTACTAATATTGATTAACAAGTCCACTTGTCCAATATTGTTTTACTGGACAATCAGCCAAGATTATTAAGCAGTGTTGTTACTTTTTGTTACCATTTCCATGTTAAAATGTCCAGTTAAAATCAAATAATATTAAGTTAATTATGCATTAACCGTAAGGTTTATATTTTATTGCCATCACACAAAATAGTGAAAGAAAGCAAACAAGTCTTAAAAATCAGTATTCCTTAATCATCCTTTTCTTTTCTTTTCTTGTAGCTAATCCCGTGGGCTTCAAAAGCTTTAAATATTTCTGAATCAAAAGACCATTGTGAGGAAGGATTTGGTTCTAATCCTTGTGCTTTGCACTGGGACATGGTTGCCCTTTAACGGTGATTAAATTTAAGTAAAGAGCTGTCTAAAATTACAACCATGCAATCTTAAATAGAAACTTGTGATTACTTTGTGATAATGATGAAAAGCCATCATTGAAACTCTGGCAGCACTTGAATGACCTGGAATCCACCATAAATTAAATAATACATAATTTTTATTTTTTATAAAACAGGCATACGCATGTACACTACAAAGCCAGAGTTTAAGCAAGAGACCAATGAGACACTGGGGGTCCGTAGGAAAGATTTTCTTTTAAGATAAGTTATTTTTAAAATTTCTATTTAAATGAACATTAACTAATGACCCTTATTACGTAATCATATTTAATGAAAGGTATTATGGTGTCCTATATATGTGTGTGTGCTTTAAAATAAATAGGTCAAAGGTTACAGTAGTTTGTGTTTATTATACCAAATGAGAACCAGGTTTAAGCAACAGGTTAAAGGCAAGTTAGCAGCCATAATATACAATAGTCATATACAAACTGTCTCAGTAGTATAAAGTATAAGAAAAAGTTAAAGTAGTCAACAACATAAAAAACGTGCAATCTTCATTGTTTTAGACAGAATAACAGTCTCAGTCACCATCCACATTCATTACACCTTTTCTTCCATACAGTTAAAGTGAATAGTGAGTGACTGATGCTGTCATTCTGTCGTACAGCTCATTTTGTTTTTTATTGGAAAACAGAAAATTATACTGGTTTAACCTAACCCTAACATGAAAATTTGTTTTTGGGCGAACTGTCCCTTTAAGCGCAGTTCCCACATATCATTCCAAAACTACACATGACAGCATACAACTACTGATTAAATGTTTGACAGCTGTTAAGACACATAAATAACTACCCGTTAGAGCACTACAAATCCGTAACGATAAAAACGTCTGACCTGGCAGAGTGAACGATCTGTTGAAAAGCTGGTATAGGAGAACTTTGACGCCGTCTAAGTAGAGTCTGATGAAGCCGAGGATACAAGGCAAAAACCACCACATGTTTGAAGATGACAGCGAGTGTCTCAGTATTTACGCTCCGTGCTGAAGTACAGTAGGAACGGATCAGCTGTTTTTACGATAGTTCCGCTGTCTACGACAATCACTGTAGACATCCAATAGAGTCTGGATTCCGATTTACTACAGGGATTAACCACTGCCAGGAAAGAAAAAAGAGGGGAAAAAGTTACAGAAAAAAAGAAACGCAGCTAGTGAAGATCAGAAAGACATAGCTGGATAAGGATTTGAAAGTTTGGTTTGAACAACCATTTAAAGGGTTAGTTCACGCAAAAATGAAAATAATGTCATTTATTACTCAACCTCATGCCGTTCCACACCCGTAAGACCTTCATTAATCTTTGGAATGCAAATTAAGATATTTTTGTTGAAATCCGATGGCTCAGTGAGGCCTGCATGGCCAGCAATGACATTTCCTCTCTCAAGATCCATTAACATATTTAAATCAGTTCATGTGAGTACAGTGGTTCAATATTAATATTATAAAGTTATGAGGATATTTTTGGTGCGCCAAAAAAAACAAAATAACGACTTATATAGTTGATGGCTGATTTCAAAACACTGCTTCATGAAGCTTGGAGCGTTATGAATCAGCGTGTCGAATCATGATTCGGATCGCGTGTCAAACCGCTCGAAGCTTCATGAAGCTTCTTTTGTTTTTTGGCGCACCAAAAATATTCTCATAACTTTATAATATTAATATTGAACCACTGTACTCACATGAACTGATTTAAATATGTTTTTAGTACATTAATGGATCTTGAGAGAGAAAATGTCATTGCTAGCTATGCAGGCCTCACTGAGCCATCAGATTTCAACAAAAATATCTTAATTTGCATTCTGAAGATGAACGAAGGTCTTGTGGAACGGCATGAGGGTGAGTAATTAATGACATTATTTTTATTTTTGGGTGAACTAACCCTTTAAGACATTTAAATAGTCCTGTCCAATCAAGAGATACCTTGGATAAAAAGAGTTTTTTTTTACTAGCCAGTGCAGACCTAACAACTAGAGAGCTGGCCAATATAATGTAGATAGTTGTAGCCTGTAATACAATTTAATGAGAGCAAATAAGATTGTTGAATTTAATTGACCAGATATTTTTAATTTTATGGACTTCTATATATATTATGTCTATACAGTCCCAGATAATGAGGGCTTTAAAACTGCAGTGAGCTAATGCTTTAAAAAAAAAAATGGGAAAAAACAATGGGAAAAGAGCAGGGTGTCAAGACGTGTTTAACATATAATATAATATGTTTAGATCAGCCTTTTCTCTTTTTATCACCATTAGGCTATGGCGAACAATGGGTCAGACTTAATATTAAAATCTGACGCAATGGCGACGCTATATAGTTCCGGTAGAAATGTGCATAGCACCGGCAAAAGACAATCTGCTGAAGTTCAAGCTGAGCATCATAATGGGGAAGAAAGGTGATTTAGTGTCTTTGAATGTGTCATGGTTGTTGGTGCCAGACGGGCTGGTCTGAGTATTTCAGAAACTGCTAATCTAGGGAGATTTTCATGCACAACCATCTCTAGAGTTTACAGAGAATAATCTGAAAAATAGAAAATATCCAGTGAGCGGCAGATCTGTGGGTGAAACTGTCTTGTTGATGTCAGAGGAGAATGGCCATACTGGTTTGAGCTGATAGAAAGGCAACAGTGACTCAAATAACCACTCATTACAATCGAGATGTCAGGAAGAGCATCTCTGAAAGCACAACACGTCGAACCTTGAAGCAGATGGGCTACAGCAGCAGAAGACCACACCGGGTGCCACTTCTGTCAGCTAAGTACAGGAAACTGAGGCTACAATTCGCACGGGCTCACCAAAATGCCGTGTCACAAAGCTCAAATCATCTCAAACTGGTTTCTTGAACATGACAATGAGTTCAGTATACTCAAATGGCCTCCACAGTCACCAGATCTCAATCTAATAGAGCATATTTGGGATGTGGTGGAATGGGAGATTCCCATTATGGATGTGCAGCTGAGAAATGTGCAGCAACTGTGGGATGCTATCATGTCAATATAGACCAAAATCTCTGAGGAATGTTTCCAGCATCTTGTTGAATCTATGCCACAAAGAATTAAGGCAGTTCTGAAGGCAAAATTGGGTCCAACCCACTACTAGCAAGTACCTGTACCTAATAAAGTGGCCAGTGAGTGTATGTATATATATATATATATATATATATATATATATATATATATATATACACTACCAGTCAAAAGTTTGGACACTGTAAGATTTTTAATGTTTTTAAAAGAAGTTTCGTCTGCTTACCAAGGCTGCATTTATTTAATTAAAAATACAGTAAAAACAGTAACATTGTGAAATATTATTACAATTTAAAATAACTGTTTTCTCTTTGAATATATTTTATAAAGTAATTTATTCCTGTGATCAAAGCTGAATTTTCAGCATCATTACTCCAGTCTTCAGTGTCACATGATCCTTCAGAAATCATTCTAATATGCTGATCTGCTGCTCAAGAAACATTTATTGTGTACAACTGTACAAAATATTTGTGTACAATATTTTTAGGATTCTTTGATGAATAGAAAGTTCAAAAGAACAGCATTTATTTGAAATATAATCTTTTGTAACATTATAAATGTCTTTACTGTCACTTTTGATCGATTGAATGCATCCTTGCTGAATAAAAGTATTAATTTTTTAATTTCTTTTCAAAAAATAAAAATAAAAATTCGTACTGACCCCAAACTTTTGAACGGTAGTGTATAATGGTACAAAAGATTTGTATTTCAGATAAATGCTGTTCTTTTGAACTTTCTATTCATCAAGGAATCCTGAAAAAGTACACAACTGTTTTCAACATTGATAATAATCATAAATGTTTGTTGAGCAGCAAATCAGCATATTTGAATGATTTCTGAAGGATCATGTGACACTGAAGACTGGAGTAATGATGCTGAAAATTCAGCTTTGATCACATGAATAAATTACTTTATAAAATATATTCAAACAGAAAACAGTTATTTTAAATTGTAATAATATTTCACAATATTACTGTTTTTACTGTATTTTTAATTAAATAAATGCAGCCTTGGTGAGCAGACGAAACTTCTTTTAAAAACATTAAAAATCTTACAGTGTCCAAACTTTTGACTGGTAGTGTATATATATATATAAGATTTTATAAGATTAAGATTTTATATTTTATATATATTTATTTTTTTATATTTTTATATTTATATTTATTATATTTATTATATTATATATATATATATATATATATATATATATACAGTATCTCACAGAAGTGAGTACACCTCTTACATTTTTGTAAATATTTTATTATATCTTTTCATGTGACAACACTGAAGAAATGACACTTTGCTACAGTGTAAAGTATAACTCAACACAGCCATTAATGTCTAAACCGCTGGCCACAAAAGTGAGTACACCCCTAAGTGAAAATGTCCAAATTGGGCCTAATTAGCCATTTTCTCTCCCCGTTGTCATGTGACTTGTGTGTTAAATTTGGTGTTATCGCTCTCACTCTCTCATACTGGTCACTGGAAGTTCAACATGGCACCTCATGGCAAAGAACTCTCTAAGGATCTGACAAAAAGAATTGTTGCTCTACATAAAGATGGCGTAGGCTATAAGAAGATTGCCAAGACCCTGAAACTGAGCTGCAGCACGTGAGGGGTGTACTCACTTCTGAGAGATACTGTGTGTGTGTGTGTGTGTGTGTGTGCTTGTTTTTGTGATTTATGAGGACACAAATTTGTATATTGACATGGGTATTACACTGGTATAACGATGTAAACATGAAATATGATGACATTTCATGAGTCCTCATATTTAAAATAGCTTTTTTAACATACTAAACAATGTTTTATTAAAAATGTAAATATTTCTGTGATGGGTAGGTTTGGGGGTAGGGGTAGTGTAGGGGGATAGAATGTACAGTTTGTACAGTATAAAAACCATTACGCCTATGGAATGTCCTCACTAAGATAGCAAAACAAACCTGTGTGTGTGTGTAAAGAAAAGAAAAGAAAAGAAAAATTGTCGGATGTTCTTGCTTCCATCGAATTATACAAGATGTGGTTTTGGAACATTTTCAAATCTTGCTGGATGACATGGATCATCAGGTTTTACTTTTGGAGATGCCAGCTCACCAGCTTAAGTTCTGCTGTCATTACAGCAGAAGGAGGACACAATAATCCTAAAACATTATGAAATTCATGTGAATTGTTCGATTGAACTTTTAACTGAAAATGTTATGTGAATTGTATAATTTTTCATGAAAATGTATTAGAAAAAAAAATAAAAAAAATTGAAGCATTTCCCCTACTGGTCTCAGACTTCTGGGCCCCATATTGTATATTTTGTAATGTAGACTGACCAACCAATTCATCAAAAGCCCTACGTCATTTTGACTGCAAACTAATAGACCGTAAACATTATTCATTTATTTTATTTATTTTACTTTTTTATTTTATTTTATTTATTTGCATTTACTGTATGATGAAATGAAGAATCTCTGTTTCACTCTACATTCTCGGCACATGCAGGTTTTTCCTTTTGGGAGCAAACAGGCATTTATGTAGCCTACTGTCATACAAGGTGGATGTGTGCCATGAAAATGCCTCAGGTAACAGGAACACAAACCTGGGGCTCAGCTTTGGTGCAGTGACAGCAGGTTGTGGAGAATCCTTAATGTTTGACTAGTACTATGTAAACAGACATTTTCTACTGGAAGTGCTCTCAAACCTTATAAGAAGGGATTTTGTCTGAGAAAAAGTGTCTGGATGTTCAAATTATGGAAACTGAGAACCAGCAAATCCTTTCTTTGAGTAATTTTATTTATAATTTTAACATTGACCTGTTTCTGAATTTTTATAATGTATGAGAATTCTGAGAAAAAAGGAAAATGCTGGACATGGGTCAGATGGACAACACAGGACATGCTGAGGTGTGACAAAATGACAACTTGCTTTTCAACACCAGCACTGCAGATTTGTCCTCGCTGGTTAAATCAATACTTATCAAAAGTGAAAACTTCTAATAATGTCAGTGTGACTTGAGGATCTCCTATCTTGTCTCTCTCTCCTTGTCTTAATCTCTTTCAGCAGACATGTTGTGTTATCCTTTCAGGGCCAGGAAGGGTGCTTCCCCCTGAGCATGTTCTAACACTGACCTGAATCCCTATACTCACAGTCGTTTCTTTCCAGAAGTGCTAAGCCTCCAGACAAACATCCACTCGCGCATAAACTCAATCTCTCTCTCCTTCTTTTCCAGTTACTCTGGATGCTGGATAGCAAAACAGCTGTTGTATTTCTCCCTTCAGAGTTTGTTTGTATCTACTGACTCCTTGTCAGAATGCATTCAGGACAACAGCACTTTTAACCTGGGAGCTCCAACCCTCCCCCATCTCTCACTCTACCTCTTCTTATTTTCTCTTTCTCTCCAGTTCCACTGTTCCAAGAACAGTTGTGTAATTTGTTACATATGCACACATGGAGTATAGTTGGCATTCAGAGCATGAGTGAGCTTAGAGGGATAATTCACCCAAAAATGAAAATGCTGTCCCCATTTACTTTCGCTAGATCTTTGTTCATCTTTGAAATACAAATGAAGATATTTTAAATGAAACCTGAGATGTTTCTGTCCCTCCATTGAAAGTCCAAGTAACCAAAACTTAGAAACTCTAAAAAGGTCATAAAATCATCATATAAGTAATCCGTATGAATCAAGCAGTTTAATCCAAGTCTTGTGAAGAGATACATTCGCTTTATGATGAACAGATTTACTTTTACTTAAACGAATATCGACGCACATGCATACTATATTACATATGGTAAACATGAAAACTGAAATGAGCACATTCGAGTTTGTTTACTGTATGTGATTTGCTCTATGTATGTGTGTACAGTCATAAAATCATTAATGAAATTTGTTCATCATGTAAAGCTATCATCTCTCTTCACAAGACTTGGATTAAACCACTCATTCATTCATGTGGATTTGGTTTCCAACACCTTTGTGACCTTTCTGGATCTTTGTGGAAGTTTCTCTCTTTTTTATTTCTTTCTTCTTCTTTTTTTTTAAACCTTTGTTTCGAAGATTAACCTAAGATTAAATCTTATGGGTTTGGAACAACATTAGAGTGAGTAAATGATGACAGAGTTTTAATTTTTGGGTGAACTATCCCTTTAACCCATATAGATTTGAATTATATTCAAGGGACAACAAAATAGGACCATGCTTTATTTTTGCTTACATTACTAATGTATTTCATCAGTTATGACTTATTTATTTAATGTCACCTCTCAGCTTTAAACTGTTTTTAATAGTTGTTAAATTTATTATATGTTTTATTTTTCTGTTTTCTGCATTTATTTATTTATACTGTGTGATATGGCATATTTGACAGCAGCAATGGACACTAATGGGTATGTACAGTCAGTGTTGAGATATAAATGTGGTCATTTTGTAATGAATTGTGAATGTCAGTGTAAATGACTTCTTCACATCTATTGTCTCTCTCTTGCACACATTTATCACACATCACCTAAATAATTACATTATTTTTAGTATTCTTAGTTTTTATTCAAGTCTAATGATTTTATATTCAGAATAGCTTCAACATCTTGAGACATCTCCAACAAAAACAATGAAATCTGGGTTAACTACAACTAATCTGCCCTCTATTTGTCCTTCAGATAGGAAATGTAGGCGACTCTTTGAGTTCCGTCGTTAGCAGTTCACCTCAATGCCATTGATCTGGGTCTAGCGGTTCTGTCTCAAGCTCACTTGCAGTAGGTGGCCTCGGTTCGAGGGCAATTTGGCAGTTGGACGCGCTCATGATGCGCTATGGTGACTGTGCTGACACTTGAGATTCTTCTCACGTTCAGAGTGGAGTATTTAATCGGTGAGTCACTATGCTCGTGGTGTGAAATTGTAGCCGGTTTACAAAAGAAGAAATAGATAAATCTATTTACTCTGAGCAGTGGGAAAGATAACGCATTAAAAGCATTGCAGAAATGTGCACGCTGCTTATAAGCTATACATTTGAGACTAAAAACGATGAAGACACCTGAAGCTGTAGCACTGAATCTCTGCATAACGAACGGATGAAGGAACGAACCAAATTCCAAACGCTCTCGCATCCCAAGCGCACAACAGGCGTACCACAGGTTTATGGCAAGCCGTTGTAACATTTATTTTGCAAACCCAAATAGTCTATTTTAATGTTTCTAACTATCCAGCAGATGGTAAATACTATAGGTATGTATTGTTACTAGTGACAGGCAGTGTCTCATAAATAAGTTCCAGTAAATAAATCTCTAGTATAGCTGAAATAGATACAAGTGACTATAGAGATAGTTAGGCGTATAGGTAGGCTACTAGAAAAAAATGAGTAGTTACTTGTTAAACTAGAATAGGTAGCAGCAACAACTGAAATTCATTCTATTCTGTAAATAGTTCACACACACACACACACACTAAACTGTGTTTTTTAAGCCACTTGGTTTACGAGGACACAGGAAGTGTCCTTGTAAACAATGCTTACGTTGTAATACCCATGTTATTATACACATTTGTGTCGTTATAAACCATATATACAAGAACACAATTTTGTTGCCACTAACAATGGAATCGTTGCTATTATGTTATGGAATAAGCTATCATGTAAAGAATAGGCTATGTAATGACTATTTGACTAGATAGCCCTATAGTGATTATTGAAATAAATATTAGTATCTATTGAATGTGAAATAAAAAAATGTTGTTAATATTGTAAATATTGATTACTCAGACAAATATAGTAGATTAGTGGTTCCAAAACTTTTTAGAGTGGAGTACCCCGAGGCATTTACCATCCTTCTGCGTACCCCCTCTCTTCCACTTAAAGTGTAAATTTTCCATTAAGGGACAGTATTTGCCCCCTAAATTGAATTTCTAGTGCATTTTTTTAATCTTTATGAATACCCTTACAACATTAATAATGTTTTAAATAAAAAAAAATGTTCAGTAGAGAAATATGCAATGCTAAAAACATGAAAAGTGATTATTTTAAATACTAAAACCGCCAGTAGATGGCGGTAAGTCACTGTCTTTGTTCAACGAAGCAAGTGGCTGTATTTATGAATGAAACATTGAATCATGACTTTCACGAACGATTCGTTCAAAGCCGCAGATTCGTTCTTGAAACACCGCTGTGTTGTAATTCTGCTGTTGCTTTCATTGCAAAATAGAGCAAATACTGACAATACTGTGAAGAACATCACTTAATATTACCCTTTGTTGAACTGTTGTGTGGATATTTGGATTTGCATTCTTGCTTGTATTACGTTATCAACATTAAAAACAAGAACTCACAAAAGGTAGGCTATGTTTTGTATCAAGAGTTTGAATCTTAAATTGATCTTTATGCACCTTTTGTGCCAGGCTATTTGTTCTTCATGATATGAAGTGTTAAATCTGCTGGTACATTTGTCTAGAACGGCAGTAATGTAGCGCGATTTGCTCAGGCAGCAGACTCTGCACACAACCTATATGCACCCACATGCGCGCTGCTTATGTGGAAATGGACACTGTCAGATTTGACCGCATAAAGATGTGGTATTTTTATTGGATGTCATGTAGTTACGGCATTGTGTCTGTTAGAAAATACATGATCGGTTTTAATGTTATTTTAAGGTAGGGAAGAATTAAATGAACGGCAAAATTCGACATTTTGTTCGCGTACCCCCAGGAGTACACGTAGGCCAGTTTGGGAACCACTGTAGTAGATTAACAAAAATAGATACTATTTAATTTAAAGCAATAAATGTTAAATAGGCTTGCCATAGTATTCCATAAACTTCCAGTGCGATTAACTGGTGTAAGACATTTGCTTTAGTGTATCTGAAATCTACGACAGACGAAGGGAGAGACAGGCTATAAACTGTAAAAAAAAAAAAAAAAACACTAAGCAGAAGGCACTCAACAGATGTCATGCTTAAAAACAATTGAGAGCCCTTGATATCATATCTGTGGCAACTTTTATTGGTATTTTTCGCTCACAGCGCAGCAGTAGGCTATCTGGTCTCTGTCTATTTGGGAAAGAAAACTGAATTCATGAAAGGGGATTTAGTCTTTTGCACATTGAGAAAAGTTCTTTTATCATAAATGGCAGCTAAGTCAACTGAATTCAATTTAAACGATGGATTGAATAAGATGTGGTTCCTTCTTGATTCTCTGATTTCAGATTAGTTTTAAAGCTTAAAATTGGACATGTGAAATTAGTTGAATTGTTGCGTCCACATAAACAGGTGGAAGGAAAGCAGGTCTTTGCAGTGGTTACCGACAGCCAGTGAAGCGCAACACGTTAGTGGAAAAGGACACCTCAGTCTATGTCTGTAGCGTATATTAAAATAATATCTACCGAATCACTGCTGTCCACTCCTAAATCTCATTCCTGGAGTTAAACGTGTTAGTCACAGGGCACTTACCAGAGTCACCCTTTGCTCCCTTGTTGATCAGTGCCAATGCTGGGACACCCGGTGCATGTCCTTAAAGACGCATCCAATAATGTCAATCAAATTCCGTGATCACAATCCACATCTCGACATATATACCATAATATTACGTACAAAATGAGCAGGATCGCAAAAATAAACAGTGCAACCAGTATTGCTTTGGTGACTGGGGATATTAAAGACTGCATGATACCGGCGAGCTGGAGAAAAGCACCGTGAGCGCAATGAAGATGGATACACGTTCAGGCGCCAACAGCGTCCGATCCGGTCCGTATCTGCATTGGTGCGTGCCGAGTGGGGAACCTAGAGTGAAACGCGTGGCACTTCAAAAAACATGACACGCGAAAGAGCGCTGCCTCATCCATTGGTGATCTCTCACACCATTTGCGCAAGGGGGCACAATACTCCGAGGTCCCTTCAGGATACCTATCATCCAATAGCCTACTGCTTGCTCAAAATATAGACATTAAATCAAATGTTAAATGTTTTTTTTGTTTTTAAATCATTCAAATTTATATAGTATAGGCATATGTAAACAATCCTCTATCAAAAATATACATTTTATATATAGTCGGTTGCGTTCCAAAAAGTGTTTTCAAAAGCAAATCTTAGGTTTTGGAAAAAATCTGATTTGTAGGGTTTTTGTCCTGCAAATGAGGTGTCCTTGAATTGTATTGTCACCAAGCCATCGACAAAGACAATATCATGGGCTGTTTTTTATTTTAACTTTATTCCCAACTGCACTACTGAGGTTATGTATCTGATAAGGGTGATTCTCAGAGGGTGAAAGATTGTACTTAATTCATGCTGTAGATCTGCCTGCGCTTTTGTTGTTGCAGCGCCTTCGTTTAACACTAGATGGCGTAAGCAGTCTATTTTCTGTACAAGAGAGCGCTATGCTGAAAATGAATTAACAATTGGAAGCACACCCAAACTGAGGCACGTGCACGTCCAATGATTTTTGAACAATAAATAAATAAATAAATAAAACTTAAAATGAGGTGATAGCCTGTTAGCTAGCTTATTGTAGGTAAACATGCTTGTGTTCAATTCTGTGGCAGAAACCATAAATTTGTAACGATTCTCACCTTTCGCAAATTGTTTTTTACCCCAAATTTTTATTCATTTGTAATGTGGCTTGCTTATAAAAACAACAATATCCCAGGCCCCTAGGCATATGCGAAACAAAAATTCTGTATTCCAAATGTTCTATAATAAAGACTGTTCTGGCCGTAATACTTCGTACAAAAGCCAGCACTCACGCGCTCAAAACAGCGCAGGTAGGGCGTGTCGAGGCGCGTCTTCTTCCTGTACTCTGTTTTGAATCATCACTCTAATTAGACTACATAGACAGCTACACTGTAGAACAGCAATTGGTTTACGCTTGGATCACTCAGAGGGGTGGGCAACTTGTTACTCCTCAACTTTCCTTTCCAGAACTTGTAGGTTTAGTACGATTCAAGGCTTTTAAAGCGGTCGTGTGTTTGAGAATTAAAAACATTGTACGAGGTTCCTAATCTTAGGCTACATCTTTTTACAGCAACATGACTTCATACACGTGGATTTTACTAATTCTGGCAAGTCTTGCGGCAACAAGAGCACAAGGTATGGTTTCCTATCTAAACTGTTGACATTTTGTTTTGGTAACAGCGCTCGTAACATTTCTTGCACTGGGACGTATATCATCCCTAAAATAACAACTGTAACAGAGTCGTCACTTTTTGCTTCTGCTTAGACGTCCTGCTGAATATAAACGACGTCGTCGCTCGTTTAAATCTTTCTTGAATTGAAGTTGAAGCGAAGTAGAGTTAAAAGTAGTTTTCTACGCAGTTATTTACGCTGATGCCGTACGAAAATGTTTTTGAAGTGCCAAGAACATGGTGAATTTTTCCCACATACAAGTAGCATGACTCACCAGCCTATGGGAAAAATGGCAAGAGGACGAAGCTAGCCTACTAAGATCACATAATAATTTTAAAAGTACTTACAAAAGCTAAAATTAAAGCAGAGCTACAGAAGCTGAGATTGGTCTTCCCAATTTGAATTCCTTATTCCCAACTTCAGTTGTTTTTAAGTCAATTAATTTAGCGGCAAACACAATGAAAAACATGAGTTTACATGTTAATTTGAATAGTATGGCTGTAATTGTTCCTTACAGAGCAAAAAAAAAAAAACTTTCAATTGTAACAAAAATAATAAAACATACCTTATGGACATAGACTGTTATGTAATTTAAGCCTTCTGAAAATACAGTAAATCTTAAATTAACAGGGCTTGATACTGGCAGATTCTTAGGTGCCATGTAATGCTGTTCCATTTTTAATGTTTTTTTGCAGGCTTATGAATGGCAATAATTGTATTCTTGACATCGCTAATGATAAAAGATGAAAAGAACCACTTAAATCGCTGCAAGCGAGCAGCAACTCATAAGGTCCCCTGGTAGTTAGACTTTGAAGGTCACAGAAGAAAATCTCTTCAACCACAGCAAATTTTGCTCTAAACTACATTTTCAGCAGTCAAGTTGCCTTGAACACGGTGTTCTAAATATACTTGATCCCATGATGTTGACCCATACTTCCTGTGGTATTGAGCCCATTAACCCACAGGCACGCTTCTTTTTTCTAGATGGTGCATTGACAGTTTTGTCTTGGCATGATCTAATATTAATTTCACCTATCTGGTTTAATAGTCGTTCTTAGGGTTTAGGGGATGAGAAAGGCTCCGAGATCAGCATGACGGGACAAATGTACAGTAAAAAGTACCAGAAGATCATCATAAGGAAAATCAGACATGCACAAATTAAAATAAATGTCATATAGCTATCTAATACCTGCATAACTCAAGTTTGCCCGAATCTTGACTTTTCCTGAACTCTAAATGTAGTTCTTCCCAAATGTAGTTTGCATACAAAAATGCATAAGCAGCATCTACTCAGATGAAAGGACTGCTCTGGTTTGAGTTCTGACTCAACCACCAGTCATCATCATGGGTTATGCAAAGACCATAATAAAAACAATACATCGCCTTGGCAACATAAACGACAGGATGCGGCTTCTGCTAGGGTATTTCAGACACACGCGAGCTCAGACACACATGCAAGCTCACCATCACGTGTCGTATAGTGTACGTCTTTTTTTCATATCCAAAAAATGATGTTTAGTTTTGCTGTGTATGCCATCCTAAGAGGTGGGGGGGTTTGGTCACAATGTGAATCCAGTACAACACCATAGTTTATAGAATAAACTATACAGTATATAGTTGGGTGGGGTTATGTCAAAGAGAACTGTCAAATTCCAATCATTTAGCTCAGTCAACGCCTTATCCAACGTTCCTACCCTCTAGGAATGAGACTGGTTTATTTTTAGTTGGTGATTTCTTTTTCTCACACACAGATGGTTTTAGTTTTTTGAGTCTTCCTATCTGTGGGTCATACAAGAGTAATTTTGCTGGAGGAAAGGCATTAGATACTTTCTGTAATATGACAGCTGTTTTGTTACTTGAAACACTTTAAAATGACTTCCTGCAGTGCTAATAGCCTTTATATTTGGAAATGGTTTCATAAAAACAAAACAATTACCTTAACTAATTTGAGTTGCTTGACTTGAGTTTGATGTGCATCATTTATTTGGGTTTTGTACTGAGATGTGGAGCCGTCATGTAAATTGCTGTCAACTCAGATCTGGCTAATTGGTTTCCATTTGATCAAATTTAACAATCTCAAATGCTAATGAACTTTCTGAAATTTCATTAGGCATTTATAGGCTGTTATATTAATGACTATTTTGCTGTATTTGGAGTGACTGTCTATTGCTGAGATATAATATACGTTGCCTTAGTGAATCAAATGAGTTCTATTGGCTGGATGTATCCTCTATTGACAAGTTTATTTGCAGCATTAGGCCAGTTTTCTAGTCATGCACATTTTAGTTTCAGTTAAAATATTAGATTTTAAACTTGAGTTTTGAATGGGCTTAAACTGGCCCTAAAACCTCTAGACATGGTTTTCAGTTTAAACAAATTATTAAAATAACAACTGTTTTTCTTGCAGAATTTGACCTCTCTGATGCCTTTTCTGATGACGATGATAAGTGTAAGTAAAGAGCACTCTATATTTACTGTATATGGCCCTTTTTATGCTTGTCTATTTTTTTTTATGTTAAATAATTATAATATATACAGGGCTCAGATTGGGGCGGGGCTGCACGTGTCACCCCGCCCCAATCAGCCAGGTGTAGTACTTGGAAAATATCAGTCGCCAGATTCACTACAGATTCTTTGTATTGCGAATTGATGTATTGTCTCAGCCCTACCAATCAGGTATTTCATTGCAAACTAGAATTAGAGAAAATGCCACAAACCATTATAAATTGACACCATTCTGAAATGCATTATGAAAACCAACCATTCAGAAGTGTCCTGTACCTTGACACTGGCTCTGCACAATGAGGAGTAATGTAGGTCTGTAGATACTATATTAAACTGGATGTTAGGGCTGCACGATATATCGAAATATCGCAAATGTACATATCGCGATATGTATATTGCAACGGCATGCGATAGGCTATATGAATGATTTTAATAGGCTACTACAAAATGTTGCGAAAAGTCAGAGTTTTAGGTCAACGCATATAGCAGTGAATAGACTGGGCACGTGACTGTTACTTATGTGACGTTAGAAAGAGTTATTAACTGCAGTAAGTTACGGAAAACAACTTATTGCAGTTAATAACCCTGTCTGCTGTCTTTCGCAAACTCACACACTGTTATGTCAAAATGTCTTGGTGAGTATTCATGTAAACACAGTTGGTTATGTCTTAAGAGATTTCACCAAACTTGAACTTTGGAACGCAGCGAAATGCGAATTTTTTCGCACGAGCTTGCGTTTCCGGTCTGACGCATTCGCATGCGTTGGAATGGAAGTCAGTGGAATGAAAAGTGCAGTGTGACCGCACCTTAAGTAGTAGGAAGTTTCAGCAAAGGATTTCTAGGCCTTGCATTAGCTTTACTACATTAGCTTTACTACATTAGCTTTACTACATTAGCTTTAGATATATTTATGGAGATGAGATATAAAAACCACCCTGTACAGCTATGATAAGCTGTTCGGCTGAGATTTCGATGTTTTGTTACGGAAAGGCCGAAGCTGATCGGTTGGTTATTGTCACATGACCTGCGGTGTGCTTGCGGCATTCTGAAAAGTTGAAAATTTTTCATCTCGATGCGCCTGGAAAACGCACCGCATGCATGTCGCGACTGCGTCACTTCCATTATGAGGCTACATTTGAAATGACTGACTTGCGCGCGGAAAAGACGCGATACGTGAATGGCTCCTAAACCTGCTGCTGTCTGTCAAACAACAAAAAATAGAGAAATTCACTCACTGCTCTTGACTGAATAACTTTTCTAGCTTTATTAAGAATCAATGTATATTTAATTCATGTGACGACTATGCAGTGTTTTAGATTTGCATTTGATCATTCAGTTTCTGTATTGTTTCTTACTTTTTATCCTATTTTATTTGTCTTATTGTTTGTAGTTATTTTTTTAATAACAAAGATAAATTAAAATAACAAAAATAATGGATGTTCTTGATGTTAAGATTTAGGTTGATATAACTATACTTGCGCCTTTTTTTATTTTTTATTTTTTTTTTAGCCTGAATTAGATTTAATTAGATCAGAAGAATATCTCTTACCTGTTTATTTTAGTATGATCATTACATATATAGATGATTAAAAAAAAAAAAAAAAAAAACTAATAAAAATTGCATTTCTCTAGGGAAATGTTATATCGCAAGAAGTATCATACATTTTCCCAGTATCGTGCAGCCCTACTGGATGTCTATTATAATGTGCCTACAGCAAGTCAAATACTTTAACAAACTTTCAGGCAACTCCAGAAAGAATGCATGTTCACACTGTAAGACAATAGTTTTATTTCTTATTAGATAATTCCATAAAATTTATTAAAAAAAAATTTTATTTAGTCAAGTATTAAAGCCATATAGATGAACCACTAACCACATATTAAATTATAAGCCTATCTATATGTATTTAGATCAATATCAGACTCTGATTACTTGTTTTTGTTTTTGCTACCGTCTAACTCACAAACAAATAAATACACCACCCTTGGTTCTTCCTCAGCTGTTGTAAGTTTTGGTTTATCTTGTGCTGGCCAATGTTACACTTATGCTGACACCTACCGGCGTGCACGCAGCAAATAAAGGAGAAATAAAGGATTACAGTAACGGATACGACTGTTAATGTGGTAGTAGTGACCCATATTTCCTAGAATGGGCTGTTTGCATGATCAACAACATACAAGCACAAGTAGCACTGGTATTGCATAACATTCATGCCACTCAAATACAGATGTGCCACAAACTGACTACATGTTTGAAGAATATTACTGATTTGTAAATGCATTTAATTGATTTTTTTTTTTTTATGACCAAATTAGGCTATTTATGTATTTATTTTTAGGTTATTTATTTTGTATTTTGTCACAATTACGTCAGTACAGCTGCAGTATCGCGCCTTCTTGCACTTGAATCTGAACTGTTTTGAACAGTTAAAAATCACTTGAATGTTTAAATTGACAGGACATAAAAACACGTGCAAATGATAATCTTTCCTGACTGTGAATTCGCAGCACTGGGCTGGGCAAGTGACAATTTTGTCAACTGTCCGAGCGTCTCTCACGCTGACCCCGGGCCATCAGCAGTCCTTATTGTCAAGCCCTGTATAAAGTAATTTTTAAATCAAAAGTGGAATATCATACTTCCATCCTTGTTTATGTGTTAACTATGTCATTTATATTGTATTTTCAAACAATTAACAATATTATGATTTTAAGCTCCTGCAAAGCCAACGGTGAAACCAGCCCCACCAAAAAACTCAAATCCAGGTAATAAGTAACTTTTTTTTTTTTTTTTTTTTGACGTATGGCAATTGAAATTTTGGGTGTTTGAGGATATTATTTTATAGTCGTATGGGCTGTTTTAGGCACATTGCAGCATGTGTCTAATTTATAGTTTTGTCTTGCTCTTCTAGAATTTGATCTGTCAGATGCCTTCGATTTAGGTAAGAATGAGTGGGCTATGATTGGCACAATCAGTTTTTAAACTCTTTGTGGATATATATATATATATATATATATATATTTATGATGCATGCTAGTATTCCTCTAAATTTGCTAAGTATCTTTTTTTTTTTAGGACATGGTTATAAATATATTTTTGCACTGAAAGTTAACTGGGATTATATTATTATTATTATTATTATTCCTTCTTTATTTTTTATTATTATTTAATTTTGCATTAGATTTTCTTAAAGTTGACCTACTAAATGTATGATGATCACCATATTGATTAAACTCATAATTTATCAATGTGTGTTTGTGTGGCATCTTTATGAATATTTTGTGGTTCTGCATAGCAAAAATGAACACCACCTTTGGGGATTTGAAGTTTTTAACTTAAGTGAAATGGTTGAATTTCTTTGAATTTGAATTCAGTAAATTCCTTTGTCATGCTAATTCAAATTCCACCATTCCATGAGGTGTGGCCATTTCATTTCAGTTACTACATTTAAATTACCTTAAACTCAAAGTAAAATATCTCTTTATGACTATTGTTTATTGTACACAGAACCGAAAAAACCTGCTGTGGTTCCCCCCAAACCAGGAGATGGTAAGAAATCAGTATGCTGGGGTGTTTGTGTAATTTTTATGTATAAAAGTTCATGGGTTACACTTTATTTTAAGACAGTGATTCTCAAACAGTGGGCCTCAATGACTTAATATTATTTAAAACAACTAAAATATACATACAGTATAATACATCTTTTTAGCTATACCAAGCTTTAAAATATTTTATTGGGTGGAAATTGTGAGTGGTGGTGGTGGGGTCTTCAAATATTGTTGTGGAGCCTTGAAGTTAAAAAGGTTGAGCTCCACTGAGGTGTCCTTGTTATAGTAATATTAAGTAATAACGTACTAATAGTGTTAGGATTATAGTTTGGTTTAATGTTGCATGCAATTACGCATAATTTATTGTTACGATAGTAAGTACATGTAACATTTGTAACAAGGACACTGTAAAATAAAGTGTTACCATTTTATGTAGTAATGTTTGTTTAACTGACCCATACAGTGCATTTTGTTTAATGAGCTCATTTAAGTTGACTTATTACTTGTTTGTAAATGAGTGCATTAATACAATGTATTGTTCCTTTTTGTGTATTTGCAGATAAAAAGAAACCATCTGGAGGTAAAATATACATGCATGCACGCACACACACACACACACACACACACACGTCATTGTAGATTAATTATGTTTCTAAATCAGTTATTTTTGTACAGTAATCAACCTACTAGTATAATGCAAACAAATTAACATGATGATTTCATTATTATCAGGTGAACTTGATCTCTCCGATGCATTTGGTCCAGGTAAAAATTAATGTTTGTTGCTTTCTCTTTAGAACTTTGTAGTTTCTTTTGTAGTTTTTGTCTTGTTTACAACCTGTTTTTTTCCCAGTATCATTTATTGATTTAATTAAATATTGCAATTCTGCTTGCAGTGTATGTTTGAGGTGCACTGTAAACATAGATAGTCAGCTGGTAACTGGCAGTTTTTTGCTTTTAACACAACAGAGAATGTTCATCAGAGAAAAAAAAAAAAAGTCAAAGGGCATCAAAACAACATGAACCATTTGACTTTCATAAGGTGGACAAAAAGACAAAGATATTTTTTTCAAAGTATGTTCTATGTTTCACAGAAGAAAGAAATGCATATAGGTTTAGGGTGACATGAGAGAATGTAATCATTCGATTCAATTTTGTGAGAACTATCCCAAAAAAAATAAATGTTGGGCATTAATGTGATTAAATATTAATGTAAAGCTACAACTTACTAGCTCCTTTTCTGCTATTTGTGTCTATTACAAATGCTAATAGTTTTTTTTCTGTTATGATTGTTTTAAAGGTGCTATCAATCCAATGAGTAACAAATCATGCCATAGGTTTTCTTTAAAAAAAATAACAAAAAAAAACCTTAAAACATTCTTCAAAATATCTTCTTTAGTGGTAATATACACTTTAAATTTTTACAGATGAGGAGCCCAAAAAACCTGTTATTCCACCCAGAGAGAGAGGAACAGGTATGTTTCTGCCAACATGTTTGTTTGCACCCTTTAGGGTCTTGCAACGCCCTTATATCTCAAAAAAGTAATAGTGATTCTCGGGGTCTAATTTACTGTTTAAGATAGATAAAACTGGAGTGCTGCACATTAAATTATGCAATTTGTTTTATTATAATATATGACATTAGTAAAAAATAAATCGTACTCAGCCAGGGAACATGCATAAATCTTCTATATTAAAGTCCAAGTGGAGTAGCTTGATGAGCACAGTTTTCCTTGAGTTGTTTACGAATTTCCCCAATGGAAAGTACATTTACACTGTGTGAATCGCTCCCTATTCCATATATAGTTTGCTGTGTTTTATTATTATCTAGGAATTAGTAAATGTGTTCACAAATTACCAATTTGATTGGATGGACAATCTGGTGAGAAGCTGAAATGCAGAGTAATGTCATCAATAGTTTTTTTTATTTGTATCGAGAAAATAAAAATGTAAATTTTAAATGCGTATCTTCTAAATGAGAATTGTTGACATTTATAAACACGCTAGCTTATAAATAAACTTTAAACTAGCATTCTTACACAAGGTCACAAACTGAAATTTTGACTTTATAGTTGGGCTGCACAATTTATCACGATTAAATTGCACGCAAATTGGCAAAGGCTGCGATTATTTAATGCGCAGCTTGTCAGAGCTGTACGACTCTGTGATCAGACTCTGTGCTCTTGCACAGAAACTCCAAATATGCCCTGCCGCAGAAGAAGATAACATGCGTCATATCGCTGTAGTTGAATAAACAGAAGATTGAAATGCTTTAATTGAGTAAACATGACAAATAAACACACGACTGCCTTATTCTGTATAAGAATCCACATCATCTCACTGAAGGATGCTGAACTTATGAAGTAAAAACATGTTATTAAATGTTGTCTTTTGTTGGACAAGATGTTAATAAATGCTTCTCATGTCTGGAAGGACGTTTGACGCGTGTCGCTTTTTCAAATATGTACATTATAAGCGACTCAAACTCGCAGTGCTTTCAGATGGATTAGCATTTAGATCCATACTTCATTGACAAACTGCGCATACAAAAAAACGCAGCCTTTGCGATTTCATAATCGCATTAAGAATCGCGTTTAAGCAATAATCGTGTTTAAGTTCAATGTTATTTTTGTATTGTGCGATAAATCGTCCAGCCCTACTTTATGGGGTCAATTATGGATTTTGTGCACATTTTCAAATTCAGTGAAGTCCATCAAGGGTAAAATTGCTTATTGATTTTTTTTTTTTTTTTTTGTTTTTAAGAAAAAAAAATGGAATATACTAGAGGCAGCAGTTTATTTTTTATATACATAAATATATATATATATATTAAAAAAGAAAGCTAATTACATTTAATTTTGGTAAATCAACACTTTAAAGAGGTCACTTATAATGTTCGTTTGATTTTTACATCAAAAATTGTCATAATTTAGAAATAAAATGCATTTTTCCTACCCTGATTTTAGCCCTCTGATTTAAATGCTCTGCTTTAAGGGGCGTGTCTGCTGTGAGACTTCAGTGTAAATGCCCACTGCTATGACTGGCTGACATCTTTGCATATAGAATTAGCTAAGTATATAGAAGGCACAGCATCGTTTTTAATTTCAGGCTCTCTGCAAATCCAATGCAGCTACTGTTTTTCCGCAACCTGGCACTGCACAACATTTTGCACTCTTCAAAGGCATGTTTATCATTTAGTTGCTCGATCCAGTGTTAGCGTTACTACTGTCATTTACCTACTACTACTTGTCATGCTCTAATCAGTGGGCGGGGCTAGAGTGGTAATGATGTAAAAGTAGTGTTCTGCAGAGGTGGTCTTTCACCTCTCTATGACGTAATAGAGGCACACTCCACACCGAGTCGTAATCTGGGCTTGGTTTCAGTAAAAGCTGTTTTTTGGACTAACAAGAATGTTTTCAGTTGTGAAACTTTTTGATTTATCAATTTATGACCCCTTTAAAAAGTCTAAGGGACTGAAAGATTACTCAACTCACTCAGATTCTTATGTGTATTACACTGCTATTCTCATAAAATTTTGCATTCGTTTTTCATTAAGGTGGTGGAACTTTTGATGACAAAGACCTTTTTGACGTGAATGAGGGGGGTGAATATGTGCCCGATAAAGGCCGAGCTGGAGGTTTGTGAAGTTTTACAGTATTTTAAATCAGTTTTTCAGCTTGATTTAGTATGTTGTCTTGCATCTCTGTTCATGGCAGAGGATCAAATCCAGAGTTAAATTATAGACAGATGTTACCCAATTCAGTTGTATAAAAAAAAATCTCCTAATAAACGTTATATAAACATAACTACTTTGCAGTCATTTTCTAATTTAAAAATGTTAATTTAAAAGATGTTCTTCATTGTCCATGTGTTAGCAAACACTTTTTTTTTTTCCTTCTTAAAAATATAACCAATAGAGTTGGTCGTGGAACTCCTACCACATTTTTCATGCTTCCCTGGGGTTTCCCATAGGGGTTTCTGTGACTTAAATGTAACTAGGCTTTATATCTGCACCAAATGCAACCACCCACAATTACCTAAACTTGGTAGCATTTTATAACTAACTACTGTCAAGTATGTCAGTGCTGTGAGTGAATCTGACTGTGGTTTTTGGTTTTGGTTTAAGGGGGAGGAGCAGACCCTGGTTATGATGATCAAAGCGGTATCTATTTTCTTATATTCATGCCAAATATATACCCTCTGATTCATTTATTTATTTGTTTTTTAATCTGCTTTAACAAGACATTTACATCTGGGTGTTAATTTGAATGTAATTTTCTCATTAGGTGGCGCCTCTGAACAACCTCAAGGTAAATATTTTCACTAATTTTATTTAAATAGTACTTAAGTTCCATCTATCAGTAATTTTTTTTTTTTTTTTTTTTTGGAAAAACTGTTGGTCACAAAATGAAGGTTGTTATGGAGTTTACCTAAGGATAAATTGTCCACTGAAATATAAAGTTGTTCTCAAACGCTGACGTGATTGTGTGCCTCTGGGTGGTGTTTTTGTTTCAGCTCTTCAATGCTCTCTTTTCCTCACTTCTAGTTGTTTGTCCTGACTAAAGCTTTGTTTACTTTCCAATGTCGTCTTTCTCAGTGGAGTTAGCATGTGCTCTGTTTCAGATTATGTATTTTTTATTTATTTATTTATTTTTAATCAAGAATGAGTCCACAAAATGAGACCACAAAAGCTAAAATGTTTCAGCCTAAATATTGAGCGAGACCATGGAAACTGTGCTAGTCTGATGACTGACTGTCATACAGTTCTTGCATAAGGACAGGGCGGTCCAACAGACAAAAACAATTATTGTAGCACATGTTGAGGTTTTTCCACTAGGTGATTTGTTTTCTTCTGTGTTGGAATAGTAAATGGGTGGTGAATAGTCATATGCAGTGCCTTTTAGTATAGCTGAAGACTGATTGATTTGACTGTTCATTCTGCCAGTGGCTGTGCCCTAAATATCTGCTTCGATTGCCTGTTGTTGTTGCAGATCTAAACCAGAAGTGGCTCCAACTTATCAAGATGCTAGGCGTTAAAATACCGGAGGGCCTCAATGTCTGGATTGCCCAGTTTTTACAAGTAGTAGAGCCCCTGCTAGAGCAGTTTCGGGGACTTCTGAATGTAACAGAGGAAAAGGCAGAGCTCTAAATGTCTTGTATAGTAACTTCCTTTGCTTGTGTTGGGATGATGGTTTAACATTGTTTACATGTTTTGCAAATTATACTTGGTTTTAAGGCTGGGGCGCTTGGTGCTCATGGTTTTTTATGGATGAGATGCATATTTGGTCGTGATCAAAATGAATCACATTGATTTTGCAAATTTGGCATTAAGGAATGAATTGCATTTTATTGCTGACTAGTTTGACTGTTTTCTTTTTATGTTGGTAAGGATTATTAAAAGCCCATACACTACCATTCAAAAATTTGGTGTGTGTGTGCGTTTTTGTGAGACATCAGGACGCAAATTTTTATAATGACATGGGTATTACAAGGAGAGGGTGACTTATGAGGACATTACCCCATGTCCCCATTTTTCAAAAGCCTTATAAATCATACAGAATGGTTTTTTTTTTTTTTTGTTTTTTTTTGAGAAAGTAAAAATGTGCACAGTTTTCTGTGATGGGTAGGGGTAGTGTAGGGGGATAGAAAATACGGTTTGTACAGTATAAAAACCATTACGCCTATGGAATGTCCCCACAATTCACAAAAACAAACCTGTGTGTGTGAAGAAATGTTTCTTGAGCACCAAAACAATCTTCAGTGTCATGATCCTTCAGAAATCATTTTGATATGCTGGTGTAATAGTTGTTGGACATTCAGCTTTGCATCACAGGAATAAATTACATTTTGATATGTTAAAATAGAAAAGTTTAAATATTATGGCTTTTACTGACCCCAAATATTTGAACAGCAGTGTATGTAATAAATCAGTAGGTGGAAGCCAATAATAGTTGTTTGTAGTGCATCTGTTGTACAAATAAATGATGATTCTGGCTGTGAAATATAGAATATACTAGTTGTACTTTTATTTTGAGATAAAAAGAGGGGTGGGAGTTCCTTTTTCCTCAGGGCATCCTTCAAGACTTCTGGTCTTTTGTTCTTTCTTCCTTGCTGTGACGCATTGTAGACATATTGTAGATACATAGCGTATACTCACTTTTTTGCCACTAAATAGATCTAACAGAGTGACTGGTTTTGCCTGGGTTTGAGAAGGTGTTTCTCATCTCTGTCAGTTTTATGGAATTAACTCCAAGGCCATGTTGATCATTCCATTACTTCTCTTCTTTTTCCTCTGCTCATGGAAGCCATCTT
This sequence comes from Hypophthalmichthys nobilis, assembly GCA_037950665.1. Classification (NCBI taxonomy): domain Eukaryota; kingdom Metazoa; phylum Chordata; class Actinopteri; order Cypriniformes; family Xenocyprididae; genus Hypophthalmichthys; species Hypophthalmichthys nobilis. The sequence goes on along the minus strand of CM075480.1, from coordinate 23,555,783 downwards.
ATTACCTATTTTCTTGAAAAAAAAAAAAAACATTTAAGGTTGAAACATTGTAGCACAATTCTCTTTTGGCTAAAACTTTGTTTTAGATACTTGACCTCAAATGTACCAGAGGATTGAAATTGTCAAATATTTGCCCGTGTGTGCGATGTGCGTCTCAACTGAAACTTGCCTTAAGCACACGCAGGGATTATGCCTCCTAATTCTCAAAGAGAGAGGTGCTATAGGGATGGTTTTTCACCCCAGATACTTGTTCTAACATTATAGCTTTAGATGTTTCAGGTAAAAAGAGACAGATTCATTATGCAGATACTCTTAAAATTGAATTTTTATTTTTATTTTATTGGCATCAATGGTTCCATAAAGAACCTTTTTATAAACTTTCCATTGCATAAACGGTTCTTTAGTGGTTAGGAGTTCTTTAGATTTATTGTTTTTTCTCTCTCCTCACTCTCACTCACACACACATGAACATTTATTGTTTTTTTCTCTCACTCTCACTCACACACGCACGAACATCCACCCCCCCTAAAGAACTGTTCACTAAAAGGTTTACTGGGGAACTGAAAATGTTTTTTCTACTGTATGGCACTGTTGCAGGCATTCATTACCACATTGCAGGCATTCATCTTATTGGAAGAATATGGTAGCTTGCATGTACTGCTGTTAATTTGTTGAATATTTCAGTGTTGGCTGGTTTTGTTTCTCATGATAGATGCCTTTAACATTAGTATTCTTTGATGTATTGGTTCTCAGTTGTAGTTTTTCAGGCTCACATTTTGTCAGCATATCTCACTGGGTAAATACCATCAACAATGGCATGGTGAGAATGAGCATGTGTGAAGAACACTGGCCTGCCAGCTAGCGGTTTCCTCTTATCTCGCCTAGCTGCCTAAGGTTTAGGGAGGTAAATCTTCATAGCTTTAGATCTGAAACTACATTATTTTGTAGGATGTTAACTTCAATAATTAGTTTAGATAAGTAGTTTGGAAGTCTCTATTTAGTCAGTTGAACTCCTGCATACACGGTTGCATACACACAAATGGGCGTATGCAGGGAACTCCCAGCATGTTTAAACCGTATATCTTGACACAGTGGTATTACAGCAACTCCGCAACTAAATTTCTAGTGTAATTAATCAAAATTGCACAATGTACTTACAGTATTATGAACCTTTCTCTTTCTGACATAGTACAGTTAAATTAATTTTCATTATTTAGCAGTTGGATGATTTTGAATGCATTCTGTAATGTGTCTATCTGTCTCTCTCACATGTTTAGTTGAAGAACAATATGTACAGGAACATTTGCCAAGTGTTCTGTGGAGAATAGGAAAATCCTTTTGCACCCCCTAGTGGCAAAAACCATTACTGTTTGTTTGTCCTCCTGTTAAATGCCCATGTTTTTGTAGTTTTGTCATCAAGCACCTATTAATAACTGATGTAGCATTAAAAAAGTTAAATATGAATCACTTATTGTACACTTCTAAAACAATTTGAAACTAGCCCTTGTCCTTCTCTTTTCTTCTGTGTTCTGTCCCTTTAAATTTATCCCGCAGGCGGAGCCATGGCTGCCATCCTCAGTTCTGTGGGTGTTGCTCTGCTCGGTGCCGCCTCAAGTTACTTTGCGTATCAGAAAAAGAAACTGTGTTTCAAAGTACAAGGAGGTGAGTTTAACACTTATCCAGTGAAGGATTCTGAGTTCTTATACAAGCACTAGCTTGGTTTTGATTTAAGTTTCTTGCTTATCTGAGCAGTTCGAAAAGAAAAGAAAAAAACTTCACAAATAAGCTGTTAACAAAAACTTTTTTTTTACTCAAACTATTTGACCTCTTTTAATAACATGTTCCACAATTATATATAAATGCTTTCGGTAGCCTCAGTACATGGTTTAATTTAGCTCAACTAACACAGCAGCTCTTGTAGAGGAAGTGGGGGTTGGGCGCATGACGTGGCAGGCAGTTTAACTGCTTTGCTTGTATTACAAAAGACCTCGAGGCCTCAACAGGTGGCTCTGTGGCGCAATGGATAGCGCATTGGACTTCTAAGCTACACTTAGAGAAGTGATTCAAAGGTTGTGGGTTCGAGTCCCACCAGAGTCGAGTTTTTGAGTTTGAGAGAATGTTGAAAAAGCCTAATAACACAATTGGCAGTGTGCTGTCCAAGTGTGAATGGTGTTAACAGAGAACTTTAGTAACAGAATTTTCAAAATACCATAAACAAAATTGTTTCATGGGATAAGCTAAAAAGTAACTTTTCTTATAGGGGAGGATCCAGAGAGTGGCAAAAACCATGGTACTCAGTCTGATCCACAAGGTAAGCATGATAGTGCCAGCATAGCATTTTTATATGATGTATGGTTTAAGATTTAAATGAATTTAAGAAAATGTAATTATAGATAACATTTTACTCTTTTCTCCCCCAAAGTTCTCAGCAACCTGCTCCGTTCGTCGTAACTGCAGTTGGATCTGCGCACTGAAAGGATATGCCCATTTGGTGTGAACAGTTATGGAGAGCCTAACCCTGTGGGAAATATCTGTTATATGAAAGACTGGTTTAAGGCTAATTTTTAAACAAAAAAATTTTTTTTTTTTTTTTTTTTTTTTTTTGTATTGCCTCTGATAATTTTGTTTAAGAATGTGTTTTTTTTGTTTTGTTTTTTTTCTTCTTCACTAATTGTTCATCTTTGAAAGAGGTAGGGTAATGTCACTAAATGGCTTTTAGTGTTATTTTAGTATTTCATGTGCCAATGTAAGATTCTGCACTTTAAACTGACAAAGTTGTTACTATTTTTTTTTTTTTTTTAGAAGTACAGCAAGTTTCATAAGGGACTTGCTATTGTAAAGTGGAAGCTGTCTGTATACAGATGAATGCATCAGTTGTTTTTGTTCATTCTTACATTACATGCATAATCTGAATTTATAGACTGCCTTTTTTCCCAATCAGACAAAACACTGAGAAGGAGGAGGAGGAGGAGGATGTATGCTAATGAGAATTAAATTGACTGGTGACAATGTCAACTAAAATAAAAATAACATGGAATGAGTTTAAAATTATGGGCCATCTCACTTCTATATCATTATTTTTTTTATATTTAAATTTATTTAGAATGGAATGATTTGAGATTAAAAGGTAAAAAGATTTTTCCCCCCATTATTAGCCGGTTTTAGTCATTGTAATTACTGCTAAAGCAAGATGTGATAAACTTTTAGGCTGGCCATATTATACACACAAACCAACTTGCATTTGTTTTAATGCGTGTTTAACAACAGAATGAGGCTTAATGATTTATTGTCTGTCTGCTTTTTTAAATTATTATTATTATTTTCTGTCGTTTAGCTATTTTTGTTTGAATATTCATTTGATTGTTCTTCCGAAATAAAGCTGTCATTTACTATTCTTGGATTTAGAACATTGTTCTGTATTTTGATGTTTTTAACGCAATAGGCTATTTTTTTTTAATCTGTAATTCGGCGCCGATATTGTTTTCCTTGATTTAATGTTCAGTGTTTAAATATTGTAATAAGTTTAATGACCCAAAAATCGATATCGGTAGTTGCTCATTCTATGTCCAGTCGTAGTGGCTGTGGTTGAATGACCCCTGTCGCGTGACCGTTACCTCAAACAGTCCCCCCACTTGACAGTGAATGTTGACTGAAGGCAGCTGATGTTTGAAGACCTATTGCACGACTATCCTTTAATCGACTGTCATTTATTTTAAACACTGCCATTTACTTTATAGCACTTGTTCCATAAAGAGTTTCCCTCGTTACTCCGAAGAGCGATATAAAAATCAGACTGAGAAATGACGGGTAAGTTGATCCTTCTTATACTACCAAATGTTTAGACCAAGTAAAAATATATATTTCGAGCTCAATTAAATTATTAACTGGGAAGGACGGTGTGATGTATTTTACCCAACAAACCTAGATTTATAATAGCGTTTTGAAAGATTTTTTTTTTTAAATACTTATTTTGTTCCAAGTGCTGCCAACAATATAAGCACTCTATTTACATATCAAGCCTGTTCATTCCAAGTTCAATCACTGACCATGTCATCCAGTGACGTGTCAGAGCCTGCTCCCATCGCCTGCCAAAGAAAAGGGGGTCAGGAAAACAAGTGTGGAAATATCTTGTGTATATCAGTAACCAAATCACATTGGCAGGTGAATGTAATGTGTCATTGAGTTAAACTTGAAACCTTGTGTGCTTTTTGAAACCCACCTTATTAGTGCCTGTTGAAAATTCAGACACTCTTATTTCTTCTTTTATTAGGCTAATATTCAGATGTCTGCTTGGCACTTGTTGGCTGCTTTTCCTTAAATATCAGGTCCATTTAGTTTACAAAATTAGTTTCATGTAAGCATCAGTCCTAAGTTTAGGTAAAAAAAAAATAAAATTACCATGATCATGAATTGAGTTAAAAAAAAAAAAAAAAAATTAAGATCAAAATGGCACCGTGGATGGCTGCCTCGGTGTGTTGCTGCAGCTATTTTACTGTTTTTGATAGTTTGCTCTATAGTCTCAGCCTCAGACATCTTAAAAAAAAAAAAAAAAAAAAAAATCTGATGCATATGGAACACTTAACTGGAAACACTTCAGGATTTTCAAAGTCGTCATCTGGTTGGTTGAATTCTACAGGATGTCAGAGAGATGTGTGTGTCGCATTCTTTAATGGTCCGACTGGAAACAAATACCATGACGCCAAACCCCCTAGTGGAAGAAGAACTCTGTTGTGTTTACATCTGTGACAATGAGCGCTTACCAGGATCAACTAAACACTGGATTTTCAAAAGTAGTCCTATGTGAAGTTCGTGGTTCGTTGCAGTAAACTTGCACTCTTGAATGAATAATTTATTAGATGCATGCTGGTGTATTATTGTAGGGACATCGACTTTTCCACATTTCTACATTTTCACACCCCTGAACATGACGCAGAACAAAACGAACTGTAATTGGTTGCGTTACATGTCAGCCAAACGTCCTTTTGGGCGTTCCTTGGCCAATAAAAGCTGCGATAGGCTACGTAAGACTAGTTATATCCCAACAATAGACCCTTTTCACATTTCTGTTTTCCTCAGAAGTGGAAGTTGTCATAGTTGGGTAAACTTTTATAGTGGTGAATGAGAGACTTCATTAAATAATGTGTTTCCATTTGTGCAAATAGCAATAGTGTTTTCATAACTTTCAAAAAAAGAAAAAAAAAATAGAGAGTGATTGATAATGACAGTCAAAAGAGAGAAAAATGACATTTTTACTGTCACTCCCATGTAGCGGCTGTATTAGATACACCCTCACATCAGCGTTAACTAGTTTTTTGTAATTTGATGCAAAGGTAATATAATACTAAGTATAGTGTTATAAATGTACATTTAAAAAAAAAAAAAAAAAAAAAAGGACGTGCAAGCTGGCGCTAGTCAAGAGCGACAGAATCAGCGGGGAAATCGTTTGGCAGTGGGACATGCTTCTACATAAATAAAAGGTGGTGTACAGGGGCCATATTATAGCATCATATATAGAAACAGGGTTCAAATGGTCTAACTAATCAGCTCAAGAGGAAGCATTCCACCACCAGGATATGGGGGAGTACTCTGGGTTTGAGCTAAATTCCGAGCTCGGAGCCTCTCCTCGGACAGCACGCCACATTTACTCTATTCAATCATTTGTAAGTGTGAAATCATTAAAAAAAAAAAAAAACTGCCACATGTACGGACATTATTTTCTTTCTTTATTTATTTATTTATTTTTTATTTTTTTTGCCTTTTTATTATGATAGGACAGTGAGCATACAGGAAGAGAAGTGGGAGAGAGAAAGGGGTGAAGCGGGATTGGGAAAGGTCCATGAGCCGGAATTCGAACTCGGGTCAGCCGAGCTGCCCACAAGGCTATCGGTGCTGATGATAGGATATTATTTTCAACTTGACTGCAATGTTTTATTCTCTATCATTAAAAACATTTAGCCTGTACATAAATTAACCTTTATGTTATGTCATCGCAGATTAATTGTAAACACAGGTAGGAATACCTGCAAGGCATTTCTGCCTTCCATTTGGGCTGGCTGCAGAGTTGTCAGTCAGGAGCCACCCATCGTTGATGTTTTGCTCCTTTAATTCCGGAACATCTCCGGGTGGTGGAGCAGCGGCAGCAGGGATGTCTCCCTACTGCCCCCTGCAGCCAGCCCTAGGATTCTTCTCTCCCCCACACCTTGTACTTTCTCTGCAGCTAGAGCCAGAAACTCCCTTTCTCTTCTCCTCTGCCAGATCTTTTAATGCCTTTGACAACCTGGTGCCTCTGACACCAAGAGACTTCAGGAGCCGGTGAACAGCCGACTTCCACTGGATAGGTGAAAGAACTCCACCCTGTCTCTGTGCACACAGCTGTTAGGTCTGCATACTTTTCCTTCTTTCTCTCAAAGGCAGACTCCAGGCCGTCTTTCCATGGCACAAATTAAAATCTATAAATCAAAATATTTATTGCATTCATGAAGAAAAGGCTCAGCACCCAAATCTCTATCACCTATCGCCTCAATGGTGTACAGTATCTTTGGGCGGACTGAGGCTGAGGCGGATTGCCGGGAACAACCATTTTAGGATTGTTTGTGATTTGGTCTTAGTGACTTAGGAGTCCTCTTGACTACTCCTAACATTTCACAGATTTAGGAGCTAGTTTTAGTCCTAAAATGCTTTGTGAAATACTTTTAGAGCAAAAATTTAGGAGTCCTAAATTTACTGGCAGAAACTGAAATCAGCTAAATCTGTAATAAGGACTGTAAAAAGATGGACTAATGACGCAGAGCGGGATTTACAAGCCTGCTTGGAGTGTTATTAAAGCTGCTGCCACCAACCTGGACGAGCTCACGGATTCTGTAAGTTTCTGTGAGGATATGTGCATCCCTACCATGACTCATTTAACTTACAACAATGACAAACCATAGTTCAAAGCAAAACTCAGACAGTTTCGTCAGTCCAAAGAAGATGCCTACAGGAACGGGGACAGAGTCTTGTTTAAAGAGCCAAATACACACTGACAAAGGAGATCAGAGTGGCTAAGAGGAACCATTCCGAAAAGCTGAGAAACCAATTTTCAGCCAACAACCCTGCATCAGTGTCGAAAGGCCTGAAAAACATTACTAACAACTAGAAAACCACCCCCCAGCACCGTGTCGAATCAACAATTGGCCATTGATTTGAATGAGTTTTATTGCAGGTTTGAAAAATCCTGTCTGCTGCAGTTATAACAACCTGGAGCTTAAAAGAGTGGAGGTGATTGTGGACTTCTTTACCACCATCTCTCAGGGACCGGTTGCATAAACTACTAAGACTAGTCTTACAAGTTACACATTTTTTAAGACTGTTCATAACTGATTTAAGTCAAGTACATAAAAACAATGATTGGTCTAATTTGAAACCAAAACGTAACACTGATTGCCCCTTGACTAATCGCTAGTTGGTCATACTAGTACTTAAGACACAGTCTTAACATATTGGCTATGTTTATGCAACTGGCAGCAGGACTTAAAGTTGGAGTTCCACACAGACTTCATTGTCAGAAAGGCCCAGCATAGACTGTACTTCTTTCGCCAGCTGAGGATGTTCAACCTGACACAGGAGCTGCTGATACAGTTCTACTCTGCAGTCATTGAATCTGTCCTCGGCTCTTCTATAACTGTCCTGCTGAGCGAATCACAACCCTTTCCCTCCAAGAACTGTACTCATCCAGAGTGAGTAGAAGTGCTGGCAAAAAATTATTCTGGACCTCTCACACCCAGGCCACTTCCACTTTGAACTTTTGCCGTCTCGTTGGCTCTGCAGAGCACTGAACACCAGAATGGCCAGGCATAGGAATAGTTTCTTCCCTCAGGCAATCCATCTCATGAACAGTAAATGCTCCCACTTGGCAAAAAAAAAAAAAAACATGTGCTATAAACAACACTATTTATACATTTATTTATTTAACTTATCATACTTATTTACATTTCCTTGCATTTGTGCATAACATACCTGTACATACACAGTGTCTACTGTCTATTTTTTTTTTAAGTTTTTTTTTTTTTAATATTTTTTGTATATTGTTATTTCCTATTTATTCAGTCTATTTTTATTATTTTTATTATCCGTGTCTCATCACTGTCATTCTGTTTGTGCCGTGAAAGCTTCTGTCACCAAAACATATTCATCGTATGTGTAAACATACCTGGCGATAAAGCTATTTCTGATTCTTATTCTGGTAATTTTAATAAAATCATTCTAAAATGTGACTAGTACACTGGAACAAATTTGGTAACTGAATTTTTTTTACCCAAAAATTTAACAAATACAGTAATTACAAAGAAATGGCAAATAACACATTGAATTAAACATGCAATTTTGAAGTACAAAGACTAAAATAGTGTTTTCTTGTGAAAATCTGTTTCATTTACAACTTTGAAAAAAATATTTTTTTTTACAGTGTGGTATGGTGTATTAGCCCAAAGCACCTTTATTGCATTACTGTCCTCTTTTTACTATTTCTGTCTTGTATTTGATCTGTCTCTTTCTCTCAGAGGCTCAGGCCTTTGTGACCCTGGCCACTACAGATTCCTATTGCATGGGATGTATAGTGGTAGGCAAAAGTTTGCGCAGACATGGAACATCAAGGAAGTTAGTGGTGATCATTTCCCCCAGTGTTTCCAGAGCAGGAAGGTGAGTGAGCAACTGTCCTTCACTAGTCATTTTGAAATAACATCAATCCGTTCCTGACTCAGAAGTGAGGGCTATTATGAGTGATAAAGCTCCTTCTGTAAATTTATAGCATGACTTTCAAAAGGGTAATACATTCCCATGCATGGTACTCTTAAGTCTGTAATAGTTTTCAATCCCAGTTTGACATCTTTTTTTTTTTTTTTTTTTTTTTGGGTTGCTTCTCATCTAACTTGGATTGAGATTGATTTTTTTTGCCTCATTGATTTTTATGCATTCTTCTAGATTGGCCCTGGAGGATGTGTTTGATGAAGTTGTCATGGTAGATGTGTTGGACAGTAGAGACAAGGCTCATCTCACCTGGCTGGGACGTCCTGAACTAGGGGTCACTTTCACCAAACTCCACTGCTGGACCCTTACACAGTTCAGCAAGTGTGTGTTCTTGGATGCGGACACACTTGTGAGTGCTTGGTTCTGTTCAAATAAATGAAAGTAAAGATGGCTATTAAAGTACATCAAGGTGTTTAAAGCTTTAGGAACACACAGAATACATAAATAAATAAATATATATTAAAAATGTACAATATGAAATAAAATGTGCCATGGTCTACATAATGTTACAGTGCAAGTAAACTACATTTGAGGAAAATGTATGAGCTGATGCCCCCACAAATTAGGCTGTTATATTATTCTGTGTCGCAGGTACTGTGTAATGTTGATGAGCTGTTTGAATATGAAGAATTATCTGCTGCACCTGATCCAGGCTGGCCGGATTGCTTCAATTCTGGGGTATTTGTGTTTAGGCCCTCCCTGAATACCCATACCCAAATACTGGAACACGCTGCACAGCACGGCAGCTTTGATGGTGAGTCACTTGGTTATATTTAGCATATATTACATTCAGATCTTTTAAGTTCAGTCTGCGAATGTGCTCAATCGGATGTTGAAACTATTATTAGCCTCAAATGCTGTTTTGTCACAGTTGTATTTTATAATTATTTATGAAAAGATTTAATTCATTATAATGTACATAGAAAAATACCTTTATAATGCATTATACATAAAGGCTTCAAGTAAAGTGTTACTAAGATTTCTGTCTCAGGTAAATGCAGTTAAATATGAACTTTCTATTCATATTATGTTTTCCACAAAACTTTTAAACAGCACAGCTGTTTTCAACATTGATAATAAGAAATGTTTCAAAAGCAGGTGACACCAAAGACTGGAATAATGTTTGCTAAAAATTCAGTTTGCCATCAAAGGGATGAATTACATTGTAAAATATATTCAAATAGAAAACAGTTGTTTTACTTGTAATAATATTTGACAATATTACTGTTTTATATTGTGTTCTTGGTGAACAAGAAAGGCTTCTTTCAAAAACATTATAAAATCTTACAGAGCCCAAACTTTTGAACTGCATGTGGCTCTTCATTGATTGATTGATTGATTGATTGATTCACTCACTCAGATGCAAACACACTTGTAAGTGCTTGGTTTTGTTCAGATAAATGAAAGTAAAGATGGCTATTAAAGTATATCAAGGTGTTCAAAGCTTTAGGAACACACAGAAAACATCATAAAATCTTACCGAGCCCAAACTTTTGAACTGTATGTGGCTCTTCATTGATTGATTCATTTATTAATTCATTGATTCACTCACTCAGATGCAAACACACTTGTAAGTACTTGGTTCTCTTCAGATAAATGAAAGTAAAGATGGCTATTAAAGAATATCAAGGTGTTCAAAGCTTTAGGAACACACAGAAAACATTATAAAATTTTACAGAGCCTAAACATTTGAACTGTATGAATTGTATGTATTGTAGTATGTATCATTGATTGATTCATTGATTGATTCATTTATTAATTCACTGATTCACTCACTCACCTCACTCACTCACCTAACTCTAGGTACTACAGTAGTCAAATATCTATAAATGACATTAATATGACATGACCCGTCATGCATAGGAGGAGACCAGGGTGTTTTAAACACTTTCTTCAGTGACTGGGCAGTAAAAGATATCAGGAAGCATTTACCATTTGTGTACAACCTCACAGCCAGTGCCATCTACACATATCTGCCAGCATATCAGCAGTAAGTATTCACACTAAATCTTGTTATTTAGGTTTACCAATAGTCAGTGGTGTTATTTATTTGTGTAATGTGCTGTTTATTAACTAATCATATACTGCAATAAATACATACACAAGTAGGACAAATAAGCATTTTGGTTTTGTACAGGTATGGCCACCATGCAAAAATTGTCCACTTCTTGGGTGGGATCAAGCCCTGGCATCAATCCTATAATTCACAGGCTTCCAGTGAGTCATATTTCAAGGATTGCAAGAACTTTGAGCAATTTATACATTTATGGTGGGCGGAGTACTACAGTCAAATCCAGAAGGATGACAAGAATGAAGACTATGTAAGACTACACTCACATCAGATTTTGTTTTTCATGTTGTACATAGCAGTGTTACCTATGTATACGTGGCACATTTGGCTATTCGTATGATTTAGATTTATGCATTTTGCAGATACTTTTATCCAAAGTGCCTTAACACTGCATTCAAGGAATACATTTGATCAATTCTTTAATCACTAACTAAAGTTATTGCAAACAATCACTTGGAACCTTATAGTCCACCCAAAAATCTAAATTCTGTCATCATTTACTCACCCTCATGTCATTGCAAACCTGTACTGTATGACTTTCCTACTTCTGTGAAACATAATAGAAGATATTTTGAAGAATTTTGGTAACCCAGCAGGTTTGGTTCCCATTGACTTCCATTATATATTTTTTGGTCCATACAGTGGAAGTCAATGGGAACTAAAACTGTTTGGTTATCAACATTCTTCAAAATATCTTCTTTTATGTTTCACCGATGAAAGAAAGTCGTTTGGTATTGGAATGACTTTTCTTTTTTCAGGTGGATTATTCCTTTAAATTCCATTAGTATAATTATTTTATTTAATAGACAATGTTAAATTAATTTAATCTGTCATAAATCACTGATCTTTTTCTTGGTTTGCAGTCAGTGCAGCAGTTGGATTCCCCACAGACACATCAGACTCCATCACAAAGCCAAAAGAGCAGCACTGAAGCCCACCACAGAGAGATGAGACCCTCTTCACCTCCCCAAGATCTGACTTTGGACTCATTGACAATCAGCTCATTTGAAAAGCCTGAGGAAATGGTAAGTGATAGGTGGTGCTGTCCATCCAGAGAAAGGTTTGAAGAACTGAAATGAAAAGTTTCTGAAGAGGAAGGGGGAAAAAAACAAAAAAAACAACAACATTATGCAGCCTTGATTCATCTCTCGCTCCGAGTCTCTCTCTGATTCAACTCTGCTTCCTTTAAAAGTATTGTGCCCTCTGGGCTTTAACATAAATCCAGTGACACACCCAACAGTGACTCACCCCAACACCGGTGACTCACCCTAACACAAAGAGAACAAAAACATGTTCAGAAGGATGCAAAACCACAATGAATGTGAAGATATCAGTTTACATGTAATGCAAAGACTCAGGGGGAAAAAAAATGGACTTTTGATCGATTGAAGAAAAGGATGCAATAGGTTGTTTGCACACGACGTCACGTGGTGGCGCGAAATGCAGATGGAGGGTACGAAGTGATTTTCTACATAGGGAAGCACTATGAAATGCCTATAATTTGCATCGCTTATCGATCAAACCGAGAAACCACAACCACAAGAAGCCTTTATTGTGCACCAAAAGTTGTTCATCAAGGGGAAAAATACAAGAAATTGACTGAAAAAAGCAGGAATAAGTGGCTTGTAATCCTGCGTCTGCGGTCGGGAGAAGCCGAGTCGGATAATGCTTATGTGTGCAGTGACCACTTTGTCAAAAGTTAATACTTGCATATGCAACTCTTAACAAAAAAGTAGTATGTCTCCATAGTTTTGCATTCTTTCATTTGTTTTTTTTTGGAGTAGATGAATGTCCGTGCCCGGTTGCATAAAGCACCTAAGTGTAATTTGAAAACTTCACGTTAAACGTTACACGGAGCGAGCCGGTTCAATCCAAGTCTTACGAGACATGATCGGTGCTTTAAACATAAACATTTAAATTTAAGCATTTATACACATAAACACTGATCAAATTACATATGTAGCATACCCTGTCTGTATTAACAAATGTGTCCATGGAAACAATAGAATTTTATAACGGCAAAACCTGGGTCGCTGTTGTGAAGCACAGAGGTTTCCCTTAGAGAACTGTTTAAGGGATTATATCATAGACTTTATCCCCCAGTTTCACAGACAAGGCTTAAGCTAGTCCTAGACTATATGCATGTTTGAGCTGTTTTAACCCAGCAGGTTTGGTTCCCATTGACTTCCATTTTATATTTCTTGGTCCATACAGTGGAAGTCAATGGGAACTAAAACTTTTCGGTTACCAACATTCTTCAAAATATCTTCTTTTATGTTTCACTGATGAAAAAAAAAGTCATATGGGTTTGGAATAACTTCTTTTTTCGGGTGAATAATTCCTTTAAATTCCTATTAGCATAATGATTTTATTTAATAGACATAATGTTAAATTAATTTAATCTGTCATACATCTCTGATCTTTTTCTTGGTTTGCAGTCAGTGCAGCAGTTGGATTCCCCACAGACACATCAGACTCCATCACAAAGTCAAAAGAGCAGCACTGAAGCCCACCACAGAGAGATGAGACCCTCTTCACCTCTCCAAGATCTGACTTTGGACTCATTGACAGTCAGCTCATTTGAAAAGCCTGGGGAAATGGTAAGTGATGGAGCTGTCCTTCCAGAGAAATTAAGGTTTGAAGAACTGAAATTAAGAATTCTGAAACATTATGCAGTCATTAACAAAAAAGTAGTATGCCTCCATAGTTTTGTATGCTTTCATTTGTTTTTTTGGAGTAGAAGGATGTCCGTGCCCGGTTGCATAAAGCACCTTAAGAGTAATTTGAAAACTTCACGTTAAATGTTACACGGAGTGAGCAGGTTCAATCCATGTCTTACGAGACATGATCGGCGCTTTAAACATTAACATTTTAATTTAAGCATTTATACACATAAACATTGATCAAATTACATACGTAGTATGTATACCAATCTGTATTAACAAATATGTGTTCATGGCAACAATACAATTTTATAACGGCAAAACCTGGGTCGCTGTTGTGAAGCACAGAGGTTTCCCTTAGAGAACTGTTTAGGGATTATAGACATGTTTGAGCTGTTTTAACTGAAAGCAACTTGTACTGACATATCTTAAAATATGTCAGTGCCATTGTTTTGTCTCAAGATGCACACCAGTAATTTTTTTTTTTTCAGTGAAAGTTTATAAAAGATACTTAAATGCCCTAATTGAACTAAGGCCTAATCCTGGTTTAGGCTAAACTGTCACTGTCTGTGAAACCAGGCCTATATGCAACACCGTTAAGTCATTCCCATAAGGGGAAGGGTTCATATACTTTTGTGTCCATTCCTTTTACATTTTTTTTAACCACATCGAGAAAAACAAAAAACGAATGGTTGTTTGGTATTTGTAAATACTATGTTGAATACCAAAATTTAACTTTCACCCCTAGATGGAGCCAATGAAAAAATTATTTTTCTTAAAATTCTTATTATTGAGCATATAAAAAGTGACCTCAAGCAGTTTTTTTTCCAAATTTATGTTTTTATCTAAAAGATATAAAACTCTACCGTACGGTTGAGATGTCAGTTTATGGTAAATCTTTTTTTACATTTGCGGTACTATTTTATGGGCTTTTCTGAATAATAAACATACCTGTAACAGTGTTGGTATGTCTTAGAAACCTTCCATAATTATCAGGGTACACATGAAATTAAGTTTATTTTAAAAAAAGAAGAAAAAAAAAGGTGTTTAGAAATAAATAATACATTACATATTGTGTTGTGGTGGTCAATATAATATCCAGGCCATTTTCAGTGATTTTATTTCATAACCTTTTCAATAAATTCAGCAAATTTCAGTAAATTCAGGTAATATGGCAATATAAAGCATTTTTCACAACAGGAATACTGCAAGTTTTGTAAAATATCTAAGTCTATTTATCGTCAATAAATTCTTTTTTTAGTCATTTTACTTGAGCTCCTGAATGTTCAAACCAGAGTTTTTCTAATTTTTTGGTTTGGTTGACAGGTACAACCAACCAATCCAGAGTGCTTTTATACATGTGTTACTTTATAAGCACTCTCTTATGCTCTGCTGAAGCTTGCGGTGTGAAACAGATCATACCATATGTAGAAGTGCGAATGCAAATGCTAGCTACACTTGCTTGATTTCACACATTGTGAAATGAATTACCAATATTTGCAAAATGGACACTATTGCTGTTGCCATAATAGTGTTCTTCTTCGTCAGTTTTCTCTAAAAACTTGCAAAATCACTGTCAAAGTACTACATTTGAAGAAGAATTTAGTTCGCCACTAATATAAAAAAAGTATATGTTCTATATCGGGGTGGGCAAACTCTGGAGGGCCACTGCCCTGCATAGTTTAGCTCTCCAGCCCTGATAAAACTCACCTGCCTGTAGTTTTCCAGTAATCCTGAAGGCATTGATTAGCTGGTTCAGGTGTGTTTGATTAGGGTTGAGCTAAACTCTGCAGGGCAGTGGCCCTCCAGGACCAGTTTGCCCACCCCTGTTCTATATGAATGCAATCCAGACATGCTATATCTGCCATTTTGGCATTGCAATGTAAATTGTGTTGCTTCCATGCAATTTACAAGTCCTCTTCCAAGGCCTCATGGGATAGTAAAGTGTCTTTGTATGTATGTAACACTCACTTTTCATTACCCGATCAGTTCCTTTCCACTATACGCAAAATAAAATACTGTATGAATGTATGTGTGAGTAACATTTATGAAATTGTATTTTAAATTACATTAAGTTTTTACTATGTCTGCTTGAAGAAAAAAATAAAATATATACCCATATTGTCACACTTCAGTTCCTACCATCTGGCTATTTTTACCCTTTACAGACATATCAACCGTACGGTCACGCATAGTTTTGGAAAATTATGGCAAACAGGTGTTTCTGTATTTCTCTTATATTTTGCCATATTTCTATTGTTTAGACTCTACCCTACTAACTACAACATTGTGGTTTGATTCCCTCCTTAACTGATACCATGTTTGACCCTATTATTCGATGACCGATCAGCAACTTCATTCTTTCGTGTGACTGACTGAAGTGTGTAAACTGATGCTGTCACCTGAAAACTGAAAAGTCCCATCCCTCCATGACAAAAGCAGACAGTGGGGTGGGACAATAGAGATGTGGAAGATTTTTGTCTCATCTCCTTCTTTTGACTGATTTTTTTCACACTCAAAGTAAGGTCTACCGTACGGTTGAGAAATCAGTTAAAACCTAATACACAAATTGCATGTGCACAAAATAAATATTGACTTCCTTTCAGATTTTTCTTCTTTATAATCCAAAATTAAAAATGGACAGATTAAAGACGAAGAAATGTCAATTTATAATTTTTCTTTTGTAAAATTGTTGTTTCTCCCACACTTTCAAGAGTCTCTGAAACATGATAATACTTGACTTGATTTTCAACTCATTCTCACTCACGAGGGGTTCGATACTGGTGCATGTCCAAGAGAATGCTATAGCCTACTGGGGGGGAAAGGAAAAAGGAATGGACACAAAAGTACACGGACCGGTAAATCATGCCTCATACGTCTCATACTTGAGGGAAAACTCGAGGTGCTTTACACAACCGGGCACTGGAGAAGTTGCGTCTCGATGACAGGCAAATATTCCAAATATTCAGTAGAAAAATTGCTCCTCTTTATAACATAATGATCACATCCAACATATGTTGTGATTTTCTGTTTATACTTCTCTTGTGGTGTCTAAACCATTAGGGACTTTCATCCATCTCATCAATTCTGCTTTTCACTTCCTGCCCTCCATCTAAATTTTGCAGAATCACGCGATTGCAAACAAGCTATTGTTGGCAGTATGGTGTCAATCCATTCCATTTCTTGTATCAATCCATTCCTTTATCTTTTTTGTATATGCTCAAGTTCAGTTTTTCTGTACCTTCTGGTAAGATCTTTCTTTGTTTTGAACGGAGCACAATGGAAGATATGATTGTGTTCTGATTCACTCTAAATATATCTCATATACACATATTCCATTACCTCACAAAACTACACCCTCAAATAAATTAAATTCATTACATGTAGCATTCATGCTACATTTATGTTTCCCTTCAGCAGGCCGTTATTGTTTGATCTCAAACTGATTTTTATGTATAAATGAAAAACAGCATTAAACAAAAAAATACAATATCAAGTTAACTTCAATCAAAGCAAAGTTAAGAAACTAAAGTTTGTTATTTCATATCTTCTAAGTGCCACCCTACACCTCCAAATCCCAATTTTGTATTAATCATGCATACATTGTGAATGTGCATGTATTTTGTCTAGTGTTTTAGTAGAAGGCCTGTTTATTTATTTACTTACTTATTACTTATTTATTTATTCTTCTCAGAATATTCTCTTTGATGTCCTGTCTGGTGGGGAGACTGACGAGACCCCTATAGTCAGCCTTTCGTCTGAGCAAGAGAGTGAGCAAACTGAACCAGAGACTGCTGATGATTCTGCCGTAGCTACTGGAGAAGCTGTATGTATGAAAATAAGCTGATGTGGCTTATGGGAATTAATTTATAATTCTTTTAATTTGACGTTGTTATAATTTTTTATAATGTATACTTTTTACTAATTATTACTTCTTTCCAAGATACTTGAGTACCATATATTTTTTCTTAATTTGAAATAAACATCAACTAAAAAAACTGGAGAGAAAAAAAAAGAAAAGAAAAAAACTTTTGTTCAGCGACAACATTTCTTATTTTTATTTAATTTAACTTGATATACTAGAATAACTAAAACTGGAATAAAAATTACTAAAACTTTAAAGTTAAACTGAAAATGAAAAATATAAAAACTAAATCAAAATAATAAAAACTGTAATAGTATCTCACATGACACTGAAATAACTGCTTCACATAATGAAGTTTGAGATGGGTGTTTTTTCTTGCAAATATTAGTGTATATACTGCCATCTAATGGTAGCTCAGTAGAGCAGTTATTATTTGAATTTGCAGTCGTGAATCAACCAGTAGTTCCCCTGTGCTGAACTTCATACTTATCTTTATGATTTTGATAGTAATATTGTAATTAAAGATGGATTTTATCATATGGTCCCATTGCAGCTTGCAGTTGAGACAGAGCAGGAAGACTTGGAGCACCGGCGCATGTGGGAGGAAGGTCACGTTGATTATATGGGCAGAGATGCCTTCAGCAACATCAAGAGGAAACTTGACCTATTCCTTGATTAATTGTGTGTGTGTGTGTGTGTGTGTGTGTGTGTGTTGGATGTGTGTTTTCAAGAATGTATAACACAGAATCTCAGTATATTTTCGCTTGTACTGTATGTCCATCATCATCTCTACTGTTACATTTTCACCTCAAATATAGCCATTTTTTCTACCTCTGTAGTATATTTGCCACAATGACGGGATCATATAAAAAATGAAAATGTCTTGCATATAAATGTAACATGTTAAACTGAACTTAGTATTTGAGTTTATGTACTATGAGCCTAGATTATGTGATATATGGTCTATATTAGCCTCTGCTGTGATCTTTTGCTTGCAGTTTTATTAAAGCATAACTAAACAAATCCCATTCTAGAGCTGTTAAAGAAGCCATTATAAATAACTTACTTATTAATCAATTATTAAATAATGAGTAAGGAATCAAGAGAAAGTCTGGTATTAATTGTCAATGTCAAAAAATAATTGTGTAACATCCTTCATCCCAGATGAAATGTACAATTGTGTTCAATGTCTTACTTATTTTTTAATTTTTTTTTTTAATTTTGGCCACTAGAGGTCAGGCTATAAACACTCTCTAGCTTTAACACCACCACAATCTCCACTGATTCCCCCCCCCTCCAGAAGAAGCAGAAGAAAGAAATTCATACAAGTTTGGAACAACTTGAGACTTAGTAAATTTTTATTTTTGGGTAAACATTAAGCAACTGAAGTTGACATTTTATATATATATATATATATATATATATATATATATGAAACTTGTACTTTGACATCAATCAAGATGTGGCACTGGACATCAACTCTCAGTCTTTCACAATTACTCATTTTGACATCTTAGCAATCTGAGAGATTTGTTAAGCCGCTCACGCTCTGCCGCATTACCTGTGCTGTTTTCAATACTGAATTGAATTCATTACTGAATTCAATATGGATTATCTGAACTCTTCCACTTTGCATGGTTTGTGTTGTTGGGATCAATACATAGTTTTCTTCCTTCCCAAACAGATTTCACACACATTTGTGTAAAAGACTTCTGCTGTATGATATAAGTGTGAATTTTACAATTTAAAGCTTTGCATGGTAACAAAAATGTACCACATAGTGTGGCAGATGTAAAAAATGTTTTCGGTCTCAGTAATGTTCTCCCGCTCTTTGAGAAAATATTTACAGAACATTTAGTGAGTAGCTGCTCAGAATATGTTTTGTTGAAATCTTAAAAACCATAAAGCAGAAGAGGGTTTAGTTTAGTCTGTGCTTTCATCATGTCTGAGAAAACCTCAATTACATGATAGTTTCCAAAATCTCATTTTTATGAACTGCTCTCATTTACTGGTTGGAGAATGTTTGCATTTGTATTTGCATATTTGCAGAAGGGAGAAAGTGCTCACATCTTTTCTGTCTTAGCAATACCATCACCTTGTTGCTCAAGGACATGAAACATTGGTTATTTACTAAAAGTTATCTTTATTAAAAAATATGCAAAATAGAAATACATTAGTTTTTAAAGGACAAATAATTTATAAGTGTTACAAATGGAAAAGTAGGTATGACATTTTTCAAATGGATCAATGTAGATACAAATCATCATATGAGGACTTTGTATTTCATTTGTATTTCATTTGCTAGTAATTCTTGAAAGCTGAATTCAAATCTGTGATTGTAATTGAAAATTAATCTAAGCATCTTGTTACATTTGAAAGATTTGAATAATTATATATATTTTTTTCTTTATTTGAAGCATTATTAAAATAATGTTATCCCTGATTTGTGAAATATTCTGCATTATTGGCTACCATAAAGTCAGAATATATAATTTATATTTTTCTTCATGGCTACAAATATATAGCTTTTCATCAATACATTTAGACATAAACTGTCATTGTCAAACATTAAAAGCAGAAAGATGCCTTGTATTATCAGTAGGTTGGTTACATTACATGAATCTCATACCAAGCTTTTGAAGAATAGTACCTTTTTACATTTTGCAAAGTTTTACTTGCAAACTTTAAACTAAAGCTCACATCATTAATAAAATATAATGATTTTTTTTTCTTTTTTTCTTTTTTTTTTTTTGCACTAGGCAGATTTCATTCTATATTTCACATTGACAAATGCTATTGCTATCAAGCTTTGATAAAGCTCAATGTCGCAGTTCCTTGGGCATATGAAGAGTAGATGTCCTGTATTTCTTAGTATATATAAAGGTATGTACCTTTTGAGTCAACCCCTACCACATTTCTGGCTGTGCATCTGTACAGTCCAGCATCTCTTGTTGTAGGATTCTGGATGATTAAGGAACCCTGAGGATGGAGGTACTTGTTCCCAATCAGACGTGGTTGGGGGCTAACAACAAGCCGTGTTCGGTCTGGAGTCTCCCATGCAATTTCTGCTTTGGGGATGCCAGTAGCCACACAGTTAAGTTGTACCGCTACTCCTCTTTTAACATAGGTAGCAGGAGCTGGGCCATTAGTGATACGGGGTGGATATGCAATAATGATGACTGGAACAGTTAGCAGGGAGCTTCCATATTCATTTGAGGCCCTGCAGGTGTATGAGCCCCTGTCATGGACAGAGGCCTGTTGGATGGAGAGGGTTCCATTGGGAAGAACAGCATAACGACCTGCTCTTTGAGGTCGGTTTAAGACTATACCGCTTGGCAGGGTCCAGGTGAGGCGGACGGAGTCAGTGTTTGACAAGCAGTGCAGATGTAAACTTTGCCCATTTATAATACTAACAGGTGAGTTATACCTGTTATTGATCTCTGGCTTGTGCCCTGGGATTAATGTAACAGTTCTTTCAACCAGCCCAGCTGCATTGCGTCCCAAACAACGATATGTGCCTGCCTCTGAGAGAGCTGGGTTACTGATGACCAAAGTTCCATCAGATTTGTGGAGGAATTTACTGAATTGTGCACCACTCAATAGTGGGGAGCCATTTAGAAGAATCCACGTCAGCTGTGGGGTTGGTGACCCCTCAACTGAACAGTTTAGGTTAATGGTCCTGCCCACGGTCAATAAGAGTGACTCCATTTTAGGACTCTTAAGTTTCGGCTTCTCCAAAATATCTGTTACATCAAGCTGAACAACGAGTCTTGTTTCACCTCCCTCATTGCGAGCAACACAGGCTAACTGGCCTGAATCAGTCATTCTCACTGAACGGATGTCCAAAGTGCCATTGCGATGTACGGTCATTCGACTGCCATAATATGGTGCAGGGAGTACAACATTGTCTGGAAGAACCCACATGACACGTGGAACAGGTGTACCAGTAGTTTCACAATCAATTAGTTTCCGTTGATCTTTCACACTAGACACTTTCATTGAGTTTATGGTGCCTATGAGGCCATTAATAGCAGGTGGAGAGACAAGAATTTCTACTTTGGTCACTTTGCGATCCTGTCCTGCACTGTTCCTGGCAATACATATGTAGTTCCCACCATCGAATCTCTGAACTTTCTGAATGACTAGAGTCCCATTGCTGTGTATAAAGTATTTGTCTGAAGCTGAAGTGATGGCTCTATTAGTGGGTGAGAACCACAATATAAGAGGTGTTGGCTCACCCTTGGCACTGCATTGCAGAGAGATGGATTCTCCATAGAGGACCCTGATGACATCATGTGTCTTATTTGCAATCATAGGAACATCTGCAACTACTTTGACATGCACTTTCATCTCATCTTTTCCAACCTGGTTGTCAGCATAACAGGTGTAGTCACCCTCTTCACGCATCCCTACTTCATTGAAGAAGAGGGTTCCATTATCAAAGACAACATACCTGCGACTTCGACTGCCAACATTACGTTCAGATTTCACAACACTGTTGATCATGGTGCCATCAGGCAATGCCCACTGGATTTTAGGATCGGGTAGTCCAGAGGCCACACAGTCAACTTTTAAGTTACCTCCATACATCACCTTCCTATCAGCCTCTGTCTTCTGCTCAATTTTAGCAGGTTTTGCCAGGACACTGACCTTAAAGGGCACAAAATCATCCCCAATTTTGTTGCGAGCAACACAGAGGTATTCACCGTTATCTTTCTCTGTCACAGAGATGATGGATAGTGTACCGTTGGCAGAGACTTTTATCCTTTGATCATAACTGAAATATAAAAAACATGACAAAAGTATTATTACTGAAGATGTTTAATTCAACCAATTTAATGTAAAATGTTACTAACAGAAGATTTTTACTTTATATTTAAAATGTGGCAGCCCTGATGCTTGGGATTTCATAAACAGATAAGCCCCTCTTTTAGAGGAGCAGTTAAGAGTGTTTGATTTGCATGCAAACAGTAACATGTCTCATAAGTCCCTAAGTGCCTGCTTTAAGGAGCAAGAGAAATACAGAGGGAGAAGAAAAAGAAAGGAAGACACTAGCTATGTGCATTTTTCTCAATTGTATAAACTCAGTATGTCCTTCCTGCAAAGTAGATGTACTTCAGTGAAATGTTTATATTACCTGTAGTGAGCATCCACAAGCTTTTTGGACGGAGTCCTCCAGATGATCCTGGGTTCTGGATTCCCTGACGCAATACAGTCCAGGTGCAACCTGCCTCCATAGACCACATCTGTTTTTTGAGGCGATGAGAATGTAATCTTGGCTCTTGAGAATGTTATGGACTTCCTCACAGTCAAAATAATGGCCCTCCGTGCAGTGCCAACGACATTGGTTACTGAGCATTCATACCTCCCTGCATCTGTCGGAGCAAGACTACGAACATAGAGTGTCCCATTGGGGAATACAAACAAGTTACGTCCATTAATAAACTGTGAGGGACGGAGCTGCATGCCATCAGGGGTGATCCAGCCAATGGCAGGAGGTGGGGCACCCCTGGCAGTGCAATTCAAGTAGGCAGTGCTTCCCTCTGGAAGAGTGATATTCTCATGTTTTGGCTGCTGAATGATGGGTGGCAATGCAGTAATAGTCAGTCGAACGGATATGGTATCAGCACCTGCAGCATTGCTAGCAATGCATTTATAAATTCCTCGATCCATGTGACTGACCGATTTCATGTGAAGAGTGCCATTAGGTAAGACTGAGACCATGTGCTCAGGAGTGCCATCAGTAGGTCCACTAGAATGTACCATTTCCCTATCAGGTAAGACCCAGGTGATCCGAGGCTGAGGATGCCCTTGGGACTGACAATCAAACTCAACAGTTTCTCCAAAGTATGCTGTGGCTTCTCTATAGCGAGGCTGCAGCACTCTGGGGTGTTCAGCTAGAACAATTAAATTAACTACAATCTTGTCCTCTCCATACTGGTTTTGAACACTGCAGAGGTACTGACCTCTATCCAGAGGAAGTACATTGTGGATTATGAGCGTACCATTAGAGGAGACCTCAAATCTCTGAACCCTAGTGTTCTGTGTGATACTAGCTCCTGAAGGGAAAAAAAGGGACAAAACAATTTTAGAGCTACAGCATCAAAAGAATATATTTCTACATGAATGTGTCAACAATGTACTGATCTGAAAACCTAATTGTAATATTTAAATAAAGACAAACCATATATGTCCTACCTGTGGATACTTTAGTCCAGGAAAGGAAGGGACTGGGTTTCCCCACAGCCACACAAGGCAAAAAGGCATCAGTCTCAGCATGTGCTGTTACTGATCTAATGTTTGTGCTGGTGATCCGAGGTCTGCCTCTACCCTCAGGCACTACCGTTGGTCTTTGTTGAGGTCCTCCTGATGTGGCGTAATGTGCAGAAAAGCTTCCTCTACCCTGAACGCCTGGCCTGCCTTGCTGTTGTGAAGATACTGTTAAAGTTGAGTGAAGTGGTTGAGTTGTGGGTGTTTTTGTAGTGGTCTTTTTGTAGATAATTTCCTCTAATTCTTGCGATCCTGTCTTTTCAGAGGCGCTGGCTAATTGATAAGGAAATTGTGTGACTGGAAGTCTTGCCCTACTGTATGTTCTGTGAAGTTCTTTCTTACTAATGTTTTCCTGGCCTGGGGTTACAACTCTTTCATTGTCACTATCAGGAATGTGATTTGCTTTGTCTGGTTCACCTAGCATGCTTGCAGAAGTGGGTGTATTTGGGTAAAGTATATGTGTATGTGCTGTGGGAGGTATCAGGGCTGTTGTAGTTGTTGTTGTGGCAATTATGTTTTCTTTTGTAATTGGAGACACATTCACATTTTCCGATGGAGACCAAGGGGTCATGAATAAACCAGAATCTTGTCTGTGAATGCTACCAGTTGGAAGCCTAATTGGTTTTGTTGTTGCAAGCACTAATGCTGGATAGATTTTGGGCCTTGCTGTTGGAAGCTGTGAACTCTTCTGTTCCCCTTCAAAAACTGTAGAGGTTGCTGATGCTGAGCCATGTGGGATTTCTGAATTATTTTTGATGATTTCATACTGGGTACTTGGGGAAGATGAAGAGAATGACCTCAAAGGAAACCTTCTTTCAAGCTCTTTGTATGACAGAACTTTCTCAGTCTCTGTGGGATTATATTGGCTGTTTGTTTTGTCTGGACTTGCATCTGGAAGTTCTTCTAATTGTGCATGAGAGTCGTCTGACGTTAGGCTCGAGCTGGGGTCTCTTGTAATGTTTCCCTGTTGAGTCTCTTCAAACATTTTAGCTGCAGGGGTATGGGTGCTTGTAAACCACTCATGAATGGCTGCCTTCATAGAAGGATTTGGAATATGGGGAAACAAGGTGGATTCTTTTTCTTTCTCTATAGTTACTTTTTCTTGTTCACTTCCTAAACTACTGAATGTTGATGGAGACGCTAGTACTGTTGTAGTGCTTTTCTCTTGAGCTGGCTTAGCATGAGATGAGTGTGTATCCTTTGTTATAGATACTTTTTCTTGGGAAAGGGATTTGTGGGTTTTGTGATTCCTGCCACTGTATAAAGGATCTGTGTTCTCTTCATGAGTCATTTTGCCTAGTGACTCTGGTTGGCTGTCAGTTAATGGAACAGTAGTATTTATCTTGGCTCCTGCATTTTTGGCCAATGGAGATGTTTCTATTTTAGTTTGAGAGGTGGCAGTTGTCTTAGTAATGACTGAAAACTCATTTGTGACCTCTGCAGCTGAAGCTGAAGTGGGCTGAGGGGTGACATTTGTGACGTATACTGATGATTTAGAACTGTTTGTCTTAGTTCTAATTCGATTAGGCTTTCTACGTCTTCCACCGTTTCTCTTCCTCAAACTGGACGGGTTCCTAGCACGTGAGGAGGAAACATTAAGTGAATTAGTGAAAGTTGCTTTATGTCCTGAAGTGGGTTTGGTGGTTGGTGTCATAGTAAGAAGCAGTGGAATTTCTGAGACATTCTGTTTCTCTTGAGTTATGTGCTTTTGCAGCGTCTGTGGTCCTTGCTTAATTGTAGTTAGAATTTCAGTAAATGAGTACACAGCAGTTTCTGTACTTGGTTCTGTGAGGGTTTTTGCTGTGGTTGATGCTAAGCTGTGATCCATCCTTTCCTGATAAACCTCTCCCACATGCTGAAGGTTTTGCAAAACCCTGTATTCTACGTCATCTTCGCCATCAGACTTTTGAATTGCTTCAGTTACATCCATTGTGTGGCTTTGGTTTTCCTGTAAATGGGTTCCATATGATTTTGTGCTCCACACAGTGCTCCCAGCAACTCCATCTGCAACCTCTGAATCTCCCACAGTAAAACGGGTCATCTGTGGTCCAACTGTGGGTTGTGTGATATATTTGCTAACTGTAAACAAATCTGAATTTGGATCTGTTTCAGGAGCTGCTATCTGGTAAATAACATGTCTTGCATCCTCAGAATCCAGAGCTCTTATATCCAAGTTGTACTCAGTAGCCTCAATAGGCATCTGCGATATTTTGACTGAGTACAATACTTCCTTTACTGGTGCCCTAGTTGTACCTTCTGCAGATGACCCTTCAATCTTGTTAGCAATTTCTGACTGCATTGTGTAGGCAGCCTCTGACTCCTGTATTTTGTTTGTACTGGTCTGAACATAGTTTGGAGTAGTTGTTTTTGAACTAGTTCCACCACTGCGAACTTTTGCCAAAATGTTAGCCCAGTGCTTTGGGTCTATTTGGTTGTTTGACATGTTGATTCTTCTTCTTGACTCAACAGTGTTAACCCTGTCCACTACTGGGGTACTTATTCTCCTCCTTGGTGTAGCAGGGCGTCTCCAGGAATTCCTAGACGGATGGCCTCCCCTTCTTCCTGTACTTGGGACCCTCCGTCGATTGGGAAAATCCATTTGCTTAGGAAGCGCTTTCTTGGAAAAGTCTTCAGGGTCATTATCCCCAGATGACTCCACATCGTTTGTCACAAGGACTTTTATTTTGGTTGAAACTCCCTCAGCAGGTTGAGGGCTACTGGAGTACTTCCGTAAGGGGCGCATACCTGGTGGCCTAGTTATTATTACTTTTGTGGCTAAAGTATCAATCCCATGCTGGTTTCCTGCTACACACTTATAGTATCCATTGTCTGAAAGCTGACTGTGTCGAATAATCAGCGTTCCATTTGAAGCCACAAATATCCTGGAAATGTTTATCCACTTGTTAACAATGCTGCCATCAGGGAGAATCCAGTGTATATCAGCATCAGGGGATCCAGTGGCGACACATGGAAGGGAAAATGGCCCACCTGTGAATCCTGTTACTGGCTCAGTTACTCCTTCACCTCCAGGAGGTGGGCTGGAGGATTCCTCCACTGTCACGCGAAAAGGGAGGATCGTAAGGTCATCTGAAACCTGTGCAATACAGTAGTACACTCCTGAATTAGAATGATCCAGAGATTTGATTTCAAGAACACCACCACTTGAAGCTGAAAGCATGTTATCAACATTGCTATAAGGTGTTTTTAAAGTAGAGCCATCAGGTAGCATCCATTTAACTGACTCGTTCCCTGAGCTATGTATGGCACAGTTTATTTTAGCAGGACTTCCCACGACAGCAGCCTGCGTTGTTCTAGTGTCGTTCCTGGACTCAATTATAACCCATCCCCTACTCTGCTGTCTTATAGATTCCTTTTCTATAACTTCTGTAAAATAGGTGCTGAGAATAATTCGAACACTTTTACTTGTCGACTGAAGTCTGTTTAGCTGGAGGTCCATTGATGACTGCATTAACCAGGGTGGGTCAGCTGCTATGTTAGCTTTTACTCCTGTATAGTAAAGAGCATCCCTTTCAACATCTTGTCGATATCTAAAGCTTGTGTAAGGCTCCTTACTTAACATAATTTCCTTTCGAAGGTGGGCTGGAACATCACTGTAATATGCAATCAATCTCCACAACCTCTCATAACTGGACCTGTCAATAGCGCACTTTAAATCTAATGTCAGAGTCACATTTGCTGATATTTGATATTGGTTAACATAGTCCCAGCCTATACTTGTCAGCTCTCTTGGCTCAGTGACAAGGCATTCCAGGTCTACTTGATGTCCATGTTCATCTGACAGGC
Organism: Hypophthalmichthys nobilis; assembly: GCA_037950665.1. Classification (NCBI taxonomy): domain Eukaryota; kingdom Metazoa; phylum Chordata; class Actinopteri; order Cypriniformes; family Xenocyprididae; genus Hypophthalmichthys; species Hypophthalmichthys nobilis. The sequence goes on along the minus strand of CM075480.1, from coordinate 23,528,326 downwards.
CCAGGGAAATGTTGCCAAGAGGTTGACGAAATTCGTCCATTGTCAAGATGTCACTTTCAGTGTCCTCTAGGGAAATGGCTCTGTGAGAGGTGCGGATGATGGGACTATTGCAAGTTGGTTTCTCCAACTCCTGTAGTTGTTTCTTGTTTAGGTGTTTTGGAGAGAAACACATAGGGCATAGCTGGCCATCCAGATAGGCTTTGTCCTTCTTACATTTCAGCACACCTGGAAAAGAAAAAAGGAGGGCATTAGAAGTAAGTGGACATTCATCAAGATAAAGTAAAGTCTTAAAATGATCTTAAAATGATTAAAATGAAAAAGGCATTGGAAACAGGTCTGCAACTAATGTTACAATTATGAGTACAGTATAATTATAAACAACATTATATAATCCTATACAGAACTACCATTATGATAAGATAATCACAAGTGATGATTTCTATTACTACTATTGTCAGTCATGGTAATAATGACCTGGTGAATTTTTATTCCACTCTTTGAACCATCTCATGCGACAGTCACAGGTCCAGGGGTTCCCATGCAAGGAAAGGTTTTCCAAGTAGGGCATGCCTGCTAGCATCCTCTGTGATAATGTGGTCAGTATATTATCTGACAAGTACAAGTGCTTCAGGGTGGACACAGGGAAGTGTCCAAGAATAGAGAAAGTGGAGAAGGTTGCTGGATGGAGCTGCTGAAGCTGGTTGCCCTCCAGCTGGAGAAGGCGAAGAGACGTGAGACCTTGGAATGCATCAGGGTGGATGAACTCAAGTCTGTTGTGATCCAGGTGCAACCTAGTGAGACTCCAGAGACCCATAAGGGTTTGCCTGCTAATTACCTTCAGTTTATTATAGCTTAGTTTCAGCATCTGAGGAGAAAGAGGCATTGAACTAGATATGATTTACTTATTTATATTGCATTTTCAATATGAATTCATTGATGTTTTCATTGCAAAAGTTATTCCATAAATATATGAGGTATCACTGCAAACAGTAGTACAACAAAAGAAGTACAGAGATGTTTTCTCAAGGGAAAAAATTGTACCTGAAGGGATATGAGGTCACTGAATGTTCCATCAGGAATTTGATGAACATCATTGCCATGCATTAAAAGAAGATCCAATTTTCGTAACCCAGCAAAAGAGCTGTAAGTTATTCTATTTATAGTATTAAACCTGGGTGAACAGAAGAAGGTGACAATAAGATGGTTAATTATGCTGTGATGCTGCAGATTTACCAAATAGAACCTAAATTGACTCAATTTCAGTGTGGGAGGCTAGATTTGAAAAGGTTTTATCTAACTGTAAGGTTTTCAAATGCCTAGTTCAAAGTTCTCTTAAAATTAATAAAATTCCAAAATCACATTTATAATTTGTAACCTGCTTGACATGCAATAACAAACCTCTTGCGGAAGCTCAAACGTCCTGCGTAACACACAAAAATGAACCTCATTGGTTCTCTCATGTCATGCAAACATGTTTGAGCTTCCGTTTACCACAACAGATGTGTGAGTTGATGAATGTTTATAAGTGAATAAAAGCCTAGATTCAGTCTGTTCATCATATAAAGCAACTGTGTCTCTTCAGAAAATTTGGACTAAACCACTCAATTCATATAGGTTAGTTTTATGATCTCTTTATGAACTTTTTGAAGCGTCAAAGTGTCAGTTGCGTAGCTGTCTATGGAGGGACAGAAAGCTTCAGATTTCATCAAAATATATCTTAATTTGTATTCCGAAGATAAACGAAAGTCTTACGGGTTTGGAGCGACATGAGGGTGAGTAATTAATGACAGAATCTTCATTTTTGGGTGAACTATCTCTTTAAAATGTATACAATTTATTAAATACAATATGTGTTGGTTAAAGCAATTGTTTATTATTTTGTTCATTACTGATTACATTTTTGTTGCTTTATAATTTTTTTTTATAATAATCTTTTTACTGTTTATTTTTCATTTTATTTTATATATAAAAAAATAGACTGAGCACAGGTTGCATTGTGACAGCTATTCAGAGAACTGGATCTTACATTTGGGTAAGAACAGGTGAAGTAGCTTTTATAACCAATAAGTTATGTGTTTATGTAGAAACACATAGGATTTACATACATACATATACTGATATTCACTGGAGAGAAAAGTGTGACAACTAGCCCCTGTCACCCCAATTAAGTAGGTCTCAAATCCTTCCTGAGAGAGTAAGTATACTGCATGGTTGTAGGACGCCTGTAAAATGGACGAAATATCCCTGGCATTTGACATCATCAAGGGAAATTCCCACTAACCTACAGATGAACCCACTTGGATTAAATGTCTTAAAACAACGAGTAATAAAATCCAGTTTCAGCATGCTACGATGACCTGTATGATTATCTACAGATAAATCAGTTTTGGTTTGGAAGTGTGTGTGCTAAAGTGTTATATTAAGAAAGCTGATATCAGAAGGCGAAGAAAGAAAGCAATGTCTAAGAATAATAATCTCATGGCACAGCACAGTCAATCTTACCCCAAATTCATCCGCTCCACCTGTTTGGGCACGCCGGCAGGCACCGTGAGTAAGGAGCGGAACGTGCAGTGCACCTCTGCGGGCTGGTGGCATGCACATGGCCTCGGGCAACACCGTACCACTACAGGCAGTGCTGCTACTAACAACAGCATCATCAAAACCTGAGCATAAAAGCGACCCATCTTCATCTTCACAGCAGCAACCACCTTAAACTGCAGGAAGATGCAATAAATTGAAGCGGCATATTGCAAAATACTGTCGAAGAATGTTTTGCTTGTGATTTCTAAGACATAATATAATATGTCTGCCAAGCACAAGGCGCTCGTCCAGAAGCAAAATATAAAGACTTGACGATCTATAATTATCTATATTTGATCTTTTCATTGAGAAATGAGATAAAGATGTTTTGTTGTTAAATGTCACTGTAATCTTACAATAATAAAAAAGCATTATTGCTTAAAATAAGTTAGGGAGCAACACTAAAAACCGATTTCATTCAAGAGCTACTGGAAAGAGAAAAAGCAAACCTTATGTTAACTTTGTTAACAAGAGATTATCCCAACTACAATCCGGCATGATTTTGGTCCACGGCACCCCTCAAAATTTCATCTCCAGAATTCATGTGATAGTCCATTCACTTCAGGAAGCAAACTACCCACTGATGATGAAAAAGCTCAAAATGTTTTCATTCATAAAGTTTTTATTGGTTGTCGGTGTTCTCCTTAATCCAAGATTACTCCAATTGATTGCATTCTGATGCGGAGAAACGTCAAAACAGTATAAATAAATCCCTACAATTTTAGAGAAAGGCTGTATTTGAGAAGCGCATTGGAGACTCCAGCTGTGAAGCTGTGCGTTATGTTGGAAACGTGAGAATGGAACTTTCAGATGGCGGTGGCGCTCGCGTGGATGCGTCTGCGCAGAGAACGCAGGACCCGGGGGAGTGACCGACTGTGAGCCTTTTACACGCGTTCCTGAAAGTAATGTTCTGGATGAGACGAAGAGCTGCTGAAAAGCACAGTCCAGACAAAAGGTAGTGTATTTATGCCAGTTCTATGCTAAAACTTGGCAGTATCTACAAACCCGAACATGTATGTGCACAGTGTTGTTTATGGTATAGCTCTTAAGTTATTGCATCCCCCCACTGTTCTTTTTTTCCATGACATGCTGTTTTGACACTTAAAGGTTCAGACTCTATGTAAGTAAAGGTTACACAAGGTTCAAAGACTTATTTCCTTCCTAGACCTTGATCCTAGACCCTTCATGCTATTCACACATAGGTCTACTTGTATATATGGTTAACAGGGACTCTCCATAGACGTAATGGTTTTTATACTGTACAAACTGTACATTCTATCCCCCTACACTACCCCTACCCCTAAACCTATCCATCACAGAAAACTGTCTGCATTTTTGGAATTTCAAAAAAAACACAGTTTAGTATGTTTTTTTTTAAGCCATTTGGTTTACAAAGACACAGGAAGTTTCCTCATAAACCTTGTTTACATTGTAATACCCATGTCATTATACACATTTGTGTCCTCATAAACCATGTATACAAGAACACACACACACCCACAGACACACACAAATACTGTGCATGCTTTAAATTGAAGTCCCCTGAGTTCACAAGGCACCCTGAAGCAAAATGCAGGGGTCTGGCAAGGGCAAAGGTCACAAGCTCCTGCCCATGTTATTGACCACTTGGGAGATTCCATACATCATGTCATGTCGTTTCAAGCAGAAAGCTGTTTGAAAATGACATGTATTTTTGCAGACATCTTTAGTGAGCAATGCAGAGACTGTGATCAGGGTAAGACAAAAATAAAAACAAAATGTAATCATCTTCAAGAAAGGAACTTTCTTTCTCTCTTCCTCACATATCAAGACATATCAAATTGATCAACAGTAAAAACAAACAAACAAACAAAAAAACAGTTATTTTAAATTGTAATAATAAATGCAGATAAATGCAGTCTTGGTGAGCATAAAAAAACTCTCAAAAACGTAAAAGAAATCTTACTGCCCGGCCCCAAATGTTTGAATGGTATAGTGTAAATGTAAATTACTTGATCTGATTACTTGAATCTTCTTCTTCTTCTTTTTTTTTTTTTTTTTTTTTTTTTTTTTTTTTTTTGCTTCAGTATGTCACACTAGGAATGTGCATTAAGAAAGTAAATAGGTTTTCCTTTTGATTTCAAGACATCTTGAATAAACTTTTGTTATGTAGGTCTTAGTGTAAAAACATATAACAGGGGAAAATATGTGATTTATGAAATCATAGTTTAGTTTTTTATAGTCAAAAAGGTTAACAAAACATGAAAATAAAGAAATTCCATTCTTCATTCACAATCAGGGCATTGTTAAAAGGTAATCAAAACAGTCTTCCAAGGTGACTGGTTTTCTCAGTGAGCACATTTACACATTCTTCAAACAACATGCACAACTAATTTCCATTTAATGTTCTGTGACCTCCACATGTCGTTTGTTCAATGGCAGAATAACTTCTAAGCACAGTGAAAGAACCTGATGTCAGAATCTTTTAACGACTACTGAATGAGTGGTTAAAAAACAGGCCTCTCTTAAAGAAGAGGGAAATGTCTCATGCTTTGCCACAGGCCAGTCATACACTACAGTCACGATGAATGGTCTTTGAATATACTTCTACAGTGGTCAGATGAACTAGTGCACCTGGAACAGACTTGTGAGTTCATCCTCCATCGCCTTCGATACACACATTATGCTACCATTATGCTGAATCAGCCACCATGACTTAACTTCAACTTTCCAAAACAAATTCTAGGGCTATGTGTAGCATAATGTGTACATTTTTATTGCATACATGCTAGAGGTGGAAAAAGAAATTAAGTGTGCACTCTAAAATACATTTTTAAGGACAAGCTAAATATCTGTAGCAAGTGTGCAATTAAATGTAAAGGTTTAATAAATTTTTAAAAATGTAAGTGCGCATGCAATAAAGATAATGATGTTAATTTAAGGTGAGACACTACAGGCAATTACAGTACATATCTTTAAAATCCATTTTCTCAAAATGAGTCAGAAATCTCCACTTCAGTAGCACTTACACCAAACTTTACAGTGTTATCTATCTATATTTTACCTATCTATATTCTGAAGGTTTTTACAGAGGGGTTTGTTTATATATTTTGCATGATTTTATCAATTTTATTCCTAAAAAAAAATGTGATTATGTACTTTCTGATTTATGTAGTGATAAAAGAGATATTCAAAAACCCCTCTGTAAAAACCTTTGACTCTAATATGTCAAAAAAAAAAAATTGCCATGTTCAGATTTTTGTTCTGGAAATGTATGCAAATGACTGCATGTTTAATTAGATAATGCCTCATTTGCATATTTAAACATAACATTTAAAAAAAAAGGTTTGCAATTCTTAATGTAATCAATCAGCTGGGGAGGTATGGCTATTAGTTAATTTTTTACCCTGTTCACCTGGGGTGTCTTCCCTAAAGCTTGTTGCAAATTTGTTATGTCTGAGACGTGATTCAACTTAATAACAGGGAGGCATGAAGATGTAGCATGTTTACAGGTTGTGAGGTCAAAAAGTGCTTTGTTAAGATTATAATCAAAGACTTTTGTTGGTATGATTTTAAATTAACATTAAAGGGTGTGCACACAATTTAACAACAATCTCATATTGGATTAATAATATTTTGGTGTAGTGGGAGGCATCAAAGCTTGCACCTGTTTTTCCAGACACTGTTTTGAAAGCAAATGTAGCTACCATTTAACAATGAATCTACAGTATGCAATGCAGACCCATGCACCTGGATAGCACATGTTCCCAGTGGTCCCTGAGTGGTGGTTCATCTGACATGGAAATGACCTAAGGACCTATTGAATGCATGATCTCCTTGCAAATACTTTTCAGGTGTAGTAAAAGCTTTGTTTCTGGCAAAAAAAAATATGTTCATTCATTGTCCAATTTAATTTTACTTAACAAAACAAAAACAAACCAAAAAGTTAAACCAACAATAAAGCATATTGTGGCAAGCTGTAAATTTAAAATAGAATGAATGAATGAATGCAAAATAATAATTGATTATTAGTGGGTTCTATTCTTCTTGGGCAATTATCAGATTTATTTAACATTGTTTATACATTATTTAACTGGTATTGTTCAGATACAGGTAGCATTTTTTATTTTTTTCCAGCGTTACCAACAGCACCTGCTGTGGCAGATGTGAAATATACTGTAGCACCTGTTTTGTAACATCAGTGATTTACAAAATTTTACCAGCTTCATCATTTCCATTTTTTTTGTCATCTGACACTGAAATGTGTTTTTCATTTCCCTCTGCATTAATCAACAAGTGACAGTTGCCCATTTATGCTGCTCCCAGATCAGTTTCCTTGCTTTATTCATTGAAAAAGGAAACAGTAAAGCTGGCCTTGGATCAGCAAAAGGCAGCTGCAAACTATGATCTATAGTGAGCAGACTCCCCTGTTTGACCATCTGGCCGAAGACTGACCTGTAGAATACCACTAATAGCAAACAACATTCCCTAGACAATGAAGTCCTGTTTATTTTCACTGGTGGTCTGACCACATATGTTAAAATGATAACTGTGAGACAAATGATCCTATAATGGGTAAAGTAGCTTTTATTTACATTGTCATATTTCTAATAAAGGAATATGTAATTACATAGATTTTTGTCAAAGCGATGCAAAACAAAATCCTGAAATGAATATGTCTTGTCACTTCTGTTATTACCATGACTCTTGAAATATTTCCAACCTTATCTCAGCTTTAATGAAAAAGGAGTGATGGACATTTAAAGGGCATATCTGAGAAAGAAGGCAAGCACTGACAAGACAAATATAAAGATTTGCCATTTTAGCCTTTCTGTATTTGCTTTTGGCACTTTACTGTAGAGCAGGTTTTCAGTGTGTCAGTATTAAACCGTAGCATTCAGGTTTATAGGCTATTACCCTGAATTCTCACATAGCTTTTTGTCTTGCCGTTCTGGCCTAGATCCCCAGGGCCTCCACATGGACAGGACTGTATAATAAACAGCCTCGCAACCCACTGAGTGCAGCTGGACTATTGCTAGAATCCAGACAAAGAGTGGAAAACCATGGACACTTCAACCTACAGAGAAATATTTTAGACTGTGAAGCTATAAAGAAATAGTTATAGAAACTTTAAAGTTGATGTGTCCAATTTCTGAACAAATAGTGCACCAAACGGAATTGCTAAATTGACTTTTTTTTTTTTTAAACAGGTTTCCTGATCATTTCCCTTACTCACACCATTGGTTGAACATTTCTTGTATGAGGTAGCTTGCTGTTTAACTACCGTAGTATGATGCATCATTGGAGAAATTAACTAGCTAGTTAATGAAACTGTTGTAACAGTGTCTCACCTGTGTCATTAACCATATTAATTCAATAATATAGGACTGTTGTTAATGACGTCATTATCACATCATTAATCACATCAACATTACACGCTGAACTCACTCTATATTTGAAAGCCATCATTTTAAACATTTAATATGCTTAAAAAATAAAAATATAATTTTAAATTATTTTAATTTAAGTAAACTTAAAACAATCTTGCATGTCTTAATCATTGAGAAAAGCATGCTACTGACATAAACAGCCAGACAGATAGACCTTGAAACACAGTGTCCTGTCGGTCCCACTCATCGGACTCCCAAATGGAATGAAAGATATAGACTGTCCTGCGTGTTCGCTTATTGTGCCTAAGATAATGATCTATTTAAGTCCACATGTCATACTTACAACCCGAATTCTGGAAATGTTGGGACGTTTTTTAAATTTGAATAAAAAAAACCTAAAAGACTTTCAAATCACATGAGCCAATATTTTATTCACAATAGAACATAGATAACATAAATGTTTAAACGGGGAAATTTTACACTTTTATCCATTAAATGAGCTCATTTCAAATTTGATGCCTGCTACAGGTCTCAAAAAAGTTGGCACAGGGGCAACAAATGGCTGAAAAAGCAAGAAATTTAAAAAAGATTCAGCTGGGAGAACATCTAGCAACTAATTAAGTTAATTGCATAGCAGCATCAAAAGATTCAGAGAAACTGGAGAAATCTCTGTGCATAAGGGACAAGGCCGAAGACCTTTATTGGATGCCTGTGGTCTTCGGGCCCTCAAACAACACTGCATCACTCATCGGCATGATTGAGTCAATGACATTACTAAATGGGCCCAGGAATACTTCCAGAAACCACTGTTGGTAAACACAATCCGCCGTGCCATCTGCAAATGCCAACTAAAGCTCTATCATGCAAAAAGGAAGCCATATGTGAACATGGTCCAGAAGCGCCGTCGTGTCCTGTGGGCCAAGGCTCATTTAAAATGGACTGTTTCAAAGTGGAAAAGTGTTCTATGGTCAGACGAGTCCAAATTTGACATTCTTGTTGGAAATCACGGACCTCCTGGCTAAAGAGGAGGGAGACCTTCCAGCGTGTTATCAGCGTTCAGTTCAAAAGCCAGCATTTCTGATGGTATGGGGTTGCATAAGTGCATACAGTATGGGCAGCTTGCATGTTTTGGAAGGCACTATGAATGCTGAAAGGTATATAAAGGTTTTAGAGCAACATATGCTCCCCTCCAGGCGACGGCTATTTCAGGGAAGGCCTTGTGTATTTCAGCAGGACAATGCAAAACCACATACTGCAGCTATTACAACAGCATGGCTTCGTCATAGAAGAGTCTGGGTGCTGAATTGGCCTGCCTGCAGTCCAGGTCTTTCACCTATAGAGAACATTTGGCGCATCATTAAATGAAAAATATGTGAAAGACGACCATGAACTCTTCAGCAGCTGGAAACCTATATCAGACAAGAATGGGACCAAATTCCAACACCAAAACTCCAGAAACTCATAACCTCAATGCCCAGATGTCTTCAAACTGTTTTGAAAATTAGAGGAGATGCTACACCATGGTAAAAATACCCCCGTCCTAACTATTTTGAGACCTGTAGCAGGCATCAAATTTGAAATGAGCTCATTTTGTGCATAAAATTGTAAAATTTCTCATTTTAAACATTTACGTTATCTGTGTTCTATTGTGAATTAAATATTGGCTCATGTGATTTGAAAGTCTTTTAGTTTTCATTTTATTCAAATTTAAAAAATGTCCCAACATTTCTTGAATTCAGGTTGTAGAATAAATTACTTTTGGCTACAGGTCTAACTACAGGTCAAGAGCTTGTGTCCAACTACACAAGTTTGCTATGCTGCTTGTGAATGTTCATTGGAACTATGGTTTAGGGAATTGCTAAATCGTTGAACTATGTTGGTAACTACAAAACTTGCGACCATTGTTCAAACAAATGCAACTGTAGAGTTTTTGCCCATTTCTTTGTGGAAGACAACCAAGAAATATGTTTTTTTTAATTGAGAATAAGCAGGGATAAGATATAATATTTAAAGATCACAAAGAATTACATTAAGAAATTTCTGAGAAATGTGTTTGCTGCTTGTATAAAGACAATACAGTCTACAGTCTAAAGTAGGACTAAGTCTAAACTGTTCTGATGTTCTTCCAATGCTCTCATAATGCATTTCAGCTGAGTCAATATTTATCCAGAAACTGTAGGAAAACACTGCGTATCTAAGTCGCATAATCAAGCTTTAGGCAAATGATTCACCCAAAAAAATGCACAACACTCCTTTAGAGTGCACACTTATCTGTTATACAAAAACTGGTTTGATAAATATTCCTCATATTAGAGATTAATACTTTTAATCTTACCCAGAATAAAAAATGAATAAATCTCATATCACATGCAATATTTTCTTTACCACCAACACATCTGTCTTAGTGGGCAGGAAAGATCTTCTGTATTTCACTAGTCCATCAAAACAGCATTTGAATCTTCAGGCAGGCAAACTTTATACGAGTTTACTCACATATGCATTTTACCCCACTTTTGGTAATGAACTGCTTCCTGCAACAGCTAAATCACATGTTGTCAGCTGGAACATAACACCTGGTCTTGATTATTGTGATATAAGATGACAGTAAATCGCAGAACTGTGTGTACTACTGAGAAATCATGGCCAAGGTATGTGGAAACTACTGAATGTGATTGCACACTAAACCAAACATGCCCTGGCACATTCTTTATTTTTTAGGTTAAAGGCAAGACAAATTATAGAAATCTATCCTGCCTTTTCCAGGTCTTACATTAGTTTGTGTGCTCTAAGAGGGATTTTCCTTTCTCCAGAGATGGAAGTAGACCCTGCATATTCTGATTAAAACACTTTAATGAAGACCATCTGTGGAATGGCACTGAAATGAATACCTTTCTTTCCAAGTTGTCACATGTGGGGGAGAAAAGCTCAGAATGTTCATTAGTTAAATCCCTGAAAGCAAAAAGAAAGAAGAAAAGAAAAACTAAAATTGATCTCCCTTAAGTGATGCTATGAAAAGTAGACAACTTTTGAAGATAAAACAAATTGAGCTGAAACGAACGAGAAATTTTTTATTTTTTGCAGCTATGACTTTTTGGACTTTTCGAGGTAACAAAACTTAATTGATGCAAATGTTGAACCCCAGTGACTGGAAAACCTCTTAGGTCAAAGAGAGAATATAAATCAGTATTATCCCAGAAACCCCAGATTACACAGTGTAACATATTTTCAACATGTCTGGCTCAGATCACAAACAGATGCTAAGCATATAAAATGCTCTACTGTAAGTGCATGATTATATAACAACTACCTGTAGCAACAGTAATGACTAAAACACAAACCTGCTCACACAATTAACTCAACAGCTGTAGAACACATTCAAAGAATGCATTTCAAAACAACCACCTCCAAAAAAAAAAAAAAAAACAACAACAACAAAAAAAAAAACAGACACTTCTTTAGGTGTTCTGCCCAGTGAAATCAGTAAGAGGCATGAGATGTTTCCTAGACATCAAATTGAACATAAACTTCCCAATGAATCACTAAATGGTGTAACAGACCTACAGTATTTAAGTATCTGCTGTAGACCGGCCTGTCCACCAAAGGGTGATAAACCGAGAGTTATTTTAGATGTGCTTCCAGAGCAGTTGTTTTAAATTGTGATTTTGATTAAACGATTTCTGAGACTTCTTAGACTTCTTGGGGTGCGCCGGATATGGTCTACTAATACATTAGTTCTCTGACCGCTAACTGTAAAAAAAAAAAAAAAGTAGGTTTGAATCTATCTTTCTCTAGTGAATAAACCTGCAATCCCTAATTCTGAGTGCTTACTTGTTTAACATTGTAAAGATTGATATCACACATTGCAAATTGTTTAAAACACTTTTAGTCTTGTCAAATGGAAACTGAGAGAATTTGGATTTTTAACAGATGTACCTCTAAACAAATCCACATGGACTTCTTTGGAGAAATGCAGTGAAAGGCAAGAATGTGGAAATTTTTGTTTGACCCTCAGAGGAAGAGACCCTGATAGGATCCATACACAGAGGGAGGAGCTCCTATGGGAGAGTAATTAAATTACAGAGTGAATTTCATAAATTGCTTATGATATAAACGATACAATTTGGAAGCATACATTAAATTAGTTTTATCTCCTCCTGTGGCAGACATTAATGAGGTTGCCATATCACTATACTGACAGCCAGTGTTGAATTAAAGTTGTAAAGTATTGACCTTTTGCTTCTGGAGTGAGATAAACTAGATGTCTATCGGAATGTCCATTCAACAGCAGCCCAGAATATTTGTAAGGAAAAAAAACACAAAAAAAAAACAGCAACAGTCCGATGATTAGAATCAAAACCAGTTTATTGGAATCACCTCACTGTTATTTGACATCAATTACAATTATATGCGCAATTATATGCATATCACTTTTACCTTTCGGAGCAAATGGACAACAGAAATGTTGATTGTAGTCTGATTAACAAAGGTGAGCTACAACCACATTATCCAGGTCTGTTAGTCAAACTTTGCAAAACTAGGACTAATACGATTTTTAGTCAGATTAAGGGGCTGTTTACACGACACTGTTTTCAACTAAAAACAGAAAACTTTGTATGCATTTTGGACATTCGTTTACACGACAATGCCGTTTTAGTGGCCTGAAAACTCAAACTTTTGAAAACGGGTTTCAAAGTGCAGGTTTTAGAAAACGCCACCGTTGTCATCTCTGTGTAAACTGCAAAAACGCAAATCTGTGAAAACGGTGACGTCATGCACATGCGTATTACGTGTTTAGTCTATCCACCTTATTTTTCAACACAGAAGTAAGGTGTTTTCTGTGAATGTGCGACACTTCAGATTTATTAGCCGCTATAGGGAAATAACGAGAAGATTATCAAAGTACAGTAAAGTGTCAAAATAAGGTGGTTAAGCATGTGCGTTTAGTGCGAGTGCTCTGTAAAGAATGCGTATGCGCAGGCGCGTGGTCTTTCGTTACAAAGTGACATCGCCAACTACTAATACAGCGTTTTAGTAATTTTCGCGAATCGTTTCGCGGAATGTTGTCATCCGTACAAAGAAAAAACTTTCCTGTTTTTTAGTACATTGTCATGTAAATGTACCCTAAAGCAGGGGTGTCCAAACCTGTTCCTGGAGGGCCACTGTCCTGCAGAATTTAGCTCCAACTTGCCTCAACACACCTGCCTGGAAGTTTCTAGTATGCCTAGTAAGACCACAATTAGCTGGTTCAGGTGGGTTTAATTGGGGTTGGAGCTAAACTCTGCAGGAATATGGCCCTCCAGGAGCAGGATTGGACACCCCTGGACTAAAGCATTCACATGCCATATTAAAAAGATAAATGGATGTTTTTGTCCAACTGAATCAAGTTCTTAAAGGGCCTGTAAAGACCTGTTCACAAAAAACAAAAATTGTGTGCAGTTTTGCATTAAAATTTGTCTGGTTATCGCATGCACTTTGTCTGTTCAGACAAATGTGTAAAAACAGGAAGGGGGCAGAATGAAAATACAGCTTCACTCTCTGACAGTAATTGGCACTTATAGAAAAGTAGAAATACCTCAGTAACCCCGGTACACAAAGTGCTGTGCAACTCTTCGTCTGTAACACAAGCTTGTTACAGAGAAAAAAGAAGTCAAACAGTGTTTATAGCCTTTAATTTTTTGTATTCGCTATGGTGTTTGTCAAACACCACCAAATGCAAGAGGACAGAGACAAAATAGTCAGTTCTGGATTCTTCCTCTGCTATTGCATAGCAAAAAAATCTGTTTGTGAGCACCACTAAGTTAACTAACATCAGCGGTTCTGAAAATATGACCAAAAGATCATCTTTAAAGCATGCAATTGTTCATTTCAGTCTGAACAGATGCATTAACAGCATTCATTCAAATGAAACTGTTTATTGTGCCAAATTTTCTCACCAAATATTCTTCTTGGTGTGAATGGGCCTTATTTGTACTTGGTGGTTTATTTTCCAATTCCAATAATGGAACAGACCAACCTTTCTCAAACAAGAAACTTTATTATTCTTTTATTCTATTATTCTATTTATTATTACTTTTTTATTATTTGTTGTATGAAGAGTAAGGCCAGCCATATAGCTAGTTACTCCTAACCTCTGTTTTAATGACTTGATGTTTGAAGTTGCAACAGCAAAGGCTTTAATAAGACATCCTTGGTCACCCTTCAAAAGGGATAGAGATGGTGAACTAATGGCAGTTTACCTGCAAGGCAGTAATAACAGGGTGATGACAGGGGTCGACCTTTATGGGACACCATGTTTGCATAATAACTTGCATAATACAGGGCTACAAAGGTTTCATGATATAAGCAAATTATTAGCTCTTTTCTTCTCTTGATTTCATTGAATCTCCTCAATGTGACACAACAGCTGTTTAGCATGCTATAGTAAAACCGAAGACAGCTGAATCAGTTAATCCTTATAAAGTGTTTGTATCAAATAACTCATCATCATACACATACATCTGTTAAGAAATGAAATCAACCTGTTATCGCTGACCTGGAAATGTCTAAACTGATTTTAAAGGAAACTGCATTCAGTAACAAGATGGGTTGATAAGAAGGCCTTAGGCAGTGCTTAAACTTGCAGTGTGCTGATGGTATGATAAATCTTTGGATTGTCTTTCAGCCATGAGCTTTAGTTTTATGTTTCCTCTCTCAAAGCTAAGACATCTCCTGGAAACTATGCCAGAATACACTTCACTTCTGCCAGGGCATGACTCACTTGTCTACTGGTGCCTGTTGAGCATGTCAGTGTGTCAAGGACTGAGGGGCTTTTATAGGGGCTTATGAAAGGAATGACAGCTGGGATATGGGACACTGAATTCACCATGATTAAATCGAATTATATTGTATAATTGTTTATCACACTTTATACGGCAGCATTCATATTATTCTGTATTTGTATATAGTATTGAAATATGTTGCCTGCTCATTCATTTTTCAATGTTGTACGATTAAAAGTCAAACAAGCTCTTCTTGAAGCAACACAGATTATAATGACATCACACCAGAGGTCTGTCATTCTAGGTGCATTATGTGGCCACATCCACATAGCCAGATAACACCTGTTGTGTACAACCTACAGCCTGACCAGACCACAGTTCTTGACACAGATGTCAAATTGGTGCGCCCTTGAAAAATTCAAGTACTCTTATTTTGAAATTCTGCTTTCCATCTTCTTGTATTATCTCTGTTTCTTATAGTTGGCATGAAACTGAAGTCGTGACTGACTTTACTTCCATACTGTGATGTATTTGCAAATAATTTAGGTAGAAATGGTGGAGAGGGACTTGATTTTATCCATTGGTTGTTGTTTGAATTGTGAAAAGCGAGCGTTGCATACTGAATTGAAGGCAGATCTGAATGCGATTGGCTGAACTGCAATGCTGCCTTGCAAATGTCAACAGAGAGAACTGAGCTTATCAGAGGAAGAGCAAATTATGAAATTTTGATTAAAAATGAATGTATATAATGTATATAATCCTTTTTTTATTTTTCTATCAGATGTTGTGCTTGTAGGTCATAATACTGTCAAATGGTTGTTCCATCCAATCCTTGTTTCCACTAAGTTTT
Source organism: Hypophthalmichthys nobilis (assembly GCA_037950665.1). Lineage (NCBI taxonomy): Eukaryota > Metazoa > Chordata > Actinopteri > Cypriniformes > Xenocyprididae > Hypophthalmichthys > Hypophthalmichthys nobilis. Next base: position 23,512,769 of record CM075480.1, on the reverse strand, counting down.
TGGATTCTTCTTTAGAGATTCTCTTTGTGTTTTGCTGTGATGAAATAAAGCAGTATTTAGATTCTCACAACATCCTCAAGTGGCAATCACGAAAACACAGAGGATACAACAAGTAATAATGTACAAAATAAAGAACTAAATAAATTGATTTTGTAATAAGGGTTTTTCCTTCCATTGGAGCAATTCAAGCTTGAAGTGCCATCTTTATATTTTTGAGTTTTCTGCTACTACAAGCAACACAACTTGCCAAACCACATTTACACAGGATGTGTTATTTCTTTCAATACGGAATGAAACAGAATGCAACGGTCTGCAACACATTTTACAAGGCACATTTTTCACTTGACATGTTAAAAATGTGGCACTCATTGCATTAAATAATAGCCAAGCGCAATACCCAATAACATACTTGATTTGATTTTTGCGTATAGATCTTAAACTTGTTTTCATAGGCAAAAAATTTGACGCCATTACTCACAAATAAGAACAAAGACGAGACATAACAAATCTTCAAATGAGTCAGTTCCCCATTTTGAATAACAACCAAGCAGAGTCAGACTGATGATACAAACTGACCACCAAGCAAATTATTTATAAGAGCCTTGCAGTTATTTGAAGACTTTGGGAAAACAATCATTAAAATGATTTGTGTCATACATGTGTGTCTGCTTTTCTGTAAAAGGCTAAATAAAGTCAGATCAAATTCCATTAATAATTTACACAAAACAACACTGGATGAACAATAATCTGGTACCCGTATGGCCTAAAGAAAAGCATTACAGTTAATTAAGTGGAAGCGTTGAGTGTTTCCGATCTGATACTGATACATTCTGACAGATACAGCCATGAATCACAAATATATGATCACATAAAAGTCTCCTCTATTGCTCTTATCCACCACTTGAATAAGACGCAGATCCAGTGTAATATCATTTCAATTAGATCCTTTACTTCTCCATGCGAGAAGATCCCCTCTAATTTGATTCTCATTTCCGTGCAACATCTTCCCCTCTAATCAGACTGTAATCACAAGAGCTACAGTGCAGTTCATTCCTTCCCCAGAGGCTCTGCAAATGGACGTTTAGATCTGAGTAAGCATATTTGTGCAATGACCATCACCGTGGAGGCCTGCTCCAAATTCACTTGCTGTTACACTCAACAGCTGGTTAATCAAGAAATATTACAGCACTGCCGGTGTTAAAATAAGGAATCTAGGCTGACCTAGATATGGTCTTTATGTATCTGCTGACCTTTACTGCCCCCCTGTACTGACAGGGTTTTGTGCCTGATAGCCACATGGTTTCACTGACACCTTAGTTCACCTAAAAATGAAATTTGTGTCATCATTATACTTACCCTCATGTTGTTTCAGATGTGGAACACAAAAGAAGATCCAATAAGGAGCAACATTGGAACCCACTGACTTTCATTGTATGGATAAAAACAGTTGAAAACATTTTTAAAAATGAAAGTCATACAGGTTTGGTCAAACATGACTGTGAAATATGATCTCAAGTATGAGCTCCATATTTTTAATACATAATAATATACTATAAGCCAAAAATGCCTGATGGTTCAAATGTGATACTCAACAAAAAAACCCATATGCAATCTGTTTTTTTTTTTTTTTTTTAAATAACCTGTTCCAAAACAAATAATAATAATAAAAAAAAACAAAGTAAAAAATAAAACTATTGCCCAGTATTTGAATATAAATGCATTAAACCCTCTTTTGATCAGGAACCCTCTCCAAATCTGCAAATGCAGTTACATTAGATTATGTGTTTACCTTGATCGGCTAAAAGGCACTAGGATATTGATATTATGAGCTGAGAAATGCAATTAGTTCATGACATAGAAACAGATGCTCTTTGAATTATTCCTGTTACCCTATCCAGCTGCCTGCTTTCTTTGTTTACTTGAAACATATTTCTAGAAAGTATGTTCCCAACTAAGCTTGAAATGAAGAAAGCATTTTAACATATCTACTGATGATTTGTTTGTAGTCTGATTCATCGTGTTTCAATGATGTTTTTGGAATTTAGTGAATAATTTGGAAGGCCTAGTTTTGGAGAGAGTGCATGTAATTAAAGTTAGCAAAATGGTGGAAGCTATTAAAATGCCTGAAATCATGTAAATCACCTTTAATTGCCAAGAAGCAGCTCCCGATGAGTGCACTTAAAGGGATAGTAAACTATCTCTTAGGCCCCGTCCACACAGAGACGAGTTTAGCTGTGTACGCAAAATTTTTGTATGGTATAGGCGTTTCGTCCAGACGGATCCGACGTTTTCAAAAGGTGAATCCGAAATTTTTTGAAACCGGGTCCCAGAGTGGATAAATCTAAAAACGATGCCCTTTGCGTTTTCATGTGTACAGCCAATCCGTATATTTTGTGAAACGATGTCATCACCCCTCGTGTCGACCTTAGTCAGTCACCGCTAACAGCACAAAACAGCAACAGCAACAATAGCATACTACATGCTTGTGTTCATGCTGCAGAAACTACCAAGCCTAAAGCTTTTTTAAAATACAGCTTTATTTCGAAGCTTTACTAAAGTTTGTATACAGCGCGCAAGGTTTATGCGCATGCTCCAAGTCTTATTCTTTGTTTTTTAGTGTATCTCTATTGCAGAATTACAGCGCCACATACTGATCTGGCATGTATACTACATAGTTTTGAGTCATTTCAGTGGTTTCGTGTGTACACAGATATTTCTTGAGACGAGGAAAAAAAAAAGATCGGATTGCCAGGATCTTGCTGTTCTTACTCCAATGTCATGTTGATATTGAGCTACACGACAGGTAAACCCATTGCATTCAATGGGAAACCTTTAATTGATGTGAAGCGCATCAATATTTTTCTTTTTATCATCATAAAGAACTTTCTTAAAATATCTTAATTTTGCTGGCTAAAATGTCTTCACGGTTGTGTATATTTCTAAAGAAATATGTATTGTATATATACTCACAGGACTGGATTCTGATCGTGCTGGATCTGAACAATGCAAAGCTCCTCCAGGAGACAGACTGTGATCCAAATCTGGAATAAACCATCACTATTTTTCTATTGACCAAGACAAACTCTCAGATGGTGAGCTTCTCTTCCTAAGTACTAACAGGTGTGGATCATTGAAAGAACTGCACATGATACATCTGCACAGAAAAAGTTCATATCAGAGCCAAATACAAACCAAATCCAGTATCTGAATCACATTCACACTCCTCCCTTTCAAAAGACGGACATTACTTGGTGTAATGTCCGTTTTGTAAAGATTTTTGTTGTGTGCACAATGTCAACACATACTATATATACACAATTTTTGGTCTTTAAATCATTTTTTAAAATTTTTACTACAATGAATTGCATATTAATTAAGCATGATTTTATTTGTTGGATACAGCTGAGAAGTTCAAGACATCTAAAATTGGACAGACTATGCTAGGTAATAAGGTTATGCAACATATCCAGTAGTTCTCACAACAAAACACATTGAATTTGTTCCTGTAATGCTTTATGTGGAAAGTGTCACCAATCTAGCAGCAGTTTCTGCCTTTTATCTCACAATTAATTTAGCAAGACAATAAGGTGTCTGATGCTGCCTTCGGAAATTTGCTACCTCCCACAAATAATACTTAACACAGCAGTATTTCTCTCCTCCGCCATGTTTATGACCTGTCAAATTTGGAAACTCTGGTATCAAAATTATTTTAGAGTTTCCCAGTCATTAATAGGACTTGAGAAGCTGTTGATGTCCAATAACACGTGAAGAAAGCATGAGATGTAGCTGTTAGATGGGTGGGGTTTCCTCTATGATAATATCTCATTGAGGGTGTGGTGGTGGTTTGATGACAGGACCCTTTGATGTGATCAGAAGCTGAAGCCATTTAAATGCACTGATCACTGTGGTTACCTGCTTTTACAAGGTGTCGTCCTATAGAGTTTTGTCTCTAAATGGAGGTTTTTGGGGTGGTTTGACCTGTTTACTCCAGTAGGTAAAGGGTTAAGTGAGTGAGGGTGTAATGATAGGTTTGAAGGCTTTTTTTTCTTTATTATGAAGTAGACTCCAACACACTCAGCAACTTTCAAGTTCTTTGCTCCAAGCTACAAATTTACATCAGGTTTATTTCCAACACAGCAGCACTGGCCCTGTAATTTCTTTTCCTAATAAATAAAGTAACCCTGATGCAATAAACGAACAAAATCAGTCTTCTTTACCAACAATTCCACTATGGGACAAAGCGAGATTAAAGAACATCATTCAGCGCCCCTGACTCAGCCAAAAAGTGTCATCAGGTAGTGCTGCGTTGACAGTACTAAGAATTGAAACAGCAGCTGCAACTTTTTTAAAACACAGCTTCATAGAACATCTTTCAACGGGTGATGTATCGAAATTTTGTTGGATTTGAGCAACCCAAACAGAAACAGATGAGTGTTGAATACACTGTAGTCTTAGTGTTAAATGGAAATGTCCTTTACAGCTTATGAGTAAAGTGTTTTTTCTGCTTTCCTGTCACATGTGGGAATATATTACACAAAACTGCCAAAGTGCGGAGGTGCGCACACAATACATACCATACATTAAAAGCCATTTCCTTTCAGGTTGAGGACAGATCCATCGTGCGGGCATTTAGAAGACCGTAAGGGAACTATTAAGTAAAATTAGTCTGTCCCAGTGGTGTGTCTGACAGGAATAAATGTCATTAAAATGTTTAAACTGTAGTCGAATTTTACAAGGAGCAGAGCGAAGAAAGAAAGTTCACTATGGGTGAAGTCTAACCACAGGGGTTAGAGAATGAAATAACCTCTTAAAAATGCAATAGTCTCAATGGATGAGATCATTCATCTGCTTTTGCAGGGAAGGCGTGATGCTAATTTGTCTGTTAACTGCTAATGTACATTTAATATACATTTTACATTAATACTTAAGGAAAGTAAACTATAAAGAGACCAAAAGAAGGAAATACAAGCATATTAAACTGTGGAAAATACTTAATCTTGGGTATATAGGAAAATGAGAATATATTAAGACACTTACAGTAAATGGTCTAATAATTTTCCCTAAGCTAGTCATAGTTTAAAAGGTTACAGAGACTGGTTTGAATCAGTCTGCTAAGAGCGTATGGCTTAGTGCCAAAAGACAGAGTCCAACCCATCTCAATAAGACCTCAACAAGTTTGGTCAGCGTACACTGAAAAGTTATAACAGGCAGTAGGTGTATTAGTCAAATAGTTTTGCCCACATGAAAAGTTCAGTTTATTTTCATGGTTATAGTACTTGCAGATTTCCATAACAGCTTGGTTGAAGTTAACATTGCACTTGTACCATCTCAAATACACCAAAAAATGTTCAGAAGGCAATAAAAGAAAAGTACTGAAAAACTTAAAACAAAACATAATTAAAAACCAGTATAAAATCCTATGCTGGGTTTGTCAAATTTTAAGTTCATAGAACTTCATTTTAGTTTTTGCTGTTGCAAATAATATAAAATACAATCTTTTCTCAAACAAGTGTACAAAAGAACACACTAAAAACTGAGAATACAGCAAAAATCATCCACATAGGGTACAACAACATACAAATAATAACAGAAAAATCCAAAGATGGTAACAACAGTCCATATGAAATCTGCAAGTTCCTAGTACAAAATTGCATTTGCAATTTAAAAAGAACAGCAACTTCAAGAAATTATCTTAATAAATGGTTTTCAGTAGACACTTTACAATGATAGATAACTGCTTCAAACAAAAGCAGTTACAAAAAACTAGGGAACTCCAGAATCAGAAAGAATGGTGAACATACACATAGTAGCTACATTTCTAAAGCATTTCACACCATACTCAGTTCTCTTCCCATTATGCAAGGCTTTCAATATGCCAACCGTGTATTAAGTGGCATTATAAAGCAATGTAAACTGTGTTTGCTAAATTCACCCCCGTATCAATGCAAGGCAACTTTAGAAAACACCTGGCTAGTAATTTTTTTTTAAGTGTTAATGCACTTAACCAATTATTAAACACATATAAAACATCATAAAGCACAACAGCCAAAGTATTTGAACAGGCATCTGATAATACAAGCATTAATGCAGATTTATTAGTTACCTACAGGTTTGTGAGGTCAAGTTTGATTAGGTAAGTGCTACTGTACCTCTATTTTACCTGGTATTCTCAGTACGACATCCTGGCAGGAATGTGTTAAAAAGCTCTTTGGATTTTTGGGGCCGTTCACACATAACACTTTTTTTTTTTCATCTCTATGGAAGCCCATTTCCACCACTTAAGAAAAAAAAAAAAATATATAATTTGATATACATAATTGACAAAAAAGTCAAAATTATGAGATAGTTTTTTTGATAAAAAGTAGAAATGATAACAAAAAGTCAAAATTATGAATCATAATTATGAGATAAAGTCGATATTGAGATAAATCATAAGTCATGAGACAAGTCAAAATGATGAGTCAAAACCTATTATGAGATAAAAAGTCATGACAAAGTTGATATTGAGATAAAAAAAAATGATAAAAGTCTGACTTATCTCCATTTCAATATGTCATATGACATCTTAAATATAACAAAGTCACTTATGATTTTTAATCTCATAATTTAGAATTTTTTATATTTCTACTTTTCCCCCCTCATAGTTATGACTTAGTATGTCATAATTATGATTTACCAAAGCATTTTTCCCCTTATGTTCTGGAAATGGGCTTCCATACATATGAACAGGTTATAGTATTCAAATAAAATACTGGAACAAACTATTCACCTATTGTCTGAATTTAAATGAATTTAAAAAATGACAATTTTAAAATTGTTGGCCGTTATTAAAGGAAATATTTATAATAGTAACCCAGAACTGTGACTATTTATTCTTTTTTTTTTTTTTTTTGTATAGACTGGCAGTTTTGTTAGTTGAAACGCTGTGAGTGTAAAAGCACAATGTTGCAGTTCCGCTGTTGTTTTCTTGATGGGCCTGCTCAAGTGTGTGATGTGAAACAGGCCTTACATAGATAAACCATGTAGGAGGAAAGGATCAACACAGCAAGTTCAGGTAACCAGAAAAGAAAATTTGTCAGACTTAAAGCTCTGATTCAGCAAGCTTTTCAAGATATAAAGTCATAACAAAAGCATGGCCATACATGTTTTTGTATAAACGAAGACATTGTCTAGATCCAGCAAAAGGAACCTTGAACAGAACCTTGTTATTGCTAATTTAAAATGATATTTTTTGCATAATATAAAGAGACAGACTGTGTTGAATGATGTTATTCATTACTTAGTGGATGCTGAAGTGATAAATGGTTTCCTCCTTATTCGTTTGGCGATAATTATGATAACAATAATGGTGATCACAAGAAGTCTATTTCTGTTTCTCAAGTGTGCAGGACTCAGGGACAAGCAGGGAAGACATACCTATATTAATGCAACTATGACCTTTTAATGTCCCCTGAATGGCTAGGTTATGGTTAGCTCCAATTCATTATCTTCTACCAAGTCCTGTCGTTTGTGTCATTAAAAAGAATTTCCTTTCAGAAGTTCTTGAAAATTTCCAGATCCTTAGCTGCTACTGGTGTGTCCTTCTTCCACTCATCCTCTGGATAGGTGTCGAAGTTAGATGTGTCACCCTCATGAGATACCTTTGGAACTATGGGTGGCTGTCACAGGAAGGAGAGAAACTCATTAACGAAGCTTCAGATACAGCTAAATATACAGTACCATTCAAACATTTGGGGTCACTCCTTTTTTCTTTTTTTTTAAGAAGTTACTAATTTTATTCAGCAAGTATGCATTAAATTGATCAAATGTGACAGTAAAGACTTTTATTTTACAAAAGATTTATATTTCTTTTAAAAGTGACCCATCTCCGATATCATCGTTTACACTTAGCAAAACAACCTAAGGTAGACGTACTGATCCCGAAAATTTTAGGCCAAAAAGGAAGTAAAAACTCACAACATATGGAACCCAGCCAAACATCAACGTCAGTGACGGACGTTTGGCCTGGCATCAGACACTCCGCAATATCTGAGCCGCAAGGGGAGGCGGAGGAACTCGACAGGGTTCGCCAAGTGGGGAACTCGACTGGAGCAAATGGATGTATGTATCTGGCCTAGGGGGCGGGAGTGGCATAACAAGCCGACACTAGAACGGGTTCTTCGCGTTACCGGCTACCGGAAGCGAGTACACGGGAAGATACCAGGTCCACACAAAGTCTATAGAATCTAGCGAACGTGTTGGGTGTCGCCCAGCCCGCAGCTCTACAGATATCTGTCAGCGAGGCGCCGTGCACCAACGCCCAGGAAGAGGCAACTCCTTTAGTGGAGTGAACTCTCAACCCGAGTGGGCAAGGCACGCCTTAGGACTGATAAGCCAAGGCGATGACGTCCACTATCCAGTGGGCCATCCTCTGTTTGGAGACAGCCTTTCCCTTCTGCTGGCCTCTGTAACAGACGAAGAGCTGATCTGAGGTCCTAAAGCTTCGCGTTCTATCCACGTACAGGTGCAGAGTGCAGATGGGACAGAGCAAAGCCAGGGCTGGGTCTGCCTCCTCCGAAGGCAGCGTTTGCAGGTTCACTACCTGATCTCGAAAGGGAGTGGTAGGAACCTTGGGCACATATCCAGGCCAGGGTCTCAGGATAACGTGAGAGTCACTGGGTCCGAATTCCAGGCATGATTCGTCGACTGAAAATGCGTGCAGGTCCCCTACCCTCTTCACCGAGGCCAATGCAACCAGGAAGACAGTCTTAAGGGACAGTACTTTTAACTCAACTGATTGCAAAGGCTCGAAGGGATGACCCCGGAGAGATACAAATACCAGGGAGAAATCCCAAGAGGGTATAGAGGAAGGGCGAGGCGGATTCAGTCTCCTCGCCCCCCTCAGGAACCTGACGATCAGGTCGTACTTTCCCAAAGACTTACCATCAACTGCATCGTGATGTGCGGCAATAGCGGCAACATACACCTTGAGGGTGGAGGGAGACCGCCTTCGCTCCAAGCCCTCTTGCAAGAAGGAAAGCACAGACCTGACCGAACATGATCGGGGGTCCTCTCGGTGAGAGGAACACCATTCGACGAAAAGGTTCCACTTCAACGCAGAGAGGTTCCTCGTAGAAGGAGCTCTAGCAGAAATGATAGTGTCTGCAACCGACTGGGGGAGATCACATAGAACCTCCGCGTCCCGTCCAGGGACCAGACATGGAGTTTCCAGAGGTCGGGACGCGGGTGCCAGAGGGTGCCCCGTCTCTGAGTCAGAAGGTCCTTCCTCAGAGGAATGGGAAAAGGAGGTGCTGTCGCGAGGAGCAATCTGAGTGGCGTGACTGTGGCTGAGGATGCCATATGCCCCAGGAGCCTCTGAAAAAGTTTCAGTGGGGCCGCTGTCCTGCGCTTGAGCGAACTCAGACAGTTCAACACTGACTGGACGTGCTCCTCTGTGAGGCGCGCTGCCCGGGCGACCGAGTCCAGTTCCAAACCGAGATAAGAGATCCTCTGCCCAGGGGCGAGTTTGCTCCTGTCCTAGTTGACCCGAAGACCCAACCGGCTGAGGTGAGCTAACACCATTTCCCTGTGTTCGCACAACTGCTCTCGCAAGCTGGCTAGAATGAGCCAGTCGTCGAGATAGTTGAGGATGCAAACGCCCTGTTCCTTGAGCGGAACAATGACCGCCTCCGCAACCTTCGTAAAGACGCTAGGCGACAGGGCCAGCCCGAAGGGTAGGACTTTGTACTGATATGCCCGACCATCGAACGCAAACCGTAGGAAGGGTCTGTGTTGAGGCAGAATCGAAACATGAAAGTATGCGTTCTTCAGGTCGATCGCTGCGAACCAATCCTGGGGACGGATGCATTCGAAAATGCGTTTCTGCATAAGCATTTTGAATGGCAGCCTGTGAAGGGACCGATTTAGGACACGCAGATCCAGAATTCCCACCGCCCTTCTTGGGTACAATGAAGTAGGGGCTGTAGAACCCTGACTTCATATCGGTAGGAGGGACCGGCTCGATTGCATCCTTCGCCAGTAGGACAGCAATCTACGCCCGGAGAACAGGTGCATTGTCCAGGGACATGCGAGTGTAATGGACACCCCTGAAGACCGGGGGACGCCGGGCGAACTGAATCGTATAGCTGAATCTGATGGTACGAATGAGCCAGCGGGATGGGCTGGGAAGCGCTAACCAGGCTCCCAGACTCCGAGCCAGCGGGACCAAAGGCACCACAGACGTACCAGGGGTGGGGCAGCGAAGCCCCACCTGACTTGGACGGCATAGCGGCCCGAAGTGGGGTCGGACTCTGTGAGGTGGCAGTGTGTATGGGAGACGGCGCAAGGGAGGCGGCCTCAACATACACACACTGGGACCTGCTGGTGAGGTGAGAGGGGGCTGAGAGTGGCGAGGCGGAGCACCGCACACTGCCAGCCGCGCCCTCTTGGGACCTGGAGGATTGGGAAACAGCTCTTTTTGTGAAAAGGTGGGTACCGCTGGACTCCGGAGGGGCGGTACGCATTATGCAAATATCGCACGCCAATTCCATTGGCTTGTTTAGTTTCACTCGAAGCTGATAGGGCTCTCTGGCGATATCCCAATTCGTCGGTCACTACTGACGTACGTCGAACGTGACCGACTGATAGGGAACAGCAATGGATGCAAATGAAATGATAATATAAGCTTTTGCTTTCCATTGGGTTGAGCCTTCGTCCTCTATTGCACCATTGAAAAGAGTGTGATCGTGGTTGGTGTCCAGAGGAGTTGACGTCATTCGCAACCGTCGCTTTTCAATGACGTATGCATTGACGGGAAATATCCAATCTGTCCGCTTACATGGCAGACGGAAATGCATGTATCCAATTCATGTGAGATTTTTTTTCCACATATGATGAGGCCTGAAACCGATCTGAAAATAACAGAATCCATGTGCTTTTTTCCTGCTTACATGTTTGTGGGTTATATCTGATCTTTGCCACATGGGAGGAAAGAAATCAGAATTTTTTTTGGAGTCCAAAAAAACGTGATACTGAAGACTGGAGTAATGACTGCTAAAAATTCAGCTTTGTCATAACAGGGATAAATTACATTTTAAAATATATTAATATAATATATTTAAAATGGTTGTTTTAAATAATAATATTTCACAATATTGCGGTTTTACTTTATTTTTGATCAAATAAATGCAGCCTTGGTGGGCATAACTGACTATTGGTAGTGTATACTGTTCTTCCCACAGTCCAGCTACCAAAGATCCTAAAACTCTATACAACAGAAGTGTGGTGCTTACCTTGAGTTTTCTACAGGGCACAGACTCCCAGTCTACTGACTTAAACCATCTGTGCTTTTTCACATCATCAGCTCCATTCTGGAAGAAGACAAAAATAATACACAATAATGTGATGGATCACTAAAACTAAATGAACATTAAAGTAGAATAAAGTACATTTTGAGACAAACCATCACAGTTAAAAACTGTGACAAGAATAAAAACCTAAAATGTGCTAATATGTTTATCAACACTTTTAGATCTGACCTTAAACATTACACTCCTCATTTGAATCCATTTTATACCAAAGTATTTTGAGCCACTGTGTTGTCTTTTTAGTCTCTTAGAGAGGAAAAGAAAAGTGGGACAACAATGCAAACCTACTGAAGTCTTCTATAAACCTCAGAATTTGGGCCACGCATTGCACTGTGGGAGTATGAGAGATAGACATCCACTCAAGTGGAATAACAGATATCTGCACTTGTGAATGAGCGCTGCCAGCAGGACCTGGCCTTGCTGTGGAAACAGTGCAAACACAGCTGTGATTGGGCTGCTGACTCTTAAACTCTTATTGTATGGAGTGAGAGGAGAATAGAGTGAGAGAAAAAAAGAATGAAAGAAAGAAAGAAAGAAAGAAAGAATAATGCTAAATTAACAACAGAAACATCTAGCCTGGGAAGTCCACCCAAAGTGACATTTCTTCAGAAAAAGTTTGCCATCTGTGTCTCCTACTCTAAATCTGTTTTGACAACAAAAAGGAAATCTGAATAAATCATTTATTCAATCTAGAAAAACAAACAAACAAACAAACAAAAAACAGTGAGATATACATTTCAGCACAGCTCATTCCTCACATGCAGAGAATTATAACAGCATTAACTGTTGCTAATGGGAAAAAGACGCTCAGACGCAACCATTCACAAACTTCCCATGACATCACTGTCACGATATGCATCACATTACGCGTGACAGGCCTGGCGCACTGCTGCCACCTCATCTGGTGCCAGTTATTAAATTATTTCCTCTGAAAGGACAATTTAGAAAAGTTACTGCCATTAAACCACAACTGTTTGAATTACTCAAGTTAGAGATGCAGAGACATTTTGCACAAGGGCTCTGTCTGCAGTTCTTTCCTCTCTTTCCACCTTGTCTGATGGGGGATGGAGGGGAGGTATAGTGGGAGAATTGCCCTTTGTCAGAATCACTCTGTGAGTGTCCAGGGAGTTTCTCCACAGCCTCATCTCATCCCCTCTAGGCAGATAGGCAGCCTCCTTATCATAAATGGAAACATGTGGCCAACTGTGGCCTTTGGGAGAAAGATCTCCCTGGACTCAATCAAGGTCTTATTATTTACTTAAAGATGCAAAACTGGCCTGGAAAGAGTTTAATCTATTAGATGATTCATGGATTTTCAGCCTGGCCTTGAATGTGATATGACTATAAAGAGCCCATATAAACAGAAATAAGAGTGTATCATCAATATAATGTTCTCAAAGGAAATATCCCAGACGCTGATTCCTCCTGAAATACTAGGGCTGGGACAATATAACGATGTATCGCAATTCGTGGATCATTTCTGATCTTTTCCAAATGCATCGCAAATCAATTCTGAGCTTAGTTTTTAACAGCAGATGACACTCTTAACCGCATGCTCAAATGCTCACGAAGAAGAGCGCTCATGCATTCGGCTGAGTCTGAGAATGCATTTGCACCTCAGAATGCTTTTATGATGCCAAATTAATGTAAACATCCCGCTGCAAACACCCTTGTAATTCGCTTCAACCTTTTCAAACTTTATGAATGATTATTTTATAGAAGGTTCAAGGGCTGTGTGGTTTCTTCGGAAGGAAGCAGAGTACAGCTGTTTCTAAAGCACGCAGTACCATCTGCTGTTGAAAACTAAGCTCAGAATCGATTTGAGAGAGAATTGCGATACATACGTAAAAGATCAGAATCGATCCAGAATCATTTCTCAATTTGCGATGCATCGATGTATTGTCTCAGTCCTATGAAATACCTTGCTCAACCATACAAGCACTATAGAAAATATCTGTTACTAACACCTTGCTTACCTTCATGTTTCCAAGCCTTCTTGCCCGGTCAATTACCAGAAACTTCTTGATTAGGTCCCTAGACAAACAAAGACATTATATGAGAATCACTATGCTAAAAAGGCACATGATTTAGACATGTAATTATTTAATACACAAAACAAAAGGTAAAATACACAAGGCAAAAATTAAAGTGAATTTATGTATCACAGCATTATAAATTTGCAGTATTGAAATCTTCTATATAAAATAAGCACAGTATTAGAATATTTTAAAATAAGTCCTCAAAAAATTATATAGGAATTTGTGTGTGGTCGGAAACAGTTTATGGCACATTTCAATAAGTTACATTAAAGTTTGAACTATTCTGCTAAAAGAGTAAATGTAAATAATTGTAAATGGAACATTTGCTGTACTTTTTTTTAAAGAAACAAACTTAAACTTACTCACCCCCATGTCATCCAAGATGTTCATGTCTTTCTTTCTTCAGTCGAAACGAAATTAAGGTTTTTGAGGAAAACATTCCAGGATTCTTCTCAATATAGTGGACTTCAGTGGGGTTCACCTAGTGGAAGGTCCAAATTGCAGTTTCAATGCAGCTTCAAAGGGCTCTAAGCGATCCCAGACGAGGAATAAGGGACTTATCTAGTGAAATGTTTGTTAATTTTCTAAAAAAAAAAAAGTTAAAAATGTACATACTTTTTAACCACAAATGCTCGTCTTGCACTAGCTCTGCGATCCGCACACATGACATAATCACGTTACAAAGGTCATGCGTGACGTAGGTGGAAGTACCGATCCAGTGTCTACAAAGTGAACGTGCAAAGATTAAGCCAAAGGCCCTTTACAAAAAAAAGGTAAAACAATGATATCGGACGATTTTGAAGTTGAAGGAGAAAATTATAAGTTGTTCGCCCTACCGCGGTACTTCCGCCTATGTCACGCGTGACCTTTCAACGTAATGTGTGGCACAACGCAGAGCAGTGCAAGACAAGCATTTGTGGTTAAAAAGTATATAAATTTTTGTTTTTTTTAGAAAATTATTAAGACCCTTATTCCTCGTCTGGGATCACGTAGAGCCCTTTGAAGCTGCACTGAAACTGCAATTTGGACCTTCAACCCAGTGAACCCCACTGAAGTCCACTATACGGAGAAAAATCCTGGAATGTTTTCCTCAAAAACTTTAATTGCTTTTTGACTGAAGAAAGAAAGACATGAACATCTTGGATGACATGGGGGTGAGTAAATTATCAGGAAATTTTCATTCAGAAGTGAACTAATCCTTTAACTTTAAAGGGAAAATTGCCTCTTCAAGAGAGAGTGAGTTAAATCTTCACTATAATGCAATTTAATTTTGTGCTAGATAATGGCAAAAACAAATCTATATTCAATCTAATGTTTAAACGTGGAAATGTATTAATAATATTATCAAATTTCCACAATCAACCTATATACAAATAAATAAATAAATAAAAATAAAACAGTGGCCTGCTTTTGAAAAATTTTAAAATATATACAGATTGTTACATGATATGTGAATATATTTTTTTGACAAATGTCTAAAAAAATGTTGGAGAACCACTATCTTAAAGAGATTATTCATTGTGCAAGAGGGTTAATCAGCTTATGAACATAAAAACAAATTCTTCAAACATAAAAATCTACCTGCATTAAGGTTAAGAGTTGCTTTCACAAATATAATCTGTATCTACGATCCAACAAGCTTCAAGCTGCGAAGAGGAGCGCATTAGCATGTTGACTGCTGTGGCGTTGATGTTCTCACTCAAGCTAACGTGAGAGACACCTGGAGCGATCTTGCTACAGATGACCTTACCAATCACTCTAGCCTCCCTTGCAGATGTTATTCATTCTCAAATGATCACGTGTGTTTGACTTCACAACACTATAATCTTATCAAGCTTGTTAAACCCCCTACTGACATAAGACGTCGTTTCGGCTACTTTCACAATTGTAACTAGAGTAAACACGTCAATCGAAAGGAAATACGAATTTGCTTTGCCTGAGGTGACTGTCTGTCTCTATTTCCGAGAGATTCCTTAAGCTGTCTTTGTATCTGGAGTGGAGATCTTTTGAAGCAGTGAACAGCAGTTAGTGGACAAAAGCTATATTAGGAAATGCAGCTGTGATGTCATTTTGTGTATGTGTTTGTACAGCTGCAATGACTTGTTAGATGATACAACTAAGAGAGGATATTGTTCTGTATTATTAAGGATTACTTTTTTTGAACATCAAGGTGAAACAGCAGCTTTTTTGCTGAAGCCTGAGCTCCTTTAGTTCAAAAGCACCATGAGTAATAGCATAGAATAAGCAGACACATGTCTGTCTGTAATCTAGAGGATGCCTCCACTCATACAGCCATCAGTGTGCTTAGTTGACATGTTTAGATGGGTTCATTAGAGGGCATGCATGTGTATCTGTAAAAGCATCTCTTTGAACTATGAATTGTGTAAAACATGGTCTTTAACCTTTTTCATGTCACAGACCCCTTGCTGGAAAGAGAGATGGAGCAAGGAATCCTGTTATCACTGAAAAATGATTGTTACATTTGGTCTAGTACCATATTTGTGGATTTAAATAATTGACGATGGTTTGTTGCAATGTCATTAAAATAGTCATTATTGATGTTCAAAGACATTTTTATTTGACTTAATATATTTGAATGTGGGAGGAGCAATGAAACTGAACTATAGCTTTTTAAATTTAACTTAATGCATTTTTGTTTTACCAGTGTTATTCTAGCATTACTTATATACTATTACAGTACTTGTTCATATTTTGAATATTTAAATCTTTTCATTTTTCAAAGTTTCATTTTAATGTTAAAGATTTAGTAATTTTCTAATTTTTATTAAAGCTTTTTTAAGTTTACATTTTTCGTCTAATAATTTTTTTATTTATTTCAGCGTATTTTACTAAATGAAAATGAGTTAATCATTTAATCATAAGTTTTAATTACCAAAAATACACTGTTTTTAAAACACCCCCCCTCCCCCCAAAAAATGAGAACATATTTCATGTTGATGCTGACATGATTTTATTAGACTTTGTGTTTTAAGTATGCTATAAATATGGCATGTGTCATTTTTTTGGGGGTTGTGCTTTCTTTATCAAACTCACTTTACATAGAAATCCAGATGCCTTGGAAACTCCAGCTTTCCGGCCAGAATCTTCTGGTAGATGCCAAAAGGATTATCATCAAAAAATGGTGGATACCTTAGACAGAGAAACAATAAAAGGATAGAGATATTTATATGCCAATAAATCCAAGATCCCAAAACCTTAAAAAGATATACCAATCAGAGAGGGCCTGAAATACTTTTATGCTGTCAAAGACATTTTGAAATTATGATCAATTAATGTGTCAGTATGACACAGGGCAGGAAAAGTCTTTTACAGATATGTACTAGCGTCCTCCATCTTATTGACAGCTTAGCTAAATTCAATGCTGAAATGCCCAAAACTAATGAGGACTTTATCTCTGTCAGCAAAACCTCTGCATTGATTCATGAAGAGACCTGTTCTGGACACTATACACATGGACAAGACAAGCACATAGATGAACACAAAAACAACTGTGACCAAACTTGAACTAGGGCCCTGTTTCCACCTGGCATTAAGACGCGTTTTGGTGGATCGGATCACAAGTGGACGAGGGAGACACATACCCGTTTACACCTGGTATTTTAAACCATCTTTTTTGTCCACTTTCAACCACTTCTGTCCTGATTTCTTCGATGGGTCTATGGGCAGGTAAATGTATGGGCTTTTTCAGATCTTTAGATCTAATGGACAAAATAAGCCTGCGCAATTTACATATGAACGCGCCTGGAGATGACGGAAAAACATATGGAGAGCAGCAGCTTTTGTTTCTGCTCTGATAGCCGCAATACCACGGCGAACGTTGTGAAGAAATCAGTAATAGTGAGAGAACATTGTGCTTGGTACGTTTTTCGTCTTTAAACCAAACTTGGGTTGTCAGCTGACAAAGTTTAAATCCTGTCTGGTTAGCGCACTTTAAATTGCGTTTACGCATTGTGTCAATAGGCGGAGAGTAGGCAGTCTTTAGTGACTGTTCAACACATTCGACCACATGAGTAATCCGGTAGAATGCATTCTAGACTACCTCTGGAAGTGATCGAAAGTGGACAAGCTCAACTTGTGATCAGACTGAACAAAACGCATCTTAATACCAGGTGGAAACGGCCTAGATGGCAAAAAGTCGATATTTGACTCGATATAAGTGCAGATTTAAAGTTGACTTAGAATAATTCAATAACAACAGTTCACTCTTTTTTGTTTGTAGCATGAGATTTAGAGATTTTATAAGTATCATTGATAAACAAATAAATGAATCCAGTTTACCAATGATAGAATTACAGAATTCGTTTTTTTTCCCTCTTAGTGAAGATTTACATAAATGCATTTTAAGTTTTTATTAAATAATTCCAAATGGCATACAGACAATACAGCATACATTTTTTATTAGATTTAATATTTATGTTTTTTTTTTAATTTTGCAGTGCTTTATTATCAGTATGTTACTTGAAATTATTTAATAAAAAAAAGACCTTGACAATTATATGAATTTTTCTTAATACAAATATTCCAATGTAATGTACAGAGAGTTAACTGAATAAAGTCTTCAAGTTTTTGCTTTCAAAATGGCTAATATCACAGAAGCAGTCCTGGTATGCACTTGTCACCAAATAACCAAAAGTAGCATTGGAGGAGGACTGAAACTGCTGATTGTGTTTTTTAGGCCTTTGAATGACTGCTGTGGACTGTATCTCAGTATAATGCTGTTTCTACTCATTTCTGTCCACGCGTTGTGTGTTCTCTAATGTCTGGTATGTGATTCACCAGCTCATGCTGTGTAATCCATTTCTCCTCCATTACAGACTTCCAGCTCAGTCCTGCTGTGCCTCAACAAACATGCCATCAAACATCCTTCCAAGCAATGAGCTTGTGTTTAATGCCTGAGTCCAGGTGGCATTGCAAACAGCCATTAATATAGAAAAATAGATAAGGTGAGAAATGCTAAGGAGCCTGTTACTAGGCGACCACCTGAAGTCACATGAGGGCACAGATCACTGACAGTGACAGAGCTCAAGTGTCAACAGTGAAGATGAGATGAGATGATACATCAGCAGCGAAATATAGACTGAAAAACCCTGCAGTGATAGACACAAAATAAGCCATTAGCTCAGAGTTGCACAATGGGGATGACAAATGTGTGACAAAAGTGTACTCACCCAGAATAGCCACAGTAAGATTTTATTTAAGATTTAATACTTAGTTTTATCATAGACCAACCTTACACCTTTTAATTCTTGACAAAAATGAGCAATATACATATTCCAGTCAAACACATTACTGTTTATAGTGCATTTTTGAAGCTTGATAGCACCTGGTCACCATTCACTTTCATTGAATGGAAAATAAAAACTTAAAAATCTCCATTTGTGTTTAAATTAACAAAAAAGGTCATATAGGTTTGAAATGACATGAAGATGAATAAACGATGACAGAATTTTCTATTCCTTTACAGACCTCTAGCTGCGGCCTTCTAAAAGAAGTAAAATAAGGTGGTTCAACATAATGGATTGAGCAGGACTGACAGTATTGACTGAGTGTGGAAACCATAAACTGAGAGAGAGAATCCAGGAGAGCAGAACCTGCAGCTATTCCTTCTCGTGAGTGATGGAAAAGAGAGATAGAGTGAAGGAGAACGAAAGAGAGAGAGACATAATAGTCTCTATAGTGTTACTGTAAGCAGTGGCCGGTGACAGGGGGAAAAAAAGGAGAATTATAAAACTAAAACTTTTACATAACAGCACAGGTGTCGCCAAGATTCCACTGAGAAAAATAATAGAAAAGGAGAAGCCTTGAAGTACTGGATCTTATAACAACCATTGTATTATAACTAAGACTGTAAATTGATTAAGTTCAAATCAAATTGATGGCATGATTTTCTGATGAATTAATCAAAATCAATTACTATTAGTCCATCGATTATTAATTTATTGTATTCATTTAGCAGACACTTTTATATTTGAAAAGCTCCTAAATGAACATGATTGAAAGACATTATTGTAGAAGACAATACTGCCAGTTACATTTAAACAGCTGGAAAAATGTACATCACATTTACATGAACTCAGAAGGTAAGAAGGTGATCTCTCTAGAGAGCCCTGAGTTACACTCCAGTTTCCTTCCTAAACTCTCAGAGGAAGCTGTGTCTGTCATTTCCTATGGACCCCCCTACAATCTGACAGTATGTTTTTGTCACATATAAATAAATGCAACCTCTCTCTCTTTAAAACACCCTAGCTGTACTATTGTAATTGAATTATAATTGCTACAGTACAGACTATCCCTAAACCAATCCTTAATTCAAAATACTTTTAATACAAAATAACTTCTGGTATTTTGTTTTACCCAGTTTGTGAACCATTTTTGCTTTTTAATGCATCTCTAAACATTTTTGCTCAGACTTAGCTGACATTTTCACTAATTTTGTCCCTAAAAGTAGTTAGGTCAGAAATACAAACACACCCACAAGACATCTGCTCACACCCATTACACGGTCACATCATTGAGGTTGCGACTCCTTTGATGGCCCAGTCCAGGAGGAGCCATTTTAACTCTTGTTGCATTTCTCACAAAGGAGAGTCAAACAACCTTTGACATACAACGGACAGGACAAACACACAGTCCCAGAGACGAATGAAGAGAGCTTTTGTATGCCTGGGCAAGCTGAGCCTATGTCCGTGTGTCTGTCTCTTGGAAAAATAAGGGACGGTCTTTTTCTCTCACTGACTTGCAGGAGCCAACACTCCAAATGAAGTCTGGGAGAAATGAAGAGGGTGGGTCACTTTTTCCTCCACATGAGAGCCTGTGAAAGCTCTAGGGCATATTTAGATGCAGGTGGGAAAATGGAGCAGTTTGGATTGGATATACACCACAGCATCCAAAATTATACTAAGAGGGGAGAAGTTTATTTTCACACCGGCTTTGGAGTCCATGTGACAAAATGACCACATTTTCTTGCGCAAGACAAAGATTTTTCTCTTTAGCTGTGTGGAAACTGATCGAGAAATAAAAATATCACATTTAATTTGCTCAAAAAGTTATCTACAAATTTGACATGCTGTTCTACCACACATTTATGCCCACATGTGTTGGTAATAACAGTTTAATCTGGATGTAATCTTTTTGTAAACAAGATCTATTCCAAGAAACACATCCGCCCCCTGAGATGCTGTAAATGCGAGCAGATTATCTGTGTGCATATTAAATATGCCAGTTTGTGCATGCTGAATATGGGCCGCAGGAATAAACGTCTAGGCAAATAAGGATAAATTTCATAGTAAGGATAAATATCAAGACAGCACTGAAAGAGGCCACTGCATGCACATGGAGGTTTAGAACCTTGGCAGAGCTCAATATTCCACTGCTGCCCTCTAGTGGTGTATTTTTGA
The DNA here is from genome assembly GCA_037950665.1 of Hypophthalmichthys nobilis. Lineage (NCBI taxonomy): Eukaryota > Metazoa > Chordata > Actinopteri > Cypriniformes > Xenocyprididae > Hypophthalmichthys > Hypophthalmichthys nobilis. The sequence continues at coordinate 23,491,967 of CM075480.1, read as the reverse complement.
CAATAGCTGAACTCTCCTGACCCATTCTGACAGTCTGAGCCATACAGGATGGAATGGCGAATGAAGGGCAGTTCAGTTATACTTGGAAAATAGTTGTCAGGATTTTAGGTTCTCAATCTTTTCACAAACAAACGTAAAATTTTTGGAGCCTGGGAAGTCACCAATAGGAGGAGGGAAAAAAAGACGTGCAAATCCTTGGCCACAGTTTTGCAATGCGTTCCCTAGGTTTAACAAATCGTGCCCATGGATTAATAAACTGTACTCAAGAATTTCTAATTTGTGCGCTCACATTTGTAAACCGCACCTTCAGTTTTTCAATCCATACCCACAAATTCATAATTCGTGCCCACAGTTTCACAATCAGTTCCCAGAATTTTGCAAACTGTACTCATGGATTAGTGCCCCATACCTCATTTTAGAAATCCTTGCTGACTGATTAGACTATGGCTCACCTATTGGTTACATTTCTTGCTTTTGCAGAAGGTTTATGTATGGCTTGTAGTATGGTTTTTGGCAATGTAGTAATATAATAATAATAATAATAATAATAATAATAGTAATGATCTGTCAGTAGGTGTCCACATTCCATACAATTATAATTTATACTTATTCCTATTATTATACTTGTTTCTATTATTATTAATTATACTTATTATACTTTTTCTCCATGCAGTGGTGCACTTGATAAATTCATTACACAAAAGGTATTCATGTCTTGTGAAGTGAAACACAAGGACAGGAAATACATTACCAAACGAACAAAAACACATTATTATTATTATTATTATTATTAGTTGTCATATTTTTGACTGTGAATGGAGAATATCTTGTGTTTTTCCGTGGGTGCTCAGCCATTTCCGTGGGTGATCGAGCCCCCGAGTACCCACAGGATTGTTGCAAATGATTATAATAATAATAAATCCTATGGTGTTGAAGAATGAATGGAGGCTTATGCTCCTTGGCTGATTGAAGGTTGTCATGGAAATGCTTCATGTATTTTGTATTGATGTTTGCCAATAGAAAAAGTGCTGGGGTAAAATGTATTTTGTATTGAAAGTACACCATACCCTGTCTATAAAAAGTGACAGTATTAGAATATCACAAATAAACAGATGGACAAGATTATGACGCACATAATTCTTATTAAATCGTTGTCTATTTCACCCTGTCCCCACTACAAATTATAGCCTAGAATTTAAGCAAACAGTTAAGACAGTTTGATGTATTCAACCTAATAATACACAATAAAACAATATATAAAAAAGATTTGTTAACAGAGCTGGGAGCTTGTTCTGTTCTTGGGTCGGTAGACCACATTTTTAAAATGAGGGATGGGCCACAAATTTGTGAGTACAGTTTGTAAAACTGTGGGAACAGATTAAGAAAGTTTGGGCATAGATTTTTTTTTTTTTTTTTTTTTAAGTTAGTGTAAATTGGGGTTTTTAAAGTTTGTAGATCCATGGTAGATTCTCAACCAACTTAAGTGATTCCTAACTGTATTAGTTGTTATTGCTGCTAAATATACAGTCAAACCAAAATTTATTCAGACACCTTGAACATTTCATTCATTAATACAGTTTATTCACTATAGTTTAAAAAAAAATGGTAATAAAATATGACAAGAACTCAGAGTTAAACTGTGTCAGAAAAAAAAAAAAATCTTAATTATGTCAGATAACACTTAAAACATGGTCAGGTAAAAGTGTCTGAATAATTTTTGGTTCCAAATTTTTTATCAATTTTACTGGTAGTCCACTGTATGAAGAATTTTTGGGTATAATATGTCTGAGTTTAATTTATTTTGCTATCCTCACTTACATAAATTAACTTTGGTGTCCTGCACCTACTAGTAAAAATATATCAAAAATGTCTGAATAATTTTGACTGTATATACACTGCTCAAAAAAAATTAAAGGAACACTTTTTAATCAGAGAATTGCATCAAGTCAGTTAAACTCCTGGGATATTGGTCAGTCAAGTAGTAGAGGGGGTTGGTAATCAGTTTCAGCTGCTTTGGAGTTAATGAAATTAACAGGTGCACTAGATGGGCAACAATGAGACGACCCCCAAAACAGGAATGGTTTTACAGGTGGAGGCCACTGACTTTTTTCCCTGCTCATCTTTTTGGACTGTTTTTCACTAGTTTTGCATTTGGCTAGGGTCAGTGTCACTACTGGTAACATGGGGCGATACCTGGACCCTACAGAGGTTGCACAGGCAGTCCAACTCCTCCGGGATGGCACATCAATGGTTTGCTGTGTCTCCCAGCAAAGTCTCAAGAGCATGGAGGAGATTCCAGGAGACAGGCAGTTACTCTAGGAGAGCTGGACAGGGCCGTAGAAGGTCCTTAACCCATCAGCAGGACTGGTATCTGCTCCTTTGTGCAAGGAGGAACAGGATGAGCACTGCCAGAACCCTACAAAATGACCTCCAGCAGGCCACTGGTGCAAATGTCTCTGACCAAACAATCAGAAACAGACTTCATGAGGGTGGCCTGAGGGCCCGACGTCCTCTAGTGGGCCCTGTGCTCACTCTCTGGCACCGTGGAGCTCGACTGGCATTTTCCCATTGAACAGAATTGGCAGGTCTGCCACTGGCGCCCTGTGCTTTTAACAGATGAGAGCAGGTTCACCCTGAGCACATGTGACAGATGTGAAAGGGTCTGGAGAAGCTGAGGAAAACATTAGGCTGCCTGTAACATCGTTCTGCATGACCGGTTTGGTGGTGGGTCAGTGATGGTCTGGGGAGGCATATCCATGGAGGGATGCACAGACCTCTACACGCTAGACAATGGCACCCTGACTGCCAAGATTTTTTTTTTTTTTTTTTTTTGCAGGTACAAAACTTTTTTTTTTTTTTTTTTTGTACCTGCATCAGCAAATTCACAGAAATTTTAAGCAAACAAGTTTAAGTTTGCTTGTTGTTTATTTACTTATTTATTTAATAATTCACTTCATTTTATAATCACTGGAAATGACGTGGATGATACGTGAATCAGTGTCCATCATTTTGCGAGCAACTGGTGATAAAGAAAAATGCCATGTCACAATATTGAAAATATTTCCATTTTAAACCATGAAGGTGAGCCAGCTGATATCACACAAATAATGTGCAAACTTTGCGTGAGAGTTATGCGGGTGAAGAAGACTCAAACTCCAGTCAATTAGGCCTATTCACTACAGAAACTGAAAGTAAAAACGGACTAAGCTTTTGGCATCTGACATTGCAATAATGGTGCATATTCTCTTAGAGACAATGAGAGATGAATCTAATTTATTTTCTTAATATTTTTCATGTGGCCCATAGTGAGAAAAAAAAAAAATAGTATTTTTCGTGAATTGAGAAGTATTTCGTGTTAAACAAGTTCTTTAAATGAGGAGTAAGCTATATAACTAATATTTTTTTGTCCTCACAGCGTGTCGGTTATGCGGTGATGTGCTATGATATCGCGGGGCAAATTAATTGCAATATTAATTTAATAATAAAGGTAGCATGATAATAAGAAAAATAATTTAATAGCCCTGCATGCCCATCCGCTATATGTCACTGTGAACGGATAAATGGCGTTCGGGCACGGCATCAGATCGATTAACTGTTTTATCCAAATCCACATGCATGGACCGTTCAGTGTTCAGTACTGCAATGTCCGAGTCTCTCCTGTCTCATGATGTTTCTCGTGTGTTTTCAGTTGGCGCAAGCAAGAAACGTTTACTAGACTGTGGACTGTAGCTTTGACTCTCTGAACAGTGGCCGTGCAGCCGAATTTTTATGATCATGTGCATGCGCCAAACGCGCCTTCCTGCGCTCATGGGCAAAGGAGTATCTTTGAAAGGCTCGCCTGCTCTGGGGGCAAAGGAGTATCTTTGAAAGGCTTGCGCGCTCAACTGTGCGCGAGATGCAGGGGAATGTGGGAAATGAAGTATACCTGGGTCTTAACCGCTCCAAATTAGTGGACTGGAGCTGACGGATCACATCGGGAAAAATATGGGGGGGCATTTGGACCCATGCTTGGACCCATTGTCAGACCCTACACTGGTGCAGTGGGTCCTGGGTTCCTCCTGGTGCACGACAATGCCTGGCCTCATGTGGCGAGAGTATGCAGACAGTTCCTGGAGGATGAAGGAATTGATACCACTGAATGGCCCCCACGCTCGCCTGACCTAAATCCAATAGAACACCACTGGGACATTATGTTTCGGTCCATCCGACGCCACCAGGTTACACCTCAGAGTGTCCAGGAGCTCAGTGATGCCCTTGTCCAGATCTGGGAGGAAATACCCCAGGACACCATCTGTCGTCTCATTAAGAGCATGCCCCGATGTTGTCAGGCATGCATACAAGCACGTGGGGGCCATACAAACTACTGAGTACCATTTTGAGTTGCAGCAATGAAATTTCAGCAAAATGGACTAGCCTGCTGCATCATTTTTTCAGTTTGATTTTCAGGGTGTCTCTGAATTCTGTCCTCTGTAGGTTAATTATTTTCATTTCCATCAAACGATGTGTCATCCTTTCATCCCTAACACATTACCCAATCCATATCCTAAATATATATATATATATATATATATATATATATATATATATATATATATATATATAGTTATAGTTATAGATATATTATACAGCAGCACATTTTTCCTCTTGGGCAAGCGATCCGCTCACAGCTTATCCTGCCCATGAAATGTCCCATAGGCCAGCGAACCAATGAGAATGCGGGACAATGATGATGATACATAACAACAGAGCATAGGCGCCAAAGCCGCTGTAAGATCCTCCGTCACTGGCAGATTTCAAGGAAATTATCGTTGTTTTGCAAATAAATATATGACAGACAGTTGCTTACGCATTACCAACATTTTATCATGTAGGCTTTATGGTACACCTCAAACAAAGGAATATGTAGTAATTTTTAGTCTTAATATTAATTAGCGAGTCCATGAATGGCTTGGGTATGCAGAGCATTTGCAGCTTATATGGACCGCACACCACTGATTTTATATATACATATATATATATATATATACACACCCACAGACACTCAGGGTACACAGACTCTGTACAATGTTTAGCAGGTGGTCTTACCCTGCTAGCATTTCAAAGATGAGCACACCGAGAGCCCACCAGTCCACGGCTCGCCCATGACCTTTACTCTGGATCACTTCAGGAGCCAAATATTCAGGAGTACCACATAAAGTCCATGTCCTGTAAAGAAAGAAAGAATAAAATAGTGATGGACAGAAAAAAAGAGAAAAAAAAAAATCCTACAGGGCCCAAAAGACTCTTGAAAATAAACTGAAGACTATGAAAAATAATCAAATAGTTTTGAAGTTGACCATCTTAAGAGTTAAAGGCATGGTTCGCCCAAAAATGACAATTCTGTCATCATTTACTTACTCTCATGTCGTTCCAAACCTGTGTCTTACGGGTGTAATATAAAAGATATTTTGAGAAATGTCTCTGTGCTTTTTTTTCTTTTTCCTGCGATGGAAGTCAGTAGTCGCCAAACTGTTTGGTTAACAAAATATCTTATTTTTTGTGTTCCGCAGATGAAGGTAAGTCTTTTACCTTCATCTGCGGAACACAAAAAAGAAGATATTCCATCGCAGGAAAAAAAAAAAAAAAAAAAAAAAAAAAATAGCACAGAGACATTTCTCAAAATATCTTTTATATTCCACAGAAGAAATAATGTCATACAGGTTTGGAGTGACATAACTGATTTAGCAAATTATGAAAATTTTCATTTTTGGGTGAACTACACCTTAATTAAAATATCAGATTTTCATGCTTTCATTAAAGCACACAATGCTCTTTGGGACATTCCCAATTCATGCTAGATTACATCAATCATCAGTTTTTGCCCAAAATGTGGAGTTTACGCTAGCCTGAGCGCTGTGATCAGTAAAGCAAAAATGGGATATATTAAATATTAAAAGTTCTGAGAATTTCGCTAAAATTATGCTTATAATAATAGGCAAAAAAGACATGCAATAAATAAATGAATAAAAACTTGACATCTTTTGTATAAGTACAAGATACTAGTACAAAAAAAGAAGGGTTGGAGGTTTATTTTGTGTTAATGTACATTATCATACTTGCATATTTACAATAAATAAATAAATTAACATGAAATATTCATTTGTGTTGTCTATATATTTAACACAGTAAAGACAGTTTAACACAGTATATATATATATATATATATATATATATATATATATATATGACATAGCCCAGCTACTGCAGTGACTGCTTAGATAGCACACAGAGGGGTGTAATTACAGTACACCTTGTGACAGCTGGCTATCTGGGCTGGATTGTATTGGCTGGTGTAAGGTAGAGACAGCATATCCACTTCAAGCCAAGGATACTATAAGTGTAACTGTATATTGAGCTAGAAGCCAGGGTGAAAGCCCAATACACCGTGTTTTATTTGTAGTAGAGGGCATCTGATTACATAGAGCAGTCGCAGCTCCATGGGGTGAAATGACAAATCTGTGTTTGTTTGGGGCCATGGGGCCGGTCGATAAATGAGTCTGTTGACCTGTCCTTCAGTAAACAGCTGCCCTTTGCTTCTTTGTCTGGACATGGTTTTGTAACAGAATTATAAGATTGTATCTGTTGATACCAGAATGTCAATATTGAAAAGATATGTAAATATGTAAAAAATTGTTGACTACTCATTCTGTATAAAAACTGTAAAATAAAAATATATTTTGCACTTTAACAGAAAAAGAAAAAAAAACTCTGCTATATATACAGCTCAACCTCTTTATTGTTATAGCTTTTAGGTCTTCAACCTTTTCAGGCCAAGAATTATTTAATAAAGGGACAAAACATTGAATCAGTATTGAATTTTAGGCCAGGCCTCTAATAACACGAAAAAAGAAAAAGAAATTTCAGGTCAAGAATCGTTCAGTAGAGGGACAAAGCATATTGTATGAGTGTTGAATTTTAGGCCAGACCTAATAACATACATAACAATGCAAAGTCATTAAAATGTTCATTACTGATGTCCGCAGTCATACACTTGTCACCATACATTATATTTACATTTTAGTTAAAACATTTTAGTATAGGAGGAACATTTGATTTTATATTAACATACGTGAATTACATGAACATTATATTATTTATTACATTATATGAATATGTCCACTCAGTATTGCAGGGCATAGACTAGAAATCTCACCATCTAAATACTGACACACAGGTCCCTCTTGTTCCAGGAATCCTATCTGATGGATAGATTTTTCAAAGTTTCCTCAATGGGTGTTTAAATCATGTCACAAAACTGGGGTACCTCAGGGTTCAGTGCTTGGCCCTTCTATTCTCAATATATATATATATATAACCTTATTGGGCCAGTCTACTGCTGATACTATCATAAAACTGCCATGATGACAGGATACTTAAATGCTAGTGGGTCTGGAACAGCTTGCGTAAATGTCTCTCACAGTATGTCTATTCCTTATTTTCATCCCTCTATTTTAGTCTCTTTCTTTATCTTTCTGTGCTCAGCTGTATGGTTTTAATCCTTCTCTCTGTAATAGAGAGGATTACTCTCCCTTGTGTTAACTGAAGCCTCTCAGTGTCAGTTCACAACAGCATTTCAATGAACCGCAAGAGAAGTTTGGTGTGACGTGGTTTTTGATTGGCTCTGATGATTTATGTTTACACTAATTATATCAGACTGCATACTAATAGGAGCAGTGAATAAAGTGATCCTGTTATCAAGATCAGTTCCTGTTATCAAAATAAGAACACCTGATGACTCACTTAATATGTTTGTCTGTATGGCTGTGTTTGTGTGTCTGCACAGGAGCATGACAAGAAAAGGTAAGCCTGTTTTATTTAACTGTTACTCTTTGCTGTGACGGCTGACAAGTCTATGTCATTGCTGTAATAAGTGTGTAAACATCTCAAAATGTAGCCGAATTTTCTTTCCTTAGGATGTCAACGCTGTCGTATTGAAGGTGACTTTTCTCCTAATTCCTTTTTATGTTTTCATTTTGAACTTGTCAAGCTAACGTTTGACAAGTTCCTTCCTTTGCCTCCAAACACGACCACAATAAGAGCCCTGCAATTCATCAGTAAAACTGTGGCACAGTAATAAGCTGAAAAGATGATAAAAGAAAAACAGATGAAAATGCCCTAATGCTGTCTAAAAAATAAATGAAGAAGAAGAAGAAAAAATCCAGATTTCCAAAGTCCTCATCCTGTCCTAATCTTAACAATACAGGCACTTTAAATGGCCACTGATCAAGGCAAACAGCAAATATCACATTCGTAATGCCAAATACAATTATAGCCACCAGGTGGCATTGTTGCCACATGACAATCTGTGTAGACATTAGCTACTCAAACTCAAAAGTTAAAGCTGTTGCTTGCAGGGACTGCTGTCTTCTACACTGGATGAGAGACACTGCTTTCAGTTTATATATATGTGGGTCACTTGCGCATCACAGTCAGACCCTCATTGTTCTGGACCCCTTCTTCATGCACAGAGAAACAGAATCGTGACCCATTTTGCATACACATCAGAGGGGTTATGGGCTGCTTTGAAAAAGCACTGCAGTACTTCCGCACTGCAGATGGATACACACACACACATACAAACAAACACACACAATCTCGCTCTCTTTTTTTATTTGAATGATACTATCAGAGGGCACAACCAGAGGGATTTTCAATTCCAGCAAGGTTACTCTTAAATTGGTCTGTGCTGCTCTCATTCAGAATTAATAACAGTGGGTTGATGAATGCTCTGGGGCCAAACAAAGCCACCTTTTTTGTTAAAGAGACTCATATTAGGACAGCTTTAAGACCCACAGAGAAGCACTTTTATATGACGTTTGTAGGGGAAGTCACACGGATGTTTTGAAGGACGAAGAGTGGACATTTAGTTTCTGAGCCCTTTCTGCATCTTCATTCACTAAACATCAGCTGAGATTCTGAAAAACTGAAATGAATTTAATCGCCTAGAGAATTTCAGCAATGCATGTCTGATGGTTTACATTTCATTTGACAATGAAAACACTAGGAATGTTAAAATGCCATGAAATGAATGTAAAAATTCTGGAGCATGCCTAATCCAATCTTAAAATTAACTATAATCATCAAGGACACACACTTCAGATTACTGCTGCGCAGCCATCTCTCTCCCTGGTTTATGTACTTAAAAATTACTTCACAACATAAACAGACCTAGGGGTCAGTGTTGGGTAAGTTACATAGAAAAAAAGGTAATTAATTACTACTAATAACATCTTCAACAGTGTAATTAGATTACACAAATTACTCTCTCTAAAAAGTATTGAATTATTATTAGGCTACTTACTTTCTAAATCCCATATCAACCTCGACCAAAATCCATTAAGGATAGACATGAAACTACTCTTTTAATTTTTAAATAAATGAAATAAAATTGCATAAATAAATTTTGACTAAAGTATTTAAAGGGAGAAGGTTAAATTAAAAACATACATTAACATAAGACATTAAATTTTGATGTTAAATCCACTATTGTTTTATAGGATTTAATGCAGTTATATCAAAAGTAACTGTAATTAAAGGGATAGTTCACCCAAAAATGACAATTTGATGTTTATCTGCTTATCCATCCAAGATGTAGGTGACTTTGTTTCTTCAGTAGAACACAAATGATGATTTTTAACTCCAACCGTTGCAGTCTGTCAGTCGTATAATGCATGTCAATGGTAACAAAATCTATGAGTAAAAAAAAAAATGCACAGACAAATCCAAATGAAACCCTGCGGCTCGTGACGACACATTGATGTCCTAAGACATGAAATGATCGGTTTGTGCGAGAAACCCAACAGTATTTATATAATTTTTTTACCTCTAATACACCACTATGTCCAACTGCATCCGGTGCGTGAGGTGTGTATGCGCTCTGGCGTAGTTTACGCAAGCGCCGGAAATGATCTCTCGCGCGTATACGTCACTCATTGTTTACACAGTGCACAAACATTGTAGGTACAACGGCTAATCAAAATGGTACTTACTTGCACTTATCCGGATTGTTCAAACTGACTTAAAACTAAAAGATTACATTCTCTCGTGTGAACTCATTCGGGAGTGGTGACTTTCCACGTATTCCCAACTTCTAAACTTCTAAGTTTAAACTACACCAGAGCGCGTACACACCTCATGCACCGGATGCCGTGCGCGCGCTCAAGGCAGTTGGACATAGTGGTGTATTAGAGGTAAAAAATGATATAAACACTGTTCGGTTTCTCGCACAAACCGATCGTTTCGTATTTTAGGACATCAATGTGTCGTCACGAGCTGCAGGGTTTAATTTGGATTTGTCTGTGCATGTTTTTTTTTACTCTCATAGATTTTGTTACCATTGACATGCATTATAAGACTAACAGACTGCAACAGTTGGAGTTAAAAATCATCATTTGTGTTCTACTGAAGAAACAAAGTCACCTACATCTTGAATGCCCTGGGGGTAAGCAGATAGTAACCCTGGGGGTTAGTTCAACCAAAAATGAATTCTGTCATCAATTACTCCCCTTCACATTGTTCCAAACCCATACAATGTTTGCTCATCTTCGAAACACAAATGAAGATATTTTAATGCAGGGGTATCCAAACTACGGCCCGCGATTAAAATCTATTATGTGGCCCGCCATGCATAATTTACAAATCGTGCAGTTTCAAAATGTCAACACAGGGTGGCAGTGCTAAATTTTAGGCCAGGGAAACATTAACGCAGCAAATAAAGTGGAAAGAAACAGCGCTACTTGTGCGCAACTCACAAACTCACAAATGTGTTTACTTGCTGAGTGTCACGATGACACGAGCACTAAACAGCCAGAGAGAAGTGTTTGAGTTCGGCGTAGAGGTCTCAGGTACAAGCTGCAAATCTCTCTGTGATTTAATTCTGTTTAAAGCCAGTTGAAACAGCGCTGACTTAAATCAACAACACTAACGTGCAAATCAGGAGAAACATTGAGCCCATCCAGTTAGAATACAGTTCAACCAGCAATTCAGCAACATTTATCATGGATTTACTGTGGTAACACTAACTGTAACCGTGGTATTTGGTCAGAAATGTAGGTTAATATCTCATTTTATTTAATTTTTAATTTAGACATGTATTAAATGAGTAATAAAGGCCAAATTACAGACTATTTTTAGTCATAAACTTGCAGTTTTGTGCATTCGTATTTATATTAAATGTGTTTATAGACTAAATAGCCATTCTAGATATGGAAACAATATTTTTTGTTTTTACCATCTAGTGAGGTGCCATGTGTGGTTTTACATCCGGTGATCTAATTAGAGTACTTTTTAATTTAAATAAGAATAGAGTTCTAACTCAGCAATAATATTTAAATTTCACCCTTTAAGTTTTACAGATATTGTTTGTGTATTAAATTTACATCTGTGTCCTCAAGCTATTCTTCTGTCAGCTCAAGCTTTTGTCAAATCTGTCATGTTTTAAAGAAACAAAACATGGAATTAATTTATATATATATATATATATATATATATATATATAAGCAACCGCCCCCAGATGTGTCCACAACATCGAATCTGGCCCCCTTTTAAAAAAGTTTGGACACCCCTGCTTTAATGAAATCTGACAGATTTCTGTCCCTTCACTGAGAGTCCATGCAACTACCATTTTGATGCTTCAAAAAGGTCATAAACATTAATCAACGCATCACATGTGGTAAACGGAAACTCAAACGTACTTGCTTGATGAACCAAGTGCGAGAACCAATGAGGTTCATTCTTTTGTGTTATGCAGCATGTCTAAGCTTCCAAAATAACCAAAGAGGTTTGTCTCATGCGTCAAGCACGTACGGTTGAGCTTCTGTTTAATGTGAATTAAAGCCTAAGTTCAGTCTGCTCATCATGTACAGTGATTGAGTCTCTTCAGATTATTCTTTAGATTCATATGAACTAGTTTTACAATCCTTTTATGAACTTTTTGAAGCAACAAAGTGGTAGTTGCGGCAAATCTCTCAAATTTCATTTAAAATATCTTTATTTGTGTTTCGAAGATGGACAAAAGTCTTACAGGTTTGGAACGATATAAGGGTGAGTAATTCATGACCATTTTTTAATCTTTGGGTGAACTAACCCTTTAAATTACAGAAATATTGAGACCAGTCCCTTGGTTTACTTTTTCAAAGATAATTACAATAATTAATTAACTAGTAAAGCATTACATCGAACACTGCTAGGAGTGTATTAAGCAGAAATTTCACTGTACTAATTCAACAACAAGTAGAAAAAAAGTGTGATATCTGCAGTCAAATTCCATCATATGTCGACTGTTTGAGGTAGGAATGCACCAATGCCATTTTTAGAGACTAAATATGAGAACCTACACAACTGTCTGCAGCTCTGATCTTTCATGGTATTGACTTTTGGATTTGGAGCACTTGGAGCGAGTACATAAGCACCAAATTCAACCTTATATTGATTCTTTTATACATGCATGTATTATATACAGTTGTGGTCAAAGTTTACATACACCTTGCATAATCTGCAAAATGTTAATCATTTTAACAAAATAAGAGAGATCATACAAAATGCATGTTTTTTTTATTTTTTTTAATTTAGTACTGTTCTGAATAAGATATTTTCTTAAAATATGTCTACATACCTGGATGATCCACATTTTTTTTTTTTTGTGATAGTTGTTCATGAGTCCCTTGTTTGTCCTGAGCAGTTAAACTATCCAATGTTCTTCAGAAAAATCCTCCAGGTCCCGCAAATTCTTTGGTTTTCCAGCATTTTTTGCATATTTTAACCCTTTCCAGCAGTGACTGTATGATTTTGAAATCCATCTTTTCACATTGAGGACAACTGAGGAACTCATACGCAACTATTAAAAAAGATTAAAAAATTCACAGATGCTCCAGAAGGAAATATGATGCATTAAGAGCCGGGGGATAAATACTTTTTAAATTTGAATATCAGGGGAAATTTGACTTATTTTGTCATCTGGGAAACATGTAAGTATCTTCTGTACTAAATGAAAAAAATATGATCTTTAAACAAAATAAAAAATATTTCCACATCTTCATCCTGTTCAAAAGTTTACACCCCCGGTTCTAAATGCATCATGTTTCTTTTTGGAGCATAAGTGAATGTTTGTACCTTTTGTCAGAGTTGTATATGAGTCCCTCAGTTGTCCTCAAAGTGAAAAGATTGATCTCAAAATCAGGATTTAAGTTAAATATAGCCTAAATTTAAAGTTATGAAACTTAATTTTCCCCTTAACCCAAATTGTTTTGCTCTGAAACAAGTAATAGATTAATAAGACTAAAGATTGCCCATTTCATATACCCCAAATGAATTATATCTCATGTTTAAGCACTATCTACATAAGAGTCAGCAGCAAATTCCCAAAGGACTGGCTGAGATGAAGCAGTTCTCTGCAGGTATGAGTGCTGAAAGGCCGTTGATGGCCTGGAGAAAAGTGTCTAAACAAATTGTAAAATAGGAGCTATGTTTATATAGGAGTCACATATTTGAGGTCTAAATAACTACATTCTTGCCTAAAAAACTCTTAAAACTATATTTTGTGACACAACAGCAGTACTATTTTTAAAAAAATATGGTGGATTTGCTCGACCACCATGACAGCCGGCACAAGCAGAATGATACAAACGGTGAAACGGTTCCAGTGCTGTTACTGGGGAATATCGCACGGCTCTCAGACAAATAGATCCAGGAACCAGAAAGAACTGTTATATATACATATATATATATATATATATATATATATATATACATACACACACACACACACACACACACACATACACACATAAAAAAAGATTATCATGTTTGTTTGGATGATTGTCCATCAAATTGGTGTAAACAACAGAAATGGCTGAACATAAGAATCCTGAAAAAAATCTATTACGTTTCTCAAACTATTAAGAGGCACAACGTCGATAATAATAAGAAATTTCTTGTTTCTTGAGCACCAAAGCACATTAGAAAGATTTCTGAAGGATCATGTGACACTAAAGACTGGAATAATGGGTGCTGAAAATTAAGATTTGCCATCACAGGAATAAAAATATAAAACATAAAATTACAATAGAAAACTGTTTTTATAAAATGCAATAATATTTCATAAATTAGTAATAATATTTTTACTGCCTTGGTGACCATAAGAGACTTCTTTTAAAAACTTTACGAAAATTACACAAATATTGTTTTTATAGATAACCAATGACGACATACCTTTCTGAGAGCTTTTTAGCGAACCCGAAATCTGTCAGTCGAATGTGTCCCTCGCTGTCCAGCAGTATATTCTCTGGTTTCAGGTCTCTGTAGACTATTTCTTTGGAGTGAAGGTATTCAATGGCGCACACGATTTCAGCTGAATAAAACATTCCAGTGCTGTTGCTGAAACGTCCTCGGCTGCGTAAATAGCTAAAGAGTTCACCGCCATTCACATATTCCATCAACATGTACAGGAAGCGATCATCATGATGTGTCCAGAACCTGAGAAAGGTCCACATAATATTTACTTTATTAACTTTTCCAGGTCTAGAATTCATACTTTTAAAATTAGACTACCACATATCCAGGTTTTTCCTCTTATACACTGTGTTCCAAATTATTATGCAAGTGACATATCAGTAGGATTTCAGTACAATAAACATTCAGATTTTAGTTTTTCTAAGAAAGTGCTTGTTTGTTTATTTATCCATGTCTTTTTAGATAACTGGTATCAATCTCAGACAAAATAGTTTGCCAGGTCTACTTAGGCAAATGGAAACCCTACTTATAGTCCATGGGCCCAGGCCACAATTTTCTCTAATTGGTACCACCCAAGGTGGCAAATTCTAGTTTGATTTTTTTTTTTAAGTCCATATCTCTAGATGATATTACAACATGATAACCTTTTGTTAGTGGTAGCTTTGTCAAAGAAATCAGCCTTTAATGACACTGACCGTTGAGCCAAAGAATGAACAAATCTTGTAACTTTATTTGAACAGAAAATGTCATACAAAGAAAAACAAAATAATTCTACCTTGTTCATGAACTTATTTGGTCATTGCAAACTGTTTCTGTTTATTCATCATCATCGTCATCATCATCATATTCACATGAAATTTCAGCCGTCTTAAACTACTTCCATCTCTGCATCTCCACACACTCAATCTTTTTTTTAATTACTCACGAAGTTGTTATTGTAGAAAAAATGTATCAAATGAAAGAGTGGACCTTCTGCTTCACAGTGACACTAGTACCATGCTTGTAGAATACAGATGGTCGGAGTAATCTTGATTTGAATATGCATCAAATTAAACAAACACTCATTTTTTACACAGCTGAGTCATAGCTAAATAAGTCGCGAAATGCTTACAGCCTGCAAGGGTAACACATATCAAAATAAACAGCAGGACTCGCCTTTTCAGATGATGCTAGTGGCTTATCTGTACAATGAAGTACACTATATTGCCAAAAGTATTGGGTCACCCCTCCATATCATTGAATTCAGGTGTTCCAATCACTTCCATGGCCACAGATGTGTAAAATCAAGCACCTAGGCATGCAGACTGCTTCTACAAACGTTTGTGAAAGAATGGGTCGCTCTCAAGAGCTCCGCGAATTCAAGCGTGGTACAGTGATAGGTTGCCACCTGTGCAATAAGTCCATTCGTGAAATTTACTCACTACTCACTTTCCATGGCCGAGCAGCTGTATCCAAGCCTTACATCACCAAGTGCAATGCAAAGAGTCGGATGCAGTGGTGTAAAGCACGCCGACACTGGACTCTAGAGCAGTGGAGACGTGTTCTCTGGAGTGACGAATCACACTTCTCTGTCTGGTAATCCGATGGACGAGTCTGGGTTTGGCAGTTGCCAGGAGAACGGTACTTGCCTGACTGCATTGTGCCAAGTGTAAAGTTTGGTGGAGGGGGGATTATGGTCTGGGGTTGTTTTTCAGGGGTTGGGCTTGGCCCTTTAGTTCAAGTGAAAGGAACTCTTAATGCTTCAGCATACCAAGACATTTTGGACAATTTAATGCTCCCAACTTTGTGGGAACAGTTTGGGGATGGCCCCCTTCCTGTTCCAACATGACTGCGCACCAGTGCACAAAGCAAGGTTCATAAAGACATGGATGAGCGAGTCTGGTGTGGAGAAACTTGACTGGCCTGCACAGAGTCCTGACCTCAACCCGATAGAACACCTTTGGGATGAATTAGAGCGGAGACTGCGAGCCAGGCCCT
Organism: Hypophthalmichthys nobilis; assembly: GCA_037950665.1. Lineage (NCBI taxonomy): Eukaryota > Metazoa > Chordata > Actinopteri > Cypriniformes > Xenocyprididae > Hypophthalmichthys > Hypophthalmichthys nobilis. The sequence continues at coordinate 23,475,722 of CM075480.1, read as the reverse complement.
CTCGTCCAACATCACTACCTGACCTCACAAATGCGCTTCTAGAAGAATGGTCAAAAATCCCATAAACACACTCCTAAACCTTGTGGAAAGCCTTCCTAGAAGAGTTGAAACTGTAATAGCTGCAAAGGGTGGGCCAACTCCATATTAAACCCTACAGATTAAGAATGGGATGTCATTAAAGTTCATGTGCATGTAAAGGCAGATGTCCCAAAACTTTTGGCAATATAGTGTATGGTAGAGTAATCTGGTTTTGAAACTTGCACCTGTCGCTGTTGTTGCATAATATACTATTTCATATACAGTACATACATATTTTTTTCAAATTGCTAGGTCGTGGATTGTCCCACCATCATGGTTCTGATATCACCAGATTACAGACAGTCTTGTCTATCCATATCTGAAAAGATATCCCCCATAATATCAATATCTTTTGAGATAGATATACAAATATAACAATTTAATAGATGCAAAAAATAGTTTCTTTAATACGAAGGCTAAAATAAAACGTATACAACAAATATCATGTGAAATTATGGCAGATCTGGATAGCCCTGACTGTCCTGAAAAACATCAACATATAGCATGTATGGCTAAATCTTACAATAGACTTCATACAAACCTGCTGTGCAGATACTGTAGGACGATAATGGCAAAAATAAGGATTGTCCCAAAAGATTAATAAAGCTACTCATTTGAAATGGATATCATGTTTCAAAGTATTTATATGGACTCTACAAACAAACTGGTACCAAAGAGATTTTGCCACCTTAGGTGGTACCAAATTCTGGCTTGGCCCATGGACTATTAGGTTGTTCCACATTATTAAGCAAGTCACAGTTATCATGCAATATGGGGAGGAAGAAAGATCTTTCTGAAGATTAAAATCATGAAATGGTGCAATGTTGTGCAAAAGGCATGAAAACAACCAACACTGTGTGAAAACTGAATGCAGATTATTGAAGTATCATAAGATTTGTGAGTGATTTAGAGCACAGCAGAACTCGGTCAGATAAAAGCTTATTAAGTAAAGTTTGTCAAACAGGTTAATTGTATTAAAAAAAAGAGCCAATGTTGAGCAGCAAACATGTATTTGAAGCTCCTGGTGTCTCTGGAGTCTTAAGAACCTCTCCATGCAGTCTGGCAGTTATGTGTAAAATTGCATTTTAGCCACCACTAACCAAACCTCACAAAGAGAAACATTTACAATGGGTGTAGAAATATATTTTCAAACAGGTTTATTGCTGTTGTGTTTTTTTGCAGCATAGGATAGAGCATAGTGCATTGTATTTCAGAAGGCACTATCCTTCTTTTTATACCAAAGCTGAAAATGGCCAGTTATGAACTCCACATATCTTCCAGAAGTCATTTTGACACCCTCAGATACCCTAAAGGGACCTTCCATCTCACTTCCCAATAATCCAGCCCAAATCATCACCCGCCATCTCCCTGCTGACGTCGCAGTCTCGTTGGGACGTGGTGGCCATTCACCAACCATCCAGAAATCCATTCATTTAGACCATCTATTGTAGTACAGCATTCATCACTGAATAAAACTATTTAAAAATGAGCCTTTATGTATTTCTAAACTGACTGTAAATGTTTCTCTTTGTGAGGTCTGGTTAGTGGTGGCTAAAATGCATCTTTACACACAACTGCCAGCCTGCATGGAGAGGTTTTTGAGACACCAGAGACACCAGGAGCTTCAAATACCTGTTTGCTGCTCAACACTGGCTTTTTTTTTTTTTAATACAATTATTTTTTTTGACAGGAACTTTCCTTAATAAGCCTTTATCTGACACAAGATTGCACAACACTGCACCAATTCATGCTTTATATCTTCAGAAAGATTTTTCTTCCTCCCCATATTGCATGAGAACTGTGACTTGCTTAATAATGTGGAACAACCTCTAACCTCTATGTATCTAGTTGTTAAGGGGGTGAATTAAAATAAGAAATATTTTTTCTTGAGGCCTCCTGGTTGAGAACCACAAGATCAGTATTTATATTAAAAAAATAAAATAAAAATAATAATAATAATAATAATAATAATAGGTTTAAAGATAACAAATTCAATGTTCTGAATTGACTAAACTGATTGTAGCAGGTAAAACAACATTTGACATTGATATATTTGGTACTTCAGAACATTGAAATGTTTATACAGCAGACTGAAATGTTTATACAGATCATAAACCAGTGTGTGTTTATGAAATAACAGTGTATAAACAGTGTTCTCAATTCTGTTAGCCTATACGTTAATGTTGTTTAGTGTTCACTCACAGTCTGACAAGGAAAGGATGGTTCACCTCCGTCAAAACCTCTTTCTCATTATGTACGTGTTGCTCCTGCTTTAGACGGATAACATCTGGGATCTTCATCGCCTTCAGAGCAAAGAAACCTCTTGTCTTTTTATCCTTCACCAGAAAAACCCTTCCAAAGGTTCCTGTACCTGAAACAATGTGGAGTACTGACATAAAGACAGTGACTACAAATAATAATAATAATAATAATAATAATAATAATAATAATAATAATAATTCACACAATAGCCTGACAAAATTCAATAAATAGAGAAACTTCATTCACAGTGGACCAAAAATGTATGGACACTTAAGCTACTTTGCATACTACCACTTTATCCAACTTTTTAAATACTGAGACTGCAGAAGCATGTTTGTGTTTGTTCTCCACAGATGAATGGCACTCAGAACAGGGAGCGTAAAACTCTCAAAGACGGCCTATCTCAAAGAAGGCTTTGATTTCTACTGTATGGGGACACGGGTTTCAGTGGGTAAAAGATCTTATGCTACACACATATGATCAATGGCAACAGAGAGAGCTCTCAAGCTGAGAGAGCAGGGCACCTTGAACCACCCACCAAATTACAGGCTACTCAGTCTTACCGGAGCACTTTTACAAGCTTGACAGGTCAATACCAACAGGAGACAACTCGACAGGCTATTTGAATCAACACATCCTATTATATGCTCTTAGACCTAAACCTCACACTAAATCCTTAACTAATTTTTGATGACAAACCAAACATAACCTTAAAGCATGGTGAGTAAAAAAAAAAAAGAAAAAAAAAGAAAAAAAGAACCCTGTTGTGTGTATGTGAGGAGTTGGCGTTCTCTGCGGGTACTATTAGCACTCGGGTCAAGAAGTGGAAAACCACAGTCGTGGAGTGGCAGTAGTTTGGGTTTAAGGGGCATGAAGTGGATCAAGAAGCTGTGAGATGCCGCAGAGAGGCTTGTGTTTATATGTTTAACCTAGCTTCGGCTTGAGAAAGACTTCTTAAGTAGTATACTTAGACACCTGAGAAAGAACAAACATCCCCAACATTTTGAGAAAAAAAATAAAAAATAAAATAATAATTATATATATATATATATATATATATAAAACAATCACATTGACAATGTTACAAAGATTTTTATTTCAAATAAATGGTGTTCTTTTGAACCTTCTATTTATCAAATAAAAAAATGAAGCACAACAGTTTTTAATATTGATGGTAATAAGAAATCTTTTAGCACTAAATCATAATATTAGAATGATTCCTGAAGGATCATGTGACACTAAAAAAATGGATTAATGGCTGCTGAAAATTCAATAATATAATTAATATAATTTAAGTTTAAAAGACTGATAAGTTGACTTACAAGCTGATTGTTCTTAAAAATTTAAGGCAGCAACTAAACTTTTTTTTTTTTTTTTTACAGTGCAGTAATACATTTGAATGAATATATATATATATATATATATAAACAGAAAACAGTTATTTTAAATTGTTTTTTAGAATATTATTGTGAATTAAATTTATTAAACTTTGGAACAGTAGGTTTTTTTTTAAGCTTAATATGCATATATGGAAGAAATACCACAAATAAATATACAATTATTAATGCACTTAAACAATGAAAAGTTTAATATTTGATAAAAATTCTTAACATTTCCCCACATTTCTAAAAACATTTAATGAAATTTCATAAAACTGTTGCTTAGTAATATTAAAAGGACAATAAAGTATTGAGACTCATGGCTCTTCTTCCATGTACATTAACAATGAAATTACAAATGTCAAAAGAAAGATATATTTCATAAAACAAGTAAAAAAAACTGAATTCGAAGCAAAATGTTTAATGTTTACTGAACAAAAACTAAGCCATGCTCTAAGTATTTGTAACAGGGTAGTTTCAGACGACCTACATTTCTTGTAGTTGCATCGTGTGATGAGCTATGAGCTACAACATAGAGGAATAACTGACATGGAATGTTGGCTTTTAACACGTTTACCTCACACAAGGAATCTTTGTTCAGAGAGCACTTTGTTGACATGGTTACACAAGCATGGAAGAAAACAAATGCCTTAGATGTCAGTGGGGAGGAGGCGGGATTGGTAACGTGAAGTAAGACACTTGTGATGATGACACATTATTAGATCATGTTTCCGACATTACAGGAAAATTTTATTCATCTAGCTACATATTCAAAACTTCAAATCTCAGTTGATCCAATTGAGCTTGATCCAAATTAAATTTCAATCGAATTGAAAGGGGTGGGACCTGAAATAATTTAAACAATATAGGGGAAAAAAACTAAGCATGTAAACGCATTAACATGTTCTCAATCGGATTCAGAAATACATTGAGCACGTGCAGTGCTGTGACGATGTCTACCAGAGCCCTTTTATAATAAGATCTGTTTACATGCATTTTATTTCTTACAAATGTGCATATGTTTACTTAGGTCTTATGAACTGGTCAGTGAATAAGTATTTGCTAAAAGAGCTCTTCTGACATTTGTCAGCTTTCCTTTTAGGTAAGCCATTAAGGCAAAAATGATACTCACTCTAGTAGTGACTCCAGTGACATTATAGCTGTAGCTTTCTCCAGTTATGAACGTGGTGAGTAGGGCACTGCGCATACATTTAAGTTTTGTTCGGAATACATAAATGTGTAACGGAATACCAGACTTGGAGACAGAGATTAGGTTAAACCCAAACAGGGCATTTATTGACAGTGATGAATTAAACAGAAAGCAGGTTAGTAATGGTAGAGTCAGAATAACGATGAGCAAATGCATATGAACTGTCTGATTCTCTTTTCCTTTACCAGGGTGACAGAGGAGCAATGATGACTGGAGCGTGATATTAGAGAAAGCACACACACACACACACCTCTTCACAGGATTATGGTGAGTAGACAGGTACGTATAATATTCCAAAGAGTAGCTTACAGGAGATTGCTGGAGTATCACAGGGAGATCGATTCACAAGGAGATCCAATAGGTAAATAGAGTGGTTAAGCCTGTTATCCATAGTTGAGACCAGACAAAGAGTAACTGTAAGGTGTGTGCTATTATCCTAGAGCAGACTGGAGTGCTGATGGGAAACAGGTGTGGGTCATGACCGAGTAAGTGTAGGTAATGAACAGGAGGGTATGCTGGGAAATGTGGTCTTTGACTAGATGACTGGACTGTTGAAGTTGGGCAGATGAGGAGTATACACCCTTCTACGGGCAGCTCCTGACAAACACAAAAATGTAACGACAGTTTGTTGTAGGTTTTGAGGGCCTGAGAGTGAGGGTCTGAGGCATTGAGGGGGAACAGTGAGTGAGAGGGCAGTGGAGGAGTTGGTGAAGGAAAACACCACAGACTGAGCCAGACTAGAGCTAGGACGAGGACCCACGGTGGAAACCAGGAGTAGGGTTGCAGGCTCTGGCTCCGGGATGACCTTCTCCATCTGTGGAAGGTCCTTGGTGGGCATTGGCTCTGGCTCTGGCTCTGTGACCGTGGTGGGTTAGGGGCCTTCTAAGCTGTGGGTATATGGCAGTCATTGGCTCTGGCTCAGTGGTGGGTGTGAAGGGCGGAGAAGGACTAGGGAGGAGTTCCAAAGCGAGTGGTGTCTCTTGAGTTGAAGACCGATAACACCAGGAGAACTAAAGTGGGCTAGGGAGGCTGTGACTGAGGGGCGATGGTGTCTTCATCTACTTCTCCTACTGTGAGGGAGGAGCCACTCAGCCACAGTACATATTCTAGATATCGTTCCAGGGTACAGGTGGTAGTTCCCGCTGGTAACTGGTGGACTAACTCTACAAACATGGAAAACAGTGATAGATGGACCTCTCAAACTTACGCTAAGAAGAACATCCAGCGTGACTTTGAGCGGACCAAGCGAAACATGATTATATTTCTGCTCAGCTAGCAACACTGGGCATCAACCACACGGCAAAAGCTTACGTTAAAACTTTTTTCATATACTGTCTACTTTCTTTGTATAACAGTTCTATCTAATAACACATGGACAGGACTGTTAAACAGATCGTAAACTAATGAAGATGGAGAATGCGAGCACTGTGTGCTCAGGCTCTGGCTGAGCTGTTCTTAGCGTCATCAAAATAAAAGTCAGCGCACTTTACGTCACAACAGAGTTCCTACTGGCATTGCGAATGCAAGCAGGAAAATGGCCCTAGGGGAACATTAGTTCTCGGGGAACCATCCTGGTGGCTAGTTCCCATAACTAAGTTTCTAGAACAACATGGTGCGAAAGCCCTATTATTATTACATGCATGTTTATTTTTGTTAGTTGACATGTAAGGCTTAATGCTATAGAAAAGTAATAAAAAAAAAAAAAAATCAGGAAGAGTGTTTTCAGATGGTTTTTTATGTTTACATAAAAATATGGCATGCATTTGCTTCAAACAATGGTATAACGCTATTCAAAACATCAATTAATGTAATTGTGATAATCGTAATTAATAATCGCAATTACAACTTCAAGGGAATAATCGACAATTATGATTTTTGTCATAATCGTGCAGCCCTAGAAAATAGCCTTAAATAATGTATAATTACAAGGTAAGCTTTTTTTCTTTTTTTACACACACGAGAAGCACGTTCAATGAGGACGCACAAGCGGATGCCTAAGTAACTAACAATACCTGCTTGTAAAAGCGAATGAATGTCCTGTATCTGAGGCTAAATCACTAAATATTGAGAATGCAAGATCACGTATTATATATTTCTAACTTCAAACGGAGTCAGCCAATGATAGTCTGCAAAAGACACAGGATTGAGTAAAATAATAATGTGGTTAATGTGGTGTGTACAATTTAAACTACCTTATTAAATAACTCCACTAACAGTAGCTGCTGTTCAGTTTGCATACTGCTGCTCTCCTTTTACACTCTTCTGAACTCTTCCCTCTCTTCATTAAAGCTCCAGTGAAGGATTGCCAGATAAAAACCAAACCAAATAAACTAAATAAAATTCAAAAATAAGTTTAGAATCAAATCTAAAATCACATCTATGCATATATCGAATCGACAATCCGATTCAAAATCAAGAATCAATTTTTAATAGAATCGTCACCGCAAGAATCGATTTTAATCAAATCATGAGATTCCAAAAGATTCCCACCCTTAATCAATAACTAAATTTATTTGAAATGATAATCAAAATTATTCCCTTAAGTATATCTCATTGGCGTAACAGATTGCTGTAGTAAAGCTATGAAAATGATATCTGATTATAGGCATCCACTGTATAATAAGTATGAGCTTTTGCCTTCAGGTCGAAGATTTAGGATCCCAGTGTTTCTTAAAAACAAGGGGAAAATCCTTTATACCACAGGCTTTTAAGTGTTTAAATGAAAGATAGTGAAAGAGAGTTTTTTTTTTTTTTTTTAATGAAGCAAGTCTTAAATTAGTATTGGGGATTGTTCTATTTTATATATATATATATATATATATATAAAAGCACTCAAAGCAGCAAGAACAAAGTACTATTCGTCTATCATTAGTGATGGTGCTGCAAACCCTAATAAGATTTTTAAGACGATCAGCAGCATTCTTGCACCAATCAAGTCACCAATTTGTTCCTCTGTGCAGGAGTGTAACAAGTTTCTTAGTTTCTTCATGGAAAAAATTGAAAATATCTATAAGTCAATCAGTTTGGTACCTTGCTCTGCAGTTCCTGAGACCTTTTCACCTAGTTTTCCTGAAAGTGCATTTTCTAGTTTTAACATAGTCACCAATGATTGTATTCTGAAATTAGTGATGGCAATGAATACAATTACATGTACTCTCGACCCAATCCCAACATCTGTTCTAAAGGGGTGTCTCTCTTTAATTAGTCCCCTCATCTTAAACATTGTGAACACCTCCCTCACTACTGGTATAGTTCCAAAAGCCTTTAAAGTTGCAGATATTACACCAGTCCTTAAAAAGCCTGGATGTGATAAGTTAGACCTATCCAATTACAGACCTATCTCAAACTTACCCTTTCTTGCTAAAGTTTTGGAACATGTTCTTGTGGCACAACTCCACTCACACTTGTCTTCCAACAAGCTTTTTGAACCTTTTCAGTCTGGGTTTAGAAAGGGACACAGTACAGAGACAGCCCTGGGTCGAGTTATGAATGACCTGCTTGTCTCAGCTGACTCTGGAGCCTCCACCATCCTGGTCTTGTTAGATCTTAGTGCTGCATTTGATACAGTGTGCCATTCTATCCTGATAAATAGGCTGGAGAGATGGCTTGGTATCACTGGTATGGTGCTTAACTGGTTTAAGTCCTACCTCACTGATCGTACCCAGTTTGTTATCTTGGGAAACAACAAATCTGAATTTGGACAGGTCTGTCATGGTGTTCCTCAGGGATCTGTCATGGGTCCATTATTGTTTAGTGTATATATGCTTCCTCTGGGGCAAATTATTAGGAAATATGGTTTGGGGTATCACTTTTATGCTGATGACACCCAAATTTACATCAGCTCCAAGTCTGATCCTATTCTCACCTCAACAATTCTTTCTGAGTGTGTGCAGGTAATAAAAACGTGGATGCACCATAATTTTTTAAAACTGAATTGTTCTAAAACAGAGGTCCTACTCATTGGCACACCAGCGACTATTCACAAGGGTAGCAATCTTAATTTGATTATGGATGACAGTGTAGTACTTCCATCTGCTCAGGCTCGTAACCTTGGAGTGATTTTTGACACTCATCTGTCTCTAGACTCTCACATTAAGAGTATCATAAAATCTGCTTTCCATCACCTCAGAAACATTGCAAGAATTAGGCCTTTCCTCACTCCACCTGATGCTGAAAGGCTTATTCATGCATTTGTTACTTCCAGGATTGACTACTGTAATGCACTATTCACTGGCTTACCTACTAAATCAATCAAACGCTTGCAGTATATCCAGAATTCAGCAGCTCGTGTTCTCACATATACTTCATCACGTCAGCATATCACAGGCGTGGTTTATAGTTTGCATTGGCTTCCTGTACAGTCACGTATTGTTTTTAAAACTCTCACACTAACATACAAAGCTATACATGGAATAGCCCCTTCCTATATCTGTGACTTAGTCACCCGTTACACGCCTTCTCGTTCCCTTCGGTCTGCTGATTCTCTTACTCTTTAACAGCCTCCCTGTAGATTAATATCTATGGGGGAGAGAGCTTTCCCTGTTGCTGCACCCAGGTTATGGAATGCATTTCCCGTTGCTGTTAGAGATGCTCACACACTAGCCTGTTTCAAGAAGCTGTTAAAAACTCATCTTTTTAAAATTGTTTATATGGACTGTCAGTAATATTCTATTGTGTTGTACTGTAATGAGTATTTTATGATTTATAGTTTCTTCTTTGTATTGCATTTATTGTAGATTTGTATTTTATTTGTTTGTAGCGATTTGGGTTTTAGAAAAGCGCATTATAAATAAAATTTATTATTATTATTATTATTATTATTATTTGTGTGTATGTTGTATTGTCTTCTGTGAAAATGCATGTTGAAACCCACTGGAACAAAATTTCCCCAAGGGGATAATAAAGTTTACTACTGCTACTTGGGTGAACAATTCATACATGCAAGTAGATTCCATTTTTTTTTTTTTTTTTTTCTAATCTTTGATCAAAATCTGAAAATGTACTTCCACTCTGGAATGGTCTTCCTTTTCTGATTACGTCAGTTTGACAGCTTGGGTAGAAGATCCCCTCCAACTGTCAGTCTGCTGCAATCCCCAATCCCCAAAAAAACAAACAAAAAAAACAAACAAAAAAAAACAAGCCACACCCTCTATTTTTTCGCATGCAATATTTAGTTTCACTTGGAAAATATGTCACAATACTGAAGTAAAGTCGGTCGCAACTACTGGTTCACAGTGACTTTAACCTAAACATTTTGTTCATCAAGATAATCTTCACAAATAAACACAATTTTTATGAATTTTAAAGACATTCACCAGAAGCAAAAAGTTAAAGATAAATGCTGTAAAACTACACAATGGTCCATTGCCACCATTAAGCTTCCAATGACTTTTTCAATCTTTTTTTTTTTTTTTTTGAAAGTCTATAAGTTGTAAAGTTTGAGTTAAAATAGTTTAAGAGTGTGAACTATCAACACAACAAAGCTGTAAAAGACTAGTAAGTATATACGTTTCCTTGTTCAGCATGATGCCGTTTAATGTCTTAAGGCAGGAACACACCAAGCCGACGATCGGCCGTCGGGCAGTTTTTGTTCATCGGCCGACTAAGTTTTCTCAGTGTGTTCCACACCGTCAGCTGAAGTTGATCCTTGTTGGCTTTTTTCCGGCCGATTCGACGAAGATGTTGAATCGGCGTCGGAGCTTGTCTGTCCGTCGGGCCATCTGATCATTCTGATTGGCTGTTCAGCTACTGCCACCTGCTGGTACGGAAAGGCATTTCATCTTGCACAGACGCAGAACGGACGTACTACTTTGCCGTCGGCTGTCGAGCGTCGGTTTGGTGTGTCAGGCCAACTTTGGACCCAGACGCTGCCGACGTGAGCCAACCCCACAGTCTGCTTTCGTCGCCACTAGTTCGTCAGCGTCGGCTTGGTGTGTTCCTGCCATTAGAAAACCTCTGTAGTCCTATTTAGCCACTTGTTAGCAACCACATAAGAGCTTAAAATCAAAATTGGCAATTCTTATTTTTTACGGAATATTAGAGTATTTATTACAAATGATTTATGATGTGCACATAATTATTTCTTTTAAAATTCACGTGCTCTTGTAATCTTTAATCACTTTAATCTAACTTCCCCCTCCCTCTTGCAATGACATCTCTTCTCTTCTCTGATGACGTGTTCACTGGCACAATGGGGGGGACAACCTGACACTCACAATAGATCACAGCAATAGACAATGTTTCAGGGATCCAATCAATTACCAATGTACAAAATCAAGTTCTGCCCAACATTTTTCTTGTTCAAGAAGTTGTTTCAGTATATGACACAATATGGAAGACTATTTCAGCTTCTGCTTCACGATTTAAATAATAATAATAATCACAAGTGATTATTTACAGTATGTCATTAAAAGTGAAAATATGTTCAGCTTGTGTTAAGCACCAACCATATTTCAGGCATTTACCAAAAACCCATTCAAAAAACGAATTACGAGGGAACTGTAATTGCAAAAATGCTAACGTTTTTCCAAGTTTTAGGACTCATTCCTGCAGCACATTATTGTAGGCTGTTTTTAGTTCCTAATTATACAATCAGTGTAATAAGTATAAATTAGGGCTGTCAATGTTAACGTGTTAACGCATGCGATTAATTCAAAATCCTTAACGTGTTAAAATAATTTAATGCATATTTAACACAAATAAATTACAGAAGCATGTGAAATTGCGTCATAGCGTAATTTACGTCACGCAGCTAGATGATCTTAAAGTCCATGCTGATAATATCAGAGATGGCAGAGAATTATTCATTCCAGTGTCTGTTTCGCTTTAAAACACACACTCTCTGTCATATTGTGTCATTGTATCTAAAGAGCGCAAGCCCTGTTCCTGTCTGAACGGAACGTCGAAACATCCCACCAGCTCTTGACGCACTGATCGCACATTGTCTTTATGCACAGACACATTTCAGTACATTCACGTTGTTTTCACACACATTCAGGATAATGTTTGGATTTGTCCTGTGTATGTTGCTGTGTACTTTAGTATATATGCAGGTCAAGGCGGTTGGTTTAGGTTTTTTTTTTTTTTAGCATATCTCCATGTGGCTCTGTTCAGTATCGCAACTTGACTTGTCTAAAATGTAAACAAGCTCTTTGCTGTTGCACATACGATACACTGTGAATTCTGAAACTTTTTTTTGCTGTGTTTTGTTTTATGGGTGCTTTGGTGTACATAAATGTATGAATTATATAAAAAAATATATAATTTGGATATTTGGTGTCCTTTTTTGGAAAGACATCTAAATTTACCTTGAAAAAAGCTGAAAAATACAGTTTTGTGAAAATCAAACTTCAATCTGATGGTTTACTTTGCTGGATATAGGCAATGATGGCAAAATGGACATGTTAAATAAGATAAATGGTGTATGCTTAAATTCACAACAAGTGTGCGATTAATCGCGATTAAGGGTGCACGATTAATCGATTAAAAAAAATATCTATTGATAGCCCTAGTATAAAAATATTCCAGTTTTCTAAATAGGCGGATCACTCTCGTTTCGGGTGGCTGATGCTCCTTTATCTGGATATGGGAATACCTTTTACTTTTCAATTACCAACCTTAACCATTAACTGGCCATTATCATGATTATAAAACACTGACCTTATTTTGAATCATTAATGAATACCTAATTGAAGGCATCATTAATGGATAAGCTGTTCTCTTATATACATTGAAATTGGTGTTTTTTAAGGTTGTAAAGGTTCTTTTTAAAAGTAAAGCACAATAAAGCACAATTTCAGCCTTGAAATGAAACTCATGTTTTAGTAATAGTCTGGCATCACATCTGACTTTATACTGGTGGGCAGAGATAACCTTCACTGAGCTGCATTAAGCCTGTGATATCAAATGCCTTAAAATCACTGGAAAATGTTCCAAGCTGTATTTGCCCTTACTTAACAAAAGAACAATTGTGCCGTACTATCCAGATTCAGTCTCTTTTCTGCCATGAATCAAATGATGATTTCCTCATTATTTTAATGACAATTTAACGATAAGAGCATACAGATAGGAGCTTAAACCATTCGTCACAGGCGGTAAATCTCTACCATTCCACAAAAAGCTCTGCAAATTGGATTATTTATGCTGGGCCTAATGCTATAGTATACACTTTGGATCCCCGCTATCCATTTTTATACAGGAGATCGCCTCTCAAAATGCCATGAGCAAAATTTTCCCCTAAACCACAAAGCAATTTCCTTGTACAGTAAACCACAGATCTGACATTGTTTCTTGGAAATAGCACTTATATATCCGCTCCAATAAAAACTGTGAGGCTGCTATGTACAAATTGAGGATTTGTATTATGTGTTAGGGCTGGGTGATATGGGAAAAAATAAAAAAATAAAAAAATTATATTTCTGTTTTGTTTAGGCTGAATGGTGATATACAGTATATATCTTGGGATTTTCTACTTTTTATGAAAACATATATATAGAATGTAAACATGTAGGCTATGCTATATATTATGTGCAAAGAAAGGGCTACAATAGCATCACATTCTAACATTGTAACAGCATTATCTAAAAACAAAAATAATTCTTTTTAAAGCAAAAGTTGAAATCACTAAATTAAAAATGAAAAATAAAAACAAAAGACTAAATGTTAACTGGTAAGAGGAACACATATTTACTCATCTAAAGCTTAGTAATTATATTAGCCTACATGTGATTAGTCCATTACAATAGTCACATACTAGGGCTGCACGATATATCGAAATTATCGAAGTATCGCAAATGTACATATCGCGATATGCATATCACAATGGCATGCAATATCTGAATGATTTTAATAGGCTACTTCAAAACATGCAAAAAGTCAAAGTTTTAGGTCGACGCATATTGCAGAGAATAGACTGAGCACGCGACTGTTACTTACGTGATGTTAAAAAGAGTTAAGCTCAATAAGTTGTGGAAAACAACTCCTTGCGGTCTCGCGCTGTCTGCCACACACACCGAAGCGTATGCACATGCTCTCTGACAGCGTGTGATCCCTTCAGTTCTCTTTCGCACTCGAACGGTCAAATACACACACATGTCAAAATGCCTGTATTGACGAGCATTCATGTAAACACAGTTGGTTATGTCTTAAGTGAACGTTTTCAGTTGGGAAAATAAATCAGATGTGTGTCAATAGGGCTGCATTTACACTGCAAGTCTTAATGCACAGATCCGATCTTTTGACCATATCCGATTTTTTTGGGCCCGTGTGTTTACATTCACTTTAGACATGACTGGTATCCAATATCTGTGTTTACATTCATTCATGCCCAAAATTCAAATTCTGACTGAACGAATACAGACTGGAAAATAAAGGTAATTTGCGTTTGTTGTTTTATCTACAGTCGTTAGATCTAGAATTCTGAAGTGAAATAAAGTAGCAGGTAAGATTACATTTATTTGAATGGATGATAATGAGAGAGCGAGCGAAGGAGAGAGCGCACACGAGAAAGAGAGTAGCCTACCCAGTGAAGCTTTTGGTTTATTAAAACAAAATGAAACAAAAAACCACACACGCGGCAGTCTCTTTTAAATGAACCGGGCAGAGGTTGAAATTCAGCTGCTGAATGTGTGTGTGTGTATGTGTGTGCGCGCATGCGAGCAATTTCTTTCAAGGAAAAAAACAGATAGACATAAAATTTCTACCTCAATAATACAGCTGCGAATTTGAGTGTGAGTGCATACAGGCACGTCTGCTTCATAATACAACATTAAAGCTACCTTTTAGTGAGCAAACATCTCGCCCTCGCCTTGTGATGGCTTGGAATTCCAAAGGGAATCGGATATGCATGTTTAGACGTAGGTCGCATGTCCAGAGGTCGGATATGTATCTGATTTAAAACCACATTTGGAAGTGGCTCAGATCGGATACGAAAAAATCGGATCTCGTGTGGATTTTTGTGTTTACACGTGTGCAACAAATTCCGATCTGTGTCAGATGTGAGCAAAAGATCTGATTTTTTTGTGCCAGTGTAAACGAAGCCTAGGATCCGTGTATTAGGTCTTAAAGGGACAGCAGCCTAATACAGCAAATCTGCTGCTATGTCAAACAACAAAAGAAAAAGAAAAAATTGCTCACTGCTCTTGACTGAATAACTTTTTTTTTAAGCTTTATTATGAATCAACGTATATTTAATTAATGTGAAGACTATGCAGTGTTTTAGTTTTACAATTTGATTAATCAGTTTATTTCTTGTTTCTTACTTGAATGTTACTGTTAAATATAATGTATAGGCCTACTTGAAAAACTTAAAGCACTCTTTATTTTATTTGCATCTTTGTTTTATTTGTCCTATTCTTTGTAGTTCTTATTTTTAATAACAAAGATAATTTAAAAATCAGGTGTTTTTGTTTACCTGGATGTTCCTAATGTTAAGTTTTAGGTTAAAATAACTATATATTTCCAAGTTGAGCAAAGAGTTTTTGGTATTTAAAGGTGCAATATGTAAGAATTCTGCAGTAAAATATCCAAAAACCACTAGGCCAGTATCCAATACAATATCCCAAAAGTTTGCAACTATTTGTATATCATGAGAAAATTGCAATTTTAACCAAGGCTCCGAGACGTGTGAGGAGTCGCCTGTCAATTGCGTCATACCCACGCTGCCCTCGGTTTCCAGTTTTATTTTGTAGAAACCATGGAAACACCAAAGACGCTTTAATATTTACATGTTTTAATAGACAATGGAACAACTATTTTGATATATTTAAAGACAGAAAACTAATTATTGTTATATAGCTCAACACGTTTAGTCTTTTTGTTTAGGCCAAATCTAATTTAATTGATTTTTTGCGAGTACCATGCTTTACCATACCTCAGAGAAAAAAACCTATTTTGTGAAGTAGCTAACATAGCATAATCAGATGCAGCTTTATTTTTAGTAACAGTAATACAGCATTTTCTCCATCATACAATAAGTTTTAAAATTAATTGCATGCTATTTATCAACACAAGCCATCCAGCATTTAATATGATATTCTAAAATCGATCTAGCTTACTGCAGTGTGCAACAGTGTCTCACAGCAGCCACCGAACGAATGCACACAGTAACGTTATAACATTTTCAACACACTCAAATGTATCTAATATGATAAACAGAGCTGCGTTACCTCATACTTATGACCGGAAAAGAGGAAGCGTCGCCGGCGACTGCGGCATATTAAAAGTTCCGCTGCTCGTGAGGCGTGTGTTGCGCAATCGCTCCAGCGGCCTCGTTCAGCTCCCACAACACTCAGTCCTGCTCTGCTTCATACTACAGTAACGTTAATAATCGCATCCATGAACATGATTTCTTCCCGAGTCCTATCCCAATTCTATTCCACCATCTGTTGAGGTGAAGACCACATGTCCCAAGATTCCGCGCTCAAACTTGGCGTCATGAAGCTACGCCTTTGTTTTGAATAGGCCTCTAGCGACCTCTAGTGGACAGAAAATATTACATATTGCACCTTTAAATATTCAATTTTTTTGTTTGTTTACATTGATGCTAAAATTACATTGTCAGATTTTTGACATTACTTTTTAAGTAATGCTAAAACACTGCTGTTCACTTTCAGAAGTTGTAGAAATTCTTTCTTTTCCCAGAAAGAATGTGAAACATATATATTGGATATATTATTTTAGTTTTTTAACAATTTTAAATATAATTTAAATTGATTTTACACACTTAAAGCAATATCGTACCGAATATCGCATTATTTAACAAGGTATCGCATGTCGCATTTTTCTTTATTATCGCACAGCCCTATCACATACAGTTACTGCTATCATAAATATGTACTTTAAACATTTTGTTTAAACATTGGTTTAAACATATGGCACATTTAAGGTCAAACAACAAATATTTTAGCAAAATGTATATTTTAGTCTGAATTATTGTGCTCCAATTCCATAAAGAATCCTATTCTATATCTATATAGAGGTGCAGGAATGAAGTCAAAACCTGGAAGACTAATTTGCCACTGGTTCCCTTAAGATTTTCCTATATGGGGTTTTATAATAGGGTTTTTCAATTTATGAGTAAAATAAGGTCTGTGGTAAACGTAACTTGACTATACTTACATGTTTTGCTCTGCAAATTAAAAACACCCATATCGAAATCAAATTTTGAAGTTTTGTTTATTTTAAAAATGCATGTTTCTAATAAGCATCTGGGTGTGAGTGTGTGTAATTTACGTTAAATAACAAAACATTTACCACGGACCTTATTTTACTCATAAATTGAAAAACCCCATTATAAAAACCCAAAGGAAAATCTTGAGGGAACCAGTATCAAATTAGTCTTCTGGGTTTTGACATCAATCCCTGTACCAGTATATTGAGCTCCGTTTGTTTGGTGCGTATGTGCAGCTGCGCTCGTTCATTGAAGTCTGTGAAGGTTAGCAGAGACTCACTTGCATAAGGCTTACTCCTGAAAGCAAAATGGAAATATTTGCATGATTTTATAACATTTACAGATAAAGAATATATCTGTGAAATGAAAGTTATGCACTGAGTAAAAAGCATCTCACACAGTAAACTTCACAAGTAGCCACACAGCACAGGTATCTGTCAGAGCATCTGACGGGCAAGCCGTGTTAAAATATACATGTTAACTATATCTTATGGGTTATTTTGAAGCCCTTAATATAAAGCATGTCTTATGTTTAGGACAAATTGGATTATGCACTTCCTCAGCTATTTTTCATGTGTGCATGTAATATTAAACTACTGTATATTGATATAAACTGCCTCATCCTAAATTGTTAATGGAGCCTGAGTGTGTAAGTTGATGAAGAAGATACTTTAATTATAGGCCTTTAGGTTTACTGCATAAGAACATATTTTAAACTTTCTGGAGAAGCATGATAATAAGTACACTCTAAAAATCCAACTTTTATTTTGTCAGACAAACTCTAATTTAAAGACTGACTGAACTCTCAAATGTATAAAAAGTTAACAAAGAAGAAAGAAGCATAAAAGTAACTCTATAAACTTTTGAGTTTGCTTAAACTGATAGTTAGGTAAACTAAGCAAGTTATAAATCTCTATGTAATGTGAATTTTATAGCTTAACTTAAAATACAAGCTCATTGAGTTTATAGAAATTTTGTTTTATGTTTGATGAAAACATAGACAAACTTCAAATGTTAGGTTGATACAACAAATTTTTCCATAAGTTTTGAAGCTGATTGCCTGAGCTTTTTCACCTTCTGATTTTTTACAGTGTTAACAATGCTTCAATGCTGCTGAACATAGCATAGCTCTCTTTGTTGCTAGTCTGCACTTGCTTGTTATAAACTTCCAACAGGAATCCAGCATGACAAGCTTATTCTTGTGAAACTGAAACCTCCCAAGGTTGAGGGACTAAAACAGAGTTTCGATGTAGGTTTACAGTCTATGGTATAGAAGACTGTTTCTGCCTTAGAATTAGAATATATATATATGGTAAATATGACATGCAGTTTAAGTAAGGAATAATTGACAGGCCACTGAATTCCCAAGGTGAATTCCCGACACACCCAAGGTGGTAATGCGGCCATAACGCGAAGCGTTTTTATATTCTGCTTATACTATGGTTACCACGCCTCAAGACACTGTTCCAACATTTGTTTTTGTCCTTAAAACACTCGTGTGTGGGACTAATTTCTTATGCATCTCATCCCAAGCCTCCGTTGCTAATTACAAAACGTAATTTCATAACTAGTAATGGAGGCTTGAGCCTTGATAGCAGATTAATACAGTTATTAACACAGTTGAGAGAGAGAAAGAGAGAGAGAGAGAGAGAGAGAGAGAGAGAATAAGCATATGTGAATTAGCCTGCCTGAGTCTGTGCGTTTCTCATGGCAGCAGTGTCTTTACTAACAGCGAAACTATAAGTTTATCTACCTCAAGAACCACACCAGTTATTACCTTGCTGGTGAGAAATGTCATGTAGCTTTTGAGTTGCTAAACTATTTTACTGATTAATTTGTCATGTTATGTTTGAAAGAGAGAGAGAGACCATGACAATAACTTGTCGTTTTCATCCTATTGTTTACTATATTTATTTGCTTGTTGGTGTCATTGTGGGTTTTTGTTTCTGTGGGTTGTAGGCTGTAGGACCTATTGAAATAACTGAAAACATTTGGCGAAGTGATATGGAACTGCAATGCGACCTGCCTAGAACAACTTTAGCCGTGCATTTCCATGAAAATAACTGCACACCTCAGAACGTTGGCCAACCAATCAGATTCAAGCATTCAACAGCCCCGTAGTATAAAATTTGATATAAAGTGGCAGTTGCAATTATGAGAAATAATGTCACACTTCGAGAAAAAAAAAAAAAGATTTAACCTCACAAAAACGATATATATACGATATATATTTGATGCACTGAAATATATATATATATATATTTTTTTTTTTTGCCAAATTGGCAAAACTGAAATTAAAGTTTTAGCCGAAAACTGAAAATAATGTAATAGATGCTAACAAAGTCAACTCGCCACCAGAGAAGCACTAACTAAACATCACTGTTTCGGTCAATTATTTTGGCACTCCAAAACCGTAAACTGGGATGCACCGATAGGATATTTTTTGGGCCGATACCGATTTTAACAAATAACTAACCCTAATAATAATAATTAATTCTAATTAAATAAAACATTTCTAAATTGACTGCAGCAATTAACATTTAGTCAGAACCTCTAGTAAATTGTTATTTTGTTCAGAATCGTGAGAAAATCGCAATCTCTATTTGAAACCAAAACAATCATGATTCTCAATTTATCCAGAATCGTGCAGCTCTAGCCCGACCCTCCCTGCAAATCGCTGTTCAAAGCCACGCCTCCTCCAAAACATGAATGCACACAGACCAGAAGCGAGGCGACCAGAGACAACGTTATTGGATTACATCATGTGTTATTCACGGTTGAGAAAACTTTACAGTACAGCGAGTAACAGAACTACAATAACGAACGTAAACAACTTTTTAAAAATGGAATCAGATGCAGCAAATGGATATGTTAGACATTTCTAACGTGATTGCTGATGAAAAACTAGCAGCACTGAGCACAAATTGAACAAACATTTTATGGTCCTACGCCTTCCACAGATGATATATATTTATAAAAATACATTTAGACCGCTTAACATATGAGGAGACTTTCAACCAGCATAACAAAAAAAAAATCACCTATTGCACCTTCAAAGCAGTATTTCATGTTAAAATAGAGACTCTGAATGCCTTTAAAATCCAATTTTTGAAGGCAGATTAGTGCTATCTGGTGGGAGTAAAAAAACTTTTGTAATGCGTGGTGTAACCAATAGATATATGGCTGATAAAATATAGATATATAGATGTATGGCTATAAAAAGGCTTATAAATTCTGCATCAGAAGAAGCATCAGTTTTTGCACTATTTCTACCACAGTCAAACCTGAACACAGAGAAAGACATTTTGTAACAAATAACATCAAAATTCAACAAAAATGAACAGGAATGCTTTATCAGAGCTTAATCAACCTGATTTCAACCTCTTATTTGAGTCTACTGGCTCAATTTTGGCATATTGTTTAGATTATTTCCCATTAATTTCCTATGGCTGTCATTTTTGGCCACAAACAACACAAGTGTAACTATTTTATTTTTTTACAACCATTTAGTTTTCTGTACCGAGTTTTCTACCGAGGAAGTAATGTAATGACCAAACAACACCAGAGGGTTAATCCTTAATTAAAGTTAGTCAAGAGTAGTGAGTGATTTTTTTGTCTTTTGTTGTTTGATTAACATTAAAACACAGACAACAGCGCAGCAGGGATAACAGGCTGCTGTCACTTTAAGAGCTGCATGGATCCAATATACTGGTGCACAAGTGTTTTATTTCTCAACTGTTTAAATTCATTTAAGACATAACTGACTATGTTTACAAGGATACTCACCAAGACTGAAATTTTGATATAATTTTGTGTGAATTAGAAGACGTTTAAAAGAACTTAATTCAGTGTTTGCACGCTGTCTAAAATGCAGCTTTGGATGTGTGCGCAATAACCAACATCAGAAAAACAAAACCAAAACAGGCTGACACATGTGCAGAATGCTTGTGTACACATTTCGACCTGACCTGGTTATTTTCTAAATGTGAACTGTTCTCCTCCTTACCCTGAGGCTCTTAAACAATGAGTTGTCCTTTCAGTTTCACGTAGTCCAGCTAAAAGAGGTACTACTAATAACTAAAATGTCAGGCCTTAAAAAGAATGGCAGGACTAATATTAGCCACTATGCCCATCACCGACATCATGACTCGATAATGAATAAATTCTTATTCAAGTATGTATTCAAGCATGTTGCTCTCACCAATAGCTAAACATCACTGGTGGTGTTAATGCAGACTAGACTGGTGCAGGTTGCTCTCTTATGATGTTTGTTCTATGGCTTGAGTAATAATCCTGTCAGTTTCTGCCTGAAATCACATGGTGCTAATGAGAACGAGGAAGTACTTGGTGCTCAGAAAGGAGGTAACATGTTCTTGCCATGCATTTCAATATAAATGGGGCTGTTTAGAAACGGAGCATTCTATTAAAAGAAACGATTTGGTCACATGAGATTTACTCCTTGTCAGACAGGCCTTGTTCCATTCATGTGAACAGTACGTATGTACTAAATTACTTTTCACTGCCAAATGTGGGAGTAGAAGAGAAGGTGTGTAATGAAACTAATTAAAATGTGTTAGAGGTGTGAGTGAACTAAGATAGTGAGGTCTTCAGGGGCGGAAGGGAGAGGAAGAACAAAAAACAAAAAAACACAGCATTGAGTATTCTTATGGGTTAAGTTTTAAAAGCAAGAAAAGCACAACCATAAACTGCAAATTAGTAGTAGTAAATTACAAACTAATTTTATTATTAGCATTGCACCAATGTAAGTGAAATTCTGCAGACCTGTCTATAAATGCAGGCTAAAACATTATGAGTTGCATTTTGCAGAAGTTTTTGGCTCTTCCATTTTGGAACAAAAATTAGGCTAAGGTGGGAAAAATTAGATCAGTTAATGTTTGTTTGTAATATATACTACTGTTCAACATTTTTGGCTCAGTAAGATTTTTGAAAGACGTCTCTTACGCTCACCAAGGCTGCATTTATTTGATCAAAAATACAGTAAAAACAGTAATATTGTGAAATATTATTACAAAAAAAAATAATTAATAAAATAATTGTTTTCTAATTTTATATATTTTACAATGTAATTTATTCCTGTGATGGCAAAGCTGAATTTTTAGCAGCATTACTCCTGTCTTGAGTGTCACATGATCCTTCAGAAGTCATGTGTACTTTATGTTTAAGAAACATTTCATATTATTATTGTTGAATGAAAACTGCTTAATATTTTTTTGAAAACTGAATTTTTTTTTTTTTAGGATTTTTTGATGAATAGATTAAAAGGACAGCTTTTAAACTTTTTGTAAAATTATAAATATCTTTACTGTCACTAATCAATTTAATGCACCCTTGCTGAATAAAAGTACTATTAATTTTTAAAATTCACTGCATTTTTCTAAGAACAAAAAATTTGAATTGAATGAGGAACGAAGCTATGCGAGATAGACATACTTCCAAAGGGTTTGTACTGTTGTGCAACTGGGTGTTGAGCTTTCAGCTGACTCAACTTTGAAAATACTTTTCTTTCTTTTTTTTTTCTGGTGTTATTCATTCGTGAAAAGTTAATGGCATCCACCCATGAAAAAGATAAATGAAAATCAGCTTAAAAATCTACTAGTAACAAGTAACAAAATATCAAAAGTATATTTTTGAACTATATTTAGGTCTTGCTCTGCAAAGAAAGGATGCAGGTATACTTGACAGCCCATTAATGCAGTCATTCCCAAGGGAATTCCCAGGGCAACTTAATATGCTGCTATAAAGCTCTGGCTTGTCTCTTTGTATAGTTGGTTGGTCTAAATGGTAAGCTTAGGATCAAAAACTAAACCTTGACATGTCATTATAATGAGTCACTTGGTGAGACAAACATGGGTGGACACATTTTAGAGAATATGAAAACATTTTGGAAAATCTTTGTTGACTAAAACGTGTTTTAATCTGATGCAGAAGGACCAACTTACCAACAGTGGCAATGGTGTCCAGATCATCTAGTGTGTAGGTCCTGTTGGTGGTCAGGGATGCGGCCCCTGCGGATATCGTGGGACTGCCTGCGTCTGTCCTGCCACTATCCCGACCAGCACTGCTTTCATTATTTATTCCAGCTTTGCCTTTAGTTGATGCCATCTTCTTCCGTATAAATTTTCTAACTCTAGCCACATTAATGGCCAATTCTAGATATCAAGTCTAGAATTACCGCTTTTGGAAAACGCGCTATCGATAACATACACATTGATCTGTTTTGGTCAAGTTAACATATCCTTTGTTCGCACAAACCAGAATGTGACCCTCTGCTTTCCATCGCTTGGCAACCAGACATTTATCAGAACAATAAAGATTAGTAAACAGCAAGTCATTAAAATATTAAGCGATTCATGTCAATGGGACTGTCATTTATTCTCTACTTTATTACGGACGTCCCCTGTGCGACTACTGCACGTTAACAAAGACAGGAGTGGACAGGATTCAAACTTCAAGTCTTACGAATTCAGGAGGTTATCCAGTCGAAAATTTTCAGGAACAAGGATACGATATAAACGTTGGTTGATGGTCCCCTAATGTATACTGCCAGATATCAGATACATTTCAATTATTTACTTCCCCTTCCGTACCCATCAAGATATCGGCACCCATTTCCCCTTCAAAACATCGCTCAGCGGCAAGGAAGCAGAGAAACGCTTGAAAACTGACAGGCAGCGGCATTGACCAATCATATGCAGCGCGATTGCGGCAATGTCCAATCGAACGTTAGAAAAGGCGGAGCACTATTTGACTGACAGCTTGAGTGTACGTAATTTCTCAGTAGTTTGTAGCACATGTAGACACAACGTAGACATCACCACGCCTTGGGTACTGGATGCTATTTTGGGGGAGGAAGACACGTTGTAGCTTCAGTCTTTCTGACAGGAGAATTTTCACCTTATATATAGATATAGGCTATTTAGTCTATACATTTCATTTAAATATATTTTTTCTTAATCATTTCATCAAAACACATAGTATCCGTTAATTATATAGCACAGTGACAGCACTATAATTCTCAGCCATCTAAGTGGATGTGACTAAATACTGAACATAATACTTAACAAAATTATACAAGACAGTGATAGAGAGCTGCTGACATGAGATAGGTGCAGTCCTTCATCTGAGATGTTTGTGTAAAGCAGTAATGGCAAATTCATAAATTATTAAAAACTACCCTTTAGATTTTAGTAGGCTACCATAGCCATCCACTCTATCTATCATTTTGATCAAAGTTTACTCTTACTGGGTCCTATAAATTACTGTGCTGCCTTCTTGAACTTACATTTGTAATAGAAAGCTCAAATGTGCAGAATATGCTGAAAAAGCAGGACTTGGAGGATTTTCCTTCAGTGGGCATTTTAACTGCTCAAGACAAAGAGACACATGAACATATCACAAAACATAAAAACAGAATGTAAACTTTTGAATGGGTTAATTTCTGTAAATTGTGGAATGTAAACATCTGTTATGTTGAATAGCTTATTCAGTGCAATACTAAATAAAAAAACAAAAAACAAATGCAATTTTTATGATCCCTCTTTAAAAAAATGATTAACATTTTGCAGATTCTGCAAGGGGTATGTAAACTTATATGACCACAACTCCTATTTATTTGGAATGCATATATAATGGAGCTTATATGCGCAATTTATTTTGAAAATGGGGGTTGTAAGGATGGAATTTGATTTTTTTTTTTTTGTTGTTGTTGTTGTTGTTGTTGTTCTCAAAATAAAATTATTTAGCACAGCTGCTCAAGACCCCATACAAAACTTACAACCCACTCACTCATACACTTACTGTTATGGACTCACTGACCCATGTGTAAACCTTAAGTGTCTATTTATGGACTGTGCTCTGCTCTCTGACCAGCCTAAGGGAGATGATCTAAGCTAGTTTACAGGCACCATGGAGTTTCTCTTTAGACTTTCAAAAATGTGATACCTAAAATCCAATGCATTTTAAAGCTGCAGTCCGTAACTTTTTTTGGCTAAAAATTATCCAAAATCAATTTTTGAGCAAGTACATATCCAGCCAGTGTTCAAAACTATCTCCTTATCTTAGCTCGATTCACAAATGTAAGCTTGTAATAATGTTTTATAATAAGAGCGACCTGGTGGATTTCCGCAGGAAATTCGAGCATGCAGCAGTTCGTCTTTGCGTCATTACGTCACATCTGTAAACAGAAAGGAAGGAGTCCAGGCTAGTCGGCTTTATCATGTGAGGATGCTGCTTGTAGCGGTTAATTTATAGCCTGTTCTCATAGCAGCTGAAATAATTAAATTTATTATTTTGATGGCGGATTATAATCCAGAAAGGTCCAAATGACAATCATCAGTGACAAATAGAGACTTACCTGTAGTCAAAAAGCAAAAGGCTTCGGACTGTGGAGTGGCTACAGAAATTGAAATCTACAGGTAACGCTATAACGTCACACACTAAATACATAGTCACGCAATGTTGATGTTGTTAATGTTAACAATTTGAGAACAAAGTATAACAGTAATAATAATTTGCACAGTTTGGTGTGATCCGAGCTAAGCAATCGTTAGATTTAATCACCATTGGCAGCACGATTCATTGTAGGCCTAATGCTTTTTTCCTCAGTTGGTCAAAACAAAAGTAGCAGAAATGTTACTTACTTGTTCAGATGATATTTTCCAGCGAAAATTTATATATTGGTCATACTTTCAAGACGTAGAATCTGTGATTCTGAAGTACAGTATCCACATCGTCGTAGTGATTGACAGCAAACATTAGATTCATCCGCTGAGGAGCCGTGCCGATGCACAACGCACTTAACGATAACAATTCCGCATATGACTGCAATCGCAGGTTTCAAACAGAGATGGCGACAAAGAGGAAAAATGCTGGACTGCAGCTTTAACAAGTTAAAAATGTCAGTTTTTATTCTGTTACATAAACAAGCATCTCTAACCATTTTTTCATGCCTCTTGCATTAAAGGCACAAATGTAATGGCATTAGCTAATTACCTAACATAAAATTAACCTAACATAAAACTTAGTTTTAAAAGTAGTTTTAATTAATTACCAAAACCTTAATATCTAGCTACTAGCTATATGTTCACATTTTGTGTGATGTGATATTGTATTATGTGAAACAATATATTAACCCCATAATTTTTTAAAATTAAAATTTAATTACCAAAGAAAATGCATTATTTGAATGTTTTCTGTAATATAGTGGAAGTAAAAAAAAAAATAATAATATCATTTCCTCATTTTTCCTCAAAAAATTGTTGTCATGTGTTCACCTATGTTATTAGAAAAAGTTTTTTTTTTTTTTTGCTTTAAAATATGGGAAACATATATCTTTAAATAACACAAACAATAAATTACAGAAAATAAAACAGCCAATATGAAAGTTGACCTCATGAACATTAAGCTCCTCATTTTTCTCTGACCATTTGTTGTAAAATAAATTGCATTTAAAGCCATGACTGTTTCCCGAAACCGTATTGTCGCAAACCTGTCGTTCAGTCACGTTGGTAAATGACGTCACGCAGGTGGTGGAGTAATAACTTCTTTAAATGAATCCGTTTGATATTGAATTAATGCTAGATTTTTTGCTACAAATTATAGACATGGCATCTGAGGACTAAGTCTCGTTTTTCTCAGTTATTTTGCTTTATTTCCAGATTCAGTCATAGACTCGTTCTTACGTACTAGAGCACATGAGCACATACTCACGTGCACATTCTTCAAAAACAGTGCTTAAAATCTTTTGACAAACTAAAATATTTAAATGACATTTGTATATATTCGAAATAAAAGATATACGTTGTACTTAATGTCAGCTTACTTATTTTGCTCAAGATAACGATTTATTAAGTCCACGTGTCATAAAAACAAGAAACTATGCTTCTAACCACAGATCGAGAGCTGTCGTTCCAACCACACAAGTTTGTGATGCAGTTTGCGAATGTTCGTTTGAACTATGGTTTCGGGAAACACCAAATTGTTGAACTATATTGGTAACAACGTAACTTGCGATGTTAGTTGGCTAACAATGCTTTCGGGAAATGCACCACAGGTAAAATAGCCCGTGTTACACTATGTTCTACAAATATCATTACAAAGTTTTGTTTATTGTTACTCCAGAATTGAAAAGTACAATGACAAAAAGAAAGGTATGTTAGCCTAGTTTTTTTTTTTTTTTTCCTCGCATAGTTCGTAAGTAGCATTGTTTGCAAAGGGTAATTTCATTTGTAGGCTATAATAGAATAAAATGTTGTCGGCATGGTTTAGATTGCTTAGATCGTTTAGATTGCATATTAGATTGTTTCGTCTTATACGTGGCTGTTGGCTAACTCCACCCAGGCTACAAGTAAAATATGTGATGTATTCCGTAAAGCAGGTCACACTCTTCTGCTGGTAGGGGATGGGCGGGGCTGTGTGTATCGACCCAAACACTAAACTTGTGGTTGTAGCTGCCAGGAGGCTGCTCAGGTAGCAGCAGCAGTAGAATTAGTCCAGTTAAGAGTTGTTCTATCACTGAAATCATTTTAGAGACATTATTTTAAGGTTGAAAAACTACATAGTGTTGCTTTAAAGAGTTTTAGGGCCCATTTTGTACCATACGGAAAGTGCCTTTTATTCTCTCTCAAGCAAGAAGCTCAAACCAGCTCAGTATTTTATTATAGATGGGTTCTGTGAAAGCTGTTACACTACCATTCCTCTCCAGATCAAAGTAGAGCACGTCTTCAGCTTAGGCTCATAAGCTACTAACCGTATTTTTCAGTCTTTCTGATGTATGTATTTTGTAACTTAACGATGATTGAGTCTTTTCTGTGTAGCAAGTAATGCAATGTCATATCATTCAGCCGTCTTTGGGGGAGGAAATAGACTGTTGGCTTGCATGGTTAGCTTGCAGAACTCCATTAAGCCTTTCAGAGGCTGTCAGTCTGAGTACATATCATATTCACTGACAGGGTAACAGCCGTTGCCGCCACCAATGCCCTTGGAACATTGCATTTCTGAGTGTTAGAGTCAGCTACAGTACATGCACACACAATGTCAGATCTAACATTTAGAATCTGAAGAATTCTGTAACACTGCTGCAACATACATAATCTGATATGTTCATACTGACAGAAACTGGCATAGCAAGTTTTTAACATGAATCAGTTGCACGTCAGCCACGTCTTCTTAGAATGGTACTCCTCTGACATACAAAATATCAGTATTTCTGAGAGAAACAAACTGCTCTGAGACAAAGGGTTCCCCACATATCATTCATATTTAACATGGTCATGGTATATCAGAGAAATTATATAATGAATGGGCGATGTGGATGAGGCAGGGTTCCATTATTCTCTCACATCATTGGCTGAGCAGAACCAATCATGCAGCATCAGACATGGTATAGAGCAGTGGTTCTGAAGAAGGGGGCCTCAAGATGACTTAAAATGATTCAAAATAAGACAAAACAATCTTTAAAATAGAATAAAACAAGCTCTAACTTATGCAAAGCTCTAACTAACATAGGGTAGAAATTACGATCTATTTTAAAGGGGTCCTATGCATTAGTTTCAGTATCAGTTAAGTCCGATAATGACAGTCAAGAAGAACAAGCTGATAAAGCCGAAACACCTTCACAACCAGAACTTGTGCAGCATGTTTCACAGTGGTAATTCTTTATTTTATACCTCTCTTACAGTTCAGATGTTATGTTATACATGTGTCATTAATAACATCTGACCAGCTTTAAGCTACATGGTTCTGGAAGCAGTCATTTGAAAAGAGAACACAAAAGGTTGTGGTTATACTGCTGAGGGAGGATAGTGTTAAAAATACATTTTAACGACTATTTTCTCAAGTTTGTCCACCTTAGGAAGGCAGAATAAGTGGGATTGAGATTCGCAATGTGGAAAAAACAGCGTCTCTTTGACATCTGACATATATATAAGGGCCTTAGGATATAACTGCAGACATATGTATGTATGTATATATATATATATATATATATATATATATATATATATATATATATACACACTACCAGTCAAAAGTTTGGACACGGTAAGGTTTTTAATGTTTTTAAAAGAAGTTTCGTCTGCTCACCAAGGCTGCATTTATTTAATTAAAAATACAGTAAAAACAGTAATATTGTGAAATATATTTTATAAAGTAATTTATTCCTGTGATCAAAGCTGAATTTTCAGCATCATTACTCCAGTCTTCAGTGACACATGATCCTTCAGAAATCATTCTAATATGCATATGAAATTCAGCTTTGCCATCACAGAAATAAATTACTTTATAAAATATATTCAAACAGAAAACAGTTATTTTAAATTGTAATAAAATTTCACAATATTACTGTTTTTACTGTATTTTTAATTAAATAAATGCAGCCTTGGTGAGCAGACGAAACTTCTTTTAAAAACATTAAAAATCTTACCGATTCCAAACTTTTGACTGGTAGTGTATATATATGGGAGTTGAGAAGCTATACATGTAGAGTTTCACACCTGTTTACTCACCTTTGATAAAATGTTGAAGAATGTAAATTTTACATCTTTATCATGTGACATTCTCTTCTGTAGAAAAAAAAAATTGAATGTGAAAAATATGGAACCCAGTACATTCAAATGAACATGACTCACTAGAACTGCACCGCATTCATTTCATTTTTACGTAATCACATACCACACAAAATTAAATGCACAATTCATATGAAGACAAATGAGTGTATGCAAAGTTTGAATAAATCAGCTCCATTTTACTGTATACTACAAATACACAGTTAGTTTATAAAGAGACAAAACATTCATCAGCGTAATGGACAAGCAGAGCAAAATACCCCATCGACTCTTCCTGTTTGTGAACCATAGTCTCTAAAAGGCTATGATCGCCAGTCTTATGAAAAGACTATTATTGCAGAAAAAGAAGTGGGTTAGGCCCATAATTCAGCTGTCTTGGTTGCCATTTATAGCAGGGCAACATTTGTTGAAGATGACCAGCTGCTCCTACTCCAGTGGGAAGAGGGAGATTATACACAGACAGAGGAAAAATGTCATTACATTAGTTTACCCTTATTTCTAAATGCACTATTTTAAAGTATACTCTCATCCATCATCAGAAATTTCAGATTTCTGACAGAAATGTTTGCTTTAGAAGCATAAACATATCACCATCCGTAGTGAAAAATCCAACAAAGAAATCCTAATGGAAAGATTCTCAGCCAGACTTCATTCTCCAACTCCACAGCAGCTGGATCCCATATGTAGTAACAGGTGAGTCTTTCCGTTGCTTTTTATGGAGTAACCAGAATGTGTGTTTAATGTCCTTAATTATCAAGTATGGAAGTGGCAGGCAGGCAGCAGATCAGGGGTCTTACATGTTTAAAAGGTGTCTGCTCATTGATTGATTAATTGATTTATTGATTCATTTATTTGTATATATTCATATTCATAATACAGTTGTTAGAATCAGAGTTAACTAAATGTGTACTATACTGTACAGCAACATGCAAAAACAGCAAAATTTATTTTCGGCACCAATCCCATGAATTTCGCTGTGGTAAATCCACATGCAAACTCCTCAGCCTACATGTACATCCTAGATTCTTCAGCCATCTGCTTGAGTTACTCATCACTCATATCACTGAGTGTGTAATTTCTCATTAAGGGGCTTCTATGAAAAGGGTGGAAGTGTGTCTACATATCCCTGTGTTGACATGTCTCTTGTCCTGACCATCTGTTCGGTGGTTACTATTGCCCCCTAGCTTTTGTTTTGGTTACTGCAGTAAGATGGTTTCTAAGGAGAGAAAGAAAGAAGGGTTAAAATCTGTTGAAAAGAAGGAGAGACATACATGTAGAATTAGATCAATTGCAAAGTAAAAATCAAAAGGTTTTTTTTTTTTTTTCTGTGCAAAATTTGATGTTTAGTCTGAAAAATGCAAGGCTTGGCTGGTTAGCATGCAAGGCACTTACGTAGCCCCTGCTGGTAAGTGTTGTAATTACACCATTATGGTGGTTAAAAGCACCAATAAACATGCTGGAGGAAAAATGTTGTATATAAATTGCAGCCATGTATAAAGAATCATATACGTACTCTTTGCCATAACAGCCATCTATCTGTGCTGAGAGCGCAAACACTGTCCGTGTCCATACACATGCAATTAATTGTACATGCTACAAACATACATGCTACAAACAAGCTTATATACATTTTTCCATTTTTAATTTTTATATAGGTCTATAACGTTTTTAATACTGTGTGCACATGTAAAAAAGAAGTTAATCATCAATCGACATTTTAATCCTTTGTTGTGCTTTAAAAATACATTTTGATGTCTTATGTAACATACAAAAGTAACATTATTTTGAAGTGTTAAGCAACATACATGTAAAATACTGTACTTACAATAAATGTGTTATTCGATATCACATTTAAATTTTTAATTATATTATATTATTGTCATAATCTCACCTGTCACTTCTGCACTACATTTCCCATAATCCCTCCTTGATCTCACCTGCACGCTTTCAGGTATCACCCGCATCTGTTGCTCATCACCATCATTAGCAGCACCACATAAAAGCACAAACCTTGTCTCCCCAGGTTGTCCAGTCTTGTTTGCATGAAGTGCACAAGTTACCTCTTTTCCTATGATTGTCTCTGTATTCTCCCTTCCTCGTGTGCTCTGTCAAGTTTCTTTGTTACCTGCATCAAGGATCACCTGCTAACTGACAGCTATGAAAGAGGTATGCACGCTCATCCCTCTATCTATCCTCTCAGCCATCCACAATCTCCTGCACCTGCAAAAGGAGAGTTCAGTTATTATTTGTACTACTTTGCTAATGTTAAATACTGAACTGAATATGATTTCTCCATTTTGCTCATTGCTGTCAATAAACTGTTAAACCATTCATGTTATCATCTTGTCTGAATCTACATTCCATATAAATGTACCAACTTGCAAATATATAATTAGATATGTTTGAAGTTTAGTTTACCATAAGTGTTTGTCAATGCATTCAGCAGTCCAATATTTCAAAGACAATATAGGAGTAATTATGAAATGACCAAGATGTACCTAAAAGTGGGTAGAAAAAAGCACTCTTAAGTTCAACTAATTGCATTTATTATCAATTTTAAACTATAAAACATTTGTTTAATTGCAATAAACATGCAATTAGTTTGCACTTAATTAGGCTATCTTTTAAAGTATGTTATTGTCATAAAAAGTATGCTATACTTTTTCCCAAGGGTATATTATATTACAATTGGGAATTTGTTCAGTGCAAGGATTAACTTTTTGCAAACAGGAATTTTCTGTGACACCACAGTAATTAGTGACATAATTTATGACTCAGGCGGTTAATTAAAAATCACCTGTCTTAAAAATTTAGTGCCCATAAATGAAGATGCACCAGCCTTCCAACTGCCTTTGAGATGACCAGGAATGCTAATTCTAACAGCTAGCTTTCTTCAGATAATATAGACCTCATTAAAGAAATGCAATCCTTTATGTAATATGAACATACTCATTTTTGATGACAACCAGAAATGTTCTCTCTAATCTGAGGCAGCTTGTGGAAAACTTTAATAGTCACGCTGATAAGAACTCAGTGCACTTCACTTCCCTTCACACAAACATGGCACACTCCATATTGTGAACCACAGAATAAGATATTTATAAATCTGCAAAAACACAGCCATGTTTACGCAATCCAATTATCAGCGGTGAACTGAAGTGAAGGGCTTGGATGTTGTGATGCTGTGTGCATCAACAGAACAAAAGAAATGAACAAAGCTCTGTGACTGCTGTTGATTAGAAGTCATGCCCAAAGGGAAAAGTCACAGATGGCATTCTGCATGTTTTATAGGCACTCACTCTGTCAGCCAGCGCTGGGAATACCAAGAGACCAACCAGAGAGAGAGGGAGTGCCACCCTGAGAGAGAAAGAGAGAGAGAGAGATATCTCTCGCAGGCATGATTCGAAATAACCCCCCTTTTATCACTAATAGTGAGCAGGATTTATGAGTGTCCAGATTGTTGCACTCTGTTGTTGATGGAGTGGAGGCAATCAGGGATCGAGGCCATCGTAAGAAACATACTACAGACATAAAGTGAAAGGCAGCAGTGCTGCCCATACTGTGGAGATGGCAGTGATCATTTTATTGTTTGTATGAAAGCTGCCATTTTCCTTTCCTTCCCATTGAACACCTCTATATGAAAGCTTCCCTTTCTCACTGCATGCATCCTTCTCTCTCTCCCTGTTTCGTTCACTCTAATTCATACTGCTTGTGTGTGGGAAGGCACCTCTGCTCCCTGCATTACACTACTGATAAGAATGGGACAACTGGATTCAGCCCTGGTTTGACTGTCTCACTGCCGGGAGAAACTCAATTATCAGAACGTCACAGCAGTTTGCCCTGTGGGCCTTCTGCTTACGCAGTCTCATTCACATGTACACACACACAAACCTTTCTTTCTTGCAGACAGTGCAGTCAGGGGTGTGATGGACACTAATGGTGAAATAGAATGTCAAGTAAAGTGTTTGGCTGGTTAAAGACAGACTGTCAGACAGAGAGAAAAAAAAAAAATCTCAGGTTCTTTTCAGCAGCTGTGAAGCGTAAGATATTTGTAACTGACTGTTTTTGTCCAAACAAAATCCTTCTTGGTAAAAACAGATTTTGATTATTATTATTTTTTTTTTTTATTATTTCAGATTTTTCCTGCATGCCTTCTTGAGGAGCTTCCTTTGTTAATAATGATTTTTTTTTATAATAATTTTTTTTTTTTTTTTATCACAATAATGTAATGTACTGTATGATATATCTGTACATGATTGGCAACATGGAAAAAAAAATACAGTATATCGTCAAAGATTTTGAGGAATATCACTATTAGTGTAATATATAGCCCCCAACTTCTTTAACTCTCATGTTCTGTTTGAGGTGTTGAAGACCATTTTAATAATCTATTTTAATAGCTTGAAAAAATATACTATACATCCATGTCTATAATATTTCCTAATATTATGAGAAGAATACTGCTTATGAGTGCTAATACATTCCAACTTTCCCATTAAGTCAAAGTCTGTTAAACAGAATAAGACTAAACAGGAAAATGTAAAAAAAAAAAAAAAAAGTAATGTGAAATGTATGATTTACCATTATATCACATGACATTTTAATAGTCAATAATTTGAAATTTTCTTGAAAATGGTTTTATACCATATAAAAACAACATGCAAACAAAGAGTGGAGAACTTGACACGTTTTAAAGTAAAAAAAAAACAACATTATCGTAGACACTCTCGTTGATTCATTACCACGATCAATCTCCCCTTCCCAATTTCAACCACCATTCAATGTCAGTTCTAACTCTACAGAAACAACAGTTCAACATGTTTTGCCCATTAGGAAGTAGACTCTTTTGAAAACTTCCCAAACACCAGCAGGATTCTTCAGTTTAATAAAGAAAAGCCTCCAGTTCATCCACAGTCTCCAAAGAGAGTATCCCCCATGACTGGTTTGGTGTTGGTCCCCAGAGCGCAGCATTGCATGCCACAACTCCAGGCTGGTTGTACCGATAAGCTTTTGACCTGATGGGAAACACAGTTCTCCAGGCTTTATCAATTTCAAACAGAGGACTTCATGCTCCATAACTTTTCAGCCCTACAGATAAGCAGCAGCTTTCTCGCAACATCATGAAAGAACATTGAGGAACTCAGGGGCACTTAGCAATAGATGATGTTAGAGAGATATGTACCATGTAACTGTCACGAATGGGTGGTTGTAATGATTGCAGGAAGATGAGGAATAACACAAACACTTCTCAAAAAAATTAAAGGGACACTTTGAAAACACATCATATCTCAATGGGGAAAAATATCATGCTGGATATCTATACTGATGGACTGGGTAATGTGTTAGGAATGAAAGGATGCCACATCGTTTGATTGAAATGAAAATTATCAACCTACAGAGGACTGAATTCAAAGACACCCTGAAAATCAAAATGAAAAAAATTATGCAGCAAGCTAGTCCATTTTGCTGAAATTTCATTGCAGCAACTCAGAATGGTACTCAGTAGTTTGTATGGCCCCCATGTGTTTGTATGCATGCCTGACAACATCAGAGCATGCTTCTAATGAGACGACAGATGGTGTCCTGGGGTATTTCCTCCCAGATCTGGACAAAGGCATCACTGAGCTCCTGGACAGTCTGAGGTGCAACCTGGCGGCGTCGGATGGACTAAAACATTGGGTTCTATTGGGTTTAGGTCAGGCGAGCGTGGGGCCATTAAACGGTATCAATTCATTCATCCTCCAGGAACTACCTGCATACTCTCACCCACATGAGGCCGGGCATTGTCATGTACCAGGAGGAACCCAGGACCCAATGCACCAGAGTAGGGTCAGACAATGGGTCCAAGGATTTCATCCCGATACCTAATGGCAGTCAGGGTGCCATTGTCTAGCCTGTAGAGTTCTGTGCATCCCTCCATGGATATGCCTCTCCAGACCATCACTGACCCACCACCAAACCAGTCATGCTGAACGATGTTACAGGTAGCATAATGTTCTCCACGGCTTCTCCAGACCTTTCCACGTCTGTCACGTGCTCAGGGTGAACCTGCTCTCATCTGTGAAAAGCACAGGGCGCCAGTGGCGGACCTGCAAATTCTGGTGTTCAATGGCAAATGCCAATCGAGCTCCACAGTGCTGGACAGTGAGCACAGGGCCCATTAGAGGATGTCAGGCCCTCAGGCAACCCTCACTATTTGTATCTGTTTCTGATTGTTTGGTCAGAGACATTCACTCCAGTGGCCTGCTGGAGGTCATTTTGTAGGGCTCTGGCAGTGCTCATCCTGTTCCTCCTTGCACAAAGGAGCAGATACTGGTCCTGCTGATGGGTTAAGGACCTTCTACAGCCCTGTCCAGCTCTCCTAGAGTAACTGCCTGTCTCCTGGAATCTCCTCCATGCTCTTGAGACTGTGCTGGGAGACATAGCAAACCTTACGGCAATGGTATGTATTGATGTGTCATCCTGGAGGAGTTGGACTGCCTGTGTAACCTCTGTAGGGTCCAGGTAAATGGCGTTATTTTACTGCCAATTGTCAAGAGCGCATTATTGTAGCGCGAGAGTACATTAATATAATGCACGAGTGCAGATCTCTCTGCTTGCACGCGGGAACTGGGCGCGCGCTCTCAGATACATGCTGCTCTTGTATGAATTTTCTCTGGCCTCGCCCAAAGAATATGCCTGCACTTAAAATGTGTCCATTGCAATCGCGAATCTCTCCTCTTCGCTTAAAGTAAGCGTGTATGTGCACAGACTGTGTCCCGTGCATTTGCGAATGCCTAAGTACTCTTTCTCTACGATTTCTTTCTCTTTGCTCTTGGAATAAACACTGTCAAAACAGCAACAACCAATCAGATATAGGCTTCAACGACTGACCAATGAAAATGCGACATCGTACATGGAAAGAATTTACTTACCCTCATGTTGTTACAAACTTTCTTGGACTTTCTTTTTTCACATGAAACACAGCAGGAGATATTAAATGGAACAACTGTTTCAGTAACCATTCTCTTTTATTCTATCGCTGAGACTCCCAGGCGAAAAAAAAAAAAAAAAGTACATTTCTATAATGTACTTAAAGTGCTCTATTTGCTCTATATACTACAAATTCTTCTTTAGTACTTCTTAAGATAATCTTAAGTACATCTAAGTGTACTCAACTGTGCTATTTTGAGACACCATGAAATATGAACTAAAATGTGCTTTTAATATACTATCCCTGTATTTAAAAAAATATATTTAGTTACCACTTATAGTACACTTGAATCCATAGTATAAGTGGTAATTAAATACATTTTTTTAATACAGACAGTATATTAAAAGCACATTTTTGTTCATATTTCATGGTGTCTGAAAATAGATTATCTTAAGAAGTACTAAAGAAGAATTTTTAGTATATTAAGTACAAAATTACTGTGTGAAAATAGAGTACTTTAAGTACATTATAGAAGTGTACTTTTTTTCACCTGGGCTATTATACTGAGAGACTAACATTTCCTTATGTGTTACATAGAAGAAAGTAAGTCATGCAGGCTTGGAACAACATGAATGAAAAAAATAACTTCTTGGCTAAACTGTTAAACCGATTAATCTTTTACATTCATGCAAAGGGTTAGGGGTGATCAAGGAGTTGAGAACCTCGTCATTGCACGCTTCATGTTCACTGTAAGGGGAACAGACAGAGCAAGTTTCATCTCTGGGAAAAGCGTACATAACCAAAGGTAAAGTAAGAAAACGCAGGTTGTAGGATAAGATTCGTTGCATTTGTTCAATTTTCTGTAGCCATGCCATATTTAAAATGTAGAATATACTTAAAATATGAGGGAAATATGGGAAATATGACCCCACATCAGTTGTGGGAGGTGGGACTTATGCAGAATAGCATCAGTGAGCTTGAAAATTTAGAGGTATGAATGAGTTTTATTTCTCTAACTTATAACACAAATAATGTTTCTAAGAGGTTGCTTATTTGACTAGGTATTTTAATGATTACATTTCCCTAGGATATAGAGGACCATGACATAGACCGGGAAAGTGCCATTTTCCATGAGGAATCATTAACAGAATTTGGAGTTGTGGTTCCAGAACTCCTCCCCCCTCTAAATGAACAAGAAATGAGAAGCCTCCAAGCTGCTGTTGACCCTACAGTGACATCACACTCGAATGGTAGAGACATCTATTCATATTTTTCAATGACAAATTGTGATTATGCTTAATCTATTGTCCTTTGCTTGTTCATATCTACTTGACATGGAAACATGTATTTTTCCAATTAGTCGTTATTGAACATCAGAAAAAAAATGTTCAAATACAGTTAACTTATTGTAAGATTCAATATCTCTTTTAAGGTGTCACCCTAAACTAAAACTGTAGTGATTGACACAAAGAAGTATGTGGTGCTGAACAGTGTTTGTGGAATGCTTACCATATGACAGCTTAAACTCTTTATATTAACATTTTATATCAACTTGAAACTGTAATGTCATACAAGCAATACATTTCTGGCAAAGAAATTGTGTCCATCATTTCTAATCTTAATAAATTTCCATGTTAAACTGAAAAGCTTGTTGAACAGTTAAACAAGCTTGTGCAGCTAAACCTTCAGAAATTCATGGCCAAGAAAGAAACCCTCCATCAACATAGTTTTGACGTCTTCATAGTTTGACGTGTTTAACAGGTAGCATAATTGTATTGCTGCATGCTGCCATAGTTGGATAACATATCCTATGCTCATTATATTCTGCATCACAGTTATGGTTGACTTGCACTGTGATTTTGAAATGTGTCTTCTCTTGAGACAGAATAGGAATGTGTCCCTGTCCTTTCACCCACTGAAAAAAGGTCTTTGGAATCTTGGGGAGAGTACCCACACCAGAAGTACTGTCATCTGAAAAACAAACTACAAATGAGTAATTATTAAACTTGATGACAGATTTTGTCTTTAATATTTCGCCATAAACATCAATCCATCAATTCCATCTTCCATACTGCTTATACTATACATAGTCATGGAAGTGCTGAAAACTACCACACATCCCAGTACTGAAGACAGAAACTGAAACATCCGGAACAGGTGGCGAGTAACAACAAACTGGGGTGCATTTCCCGAAGCAAACTATGTTCGCAAGTTCTGTCGTTACCAATACAAATCAACAGAACTTGCGACCGCATCCCTGTTCTGTTAAAGCAGGGGTGGTGAATGTTGATCCTGGAGGGCCATTGTCCTGCAGTGTTTAGGTCTAACCCTGAAAAACACTGCCTGTAACTTTAGTAATCCTGAAGACCCTGATTAGCTTCAGGTGTGTTTAATTAGGATTGGAGCTAAACTCTGCAGGACAACGGCCCTCTTGGATCAATGTTCCCCACCCCTGAGTTAAAGGTATAGTTAAATAAAAAAATCTGTCATTATTTACTCATCTTTCAAAGTCTGTTTTTTCTTTAAAGAAAAAAAAACAGCTTTTTTTTCTATATAATGACAGTAAAGAATGGCCATGCCTTTTGTGCAATATTTTCCTAAAGTAATTGAAATTCTCACATAAAGAGGAAGACTTGGATTGTAGTTTAATAGGGAATATGGTGCAGAATTGTTTTTATGATACTTGCTAGCCCCTTGTCAGAATTCACTTTCATTGCATTGATAAGAGCAGCATGAATCAGCACATTTTGTGTTCTAAGCCATGCAAGTTTAGAACAATGTGAAGATGAGTAAATCACTATTTGTAATAAGAACTTTTATTTTTCTGTGAATTTTACATTCACTTTTAAGACAATATTGAATTAATTTTGAATTTGTAGTTTTGGTGTTTTTACTTTGCTCCAGTTCCTGAAGAAGGTCTTGCAGATGGTTCATCATGGCAACCTCGACCTGTTCAATGTATGAGCCCTTTTCACTGAACTCTGCCTGGCAAATGGAAATGACAAAGTCTGCATCCACAACCTGTTAAGTAAAAGTTGAAAAACAATGAAAACAAGTTTTCAAATTAAAGCCTAGTCTTATCTAGAGCAGTGGTTCCCAAACCTGTCCTGAAGGTTTTGTATGTTGCCCTTATCTGACACACCTACTTCAGGTCTTGCAGCAGAGATTGTATATTATAGGGAGATAAGAGGGTCTGTATCTCTTACCATTGGAGAAAGCGTAACGGCTAACTTAATCACGTGCTCACCTCTCAGCCTATCGTGTAATGGCAGTGACATCAGTCGCAACATTCCCTAGTCTGCCTTCTCTTAAAAAAATACATTTTTATCAAGCTAAAATCTACATATAGTTCCCAATGAAAGTATTGTTTAGTGTAAAACATGCTGAAGATTGGCAAACAGGCTGTCGATTAATTAAATGATTAGCTATTTCACCACAAAAGCTGTTTAATCAGCATAGTGAAGCCTCTCTTCCATTGACATCCATTCAAAAAACAGCCTCTGGTCTCCTTCCCTGCGTACCGCCAGGGGCGGGGCGTTAGCATTAGCCGTTACGCTTTTTTGGCTAAAGGTTGCAGGCTTGCCTTCCAGTGGCTTTGCTTGCAGCCTCTACTAATGAGCTGATGAGTTGAATCAGGTGTGTTAGATGAGAGAGACATCCAAAATGTGCAGTGCTGGGGGTCCTCCAAGACAGGTTTGGGAACCACTGATCTAAAGCAGTGGTTCTCAACTCCAGTCCTCAGGACACACTGCTCTGCACATTTTGCATTTCTCTTATCTGACACAGTTCAGTTCATGGAGCTCTCTCCTAACGAGCTGATGATCTGAATCAGGTGTGTTAAATAAGGGATGCATACAAAATGTGCAGAGCAGTGGGTCCCGAGGACTGTTGAGAAAAGGCAGGAACACACCAAGCCGACACCGACGAACTAGTGGCGACGAAAGCAGACTGAGGGTTTGGCTCACGTCGGCAGCGTCTGGGTCCAAAGTTGGCCTGACACACCAAACCGACAGCCAAGTAGCACATCCATTCTGCGTCTCCGTAAGATGAAATGCCTTTCCGTACCAGCAGGTGGCAGTAGCTGAACAGCCAATCAGAATGATCAGATGGCCTGATGGACCGACGAGCTCCGACGCAGATTCAACATGTTGAATCGGTCGAAAAAAATGCGACGAGGACCAACTTCAGCCGACGGTGCGAAACACACTGAGAAAACTTAGTCGGGCGATGAACAAAAACTGCCCAATGGCCTACCTTGGTGTGTTCCTGCCTAAACACTGATCTATACACAGTTCACATCTGGTCTTCTGGCATGTATTTGTGCTCCCTTATAATGTTAAAACTATTAGAAGCTGCATTGTGTAAATTCTGTCACTAACACACCCCGAGTTAGATGATCAGAAAAAAAAAAACAAAAAAAAAAAACAATGTTATGAAAGTATAACAGAAGCAGTTTTACAATTGCCAGGAAATTAACCCACAAATGTTGATGGCTGTTTCTGCATGTCCTAATAATAATAATAATAATAATAAATACAGCGGCAAGCAGCAATGATGGGCTAAAACTCCAGTGCCACACTTCCTGAAGCCAGCTGGTGGCACTATGATTGTGAACCACAAAAGCCACATCTATGTAGTACTACTACAACAACGACGACAACGATTACTGCACTTACTGCCGTTTCTGTCCCAGGAACAAACAGTGGCTGACAAATTTCTGGGTGTTTTTCTATAAGACCACCAAGGCCATAAAGCTGCAAACCCTTCCTGATCTCTTGCAGCATAGGGATCAACTTAAGAGTGGCATGTAGGATAATAGCTCTGGAAGAATAGCATTGTGAGAGACAAAGTTAATTTCTATACACACAAATGAATTTAATTCTCCAAACCTCATTCAAATTAATGTTCATTAACCATTCCTACATACCGAGTCATTTCATCCTTCTTCTCTAAGCTGACTACACCGAGATACCCACAACTCAAAATGTCTTCTGTGAGTTCTGTAATTGAGCTTTCTGTAGCTGATTCCACCTGAAATAATAATGAATTGTGCATATCTCAGAGGTCTTCATCAAAAACGTGTCTTTATCATAATCATCTAAATAAAAATACCTGTGCTGTAAGATCACGATAGTGCCCATCTCCCAGACCATTTTTTTCTAGGTGCGCAAACTCTAGAGAGCCACTACACAGGACCTTATAGCACCAATGTGCAAGGAAGTTTGGGGCTGGGCCACCCATGGGCCAAGCTGACCGCTATTATTTCTCCTATAGTCCTGAAAGATATAAGCAAAATAATTTTTCTTTAGTTTTTTCCACATAGCAAACATTTATTAACAGAAAGTGAGATGAAATTATTGTCTTATAAAGTATCAAAATACATACTTGAAATGACCTTTTTCCAGATCAGACAGAGAATACTTTGGTGCTCCCCCCTCAAAAAAAAAAAAAAAAAAAAAAAAACGCCCTTCAATGCCTCCGATCATTTCTTAAATGAGAAAATGGTTATTGTAACAATTCTGCATGACTTGTAAAAGTTTATCACAACATGTACAGCATCAACCATTTCTCTTTGAGTTTGTCTGTATGTTCATACAGTGGTGCAGAAATCACACACTTCAGCTTTAATAAATAAAGAACTATATATGCTGGGTAGTAGTGGTCTGGCAGTATTGCTCATTTGATACCTCATTGTTTGATTTATTAGTGCTAGTGCTGGCTTCTGCTGAGGCCAATCCAGCAGTAGTGAGTACAGGAAAAGACTACAATGAAAACATATGTATTAAGAGTCATCAGCAAGTCAATCAATCCACCACTAAATATCATGAAAACAAATAAATTAATCATATAATCAGTGTTAGGTAGCACTATTTATTGCTAAAAGCTTTATTGTTAATTTGATACCTCGAGCTTGATTTATTAGTGCTAGTACTGGCTTCTGCCGAGGACAATCCAGCAGTAGTGGGTACAGGTGAAGACTACAATGAAAACATTTATATTAAGAGAGTCATCAGCAATCAATCAATCCACCACTAAATATCGTAAAAATATGTAAAAATAAACTTAGAATCAGTGTTAGGTAGTACAATTTTGTGGTAAATGCTTTATTGTTAATTTGATACCTCGGAGCTTGCTTTAGTGTTGCTGCCACCTTCTGAAATGGGTTTTGCTAATGCTGATCCATTGAATACAGGATGAGGAGAATATTACAATGAAAATATAAGACATACGATCACCTTTCAAAAAACATGACAACATTTTCCATTAAAGAACATTTAAACGTTACAGTGATGTTAAAGTTTTCCTAAAAATGTCATTACCCTTCCAGAACTAATGGTATCATCCTCAGTGGACAGTTCAATGGTACTGCATGACTTAACATTGTATCTAGTTCCTCTTGAAGAGGAACTAAACATAGTAATCTTTCCACCTCCACTTGATGATTTTAAATACTGGGCATTATAGCCATCAGTTTTCGCTGTCCCGATCCACCTTTAAAGACAACAAATCCAACTAGATACTACTGAGGTTCTTGCTCATTGTCACACAATAACAACATATTGTATTTTTTTTTCACATATGTAAATTTACAATACACACCTCTATATTTAGATATTTATTCTAATCTTAATTACCAAGAGCCTTGTACAGGAGCCACCCTCCAGATTTGGATAGTGTTCTATTAGTTGCCTTGTTATCTGCACAAAAACAGATTTCTGGGAAACCAAAACATTCAGTAATACTCCTACATTTATTTCAAAAGCAGACATACTGAACACAAATGTTAAAAATGAATAGAATGTTAACAGTACTTTTAGTACATTACAACTTTAAAACTTTTTAATATACTAAAATTAATCTGCATACACAAGACCCTGGTAATGTGCTATAATTCAAATAGAATTCACAATGGAATGCAAACAATACTGTAGTAAAATCGATTTTAAAATTAAACCTTCATTTTGATCAAGCTCACTTATTATGTCCTTTTCTAATTTACCTCAGAGTGGTCAGCATCTTTCGATAGTTTGACTGTACGCCTTCCCATTCCAGCAAGGAAAAGTGTAAAATCATCTGATGGTTTAGGTGTCTTTTCCACATTTTTATTCATAGAACTGCATGGAAAGAGTTCCGCTGCTGGTGTTGACCACTTAACATGGAGATCGAAACCTTTTTCGTCCCTTTTGAGATCCCTTTAAGAAATACCCTGGGAATGATCTGCAAAATTCCAAACATTGTATATACAGTTTACT
This sequence comes from Hypophthalmichthys nobilis, assembly GCA_037950665.1. Taxonomy (NCBI): domain Eukaryota; kingdom Metazoa; phylum Chordata; class Actinopteri; order Cypriniformes; family Xenocyprididae; genus Hypophthalmichthys; species Hypophthalmichthys nobilis. The sequence goes on along the minus strand of CM075480.1, from coordinate 23,431,874 downwards.
CATTAAATAATATCATGTGATTTTAATAGCCTAATAACACAAAAGACTAACAGATATGAAATTATACATGATAAATTGAGTGCTTATTTATCAGTTGTCAACTAACCATTTAACTAAACAAAACATATTCATACGCTAGCTAAACTAGAGATTAGAAGACAAATTACAATCTTTCCTAAACATAAATAACTTGGTCATTTCTCTCTGCACTGGTGTCTGAGCAGTTGAGGGCTGCTGCTGCTGAGCAGTTGTTTGATGCTGCCCTGTCTGTAGCTGGCTGTCTGATCTTATCTGATCACTTATCAGTGTTATGAGATGACGAGTTGCTTCATCGATGATGGCGGACTGGAATAGTACTACAGTATACAACATTTTAGAATTTTAAAGTCCCTGTGAACCGGAAGTTGCAAACAACTTTTCTCCAGTGTTGTGACGTATTTCCAAGTGAAACGGAACATTGAATAGAGGGCAGGGTTTTACTTTAGCGCTCCTCCTCTCCATCTCTGGCTCATAGCAGACTAACGGTTGGAGGGGAGTGGTTTAAGAGTTTTCAACCCAAGCCGTCAAACTGACGTCATCAGAGAAGGAACGCCATTCCAGACCGGAAGTAACTTTTCAGATTTTGATTAAAAATTACCACGACAAACAATTCTTTTCTGTGTAGCCTATTAACTTGCACGGATTAATTGTTCACCACAAGACTAGTAATATGCACTAACAAAGTAAATAGGGTCAATTTTGATTTCATGCCGACTTTAAACCATAACATTTTATCTGATGGATCAATCTTTATATATTTTTGTTAGGTTACAGAAATTAATGTTTCCATTATGGGTTTTACCTTTGTAAGGCACTGTATCTGTGTTTTTTTCTTTTTTGTCCAATACAAATAACCCCAGTTCCCGCGTGCGAGCAGAGAGATTCATGGTTGGCCCATTATATTCCGCCGCGAGCAGAGAGATTCGAGCTCGTGCATTATATATAATGTACTTTCGCGCTACAATAATGCGCTCTCGACAATTGGCAGTAAAATAACACCATACAGGTATCGCCTCATGCTACCAGTAGTGACACTGACCCTAGCCAAAACTAGTGAAAAACAATCAGAAAAGATGAGTAAGGAAACAAAATGTCAGTGGCCTCCATCTGTAAATCCATTCCTGTTTTGGGGGTCGTCTCATTGTTGCCCAACTAGTGCGCTTGTTGTTAATTTCATTAACACCAAAGCAGCTGAAACTGATTAACAACCCCCTCTACTACTTAACTGACCAGATCAATATCCCAGGAGTTTAATTGACTTGATGCAATTCTTTTAAAAAGTGTTCCTTTAATTTTTTTGAGCAGTGTATATATATATATATATATATATATATATACACATATATACACACTATATTGCCAAAAGTATTGGGTCACCCCTCCAAATTATTGAATTCAGGTGTTCCAATCACTTCCATGGCCACAGGTGTATAAAATCAAGTACTTAGGCATGCAGACTGCTTCTACAAACGTTTGTGAAAGAATGGGTCGCTCTTAGGAGCTCAGTGAATTCAAGCATGGTACCGTGATAGGTTGCCACCTGTGCAATAAGTCCATTTGTGAAATTTCTTCACTACTAAATATTCCACGGTCAACTGTTAGTGGTATCATAACAAAGTGGAAGCAATTGGGAACAACAGCAACTCAACCACGAAGTGGTAGGCCATGTAAGATCACAGAGCGGGTCGGCACATGCTGAGGTGCATAGTGTCAATAGCTACAGATCTCCAAACTTTGTGTGGCCTTCAGATTAGCTCAAGAACAGTGCATAGAGAGCTTCATGGAATGGGTTTCCATGGCCGAGCAGCTGCATCCAAGCCTTACATCACCAAGTGCAATGCAAAGCGTCGGATGCAGTGGTGTAAAGCACGCCGACACTGGACTCTGGAGACGTGTTCTCTGGAGTGATGAATCATGCTTCTCTGTCTGGCAATTGGATGGACGAGTCTGGGTTTGGCGGTTGCCAAGAGAACGGTACTTGCCTGACTGCATTGTGCCAAGTGTAAATTTTGGTGGAGGGGGGATTATGGTGTGGAGTTGTTTTTCAGGGGCTGGGCTTGGCCCCTTAGTTCCAGTGAAAGGAACACTTAATGCTTCAGCATATCAAGACATTTTGGACAATTTAATGCTCCCAACTTTGTGGGAACAGTTTGGGGATGGCCCCTTCCTGTTCCAACATGACAAAGCAAGGTCCTTAAAGACATGGATGAGTGAGTTTGGTGTGGAGGAAGTTGACTGGCCCGCACAGAGTCCTGACCTCAACCCGACAGAACACCTTTGGGATGAATTAGAGCGGAGACTGCAAGCCAGGCCTTCTCGCCAACATCACTGCCTGACCTCAGAAATGCGCTTCTAGAAGAATGGAAAAATCCCATAAACACACTCCTAAACCTTGTGGAAAGCCTTCCCAGAAGAGTTCAAGCTGTAATAGCTGCAAAGGGTGGGCCAACTCCATATTAAACCCTACGGATTAAGAATGAGATGTCATTAAAATTCATGTGCACGTAAAGGCAGGCATCCCAAAACTTTTGGCAATATAGTGTATCTCCATGGAATAACACAAACAAACCCAATTAGGAAACATGCAAGAGAATTACACTCTTAGACAGGATGTGTTAAAACTGACTCAAACTGTGTTCAATTCTTACACATCCATGGGTGAGTTTAGGGACAACGTTTGTTGTGTTGATTTCTACACATTCACTGTGTTAATGATTTTAACACAGTAAATGTGCCTGAAAGGTTAACACAAAGATGTGTAAACATGTGTAAAAGATGTGTAACATTGTGCTATCCTTGGCTTCACACATTGTGTTAAATAAGGTATCTAAAATCCTAAACAAAACGTTAGCATTTGAAAAAATGAAAGTAAAGTCTTTGGTTGTTTTTCTTATTATCAACAAATTTATTACAATAAAATATCAATAATTAAATTCAATGCAGAATATAACAATACAATTTTAAGCAGTCAAAAAGGATATGTCCAACAAAGGACAAAACAGTTCTTTTCAATCTCATTAGGCAACATGTCGCATAACCCGTCCCTACCTTCAAAATAGTTTTACTTATTTCCAAACACTGTTGGATAATGATGTACATTGGCAGCCAAAAGTTTGAAAAATTTTTTGCTCACCAAAGCTTTAATTTGATACAGAAAATACAGCAAAAAGAGAAATATTATGAAATATTACAATTTAAAATAATTGTTTTCTATGTGAATATGTTAAAATGTAATTTATTCCTGTGATCAAAGCTGAATTTTCAGCATCATTACTCCAGTCTTCAGTGTCACATGATCCTTCAGAAATCATTCTAGGATTTGCTGCTCAAGAAACATTTCTGATTATTATCAATGTCTGTACTCCTCCATCTTCTCCACAGCATATGAGTAAAAGTGATAACAAAAATAGTCTTTAAAAAGCCAACACAATGTTTTTGTCCACCTTTGGGAATAAATGAACTTCTCCAAAGATTGGTTCCTGTTCAAAACTTGACTGACGACATCAGAATTTTCGCTGGATGCATGCATGTCCACAAACACAAATGTGCTTAGTTCTTTTAAGAGAAGATCATTGTTCCAACACTATATAAAAATATAAGAGGGAAAGAGAGAGTGTCAAATTGTTTTTCCTCTCCAACATACTATATTTTAGAATGTATATTTTTAAGTAACAACCTTTTGTCAGCATATTCAAACATTTCAGTTGAACTGTAAACTAAATTATGCCAGATTACATTTTAATACTTACATCGCTTTAATTCTCTCCAAATGATTGATAGACGTAAAGACTGCAATCAAGGATTTAGCCCATTTCAGCTTGTCTGCAGTGAAGGGACAGCTGTTTAAGATAAATGCACAGTAAGACACATGCAAGAAGTCACCAACTGATGATTTTTCTTTCCCTCAGTAGTTAACCCACCTGTGTGCTGATATGCTGAAATCATATTAGGCATCTTCCTGGTCAGGTGGGACTCTTGAACCTAATAAAATATTAAAATAATTCAAAAATAAAAACTACAGTTGTTTTGAATGCTTGGTTTGAATTAATGATTAGTGAGTTTTACTGCAATGCTTACCTGAATAAATGCAATCTGGTGAGACTCACTGAACATAAATGGTCCAACTTCTGATTAGTTCATTTGCTGTAGACATAATGCAAAAGTCACTTATAAAGTTAGCATATTTATATATTGTATGCTAACGTTACCTAGCCTGCACCGCACCAGTGGCTCCAAAGCATTTATCACATATTGCCAATCATTTCAGCAAACTTTCAAATCCACTACAACTACTTAAGACAATCACTAAGGAGTAACGTTAGACCATTTCTAATACGCCATTACAGGTGACATTTTGTGTAAATCGAGTACAATACACAGTCTAAAGGAGCGGTCACATTTAACGTTACCATTGCTTGGCGAATTTTTCCATGCAAAATCCATTAATTGCTAAAGGTATCTTCATCATCGGGAATTTCGTGTGAAAGTGGAAAAAAGATGTTGATTTTGAATCAGGTTTTTCACGCAAATTCGCCGCGTTGACTAATATAAAGCTACTTGGTTTAGCCGTGCTTCAGCTACACTATTGACAATGGACGTTTTTTACCCTTTGTCATGACCGCGCTTTTAAACCAGTATTAAAATAACAGCAGCAGAAAATATTATTGTTTTTTGTTTTTTGTAAATAAATATAAGTAAAAATATGAATAAGTACAGCTTACCTCAAGAATCTTGCTAGCAGTCATTGGCGTGATTCGCAGCCTACGTGGTATAAAAGGTGTTTTTCACGATCATGAGCAGTTGTGACACGAGGAGTAGTCGATTAACATAATGAAGTGATATGGTATAAATGTTTTATTTTCAACAATATAGATGTAAAAACTAAATGGTCGCTGTCATTAAAAGTCTATGGACTGACTGGATTCTATTCAGTCAAAGTCCCTAGTTGCTATTGGTTCAGTTCAATTAGCTAATTTAAATAACGGACACATTATAAAATCGTCTCAGGTTACGTATGTAACCATGGTTCCCTGAGAGGGAACAAGACGCTGAGTCAAGCACTTTGGGAACACCTCTGCGTGATTGCGTTGTGAAGCACATGTGAAATCAGTCCAATGGCGTGATGGAAACTTATGACCAGGAAACTATAAAGCACACCTAAACCAAACAGCACTAGCTTCTGGAAGTCGAAGCAAGTCGGTCACAGGCATGCTGGGAGTATGGCAATGTGACGCAGCATCTCGTTCCCTCTCAAGGAACCATGGTTACATACGTAATCCTGAGACATTCTCTTTCAAGGGAACTCGCGCTGCGTCAAGCGCTTTGGGAATGAAATACCCACGCCGGCATAAAACAAAGTGCCTGTCTGTGTGAAACTGTAAGCGCACACTAAGACACCAGCACTCGTGACCCCGGGGTCGAGGCCACATCTATGTTATAAAACGAAAGTGTGAGGCGAGGACCACCCCGCCGCATCACAAACTTCCTGGAGGGACACTCCAGATAATAAAGCCAGAGAGGCAGCCATACTCCGGGTAGAGTGAGCACGGACCTTAAGAGGTGACGGTTGGCCGGCCGACTCATACGCTAGTGAAATAGCCTCAACTATCCACTTGCTCAAGGTTGCTTGGATGCAGGGTGCCCCTTACGTGGGGCCCCGAAACAAACGAACAGCTGATCCGTCTTACGCCACAGGGCAGCTCTGCGGATGTAAGCATCCAAAGCCCTGACAGGGCATAGCAAATTAAGTTTCTCCTGGTCTGGATCTTGAAAAGGCGGAGGACAGAAGGCCTGCAGCATAATGGGGCCCGCCACATACCCCTCCCGAGGGAAGAGGAAAGCTTTGACCATGCCTGGCGCAAAGTCCAGGCAAGAAGGAGAGACCGAAAGGGCTTGAAGGTCTCCGATTCTCTTAAGAGACGAGATAGCGAGGAGGAAAAGAGTCTTGAGAGTGAGGAACTTTTCGTGAACCTCTGCAATGGGCTCAAACAGAGCTGTAGAAAGGCCCTCCAACACAACGGCCAAATCCCAGGTTGGAACTCTCTGACGTGCCGCAGGCCTCAGCCTTAAAGTACCACGAAGGAAGCGAGTAACCCACAGGTGTCTCCCGAGAGAAGCACCCTCCAAAGGAACGTGGTAAGCCGCAATGGCTGCCACGTAAACCTTCAATGTAGACGGGGATAAACCTGAAGAGAACTTTTTTTTTGCAGAAATTCCAGAACTGGGCAGTTAGCAGGATCAAAAGTACGCTCTCTACACCAAGAAGAGAAGATGTTCCACTTCAGGGAATAAAGCCTCCTTGTGGAGGGAGCTCTGGACTGGAGTATGGTCTCCACTACCTCAGTAGGGAGACCCGAATCTATGAGCTGTGCCCCCTCAGAGGCCACGCCCACAGTTTCCATAACTCTGGCGGGGGTGAAAGAGAGAGCCCCCCCGCCTGTGAGAGTAGGTCCCTCCTGACAGGAATCTCGAAGGGAGAGCCATCGAGTAGAGACATCAGGTCCGAGAACCATACTTGGCCCGGCCAGAACGGGGCTACTAGTAGCAACTGGACCCCGTCCTGGCGCACTCTCTCCAAAACTCCCGGAAGCAGAGCAATCGGGGGAAAGGCGTACAGACGCAGCCTCGGCCACGTCTGTACCATTGTGTCCAACACCAGGGGGGCTGGATGTGTGAGGGAGAAATACAGAGGACAATGAGTCGTTTCCTGAGACTCAAATAAGTCCACTTCTGCTTTGCCGAAGTGCTCCCAAAGGAGCTCCACCACCTCGGGGTGAAGTCTCCACTCCCCGGGCCTCAGCCCCTGTCTCGACAGGATGTCTGCTTCCTGATTCAGATGCCCTGGAATGTATACTGCCCTGACTGACAGTATCTTCCCTTGGGCCCACAAGAGGATCTGGTGCACCAACTTGTATAAGGGGCGTGAACGCAGACCCCCCTGATGGTTGATATACGAGACCACCGCTGTATTGTCCTTGCGGACATGATGGCCCCTGAGATCTGGGAGGAAGTGCTTGAGTGCCAGGAACACAGCCATCATCTCCAACTGGTTTATGTGCCATGGAAGATAATGACCCCTCCACAGACCTTGAGCCGAGCGACCACTCATGATCGCCCCCCAGCCAGTGAGGGATGCATCCGTCGTAAGCGTTACGCGACGACAAGGAGCTCCCAACACCGGGCCTTGGGAAAGAAACCAAGGTTTCTTCCACATGACACAAGCACGAAGGCATCGCCGTGTGACCTTGATCATGCGAAATGGATTTTCCCTCGGGGAAAACCCCTTGGTTTTGAGCCACCACTGCAAAGGTCTCATGTACAGCAGGCCAAAAAATATCACTTTGGATGCAGCTGCCATCAGACCTAACAGTCTCTGAAACTGTTTTACAGTGAGTGACTGGCCTAGCTTCAGCTTGTTTACAGCTGTGAGAATCGCCTCAATGCGAGCCGGAGATAGACGTGCTTGCATTGAGACTGAATCCCAGACTACGCCTAGAAATGAGGTTCTCTGAGCTGGAGATAGTACGCTCTTCTTTGCGTTTAGCCGTAACCCCAGACGCTTCATGTGGGCGAGAACAGCATCTCGATACTGAGCCACCAACTCCTCTGACTGTGCCAGAATGAGCCAGTCGTCTATGTAATTCAACACGCGGATGCCCTGGAGTCGCAACGGAGCCAGAGCTGCATCCATGCATTTTGTGAAGGTGCGGGGAGATAAAGCTAGGCCGAAAGGAAGAACCTGATATTGGTACGCTTCGCCCCCGAAAGCGAACCTCAGGAACTTCCTGTGTTGAGAAAGGATGGATATATGAAAGTATGCGTCTTTCAGATCTATCGTGACAAACCAGTCCTCGGACCTGATTTGTGACACGATTTGTTTCAGAGTTAGCATTCTGAACTTGAGCTTCTTGACGGAGCGATTTAGTAGGCACAGATCTAGAATAGGACACAACCCTCCATCCTTCTTTGGAACTATGAAGTACCGGCTGTAAAACCCTGACTCCCTGCTGGGAGAAGGAACCCTTTCGATAGCTTCTTTTTTGCAAGAGAGTCTGTACTTCTTGTTCCATGACCAGAGCCTGCTCGGGGCTCACCTCGGTGAACAAAACCCCGTTGAATCTGGGTGGTCGCTCCCGGTGGGAGCGGAGCATCTTAAGAGACAGCTGTTCACAATGCACACAGCCAGCCCCCTTGAGGGCTGCCTGGGCATGCTCCGCTCCCAAGCAAACAACACAAAGCTCGTGTGAATCCCCACCCGTGATGTAACGAGGGCAGGGAGAAGCACACGGCTTGATTTGCTGCTGTTTAGTCGCCATAATAAATGTCTTTTTAAATGTGCTTGAATAACGTGAGAGACAAACAACACTAAATAAGACAGACAGTTTCACAGAGAGCACTTACTGAAGACACAGAAGCTAGCGCTGTTTGGTTCAGGTGTGCTTTATAGTTTCCTGGTCATGACGTCACCCGCCTATGACGTTCCGTCACGCCATTGGACTGATTTCACATGTGCTTCACGACGCAATCACGCAGAGGTGTTCCCAAAGCACTTGACGCAGCGCGAGTTCCCTTGAAAGGGAAACACATGAAGTGTGGAAAGTGTGGAACTCATGAGTAACTATGGAAACAAACTAGCAGACAGAACTCAGGCAAAACCGTAACAGGGAACAGAATGAAAACGAATGGACAGGTAGCCTTCTGATTTGTTTAAAAGAGTTGGAATACTGTATCATATGACGTTTCAGATAAAAATCTGCTAATTGTTATTTACTTAAAAATAATTTAATAACTTTAATTATATATATATATATATATATATATAATTCAAAATATTGGCACACCGTGCCATATGCAAGCTCGATTCCACATGTCATTGTGTTCTGAAATGTGTCATGAGTGCTAGAAATAAGGTGGGAATTAGTAAGTCTTCTTTTACTGTCAGTTTTCTCTTTCAGATCAACTATTGTCATCATATTGTCAACATAATCTTCACAAATAAATTAAAGTTTAATGAATTTTGAGTCTAAATACAATCTCCAGGATTTAAAGTTAAATGAACTACACCACAGTTGCATCACTTCAATGCCACCACCACTAAGCTTCTGAAAACTCTTTCAGTCTTTATTTCAAATCTACAGATTGGAAAGTTTGAGTTAGAATAGTTTGCAAGAGCTTGCAATAACTGAGCCAATGATGTAATAGTTTTCTATTCTATCAAAAATGCACTACGGAACAACTCTTACTTTTCCCCCCTTACTATCTCCACTTTATTACCTTTTCTTCAGCATTCTGGATAAACCAAACACATATATCTAATGGCATTGTTCAGACTGGAGTCATATAGTGTGTTTCTAGGTCTAAAGAAAAAAGAAAAGAAAAGAAACCATTAACTCTCCTTTCATTCATTTCACTGTAATTACTCTAATTAAGCAGTAGCAATTAGGCAACGCATGCTGATGAACTTCACATCCGTGTCCTTGGAAAGGGAAAGGACGAATGTTCCAGATTAACCAGAAGGTGGGGAGTAGTACAGTCTACAGGATGTGATCAAAATGTCTTTTCACTCATTTTTTTTTCATAATCATTATGTTCTTGAGAGCATCTTTTCATAAAATCATGGGTGATTTTAATAAATATTTATATGTCTGTAGTAGTGTTGTAGTCAAGACCACCTAAACCGAGACCAAGTCGAGACCAAGACCAGAGTTTGTTGAGACCAAGATACTATATAGATGTAACGACTGAGACAAATCAGACACAATTATTTGTCATATTTAACAAATAATCTTTGAAACTCACTCTGAGGCCTGCGGGACCCTCCCCCATGGACCAGCCTGTGCAAGAGCCTCAGTTACCATGGCCCATCAGAAAAGGCTTAGTTTATTCCCTCGAAGTATGTGTGGACACGTGGAAAAGCAGAGACAACGAGACCCATAGAAAACCATCAAAACAGACTTTCCTGCATTAATTTATAGATGAACTGATCTATAAATGAACATGCATCCCAGGACATTGTGTTTAAGATTATGACTGTTTTGTGCAGCGTCTTGTGTATGGTAATTTGTGTAATGCATACGTAAACTCACCTATACCAAGTTTGGTGTCCACAAGTTTGTATTTTGAAGATTTAAATGATTGTGTATATGATATATTGATACCTATGCAACATTTCAGTATTACAAAAATCTTTAATAGTTTCTTCTTTAACAACTCAGCCAGTTACATATGCAGATACCCTGCTAGAAAGGCAAAGGCTCGTAAAACCCCCTCACAGAGGAATTTCCCACGAGGGAAATTGGTCAGGTCCACCCTGGGAGGTGGGACTTCCCCTGGACCTTAAAAGCCAGCGCACAATGCTCCTCCCACTCTCTCTGGCCTACTCCGACAACACTGCAGCTGCGGGGTGCTGCCTGTAGACCTGGGCCTGCCCTGCACCCCAGCCATGTGCTTAACTAGGAGAGAAGAGGACTCTTTCCCACTAAGATTCAAACTAACCATGCAAGTTTGTCATTGGTTCTTCATGCAACGCAGAAGACATCGATTGCAACTTCAGCACCATCGGACTGAATTCTCAGGACTTCCTACGGCAACAGTGTATCCAGACACTCTTCACAAAGGCAGAGGCCTAATGCAAGAATCGTACGATATACTAAATTGCTGCTAGTTAGTTAAAGTTATGAACCTCCTTTGTTAACAAAGGAGCTTTGTAATGGATACTGATGATTCTTTCCGTGTTTTTGACTCTTCCCCATAGCTCCTCATGTTTCCCACTTCTGGTCTCACTCTATCATTCCTCATTTTACCAATGTACGTGTGACTTGTATGTATGTATGTATGTGTTTGTTAGTTTAGTTATGTGTTTGTGATTTAGTTAATAAAACTTGTGCACAATACATATTTGGTTCAGACTCTCTGTCTGCAATAGATTGTCTCTTAAATGATCAGATCTTATTACCAGCTCTAAGCACTGTAAATGCTAAGAAAGAATTATTTTTCTGTGGCCATGAAAAATACCATTCTCTTAGCATTAATTAATAATCAATACTGAGTGTTCACAGGATGAACTGATTTATTGATTGTAATTTTAATGTAGCTCCATCAAGTTAATCTGATTAACTGTTTCAAATATTCATAATAATCATAATTAATAATCATAATGAGTTATGAATAATTATTAATATTTCCCCTTTGAGTTAATTCGCTACATAGAGCTGTTATCAATCAAATCACTAACAATAAAATTAATATTTGTGTTGCAGAGGTGGCACTGAATTGTTACAGTTACACTTGCATAAATAATGTTGGTGTTAATGTTTTAAAAATAGCATTTTTAATATAGAAATATGATGGAAAATAAAATGATAGTCCTACTTTTAAATATGAAACTGAAACTGCCAGTGGCGAAACAACACTTAATGAGCAAGTCACAAACGAAACACTGCAGCATGTTGCTCAGAAACAGTTCTGCTATGAAATTGTTTGGAGCTGTTTAGTTGCCAAAATAACAAAATCTTGCATCTAAAATTATGTCTAAAATATAAACTGCTTATTGAGCGTTTGTATAAAATCAATATCATGTTTGCAATCATGCTCATATTCGTGAAAACAGCCCTCTTGCTCTTGATATTTCTTAATTATATCCTATGTTATAATATATATATAAACCCTCATACACTCAATATCATACAAGTACCTTTTTCCGATATCTTGAATTTGTGGGCATTTGTATTAATTTTGGCCATTTGACTTTTTTGAGACAATCCTACAATGATTTCGATCCCAGCACAACAGTAACAAAAGAAATCACATTAGAAATATTCACAGTCGCTTTGCATGACACTGAAAAAAATGAAGATAATACTAAAAATGTCAAGATACAGGCTTAAAGGAAGTAGCACACAGTCAGTGATTTCTTTATTGCTTTAATAAAGTTTTTTTTTTTTTTTAATTCTTCTTCTTCTTGCTAACATATTTAAATAGAATAAAAATGCAACAATAAAAAGAACTAGCTAGGTTAGCTGATTACCTTAAAAGTCCATAGACATTGTTGTCTGACAAGTGGATGCAATGAGACCTGTTTTCCTGTTTGTTCATGTGACATTTGGCATAAATGCATTATATGTTTTTACTGCAGGTAAACCAAATCTGAAACCAAACTCTAACCAGCTGTTGTTTAAAACAACAAAAATCCATTTCTCCATCAATGAAAATAACTAGCAATTTCTCTTACACGGCATCCAGGAGACTGACTATCAGGTATCCACTTGTGAACTACAGAGAATGAAGGGAAGACAAACAACAAGCTTAAAAATAAATAACCATGTCAGTAAGCAACAACTTTAATTCACAAGTGCACACTTAAAATAATCAGATAGAGTAAAGTATTTGCGTATTTGGCATGTTGTCCAAGGAGAGGGCTCCAAGCTTGGCATTTTGGCCCAAACCGAGAGTACTCCCCCTGTATTTGGTGGTGGAGGGATGCTGAAAACTGTCGAGAAATACAGGTGGGTCGACTGCGTATATATAGGTCTCCACTCATGCTGATTGGTTAGACATGTTGATTGCTGATTGCTGGTTGGAATGACATGATGATTAGATAGATCATTTGAACGTGTTCCTCCCGAACTTTGTTAATAAAACATAATTTATGATTGCATAGAATAATAATAATAATACTCAAGAAATAGCACCAAGGCATTAAAGACCCACTGAAGTGCCTTGGAACGCGCAGCATTATTCAATATGTTGACGTAATTTCAACTGAATCATGAAGACAGGACGGGACATATCGAACAACTCCTTGTTTCGCGTTTCGTTTATATCACAGCTCAGCCAGAGCCATTGAGCGCAGTAAAACCGCAATTTCCTTCTAATCTCTAACCGTTTCTCCTCCTAATCTCCTACATATTGCTTTAAAATATAGCATTCTGTGCAGAATTCAAATGGGCCTGATACGTTTTGTAATCTGCGCCAACTCTCAGATATGATCCGCTCTGTGCTATCGTTTCTCTGGACCGGAGTAGACCCTTATGGAAAGAAAATATATTTCCCTATATATGAATGATCAATATATTACATGATTTAACAGTATATTTAAAAATATACAGAAAAATATATATTGCGTAAATATATTACAATATATTGAATAATACATAAGGCATTGCCGTTTTTCATATATTGAAAAATATGTGATAATATTACTAATATCATAATGTATGTAATTTTATATTCAGCAGTATACTTCATAATATATAGATTTATATGTGACCAGATATGGTACTGCATGCATAATATACTGCAGATATATTTACTCATGCAGTATAAACACATTTCTTATATTTTATAATAATTTACATTTTAAATGTTTCATATTTTCAAGTTAGTTAACAAAAGCCCACCTGCATGTACTAAAGTTTCTACCAAAGAGACTATCACTGTGCTATAGTGTGCATAGCCGTTACTTTTTAAATAAAGTTATAGTCTTAATGGTGTTCAGCCAATCATAAACCTAACCACATGCTCTTCAGCACAATGGTAACCCCAAAAACTCACTCTACAAAAAACCCCACTCTGAAATGGAAACAGAACAACCAAATATACAATGACGAGGACAGACAGAGAACTGAAAGAAACACAGGGTTTAAATACAAGGCCAAACAGGGGAGTTAACACGATAATAAATAAGACACAGCTGGGACAAATTAACTCAATGAGGGTAACCATAGAAACAAAGCAGCGGCAAGAAACTGAACAAAGGAGCTGATTAAAATACAAACAAAGTCCAAACAGACAGACATGTGACATTACCTCCCCCTCCCAGAAGGCACGTCTTCGCGCCTAAGAGTCCAACCAGTGGCGGGCACCCTGAAGTCCTGGAGGTGACTGGCAAGTGAGCAGGGCGGTGCAGGCAGGAAGAGAGCCTCCAGGGTGGCTCCGGGAGCTCGGGAGGCCAGGGCGGATCGGGCAGTTCAGGGCGCCAGGGCGGAGCGGCCTCCGTGGCCTTGGCCTGAACCCCAGGCTCGGCCATGGGTGTATGGCCCCCCCAAATTTCCTTGGGAGGAGTTATGGGTTTCTGGGCCAGAATGGACCCTGGAGGGGGCTTGTGGGCTGAAGCCATCACTGGACCCTGGTCAGGGGCTGAAGCCATCACTGGACCCTGGTCAGGGGCTGAAGCCATCACTGGACCCTGGTCAGGGGCTGAAGCCATCACTGGACCCTGGTCAGGGGCTGAAGCCATCACTGGACCCTGGTCAGGGGCTGAAGCCATCACTGGACCCTGGTCAGGGGCTGAAGCCATCACTGGACCCTGGTCAGGGGCTGAAGCCATCACTGGACCCTGGTCAGGGGCTGAAGCCATCACTGGACCCTGGTCAGGGGCTGAAGCCATCACTGGACCCTGGTCAGGGCTGAAGCCATCACTGGACCCTGGTCAGGGGCTGAAGCCATCACTGGACCCTGGTCAGGGGCTGAAGCCATCACTGGACCCTGGTCAGGGGCTGAAGCCATCACTGGACCCTGGTCAGGGGCTGAAGCCATCACTGGACCCTGGTCAGGGGCTGAAGCCATCACTGGACCCTGGTCAGGGGCTGAAGCCATCACTGGACCCTGGTCAGGGGCTGAAGCCATCACTGGACCCTGGTCAGGGGCTGGAGTAGACATTGGAGCGGACCAAGGGGCTGGAACCATCTCTGGGTTCCAGGTCATCCCCTCATACTCCACCAGAATGCCTAAGGGCACAAGTATGGTGGCCCTAAGGGCACAAGTATGGTGGCCCTAAGGGCACAAGTATGGTGGCCCTAAGGGCACAAGTATGGTGGCCCTAACGACAGAGGGCTCAGGAGTCGCGGCGGCGACTTAGGATGACTTAGGACGAGGCTCAGGAATGGCGGCCATCTTAAGTCACTGGACTGAGGACTTGGGGATTTGCGGGAGGACAGAAATGGACGGATCCATTGGAGAGGTATGCGGAGGGAAATGGCTTGAGGTGAGCTGGTGAGGTCACGTGTGTCTTCGATGGGGCTGGATGAGGAGGATACTCCTTTATTTAATTTATTCAACTTCAAAATTTGAGCCATTTAAATTAGAAATTTAAATCAGATTAATAGACTCGACTAGAGAGAAATAACAAACAGGTTCACTATACCAAATGGTATCCTCATCCAGTCCCATAGGAAAACACAGAGAAAGAGACCTCAGGCCAGCTCACCTGATGAGAGAGCTCAAGAAACTCCTCCACATACCTCTACAAAGGACAACCACTCTGCCTCAATCCCCACAGGTGTTCCTCAGCCAGGATGGTATTTTCTGCTGCAAGATCCATATCGTCAGGTCTGTCCTTCTGTCACAGCCGCAGCACTAAGGAATATAGTCAGAATCTTAATGCAGAAGCTTCTTTAATCAAACAAACTCAAAATTCCACAAAAAAAAACTCTGAAACGGGAACAGAACAACCAACTATACAATGACGAGGACAGACAGAGAACTGAAAGAAACACAGGGTTTAAATACAAGGCCAAACAGGGGAGTTAACAAGATAATAAATAAGACACAGCTGGAAAAAATTAACTCAATGAGGGTAACCATAGAAACAAAGCAGTGGCGGGAAACTGAACAAAGGAGCTGATCAAAATAAAAAAAAGTCCAAAACAGACAGACATGTGACACAATGCATATATTGCAGTATATTGAAAAATATAAGCACTAGTTTCCCATATATGGAAATGAATTATGAAATATATCGCATTATATTTCGTAGTATATTCCCATATATTTTTATTCCGTAAGGGGACTGTGCGCTGCGGTTCACGTGGCACTAAAGTGAAATCAGACTTCATTTGCCTCAATGGAAAGCATATTTACACTGTCTAAATCATTCCCTATCCCCTATATACTATGTTTTGAATGATTATATCTCCTAAATGCAAATTTTGTCATTGTTTTGGAACACACCAGATATTCACAACCTTAAGGCTAACATATTCATACTAAAAGCTAAAAAACTTACATTTTTATTTCAAGGGGACTTTAAATGAATTAATGTCAATACTAAGCAAGAGTGAAAAGAGTGTTGCATATTTCTTACATCATGCCTTCTATTCTTCAGATATGAAAATATTTTATCTTGTGTGCTGAAATATTTTTATGATAAATAACAGGTTAAAAAACTGCTTATCAAATGTTGAATATCATTGTATCTTATATTTTTCAGTGGTTTTTGCCTAGAAAAAACTACAGTCTGCACACGACTTTACATCGACAGTCACATATCTGACTTGTTTCATACCTTAACACATCTTTCCCTTCAATAGGTGTTATTCGTTGTACCAAATTTACCAGCTGACCATGCATAATTGCTTAAGCATACGGGTTAATTCCATGATTAATACTCATAACAGGAATAAAACGTATGTGTGTGACCATGGTTTGATTCTTTTGTGCACAGGTGCAGAAACATTTGTGATTACTGAACCAAAATGCATTGTATTTTATGAGTAGACAATATTGTGACAAATATAGCATAATGAAATTATATAATATGCAATTATTGATTATTATAATCAGCCAAAATTTGTTTACAAGAACAAAAAGACACCTGTTTTTTCGATTTTTAATTCATCTATGACGATATCAATAAATGTCATGAAATTGAATACTGAGAAAAAAGTCAATTTACCTCAGTTGATTGGTAAAAGGAAAGCTCATGTTATCTGAACAAAAAGCTTTCCCAAGAGCTGCATTTTTGTGTGAAAACAACCTTGGTTCCCTTCAAAGTAATGAGCCCTCCATTTAGCAGAGAGCACCATCAGTGCTAAGATCTCTCTAGCTATAAGTTTTCCCTATCCGGTGCATTGCGTTTTCTAAAAGCACAAAATGACACCATCGATTGCTCTTCAGAGAGGCTACATTGGCGTAATGTTTATTTTACTTGTGCCATTAACCAGTTTTTTTTTTGTTTTGTTTTTTTTTTTCCCACTGGTAAACTGATCAAAGCCAAGGTGAGAAACCATCTGATGTCAGCGAGCAGATAGAAATATCCAAGCTTTCAGAGAACAACACTAATCCATGAGCGCTCAGTGTTGGAAGCTGTCAAAGAGTAAAGGTGGGTTGAAAGATACGGCATTGCGTTCTTCCCAACCCTTGCACCTACTGTCACAATAAGGACAAAAACAATTTGATAAATATCTCACTGACCATGCTAACACTACTGTGGGATGTAAAATAAAAGATGTAAGGAACCTGCTCTCACTTACTGTTGATGGAGCCCCTGAGCTGCTTTCTGAGAGGGCAAATAGAGGTGAGCATTGAGCTGTGTTTCCTGAGCTATCAGTTGCTGACATTTTTATGTTTGTGGCTGAAGCTTTTTTGTACCTTGAATCATTACTGAACCAACAACTGTAAGATAACAGATCTTACTCTTTTATGTTAGAACAGTCCCTCCATTTCCATTTGTCCCATGCTGGGAAAAAAACAAACAAACAAACAAACAAAAAACAGCTGGTCATCAGCTTACGTTTTGGGCAATGTCAGCATAGATCATCTCAGGTTACATCTGTAACCATAGTTCTCTGAGAAGGGGAACGAGACACTGCATCATGGATCAACGCTATGGGGACACCATCAGCGTGGCCAGTGTCTGAAGAACGTGTGCCAACACAGCAATTTTATTGGCCAGTGACAGTCCATGATGTCACTACTGGAGTGCCCGTGAGTATAAGAGGGCACCTGCAATTTACGTCATCAACTTCTTTGTATAAAGGAGACGTGCAGGCGAGCCCGAGGCAGGGCAATGAGATGCAGTGTCTCGTTCCCCTTCTCAGGGAATCATGGTTACGGTTGTAACCTGAGATGTTCCCTTTCGAAGTGGAAGACTGAGTCTTGGATGGGAAACAAATACCCACTCCGCCATGCTGAGGGAATGCTTGCCTCATTAGTTGTGCCTGTGTACAACCGTAATGGGCATTGCATAAATTGGCTCTATGGACTTACTTAGCTGTAGTCAGATGCGACAGTCATTCAGGGCGCATCCAAAGACTTATAACTCTCAAGTGGTAAATTTACCTCGGACATCACCCAAGCTCCTATGCTCTGTGACATGGAAAGTCCCGGTGTTTAAAGCCTTCCTCCCTTCCATGGGAGCCAGGCGTTAGCCACATGAATCCCTCGAAGGCAGAGGAGCACGAGTGGCTATGCTTTCCCTCTGGCCCTGCCTCCATTCCTCAGACTCTGATGAACCAGGACCCCCAGAGGTCTTAGGTGAAGATTTAGATTGGTGGGGATGTACTTCCTGAAAGCTGCTGACCGCACCCTAGCCTCTCTAAACTTGATGACTACTGTCTCTACGGAACTGCCAAAAAGCTCAGAGGGTGAGACCGCCTCATTAAGGAGAATGTTTTTCAGTTTCTCCTTGATGTCTGCCAAGTTCAACCACAGTTGCCTCACTGTGGCCACCATCGCTGCCATTAAACAACCAATGGCAGCGGCTGTTTGTTTAGTCTGTGGTGCGGTGGAGCTCACAACTGCTTCAGGAGACAGTCCCTGCCCTTGATCCAAATCTTTAAGTAAATCTGTCTGGTATACAGAAACGGAAGGCTTATTGGAACGGGATGGTTATGGCCCAATAGGAACCGCTTGTCCAGTCTGCCACGAGCGACTTCCTGTCTCTCGCACCCCCAAACTAGATTAAATCTAATTGTGTTGCGGGTGCTCCGGTAGTGACGTCATGGATTGTCGTCCTCAAATGAAATTGTTGTATTGGCACACATGCTTCAGACACCAGTCATGCTAATGGCATCCCCATAGCATTGATCCAAGATGAAGTATTGAGTTCCACTTTGAAAGGGAACCTTATTATTTCCTGGTGTAATGCATTAAAGTAAACTGCAGCAATAATGTTTTCCTTTTTGAATACATAATGGCGATACATAAATGTACCCCTTTGGACATATCTGTTTGGCAGATATAATGCCTGATTACTGGATTAAAATGACACAGATTTCTTTTTCGAGGATTACTGGGTCAGCACACCTTTATAGCTTTACTGAATTATTGCCACTTAGAGATTGTTTATAAATACTGATGGTTTATATGTACTGTAGCTCTGGTTTATACATACTGTAGCTCTCTTTATACACATTGTAGCTCTGTAGCTCCCATGCTGAAAAACTTACTTAAACCAGCTCTTTAGCTGGACATCTAGCCTTGCCAAGCTGGTGTTTAGCTGTTTGAGCTAGGCAGTCAGCTTGTCTCTCAGGCCTGACTAGCCCAAAATCCTTGTAAAATCCACCAATAGACCTGCCTGGCCAGACTTACTAAGACTAGGAAACCATCTTAAAACTATCATTGTACAAAATGATTTTTCAAGTTGTAAATAAAACAAGGATTATTGGAGTACGTTTTACAAGAAAATACTGCTTTACTACAAAATTTCTTGTTCAATTCAATATGTTACTTGCCATTTCTTTGTAATTAAAGCTGATAATTCCACAAATAAATGCATTTGCGGGTTTCAAACAGAGATGGCGACAAAGAGGCAAAACTTATGGACTGCAGCTTTAAGTTTCAGTATAAAATTGCTAAAACTAAAACAAATAAAAAAAAATCAAGCTAAACAGAAATAAACTAATAAAATAAAAAGACTATTAGGAAAAAACTATAATTTAAACAAATGAAAATAAAAATATAGAAATAAAATCTAATTCAAAATATTAAAAAATACTAAAAGAGTATATAAATAATATTAAAATATCACTGTCCCTTATTAATGCAATGTCTTTACAAAATAAAAATTAACGCATACATGCCCAAAACTGTGGTTTGCCTAGAACATTTTCAAACTTTCGGAGAGCACTATACAGTGGGTACGGAAAGTATTCAGACCCCCTTAAATTTTTCACTCTTTGTTATATTGCAGCCATTTGCTAAAATCATTTAAGTTCATTTTTTTTTTTCCTCATTAATGTACACACAGCACCCCATATTGACAGAAAAACACAGACTTGTTGACATTTTTGCAGATTTATTAAAAAAGAAAAACTGAAATATCACATGGTCCTAAGTATTCAGACCCTTTGCTGTGACACTCATATATTTAACTCAGGTGCTGTCCATTTCTTCTGATCATCCTTGAGATGGTTCTACACCTTCATTTGAGTCCAGCTGTGTTTGATTATACTGATTGGACTTGATTAGGAAAGCCACACACCTGTCTATATAAGACCTTACAGCTCACAGTGCATGTCAGAGCAAATGAGAATCATGAGGTCAAAGGAACTGCCTGAAGAGCTCAGAGACAGAATTGTGGCAAGGCACAGATCTGGCCAAGGTTACAAAAAAATTTCTGCTGCACTTAAGGTTCCTAAGAGCACAGTGGCCTCCATAATCCTTAAATGGAAGACGTTTGGGATGACCAGAACCCTTCCTAGAGCTGGCCGTCCGGCCAAACTGAGCTATCGGGGGAGAAGAGCCTTGGTGAGAGAGGTAAAGAAGAACCCAAAGATCACTGTGGCTGAGCTCCAGAGATGCGGTCGGGAGATGGGAGAAAGTTGTAGAAAGTCAACCATCACTGCAGCCCTCCACCAGTCGGGGCTTTATGGCAGAGTGGCCCGACGGAAGCCTCTCCTCAGTGCAAGACACATGAAAGCCCGCATGGAGTTTGCTAAAGATGGTGAGAAATAAGATTCTCTGGTCTGATGAGACCAAGATAGAACTTTGTGGCCTTAATTCTAAGCGGTATGTGTGGAGAAAACCAGGCACTGCTCATCACCTGTCCAATACAGTCCCAACAGTGAAGCATGGTGGTGGCAGCATCATGCTGTGGGGGTGTTTTTCAGCTGCAGGGACAGGACGACTGGTTGCAATCGAGGGAAAGATGAATGCGGCCAAGTACAGGGATATCCTGGACGAAAACCTTCTCCAGAGTGCTCAGGACCTCAGACTGGGCCGAAGGTTTACCTTCCAACAAGGCAATGACCCTAGGCACACAGCTAAAATAACGAAGGAGTGGCTTCACAACAACTCCGTGACTGTTCTTGAATGGCCCAGCCAGAGCCCTGACTTAAACCCAATTGAGCATCTCTGGAGAGACCTAAAAATGGCTGTCCACCAATGTTTACCATCCAACCTGACAGAACTGGAGAGGATCTGCAAGGAGGAAT
The DNA here is from genome assembly GCA_037950665.1 of Hypophthalmichthys nobilis. Classification (NCBI taxonomy): domain Eukaryota; kingdom Metazoa; phylum Chordata; class Actinopteri; order Cypriniformes; family Xenocyprididae; genus Hypophthalmichthys; species Hypophthalmichthys nobilis. The sequence goes on along the minus strand of CM075480.1, from coordinate 23,410,683 downwards.
GGCAGAGGATCCCCAAATCCAGGTGTGAAAAACTTGTTGCATCTTTCCCAAAAAGACTCATGGCTGTATTAGATCAAAAGGGTGCTTCTACTAAATACTAAGCAAAGGGTCTGAAAAATCTGTCAATATGGGGTGCTGTGTGTACATTAATGAGGAAAAAAAATGAACTTAAATGATTTTAGCAAATGGCTGCAATATAACAAAGAGTGAGAAATTTAAGGGGGTCTGAATACTTTCTGTACCCACTGTATGTTGCTTTCTTGATGCTGATGTCCATGATGCCTCTTTAAACCAAAACCAACCACTTTCTTGGTTAACCAGCTTCACCAGCTAAGTTTTGTTGCTGAACATTAGCTAGACCAGCACCAAACCAGCATAAACCTTTTTTTTTTTTTTTTTTTTATATGTCCCTTACACCAGGCTAAACTCTGCTGAACTCTCCTCCCCACTATGGTGTATTTTTGTCTCTGTCTCAGACAGTATTCTCTATAATTACTTTCTCGTCTGTAATGCTATCACAGGATGTCTTGGGCTTTCTTGCTCCTGGCTTTCAATTCCTCTCTCTCTCTCTATCTCTCAAAAATCTTGCCCCTCACAGCTGTTTCTGACAGTATGTGCTCATTCTGGCTGTATGAGAGGGGCAGCTGTGTAAGGGGGTGGCCACGCATAATTAGGCCTCTCATAACCACCACTGTATTGCAGCTAAACATAGAAATCCCCCAGGCCATTAAAGGAGCCACTGTGAGGTGACAAAACATTTACTCTTATTGCCAGATGGGGGCGATGTGACTCTGCTCTGATTGTACAACCCACTGGCTTGTGTCCTTTTGGTTTTCTCTGCAGTGATCAGTTAAACGTAGAGGAGAGAGATGAAAGAGATGAGAAGGGCAGGAGAGAAAGAGAGAGTAGGGAAGAAATCTGATGGTAATCACTGATAAATGAAAGTCTCACATCTGTACTGAAAAACTTAGAACAACAAGTGCTCCAGTTTGGAAGTCCTTTACCACTCATCTTTACCATTCCAAACTGGTCAGGTTCATGATCAGAGCAAAACAATTGCATGACCTTCTGTAAACCTTCTGTAAACTGATGTTTGTATTGTAATAGCTCCAATATAAATATTAATAAAGCATAATGTTTATATATATATATATATATATATATATTATAATAATGTTTAATAGCATCATATTCTGTCTGAGAATAAAATGTGTAATTAAAGTCATTCAGCATTATCCCCCGGTTTCACAGACAGGGCTTAAGCTATAGTCCCAGACTAAAATGCATGTTTGCCCTGTATTACAGTCCCCGTGTAGTCAATAATTTTATCCCTTAAAACTTATCTTTGATCGCCAAAATTACATTTTTAAATGTTTTTTCCTGTAAAAAAAAAAAAAAAACTTGACTAAAAAGCTTAAATGTAACTCTACACCCTTGCCTCATTAAATATGCAAATTAGCCCCGCCTCCACTCGCTCACACCAGCTCAGAGATTCACTTGGTCAACTTTCTGAGTTAAACGCTGCACAATGGTATCGCTCTTTACAACATTGGACACATAATTAATATCATCTCAGAGTTAGACAGCTGCCTTTAAGCAATCAGTATCCTTACAAACGCTGTGAACAACTCAGAACATCAGTGGAAAAAGGCATATGGTTCATCATAACATCATAATATACATCATACTCCCGCCATATTGCTAAATCTATATGATTTTTCATATCAACAGAAAAATATACCAGGATAACCTGGCTTCTCTCGAGACTCCCCTGCTGGTTCGCTGTTAATGATATGCTAAAGCCCGCCGGCACGTTGATGTGATTGGTTACAAGGTAGTTTGTGACGTCACAGACACCAGCGATTTCAAACCACTGTTTTGAGACTGTCTTTTTTTAACTGCAGTTTTAAGGAGAAAATACTCAGCAATGGCGTTGACATATGAATTTGCACATGATTTGTCTTAAAGCATATTAAAAACACCACATAGACATATAAACAACATTAAAAACTTGATTTTCACCACAGGGGGTCTTTAACTGAAAGCAACTTGCACTGACTGGCATATCTTAAAATATGTCATTGCCATTGTTTTATCTTAAGATGCACATCAGTAATGTTTTTTCTTGTTTTTCTTTTTTCTTCAAGGGCACATTCATAAATGCTACTTAAATGCCCTTATTGAACTAAGGCCTAATCCTGGCTTAGTCTAAGCCCTATGTGTGAAACCAGGCCCATATCTGAAATTCATAATACAATACATGTAGGCCTAAATTACAAATGATCAAATAAAATTAAAAGTTTGGTAACACTTTGGTAACACAGTAAGCTCCCATCAGTTAAAATTAGTTAATGCATTAACAACTAACAATAAACAATACATTTTGTACAGTATTTATTAATCTTTGTTAACATTAGCTAATGATACACCTAAATACACCTAATCATTGAATAGTTCATGTTAGCTCAAGTCCATTTAATATTAACCAATACAACTTTTGATTTTAACAATGTATTAGGCCAAGTAAATGTATTAACATGAACTAAAATTAATGAAAGCTTTAGAAGCATTGTCATTGTCAGTTTGTGTTAACTAATGCAGTTATTGTCTAAACTAAGGTTAACAAATGGAACCTCATTTTAAAGTGTTACAAGAAGTTTTATGTATCAGTAATTATAGAACAAATGTAGTTAGTGAGTCTTATAATGTAAAAACAATTACAACAGTCATCACATAAACCCATTATAATAAATGTAAGCTTTCTTCCTTTGTATGGAATAACTCCATGATGTCTCTTTTATTACTCACCTCTTTGTGTTTAAATGAGAGATGTCTGTTTTGTTTGTTTTGTTTTTTTCACTTCAGTGCTTATATATAATTTGCATATAAAAAAATTAATGAAAGTAGTATTAATAATATGTGATGATTTAGATAACATCAGTATTGAAAGTATTGTTACTGCAGGGTGCAAACAGTGTGCAAAAAAAGAAAGAAAGAAAGAAAGAAAAAGGAATGCTGCATTAATTGTTTATTTTTAAAAAAAGATACAAAAAAAAACAAAAAAACATATGCTCTGATTGGCACTGATCACAGGATTTTCATATGTAATTGCTGCAATCAACCACACTTACATAATAAAGGCACCAACAGAGAATGACTTTTCAAGTCATTTAATCATTTAATTCCATCAGTATGCAATTAATCTGTGATGCACAAATGCCTTCAACCAATTTAATCACAAGGTAATGTAAGTAAGTGTATGAAACAGACTGCAGGATCAAGCTGTGTGTTATGGTGGGCTACCACTTTGCCTGCAGTAAAGTGTGATGCGATTTCACCTGCAGCCTATTTGGCTGACTGGGTATAATCTTTTATTCATTCAACTCTTATGTGACAGTGGGATACCCACTCAGAATCTGGCTGGTCACATCAATCAACAACCTTCAGTGAGCAAGAGAGGAGCCATAGTGATTGTCGCATTGCTGCATATGATCCATAATACAACGGGCCATTGGTGTGTTGAAAGCTTGATGGCATTGTTTGGTCTCATCAAGTTTCACAGTATTAAACAATACCACAGAGTTCTGTTACATTATGGGGTGGCTTGTGAAACAATATTATTGACTATTTTGGTTTGCTTCTACCACCTGAGCTGCAGTACCAATTTAGAGATGTTATAAAGTTTAATGTAAGGGTGTGGATTTGCTTCCTTTTGAGATTTTATTTATTTATTTTACAAAATGGTCTTTTGTGGTAGCTTACATATTATCCACACATCCAAAGTTGGTTAATAACATAACTGCAGTTAATAAGAGTAACGCAGTTGCCTTCGAATTTTGAGCTCATTGCAACTAAAAATTTGAGTTAACACAAAGAGAGAGAGAGAGAACAAAATTTCTTTCATTAAGCTGTAAACGGTCAGCGAAAGATTCACTCTATGAAAGCAATAATAAGCATTTTCAAAAACTGTTTACAATAAGATGACATTAGCCACCCTTCAACCATCAAACATTAAAAATAAATTTCAAAGTTTAAAAGCATTAACTAACAACATTACTAACGTGTTAAAGGATTAGTTCACTTTGAAATGAAAATTAGCCCAACCTTTACTCACCCTCAAGCCATCCTAGGTGTATATGACTTTCTTCTTTCTGGCGAAGACAATCAGAGAAATATTAATAAATATCCTGACGCATCTGAGCTTTATAATGGCAGTGATAGGGTTCATTGAGTATGAGCTGAACAAAGTGCTTCCATCCACCTCCATCCATCATAAATATGTGCTCCACATGGCTCTAGAGTGTTAATAAAGACCTTCTGAAATGCGTATGCGTTTGTGTAAAAAAAAAAAAAATCCATATTTAAACAAGTTATGAAGTCGAATATCGAGCTTCCGCCAGGCCGCCTTCCGTATTCAACATACGCAGAAAGTGTAAACCTCTTGCAGTTCACAAAGCTTACGCTACATCATGTGCCTTCCCTATTAAACTTACGGAAAAAAGTGTAATTGACAGAATGCCAGTTTACACTTTCTTCGTAACTTGTATATGAAAGGCGGTCTGGCGGAAGCTCGATATTTGTCTTGTTAAATATAGATATTTATTTTACACAAACGCATCGTTTCGCTTCAGAAGGCCTTTATGAACACTCCGGAGCAAGTATTTATGATGGATGGATGTGGATGGAAGCACTTTGTTCAGCTCATACTCATTGAACCCTATCACTGCCATTATAAAGCTCGGATGCGTCAGGATATTTATTAATATTTCTCCAATTGTCTTTGTCAGAAAGAAAAAAGTCATATACACCTAGGATGGCTTGAGGGTGAGTAAAGGTTAGGCTAATTCTTTATTTCAAAGAAAACTAATCCTTTAAATATCATAGTAATATTATATACAGTATGTCTGTCAGTATGTCAGTTGCCTTAAAGGGTTAGTTCATATGTCATTAATTACTCACCCTCATGTCATTCCAAACTTGTAAGACTTTCATTCATTCGGAACACAAATGAAGATCTTTCTGATGAAATCTGAGAGATTTCTGTCCCTCCATTGACTGCATTTGCAACTGAAACTTTGACGCTTCAAAAAGTTCATAAAGAGATTGGAAAACAAATCTATATGAATTGAGCGGTTTAGACCAAATTTTCTGAAGTGACTCAATCACTTTTTATGATGAACATATTTAATTTAGGCTTTTGCTCACTTATAAACCTTGATATGCAAACATTAACAGAAGCTCAACCAAACCTGAATGACCTTTGGACTAAACTGCTCAAAACATATAGATTAGTTTTATGATCTCTTAACAAACTTTTTGAAGCTTCAAAGTTTCAATTACATAACTGTCTATGGAAGGACAGAAAGCTCTCAGATTTCATCAAAAAGTCATCATTTGCATTCTGAAGAAGAACAAAAGTCTTAAGCATTCCAGTGAATTATTCATGAGATATATCATAAATCGGGAGAACAGACCACAAATGGGCAGAATATGTTAAATTTTTTCATACTGTTAAAGTGGAATACAAAGTGTGGGGAGGGGGTGGGGGGAATAATCAGGAGAAAAAAAGAATGCAGCGACTGAAAAGAGCTCTTGCCATAGATATTCTTGTTACAATGTCACATTAAAATACCAAGCTTTATGTTATTCTCCTGACACCTGAAAATAGAACATAAAGGAAATGTTACAGTTAATTCAGTCAAACTGATGGGTATTTGTGGCACAACCTTATGATTTGAAATTATTTGTTTCAGTTTTTATGAGGGGAATTCCTCCAAACCGGAAATGCCTCCAATAATCAAAAATGCAGTAGGCTCGTTAATCTTTTGCAGCATCTTGTGCATGAGCGCCATGTTTTTAGAATGCTGTGTCAAGCTAAAAGTTGAATGCGTCTTTTTTTCATTCCACTACCCTATGTTTAATGTTTTTTCCTGCCCTTTATGATATACATTATATATTTCCTCCACCAATAACCAAAACTAGCAAGAACAGTAGAAAGTAGAAAATTCTGTCAAACTGATAAGGATGCCTATATCCTATGCAAACATAATGGGCATGCACATAATTGTTAACTATTACTTAAGATAAATCAAACAATAATTTTTACAGTGTAAGTACACTGTAAGTACAAGTCTGGTATTGTTTGTGTAAAGTGCACTCTGTCTCGCATGTTGGCTTGTTATCTCATTTGGAATAAATATTCTGTTATATATTCATTGTGCCCCAGTGTGGATCTGACCAGGGGTGTGAGCCCGAGACACCAGCAGCCGAGGGAACTGAGACGGAGGACTGGCTAATGGACTTCGATGGGGACTGGTCAACTTCCACCCTATCCCACCCATCTGAATCATCTGTATTATCCAAAGAGAACTGTGAGAACTGGGAATTATTTTTTGCTCTAACTTGTGTGGACTGTGTCATGATTACTGTTATCCTCTCAAGTCTTGTTTCATCGCCACCACCACAAAACTCAGCCTGTCCTCCAGTCCCATCGCTGCCAGATGCTTGCAGCCCTGTGTCGTTTCTGGGGATTCCCTGCAATGACGCCGAGCCGCAGGTCCAGCAACCACGAGCAGCGCCTGTCCAGGAGGATCCTTCGGCTCCAACTTCGGCCTTGGCCTTGGCCCGTCGACCTGTCGCACCATCTTGGCTCCTCCCACCTTCGACTCCACCAGAGACCCTCGGTCTAGTGGCTCCTCTGGGTTCCTTTGTCCCATCGTCTCCCCCTTGATCAGTCATCACACCACTTCCACCATGAACTTACAGGCCATCCTCTGCGCTCCGTCCAACCCCTCCTTCGGCTGCAGCAGGTTCCTCCTTCCCATCAGTATCGCCTCTGTCCTCGCTCACACCGCTGTTGCCCCAGCCCTCGTGTACTCTGGCTCCACCTGCGACGCTCATCGCCGTGACATCGCCTGAGTCTCCTGCATCTCCTGCATCTCCATTCATACTGCATCATGTCACTCAGCTCCCTCGACCTGTCAGTCTGTGCCAACAGATCCACCGCTCTGTCTCTGTTGTTCGTTGTCCCCCAGATGTCATCAGCCAAGCCAGCAACATCTTGGTTCCTCCCTCCCTCGTCTCTGCCATGGGCTGTTGACACTGGAGAGCTCTGGGTCTGTGCTACCTTGGACATTCTGTTTTCGCTGCTGGGGTCTTGTCGTCATCCTCCCATCACCATCCCTTCACCTCATCCTGCATTCATCCATCCTCTTCTGCCTCTCACCATCCCATGGATCTTTCCACCTTCGTCACCTCCTTGGAATTTTTTGTTGGTTGTCCTGTTTGTCCTTCCACCTCCTAAGCCACCTCCTGCCGGGTTGTGCTAGCCCTCTTACTGCCTCCTCATCTTCCTCTCCTTCACTTCACAGCCCGTAGACGCACCTACTAGGAGAGAGCATTATGTCACAGTTATCTTCTGTTAGTTTCTGTTCTCATGGACTTTGTTTGTTTTCATTTGTCACGTGTCTTCTTTGTTCATTTGCCACCACTCAACCTTAGCATTACAGAATGTTTACTTAACTGTAAGTCACTTTACCATAACACAGACTATGTTCACACTGTCAGTCCAAATCTGATTATTTGTGATTCCGATTAGAATCTGATCTAAAATTAGTGACTGTCCACATTGTGTATCGCAACTGTTCAGATCCGATTTGTGTGTCCATGCTGCTCTTTTGTTTTCCAGACTATCTGCATTGGTTTCTATGGCAATGATGTTGCATTGGTAGGCTTACGCCAGACATAACAACAACAACCACAACATGGAGGGGTTTGCAATACAGATGTTGTCTTATTTACAACATGACAATGTGTAGCCTCTGCGCACTGGACTACTGGGTCTTATAAAGCAGTGGTAGAAATGTAGGAGGCTGGTTTGAGTGGCTTTATTCTGTGCTGTCGTCTCTGCCGGTTTCAAAACATGTCTCCGTTATATTGTCATTTTCTGCTGTCCGGCACTTTGCAACAACACAACCTTGTTTCTGCTGCAACTTTCAGCATGTTTCCTACAACGTCTAATTTTTACATTTTACATGGCATAAGAAAGTCACGTAAACCACGCAAAATCCGATCAGAACAGTCAGACTGAAACGTATTTCCAGAAATGCGATTTTAATAGGATTTTAAACCACACATGAATGTAGCTTGAAACTGATTTGTAAAAATCTAATTTTTATGTAATTTTTGGCCATTCATACTTGCTATATCTGATCGGATTTCAATCGGATATGCACAAAATTCGGATATGGACTGATAGTCTGAATGTAGCCATTGAGGAATCAAATGGAGGAAAATACACAAAACAAATAATGCAAACAAGAATGCATGGATCAACAAACAAAAGCACTCAACAAAAAACCAAGATTAATGCAAAGGACCACTACAAGCAGTGTAGTGCAATCTACAGTACATAGTCCTGGTTAACCCTTGACCACATACCTCGGGTTTTTAGTGACTTGGGACGTCATTCATTATCATCCTCCTCATTCGTTTTGTAAAGTTAGACTTCAACCTTCTTAGTATTCCTCAATCAATTCATTATAAACAATATAACAAGAAAATAATAATACAATTTTAAAAGAATACCTGGTTTCCCATTTTTTGTTTGTAAAAATGGTATAGGGTTGCTAACGACCTGAGGTAACAGTGTAAGTATATTTTTTCTGCACAACAATAATTAAAGGGGACATATCATGAAAATCTGACTTTTTCCGTGTTTAAGTGCTATAACCGGGTCCCCGGTGCATCTACCAACCCAGAAAACATGAAAAAGGACAACCCAGTAACTTTGTTTTGGCAAGCCTTTCTCTGCAAGCATGTGAAAAAACGAGACACTCAGATTTTGCTCCCCTTGTGACATACGAAGGGGATCTTATTGTTACATTAAAGCCCCTTAATCTGCACGTTTCCACCCACGGCGCTGTCATTTTGTTTTCACAAGCGAAAATGGTGTACCAGTTCTAAGGCAAAAGTTCGAGCAAAGCATGTTAACTGTCCTGTCGTTGACTGCACAGACAAGCACAGAGAACACAATATTTAGAGTCTTGTTAGCTTGGATAGTCTGCAAAAAAGGAGCGTTTCTGTTCGAGCGATATTTTGGAAAAATTTTTTTAGACCATTCACAGCATTTGATAGCAATCATACACGTTAGCCTGGTGTGTATGGCTCTGTTTGGCAAACAGGTACGCTATGTATAGTGAGCGTCCATACAGGTTTTTGCACAAAAGATTAAAGAATTAGTTCACTTCAAAAGCCATTCTATGTGTATATAACTTTCTTCTTTATGATGAACACAATCGGAATTATATTAATAATTATCCTGATGCATCCAAGCTTTATAATGGCAGTGAACAGGACCAACATGTATGAAGCTCAAGAAAGTGTATCCATCCATCATAAATGTTCTCCACAGGGCTCCGGGGGGTCAAAGGCCTTCTGAAGTGATGAGTTTATGTATGTATGTATGTATATATATATATATATATATCAAGTCAAGTCAAGTCACCTTTATTTATATAGCGCTTTTTACAATGCAGATTGTGTCAAAGCAGCTTTACATTGATAACTGGTATATAATTTTGGCTGCACAGCAGCTCTTAAAGAATAGTGTCAATGTCGGCAGATCAAAGCACTGTTGAATATCAAATGTCAAGTGTCCCCAACTAAGCAAGCCAAAGGCGACAGCGGCAAGGAACCCAAACTCCAACAGGTGACATTAGATGGCAAACAGGTGGCAAATAGACTTCTGTGTTAAAATGGAGAAAAAAACCTTGGGAGAAACCAGGCTTAGTCGGGGGGCCAGTTCTCCTCTGGCTATATATATAATTCAACTAGTTTTGTTTGCCTAGTTGGTTTAGTTCTGTGTTCTTTTAGTTATTATGTTTGCTTTTAGGCCTAATCAATTTGAATTAGTTTTTTTCCTTATTTACTTATTATTATGCTTCAATATAACCTTTTTGTTTTAACACAAAAAAATGCATCACCAAAGTCAGTCCTCTGTAATCAACTCAGTCCAACTGTTGTCTGCATGAAATAAAATGTCTTTACAGTCTTTACAGATTCCAGATTTCCAGATTCTGAAGTGTTCATCGATGGATACTTTTCTATCCCAGCCTTCCCATGGGTCCGTGGGAGAGGATACGTTATAATCGAACATGGAGAAGAAAAGTGACATGGGTGTTTTCAAATGTGAGTAAACACGGTTCCTTGTGTTAAAATTGCATTTGTTGAACTACTGTAAAGTAAACTGTTGAATTGTTGAAGGTGTAAAGATGCTAGGCAGTATAGTATATTTGTGATTTTGCAGTAAAAACACTTTTATCATGTATAGCTCCAGAGGAGGTGAGTAAGCACACGTACGTCTCCAAAGTGGATTTACAAAAACCATAAACATCTTAAAGATGCTTACTAAATGTCTATTTAACATCTGACAGGAAAGATGAGCACATCACAACATGACATCTGAGTGAGTGATGTATGTGTGCTGTTATGTAGTAGAATTCACTGTTGTCAACACTGCTTACATTACATGAATGTAACAAGTAATGTAACTATAAAGTACTAAACTACATAAAGTAACTAAACATAAGTTATCTATTTTATTTGTCCATTAGTACTGTTGATAAATTGAGGAACATTTGTGTTGGTTAAAAAGTGAGTTAACACATCAACAGCTACCTCAACAATTTAAATGTAGTATTGAGCACATAAATCACAGAGGTAACTTGAATCTTTTCTGGATGTTACAGGGAAAGATGAGCATGTGTGTTTATCCGGTGGAGAGAGGCTGATGAAGGAATGTTGCCATCAAAGGCTTTGAGTGAGTATACTACAGAAATGAATAAAAAATCTATTTAAATCTTTAGTTGTAGTTTAATTTAATTATAATAATTTCAAACAGAGTTATTACAGCACTTTTCTGATTCTTGATTTCTGTGCATTAGCTGTAGAGCTTTTGTGGTGGAGCAGGGCCTGCAAGGCAAGGTGACGATGGCATTTGTGGGGAAAAAAAGGGAAAACTTGAAACAAAATATAAAGTAAGATCATTTTGTTACTTCTAATACAGAAATCAAATGACATTGTGCTGTTAAAATGACTGTTTTTGTATTATTTTTGTGCACTTTTTTAGGATCTGAAATGTCCGCAGACTGGTGTGAGCACTGAGGATGGGGAGCCCACAGCAGCATCCAGGAAATGGTATAGTGCTATCACTCCACATGCTCTTATTGCCTCATCTGGCATGGATGTTGCTGTGGTCTCTTCATCCTCAGTGAGTCCAGAGCCAGCGAGAGCATCTAGAAAAAGACCAAAAAACATTGAGGATGTGATTTTGGTCAAGTTTGTTCAGCTGGCTTCTGTTCATACAATGGAGCCCAACTTTCATAAGCTTCAAAAGCATCATCAAATAATGTAATGAAGCTTATGGAAGTCAGGATCCATTGACTGATATTGTATGAACAGAAACCAGCAGGACAAACCTGACCAAATCACCAGAAAAAACAAACAAACAGGGATTGAACGGCGTGAAAGTGAATAAATGACTGAATTTATATGTTTGGGTGAACTAACACTTTAAGCCCCCAAATAGAAATTGTATGAAATGTATGTATGCATTTATATTATAGTAGTAGCTTGAATAAATAAACTTTAAGAAATAAGCAGCTTTATTGAGCGTTCGTGCCCGAGACACTTACAAAAAAGAGGCACTTTACAAAGATCACATTTACATTTATTTTCATTTACATTTATGCATTTAACAGATGCTTTTATCCAAAAAATCGAACCAGCAACCTTCTGCTTACCAGTTCAGTGGTTTAGCCCACTACAAAAGTAATAAGGCTACAAGAAAAATTAGCATGTAATTGTAAAAATATTAAATTAAATATGGCAAGAAACATAATGCTGACATGAATTGCAAAAGGTTTTAACCTGTTTAAATGTTTTACAGGTAGTCATGCTCATGGAGAGCGGGCACAAAAATGTTTGGAGCACACACAGCGGCAGCCAGATTGTCCTGCACATGTTCTCCCACTCTTGCTTCAAGGTTGTGGGGTTCAGGGTTCCATCATCATGATCTTCCTTATCCTCTGGATCAAAGATGTCCCCATTGAGATGAGCTAGATTGTGAAGCACAGCACACAACAACCTCAGGCATAAAGGCTTGGCTCAGCTCTGGCCGTGAAGAAAATTCCAGTCTGACTGCAGCAATGAGGGACATGATGCATGGCAAAGACAGGCAAAGGTGGGCACAGTGGTCAGCTGCTTCATCAAAATAAAGCCGCCGAATTAGCACAGCTGTGTTGAGATGGCAGTAGGATGTGTGGTTCACCGCCTGTAAATACGTGATTGTTAGAACAAGAATTTTGAATAAAGCTTTGTATCATGTGTTGTTGACTTGTATATGTATTTATTTATTGTGATGGTTACTTTTATTCATTCTTTTACTCATTTATTCATGTTTTCTATTGTTGTCAGTAAATAAAATAATTATCTCATTAATTTATGCATTCATTTTTTGCTTGATTGAAAATTGAGATGTATTTACCTTGGCTGCATTTGTCTAGTGTTTATTCATGCATAGCTATGTCATATGACAAAACAAATTACATTTTGTTTGTTGTACTAAAACATAATAAAAAAAAAAGAAAAAAAAGTAATATAATTAAGTATTGGTCAGCATTTATCATTATTATTGTGCATAAGTGTTAGGGTGGGCAAGCAATGCAATTCATTCTGAGGTATTCTTAACCCTTTCACAGGTAAGTTTAAAATATTCTGGCTGTGACCCCAGTTGAGTTTTTCAAGGCGACTGTTATTTAGAACGTATCACATTATTGTTTCCATGGTTACGCGTCATTTCTTGTCACGTAACACGCTGTATGACTGATGATCTGCTTTTATTTCATTTTTCCTTTTTTATTCAAACTATTCACAAATTTGTTAACTATAGCATGAAATATCTGATATTCCGATTGTCAAATATGTGCAAGTTGATGTGTTTTGCTATTTAAACACCTTTATAACGATCGCGTTATTTGAGCTATACTCGCGATGGGCGGCGCCATGTTAGTTTGCACCGCACAGAGAATCGGATCTGTTGGATTTACAACACATGAATTCATCCACTTTTCCCGAAATACATGAAAGTAAGTGAGCCGGTGAACTGAGGAAGAATAGAGTAAACTTTATAGTTACTTACACAATGTGTATCTGATATGAATAAAACATGTCGACTAATTATAATGGAAAGGATTGTTATTGCAACTTCTATAGACATCAGTGTGCATTTTACAAACTCTAAATGTATTGTTTTGTTAGTACTCATGTGTATTTAAATGCCTGAAACCTAAAATAAACATTATGTGGTTGAAAACACTGCATATTTGTGATATAAAAAGCACTGAACGCGTCTGGCTCTGGCTCAGCGCTCGCGTCTGGCTCCGGCTTTGAATTTGGCAGTTCATCACGTGATCCGCTGAACGTTCTAATCACACTGGTGTGATCGTACACTCCAGGGACCAGCCAAGACTGATCACACCGGTTGCAGAAATTGCAAAATTCAGATGACATTGAACATTTTCTCACTAGTTTTAAAAGAATTGCTTTGGCCTGTAAGTTGGCAAAAAGTGACTGGGCCCTTAGGTTAGTTCCCTTATTGACTGGTAAGGCTAGGAGTGACTGAGTGCACATGGACATTGAGCATGTCTCTTGAGAGATAGATTAGAGATAGATTGAGCCTGATGAGACTCAAAAAGAACTTTATGTATGACTTTGAGAACCCAAGGGAAAGACTGTAAAGGCTGTGGGGGAAGTGATTATTTTAAAGCAGTATTTGAGAATTCTTTCGCCAGAATTGCAGGTATGGGTAAGAGAGCATAACCATATTAGGAATATAGGAGTTCTTCAACATTTGGTCGAGGTGACTATAAATTTAATTCCTCCAGAAAGAAGCCTAAAATCAGTCCACTAGGCCTCTACATCAGTCTAGTCATGTGCCCATTTGTTATTATAGGGGACAGGAAGGGTATAAGAAGCCAATGTGTCTTAAATTACCTGGTAAGACTTCCTAGATATGTTCTGTGCCTAAATCAGGAGTAGATAAGTTGTTGACTCAGTCTCTAAGCCTGACATTTCTTGTAGAAGTGAATGGGAAAAATGTGAATAAATTTATAGACACTGGTAGTATGCAGATGCTAGTGGAAAGTCAGTTGGTTCTAAAGCATTCAGAAGAGAATGAAGGTAATGTTGTCTTTAGATACATTCATGGTGAGGAGCAGATTTACTCTATAGCTGAAGTGCAGGTAGTGGTGCAAGAGCAACCCTATTTGTTGAGAGCAGGAGAAAAATAGCCATATCCTGTGATTTTAGGTCAAGATTTTCCTCTACTGTTGAACCTGTTGCCCTCTAACTCTGCTTGTAGTATGGTGATGACCCAGGCTCAGGTTAAGCAGTCTGCAGATGCTTTGACTCTGAGATGGAGGTTGGAACAGTTAAAGTGAGGAAATCCAGAAGGCAGGGAAGGCAAGATAAGTACAGATACTTGTAAGCTGATGGTCAGGAACAGGGTGGTAAGCTGGATGAATCGATTGGGTTTAAGATTCCCAGTAATATGGATGAGTTGCAACAAACTGATCCTGTTTTGTCTTCACTGTGTCAACAAGCTACTTTGACAAGTCAGGGAGAAGGGAGTGAGAGGTTTGTCCTTCAAGAGGAAGTGTTGTATCGAATTTGCAGATGGTGGTAAGGCAGGTAAAAATAAAGTCCTGTCTTTGGGTCACTCCATTCCCTGGGCAGGTCACCTGGGTAGGCAGAAAACATTGGCCCAGGTTAGGAGACATTTTTATTGGCCTGGCCTTAGAGCAGATGAAGTAAATCTCTGTAAAACCTGTCCAGAGTGTCAGTTGACCTCTAATAGACTTCCCTTTAAAGCTCCCCTTCATCCTCTTCCAGTTATTGGAGTTTAATTTGAAAAATTTGCTATGGACATCATTGGTCCAGTTGAGAAAAGTAGAGCAGGGCATAGGTTCATGTTAGTGGTGAGTGATTATGCAACTAATCCAGAGGTGTTTTCTTTTGAGGACTATTTGACCTAAGCAAGTAGCTTCCTGTTTGATTCAATTGTTCTCTCAGGTAGGATTTCAGGTTTAATCAAACCCTCAAAAATATGCTCTGTAAATTCATTAATGAAACCAGTTCAGATTGGAATCAATAGTTTCCCTCTTTGCTCTTTGTATATCATGACGTACCCCAGGCCTCAACAGGTTTTCCTGTTTTGTGAGAGGACCATTGTCACTGTTAAAAGAGACATGGTCTGGTAAGAAGTGAGAGGTGGAAGAAATAGATGTTGCATCCTTTGTAGTGGCAATGAATGAAAAATAGCAAAGAATTACAATCTTGGCATAATCCAGCATAAATATATGGTAATAAAGGAAAATCTAAGAAATGGCCCAAGTACACTATATTGCCAAAAGTATTGGGACACCCCTCTAAATCATTGAATTCAGGTGTTCCAATCACTTCCATGGCCACAGGTGTGTAAAATCAAGCACCTAGGAATGCAGACTGCTTCTACAAACATTTGTGAAAGAATGGGTCGCTCTCAGGAGCTCAGTGAATTCAAGTGTGGTACCATGATAGGTTGCCACCTGTGCAATAAATCCATTTGTGAAATTTCCTCACTACTAAATATTCCATGGTCAACTGTTAGTGGTATCATAACAAAGTGGAAGCAATTGGGAACAACAGCAACTCAGCCACAAGTAGGCCACGTAAAATCACAGAGCAGGGTCAGCGCATGGTGAGCCGCACAGTGTGCAGAAGTCGCCAACTTTCTGCAGAGTCAATAGCTACAGACCTTCAAACTTCGTATGGCCTTCAGATTAGCTCAAGAACAGTGCATAGATAGCTTCTTGGAATGGGTTTCCATGGCCGAGCAGCTGCATCCAAGCCTTACATCACCAAGTGCAATGCAGAGTGTCGGATGTAGTGGTGTAAAGCACGCCACCACTGGACTCTAGAGCAGTGGAGACGTGTTCTCTGGAGTGACGAATCCCGCTTCTCTGTCTGGCAATCCGATGGACGAGTCTGGGTTTGGCCGTTGCCAGGAGAACAGTAGTGTAAAGTTTGGTGGAGGGGGGATTATGGTGTGGGGTTGTTTTTCAGGGGCTGGGCTTGGCCTCTTAGTTCCAGTGAAAGGAACTCTTAATGCTTCAGCATACCAAGACATTTTGGACAATTTCATGCTCCCAACTTTGTGGGAACAGTTTGAGGATGGCCCCTTCCTGTTCCAACATGACTGCGCACCAGTGCACAAAGCAAGGTCTATAAAGACATGGATGAGCGAGTTTGGAGTTTGGAGGAACTTGACTGGCCTGCACAGAGTCCTGACCTCAACCCGATAGAACACCTTTGGGATGAATTAGAGTGGAGACTGCAAGCCAGGCGTTCTCGTCCAACATCAGTGCCTGACCTCACAAATGTGCTTCTAGAAGAATGGTCAAAAATTCCCATAAACATACTCTTAAACCTTGTGGAAAGCCTTCCCAGAAGAGTTGAAGCTGTTATAGCTGCAAAGGGTGGGCCAACTCCATATTAAACCCTACGGATTAAGAATGGGATGTCATTAAAATTAATGTGCACGTAAAGGCAGGCATCCCAAAACTTTTGGCAATATAGTGTATTTCACGGACGTCTAAAAAAACTTGCACTTCTTAGGGGAAAGTTTCAACCCACACTCCTTTGATTTAATACATGAATAAGACATTCTTCATGCTCTTCCAGGGATTTTGAGAATACAATCAGATTGTCCAGGAAGACAAGAACTTACTTGAAGTTTATCCCACCCATTTTATCCCACCCATTTTATCCCACCCATTTTTCCATCAACCTCTGGAATGTATTTGGAGCATTAGTGATCCCCTGCAGCATCTGTTTGAACTTCCAAAATCCTAGTGGGCACACAAAGGCTGTCTTATGTTTGTCTGATTCCTTGATCTCTATTTGATAATAGCAAGACTTGAAATCTAAAACAGAAAACCATTTGGAGCCTTTGTGCACTGAGAAGCTTTCTTCTAGATTTGGTAATGCATAGGCATCAATATTGTCTGGAGATTCAGCTTATACTGTCAATACAAAGCCTGATGTCTCCATTCTACCACAATAGACAAGGAAAAGGAAGATTCAGATTTACGGATTTCTTCTGCTTCAATTAACTCCTCCAAATGTCTTCAGACAGCCTCCAAGTCATTTGTGTATAAAGGCTTTGTTTTTTTTTTTGTTTTTTTCTTGAAATAAGTTATGTTATGCTTTACTTTGTTTATTTGGCCAAAATCAAGGTTGTGTAATGCAAATACTTTAGGCATTGAACAAAGCCTCTGAACAATTATCCTCTTCCATTCTTTGGGTACTGTAGAATTCCCAAAATCAAAATGCAAATCTTCCATGTTGGAACCCTGTTCTGGTGGTACAGTT